>CM067350.1:40876658-41356658 GCA_034190875.2 Urechis unicinctus | reverse complement strand
TTAATAGTTTTCTTCGGATTAAAGTTTAATGCAAATAATTAACATTCTTTATTTAGCCAAACGACCTGCACCCCACACTCAATAAAAAGCAGTTACAGATCAAATATTTGAGGTGACTCTCATGGCTTTCTTCAATTTTGTTTGTTCAATTCGTAGTAAATCAGAATCCGGATAATTCCAACGTTTCAATTTGAAATATTTCTCTGCATTTGTGGATTAAATCAGAAGACATCATTATCAGCATCATCATGTTCGCCGTCATCATCATCATCATCATCATCATCATCATCGTCGTCGTCGTCCTCGTTGTCGTCATCGACAACGTTGTCATCATCATAATCGTTATTATCATAATCATCACCAGCATCGTCATCATTATCATCATCATCACCATTATCAAAATATCATCATCACCATCAAAATCAGCATCAGCATTACCATCACCGTCAGCATCATCAGTTTCAGTATTAATATCATGTATTAATATTGTATTGATCGTCGTTGCACTGAATGGTCCATTGGCAGTTTTGAGCTAATATGAGAAAATAAAGATTGATTGCTAGCGCAAATCGTTAAGCAGCGACTATTGCTGGTTCGATCAGAGCTCAATGTAAGATGCTCTGTACCTCGATGAAGACACGGATATAGTACGTAGCACTCCCTATTGCTGTACATAACATATTGTGTAATGGAGTTTGTTCAAAAGTTTCATATTGACCCATTGTCGAATTTTTATATGAATTGCAAGTATTCATACAATTGTTCTATCTATATCAAATAATTGAATTAACGGTTTTATAACTGATGCACACCACTTGACATCAACATGGCCTGAGGAAAAAACCCCATCTCTACGCTTTGTATTCTATGATTGATGTTTCTGTTTTCCCCCAGATAGTCGTTCAGTCACTGCTATTTCAGAGGCAAGGATTCTTCGTGATATTTCAATATATTTGTAAACAAGTAAGGTCATATTTATAAATATTTGGTCGTTGATTTGCAGCATGTGTCCATGTAATCTCATAGCTGCTCGAGAACCTCAGAGGAAGGATATACATTACATACATTGTACTCTAAAGCGTGTACGTGGATACGTGATTCCAGTAGTTATCATTATGTGGTGGCCTGTCAAATAAGGTTTTCAGGGTTGTCTAAATATTTACAGGGTTTCTATGACCATTTGGGTCACCGTGTTTGAGTCGGTATGGTGATGAGAGACGATTATTCGTAGGTCGCCGACGTTATTGTAGATAGCTGAGGGTTGATGTCCTGCTAAATAATACCCGAGACTTTATATGAATTTCTATTTTCTTTATTCGTCTCTGCTGGCTGGCACGTTCGGGTTCTGATGCTGGCATCTTGTTGCGGGATGAATATGTCTTATATATGGAATAATCTGATTTGTGTGTCTGATGCTGTCGTATTTATAGTGAAAGATGGGGGTAACTTGATGTGGTGAGCTGGGATTGGTTGATCGGGGCTTTGGGTCATTCGGAGCTTTTAATTGGAGATCAAACGGGGCAGGTTAATTGTTAAGGGAATTGACGGGATTCGAATGTTTTCATCAAAGGGTTGGATTTGGTAAAGGACTATATAATTTGGAAACTGACCCGTTCGGAACTTAAAGGGATTCTAAAGGTTTATGTAAATTCGGCAACAATTAATCTGGTACGAGTGAAAAGGGGTGAATTTCATTTGCTTAAATTGGTTTAGTGTTCATGTCCCGAGTGGCCGAAAGGTTGTAAGGGGGGGGGGGGGGAGGTGGATAAGTGGTGTGTGTATGTGTTCATAAGTGTATGTGTGTATGTATGCGTTTGTTGGGGGGTGAAACTTCCATGGACCCTGTAACGCACGGATCGTAGACAAAATTCACGAAGTAAGGCTTTAACGCTATATGAGTGCTGTACATTGCTGTTCGACTTTACTTTCCTAGAGCCACGACAGGCAATTGACCCTTTTGAATTTATTTTTGGTTACTTTCCTATGTTTTCATATAATAACAGGTACATCATTGGATATCACTCAATTCCACCAAAAGCTCTGTTGAGAATTGATACGAGAACTGCCCATTAGCACGGTATACCATTTTTGCCACAGTTTGTACCTCAAGCATACATTATATTAGTATACCTCGTGCCATTTTACATATAAATTGCATAAGCACAGACAAATGATGCATGCATGAAAATAGTCCATATGGCCTCTAGCAGCCATCCAAATATGTGAGAGTCTCTACACGCAATCAGTTTTCTGTGCAATTTCAAATAATTACTACCTGGAAGTTCGGGACACAGAAGTTCCATTTATAACGGTTACTGATCCTTTGTGACAAATGGAACTGCTGTGTCCCCAAATTTAATTCATATTATGTCTGTAGTTGCAACTTTATCAGAAAATCCTAATTATGTCACCTCAGAACAGTGTGTTTCAGGTATCAAACATGGATAGACATCACCACACCATTTATGGCATGTGAGTAGATAGGTCATCGGTGGATAGGGAATTCCTGGTTATGCCTTCACATCGCACTGCACGTGAATGCTGACGTCTCTGGTTGGCTGTCTTGTGGAGATTCTGACATCGACGAAGAGACGCAAGGCTCGATTCCATAAACGACAGAAGAAGATTTATGGTGACCAGGTCAACAAGTCATGTGTTGGGTATCTATAAAAATACAAAATTGGTTTATTAACCAAGTATGTGTAGAAGGTATACAGATTGATATTTCTAATACAAATACATAACTTGGTAGTAATTACATGAGGTAGAAGAGAACAGTGATGGTTGACAAAATATATATGATTTATGCTTTGACAAAATTATGTGTGATAAGAAATATTATACTAAGTACATATAATGAGTACATAATAGTGAAATTAGTTAATATCAAATACAGAGTGTCCAATATGAGAAAGATATTATAGGGTAGGTAATTTAGATTGGATTAATATTGTGACAGCTAAGAAACTTTAAACAATGTACCAAATGCATGAGTAAAATTATGACCTAGATAATAATTAACTGCTAAGATAAATAATTGGCAGTACAAGGTGCAAAATTGATAATATATACAATAAGTACAATAGAACGAATAGAAACGGTGGGATGTCATCGAAAAGGCTAAAAGGCCAAAGCAAGAAATGCTAGGACTCGGGCTTACGGGTCTTAGGGCGAAACGGATGGGAGGGTTGGGGCTTTTTGAAAATAGATGCTTGCGGTTGAAGATTAGTTCGAAAGCCGACTAGAGAAGAGAGGTCCCGTGACTTGATGGTGGCGCCTCCTGCGGACCGCGGGAACGACCGGGCTATCGCGTTATAAGACATCTTTGACTCCCGCACAAAATGCGGCTGTGACGTTGCCCCCAACAACCTATGTTTTTGTGAGGGAGTCAAAAAAAAAAACAAGTCACGGAGGTTGGGTATTTATAAAAATACAAAATGGTTTATTAACCAAGTATGTGTAGAAGGTATACAGATTGATATTGCTAATACAAATACATAACTCAGATTGGTAGTAATTACATGAGGTAGAAGAGAACAGTGATGGGTGACAAAATATATATGATTTAAGCTTTGACAAAATTAGGTGTGATAAGAAATATTATACTAAGTACATATAATGAGTACATAATAGTGAAATTAGTTAATACCAAATACAGAGTGTCCAATATGAGAAAGATATAATAGGGTAGGTAATTTAGATTGGATAAATATTATGACAGCTAAGAAACTTTGAACAATGTACCAAATGCATGAGTAAAATTATGACCTAGATAATGATCAACTGTTAAGACAAATAATTGGCAGTACAAGGTGTAATATTGATAATATATACAATAAGTACAATAGAACAAATAGAAACGGTGGGATGTCATTGAAAAGGCCAAAGTCAGAGGCTAGACTCTGACTGACATCCCACTACAAGAAACCGGCAAAACGGGGACCGATTGACATTGGGCTATTGGCGTGAGTGAAGAACTAAGAGAACAAACCCCCTCCGCCCGAGGTACATCGCCTACTGGCACCCCCATGTGTGTACTAGCCTCCAGTAAGGATGCAGCCGCAATGAGACTCCCGCAAAAGGGCACTGATCACTTGTAAGATAGGATGTAAAGGGGATAGTAAAAAGGTTAAAGAAGTAAGGCCAGTGTGTACTGGCACCTTGTAAGGGGAGATGTAGAACTGAAGAAAAGATGCTAAAGCTAGTGTGTACCGACACTTTGAAAAAGGAGATTGAAGGAAAGATGTTAAGGGGGGGGCAGAGTGCATTGACACCTTAAGGAGAATGAAGGTGCTGAGCTGAAGGCGTTTGGTTTGAATTTGATAATTGTTATGTCATGCTGGTAGTGTGAAGGATGTTGGCCGTATGTATCGTGTGTAAGCAGAGCTTTACCACCCGCCTGTGGATTTTATTATTGTATCAGGATTGTTGTCTGTGGCTAGTTGGGTGGCTCTGCCAATACAGAAGGAATGTGTGTTGTAAATTGATTGGGGAAGGGAAGTTAGGGCTATACTTTGTTTGAGAAGTGATGTGAAATAATGTCTGGTGCATGGTTTGGCGTGTTTGTCCAGGAAGATGGGACCGGGGGAAATACCCCCCCAGTGAAAGGTAATTTCACAGTATTCAGGTCTGATCAAACTTTGTAGTACTAATTTTGGGGTGGAACGTTGGCTATGTTTGAAAGAGGTGAACTTGATTTGATAGCTTGTTTGGTTGTTGTTGCGCAAAACTGTGAGATGTGATAAAGTTAGTGTATGCAATCATTGGAGTGGACTGCCTATCCTACTCTGAGCAAGCGTAGAAAAATAGGAGGTAAAGGGCTTTGATCATGCAGCGAGTATAGTGACAGAATGTACAAAAAGGAATTGAATCTATCAGTTTGTGAAGGATGTGTTTGGTTATTGGTAATAGTTTTGAAGGTGGATGAAGTTGTGAGTTGAGGATACCATTTAAAACTTTTGTGACATAGAGGTTGGCAGTGGGGTCGGACTCGGCTTTAAGTCGATGGATGAATGATATAGAGGATGTGTATGTTTTGATTGTGGAGTATTTTAGACCTTGGTTATGTAGGTGGGCGATAAACAGTGAAACGGAAACTGTGTCTGAAGGTAATGCATTATGACTTATGGACAAACAGAATAGAGCAAAAGTATTCCAGTGATGTAAATGAGATTTGTTGTGGTGGGTTTGAGGGATTTGTTTAATAGTATGTTGACTGTAAGTTGAAGTTTTTTGGTAGTAGATGTGGTGGGATAATTGTTGGACGGGGCTGCATCCCATATCGTTTCAAGAGATTGGAGTCCACCTGAAGCCGAGAAATTGCGTCACTTAATAAGTTGTTTACACCAGGAATGTGAAGCGCACTAAAATTGATGTTAAACTTAAGAAGAACCAGAACGAGGGGTCGAATTATGTTCCTTATTGTGGGGTGTTTGGATGACTGTTTGTTGATAATGGCCACTACTGCTTGGTTGTCGCAATGGAATATGATGGTGGAATTGGCCATAGAAGGAGCGAACATGCTAACCAGAACAAATATGGGGTACAGTTCTAGGACGGTTATGTCAAGAGTATGCCACATGCTTGGCCAAGTTGCTTGTATCCAGTTGGATTTGTAGGTGGCACCAAAAGCCAATTTGGAAGCGTCGCTGTACAGATGGATACGCAGCCATATAGACAGTTTAACTTTAATGGTAATGTTGATGAAGAAGTTAGGATTGGAGACCCCTATTGAAATGTCATAGAGTCTGCGCAAGAAAGCTTTACCTGGACGGACGACTGAGGTAGCGAATTGAAGCATGCCAGTGACTGATTGTAAATCACGTAAAGTTGTTTTGCTAAGTCTTAATTGTTCCATGACTTGTGTGTATTTGAGTAGTTTATCGTAAGGAAGACTGGCTGTCATTTTGGTGGTGTTGAGCTGTATACCCAAAAATGTAAGTGTGGTTGCGGGAGCTTGTGTTTTGTGAGAGGCTAGTGGAACCCCAATTAAGTTACAAAGTTTGGTGAAGATAAGTAGCTGTTTTTGAGAAAATCATCTAAGACTTTGATTACATTGTGGATTGCAAATTTGTTGTTTAGTATCCAAACTATGGCTTAGGAGAAAGATTTAAATATTTTACAAGAAGAGGAACACCCTTGTGGTAAGCACTTTTCATAGTAGTAGCCTTGACAGAAGAAGCCTTTGAGGTGGTATTGAGATTGGTGGATAGGTATTAGACGAAAAGCTTGTGAGATGTCGCATTTGGCGAGGTATGCATTTGATGAACATTGTTGTATTAAATGTATGACATCAGTGATGCTTGCGTAAGATGCTTGCGGAAGCTGATGCCAATGGCGAGCACTTGAAGGATTGAAGAGGGGGTGTTCGAAAAGGTCCTTGAATCCTACCAAGGGACAGTTCAGAACTAATTTCCTGTGAAATTTTGATAGGGTTACTAGTGCTGAGTGGCTTGTTCCTTTTAGGAAGGAAATTGATAGCGGGGCTCATTCCACTACCAGTGAGTGACATTGAATACCTATCATTGTGTTTTGTTGTATCATAGAGCTCCGTTTAGTCTGAAAATAAAGCATTTGATTTGATTTGATTTAAAGATATGACATAGCTTGCTGATGTCTTGAAGATCTTCAATCAAGACTTCCAAAAGGCAACATCAGCCATCACTGATGGAAAGCAAATGTCCCCCAAATCATTAAATACCTTCGCTCCCTAGCTTGGAAGATTGCTAAAATTGTTATTAAAGAGGGGTTCCAGCTTCATGTTAGGCAATCAGGGATTTTTTTTTTTCTTCTATATTACTGTGCTTACCGCAGCAACTAAATAATGTCGTCTTTTATTTTATGCGGCAAATTTTATTTCGCCGACAAATATGCTGATCTATTTTCAGCTTAATTTTATGGCTGAAATCTCGTTTATCTAGTTGTATCAGCTCATCGATAAACGTCTCCTCCCTAAAACCAAGAACCGCTTGTATGGTGGCTGTAAATCATTCCGCGAAACAAACTCACTACTGTGGCTGTGTATACTTTCGCTAAGGTGACAAAATTAAGATTTCATCTTACTGAAGTTGTGGGCTACTCGCGCAAACAAAATAGCAACTTTCGTCCCACCATTTAGTACCCTATAAATTAATGAAAGCTGGAGCACGGCATCATCCCGTCGTGGTGTTCTTGTGCATCCAGGATTTTATCAGCATGTCATGTAGGCATAACAATAATAACATGACGAATACCAGGGTTTTGTTTTTAAATATTGAGTAGACATTTGAATTGCATGGCAACAGGTACTTCTTTGGCATCGCCAAACATAAAAAAATATGAGTATGATATTCAAGTGCACAACTTGTCCATAAGAAACGTACCCTCACCAGGACTAGAATATATTCTATAGAATGTACACAATATGAGATTAATTTGATCTTACCAGTGATTAACATTTTGGTCCGAATATATCCCACAATCAGCTTTTGAAGCAATCAACCGGGAAAAAACTAAAATTTTGAAAGATAATACAGAATCACATGCAATTTCAATGAGTACCCATGTAGATTATGCTTCACTTTAACACAGAAATATTTATAATATTCCTTTGAATGAGAAGAGTGTCAGGCAGGGGTGATGGGGTCATTCATTACAAGGTCTTTACAAATATATTACATACTCTTGAGCTATTTGCCTCTTCAGTACAATAACACAACTGTCACCTTAAATCAACCCAATTGAAACCACCACATATTTACATATATGACTATTTTTAAATATGCCACAAACCATACGACACAATAGGCCACGATAGAAAATAAGACTACAAGCTCATAAGGTCTTTATTTTAACATTTGTACAGCAATGATTCGATGATTTAAGATGCTCAGCGCTCCGAGTCTGACCATTTATCCATGCACTGGGCTAACTCAAGTGTAGTGGTGTCGATTCATTATAGGACGAGACAACCACTCACCATGTTGGATACCTGAAGCTCATATTCTGTGGAGACTAAGTAGGATTTTCTGTAAAACCTTCAAATATGCACAGACATAAGATAAATTTCGTTCAAATTTTATTTCTAGCAGGTTACCCTTAAAAAATTGACCACGTTCAGGGATTTCCATTACAAGTCAATTACAATGACTACGGTTTTTTTAAAACCAAGTGACAGTGCCACACTACTTGCAGATCTGCTCTTCAATGTAGAATTAAAGCGAGATAAACTACACAAAGACAACTTGATTCATATCATAAACATCAAGCAACCATAATGGTTTTGAACCGATAATAAATGAACTTCGTTCACTGTCACTGTCCGACGACACCGCTCACTCAAACTATTCGCCCGAGGAAATATGTGAAGACGCCACCTGTTAGCCGAAGTGTATTGTCATAGCGTCTTGTCATAGTATTTCTTAATACCACGTGGAATTCTCTGTTTAATTTGGGGCTGTAGTCGCCTCGACCAAACAGATGACACCATATCAAAGATCTTGTCATAACAAGATCTTTGACCATATCTTTAACAGCCGCCGAGCCCCAAGACGTTGGATCTGATGTCCCATGTGCGTTTGTTGATTTCATGGTATCGTCGCCTTATGAGGGTATCTTTCGTATCATTTCATAATCGTCACACAGCTTAGCGTAGCTGTTAACCCTTTGCTCCAGACTTTCACATGCCCCTGACATGCCAAAAAGTTGTTAATGTCGACGCCATGCCAGTTCCCTCACCCCAAACAGTTATTGTCATTCTATAACTGCCATCCACAGTGCGGACATGAAAGATCGAGGATAGTAAACTGCGCAGACGCAGTTAAAGGCGAACTGTTTTCGATAGGTGTACCCCAGACCGGGTTATTTATCCTGTTAACATTTACTATTCATAAGCCCATTGTGCGACGTGTTTTGGCAGCGGCAAGTCTCTGCGAAACGACATTTTTCCCGCTCTCATCAATCGCAGTGAAGTCAGCCCAGTATTCCCATGGGCTTTTGATTATGTCACGATAGCGCCACCTTACGATTGCTATGTATAATAATTAGGGAAGCGATCACCACAGAGCCACCCGAAGTGAGCCCTCTTAGCGTAGCTATAAACTCTTCGCTTTCACTGGGAAAACCAGACGGCTTCGCTTCTTTCGGCGACCTGCCTCATTAACGTCCTACAATTAGCTCTATTGAACCAAGTAGAGCTTGCGCTCCCTCTTGGTTCTTGAGGAAGGCGTCGCCAATGTAGAAAATTCGCTCGTAAGAAAGACCTTACCTTCACGATGTCCACTTGAAGTAACTAGTCCAATTTAATAAGTAATCAGTTTTATGTATGGCAAAAGAGTCTCAGGAAGCGCAATAACTTGTAAATATGCATAATCGTCTAAAACGTGCGAGGCGATTAACTTTTCCGACTAAATTCCAATATGGCGGCGAGATTGCGCAACGTAAGTCGGTTGGAAACGGATGTGTTATAATGCTGAATAAAGGAGAGGAAAAGGCAACTAGGTCGAAAAGTTATAAGGTATAAATCTAGTATAAATTGACTCACCTGTAAAGTGTATTAGCAGGCAGATAATGACAATAATTGTTTGATAACAACTCAGCAAATTCCGTGCGGTCGCTTACGACAACGATATGCCAGAGACTGGTTGTTGACACCGGAAGTTGCACCGCACCGGAAGTTGCAAAGAATTCTTCCCACCAGAATAGGCCGATTCTCGGTGACCCGGAAGTAGTTCTTCCCGTACCCCGTCTTGTTGCTACCCGTAACAAGCTTTTCCTTAGCGACGCTGTATAAACAGTTTGTAGCGTACAAAGGGCATGTGGACGGGTAGCCGTGCAAGACGTCTTATTGATATATTTATATTACCGTCGTGCGCGGCTAGTGGATGGGAATATTTTGGGCCAGAGAAGGTTAATGAGGGCACCTATATCTGTACAAAGCATTTCTTCGGGGGAAACGGTCCAACAATTGAGCATCCTAACCCAATACCTGTTACTACCCAATCAGAAACTGAACTTCAGCGCTTCATGCGAAAAAAACAAAGGCCTCCACCTAAAGAAACATCCTGTGTTGACCCCCACCCCATGCCAAAGCAGCAAAAGCCTGGTGTGTGTAGCAAGAACCAAGTAACCATATTAAAACATAAACAGGTTCTCAAGACTCAAATATATGTTTGTGTTAAAAGTGTGATTTTTTTTCTTAACTGCAGTTAAGAAAAAAATAGTTTATATCTATTTGTTGAAGACCAGTTTATATTTTTCCCCAGAATATAACAAGACAGTTCCTTGCCAACTCTACAAAACACTGATTAATTTTACAATAAAAAATAATAAACACACTTCCATTGCATTTAACCGAGAACCATTTATTTATAAACATTATGGCTATTATGAACGAGAACATGAAAAGAAATAGGAGTGGAATTTCGCCGAAAAGCTAGGAATTAATCGAATATCAAGTGTTCTCCCGGATATTGGTAAAAGAAAAAAAAAACATAGCAATTAAATTCAGTCAATACTCTCACCATTGGTTGCTTTAAATTCTTCTCAGTACGTATTTTAACGTGATAGGTGATGATAAGTTAAGCATGTTTGTCAATCAATCGTTAAATGTGGGTTTTCCTGTTAGACCAACAAGGGAGTACCCGATGGAATGTTGGTCTGTTGAGCTACCTACAATCACTACATGAAACCCACGAGATCTCACCAACTTGGACCTGAAGATCCTGATCTGCCGCTTCAAATGTATATCTGTGTGGTTGTGTATGAGTTTCAATATGTAAGCGATCGCCAGCATTGCTATTATCACCAGAATGACGCCTCGTCATGGCGATATAAGAATGTTAACAGCTAATTTTAGTTAACCCCACCACACGGAATTGTTTTATAAAGCAAATAATTCAGGTAGTTTCCGACCACACGTTGGTGGGTCACACCTCTTTCTACGTGCTGTTAGCGGTGTATAAGTGTTGGTTATCGCATGGTCACATGTGTGATACGTCCTTTCCCATATCATCCGCGTGACCATGCGACAACATACTTATCGCGATGGCACCCTACACGCGATAATCAAGCACGACGCCGTCTCGTAATAATGATAATTAGCGTGAACCTATGTTATATAAGGTATCTGCCTGGGACCTGTAAATATGAGAGGTAGATCTTAATCCCCCATTCGGCCTCAGCTGCATGTGTTTTAGTGATGATTAGATAAATACTTTTGTTTCTATACTTGTTTGTTTATTTGATTAGAATCTGCTTCCATAGTTTGTTGTGTGAGACTCCGGCAATCAGAGCTCCGCCGACTTGGTCGTTGTTTGATGCTAGCAACACTGTAGCGCAGTAGACACGGCTCGACAGGTGTTACAATGTCGCGCCTCAGCATGATTCCGGGGAGATGGGATACGCAACCAGATTAGCGGCTGACAAGCAAATGACTCTTGAGAAAACCTTCGTTATAAGACTTGCAAGGTGTGCGTGATATTAAGAACCTCGGTAATGTTACCATGCTAGAGCAGCGGTGCTCTGTGAGGGACCTTCTCAAATGAAGTTGTTTCTCGGTGATATATCGACACGGTTGCAGTTATCGCACGGCAAACTGTGCGTTTCAGGCGATGTGGGAAAAAGACCGAGTTTTTTCTCGAGCTCTGATTGGCTGAGAGTAGGGTGCCATGCGATAATTCATTCGATCGCTCCGCTTCCTCGTGTTCTTTACCCATATCACCCACGCGACCATGCGATAACCAACACTTAACACGTCATTGGTTCGTACGCAGCAAAATATTGTCGCCTCGTTGTAGCGAAATGAGAACGTTCTACGCCACATATTTATCACCATATTGAATTTGGGCGCAGCACCAATTTGCAAAACCATACAGAGAGTCTCTGATATTTGGTGTAATACACCTCAGCTGGTCAAAACACTCCTCACAACTCAAGATTGTGGTCAGGCGGAGGTCTATTATTACCAGTTGTCGCATTATCTGATTCGAAAAATATACCAAACATAAAGGCATCAGTTACGTTTGGCATCTGCTTTGTTTGTATCTATCGCAAAGTGGTAGACACGCCAAGGGAGACTATGAGTTCAGAAGTGCGTCCTAACACAACCGCGGATATTGGGACAACAACCCCGTCAGCAGACGAACCTCATACTACCCCAACGGATGCTGGCTTCCATGTAGTCATCCCCCTTTATGGACTCACAGGGTATCGTTTTTACCTCATCCACATCACAGCTGTAGTGTGCATGGTGGTAAGTCTTATCTTCAGCACGGGACTTGCGCGACACATTTTAAAGAAACCCATAGCTAAAAATCCGATACCTGTTCGACTGGCATTCTACTTGGCGATTTGTGACATTGGTTTTTACGGCAGTCACATCGCCGACCACTGCTACAGTCTGGCTCATAAACGTCTTACCCCCGGAATAGGATGCGTCATCGAAGCCGCTCTGCTGTACCAGTTCGGTATGAGTCAGTGCATGGTGGTGTTTCTGACCGCCGTCAACGGATTCGTTCAGATAGGATTGGAGAAGAAAATCAACTGGGGCTTTAGGGACTGGCGACTGTTACTCATTGCCTTCGGAGGACCGTTTGTAATCGTTGTGATTGGACTAGCTCTGGGGTATCTCGGCCCTGAAGATATGATGTAAGTATGTCATGATTTCTCTATAATGAATGCGCGTTAGTTTGTGTTCTATAGATTTGACCAACAACAGACTACTTTGTCATTATCTTCTAGGAAGGGCCTGGTAACCGGAGGGTAGAGATTGATGGCTTTAATTTTTAATTTGTTCAAGGACGAGGGTCAAATTTTGTTAAGCTCTCAAAAATTAGCGTGAGTGAGCAGCAAAGGGGCATACAACTGTATTGAAACACATATCGAGGAAATGCACACGATATAATATCTCATTAGCTTTCAGGAGGAGTGTCAAAACAAAAGACCCCCTCTTTTTCCGAGTAACCCAGCCCTCCCTGGAAGATAAATAATGAGCACTCCAACACATGCGTTTATTGCAAGAGACCCGGCTGTTGAGATGTGTTATTTTTCGAACCACGATAAGTTGGCTGCCTTAACACAATTCGTATTGAACGCACCTTCTTATACGTTAAAATTTTACTTCGTTTGTTTGATCTATGCCATACCCGAAGCACTTCATGCCTTGAAGAGATTGGTTTATTGGTATTTTGTAATGTCTGTATAATATACTCGCAATATGATAGCCGTGCACGACGGTAATATAAATATATACGTCAATAAAACGTCGTGCACGGCTAGCAATATGTCTAAAACGCTAAGAAAACGATTGCACACCCATGATTAACGGTGACGAGAGTAATTTTACGGGGATGCAAACTTGATATGATGCAAAATAATCTGGCGTTTGGGCATTGAATAAGAACCATGCAGTTATCTGGTAACATTCGGCTGTACATTCTGTTGACAGGTGTGGTATCGCGATGGGCAAGCCCATGGGGCCAACATTCAGCATTATTGGCACGACATCAAACCTAGTGACGCTGACCACTTGTTTTGTGTGTTACCTAGGTGTGTGGATTAAGATCAAACATGTTTCAGGCCAGATTGGCTTGGGTAACAACTCGCCAGTGACCAAGTACCGACGGACGGCTTTAATCCTCTTCGTCTTTATCGTGTCTTATGTTTTGCAGTGGTGGGCATACTTCATATTCAGAGTTCGAGCAATGTTCGGAAATCCTAAAATTGTCATTCGCTTTTGCTGCATTTTATTTGCTAATCTTGGAGGAGCGTTTAATTTCTTCGCCTACACGTATATTAGGCGGAAATTGACCAAAGTACAACCGGACGAAAAACCTAATTTGAATAAATTTAATGGATCTGCGAGGCAAGTGAATAACCATCTGCATGCAAATCATGATGTACCTGGCATTTCGCTAAACGCAACTTGTAACCAGAAGCCACCAAATGTAAACAACACTGAAATACTGAGCACAGCAGTTACCAATATGTAGTTACAAAAGAAGCGGATTTAGGGAGCGAAATGAAGGGCCTGACTTCGCAAATACAAGCGGGGAGGTGTTTAGTCTTAGTTCGCTCGTGTGTTGTCGACCGTCAAGGTGGCGCATTATTTGAAAATAAATGCAACATGTTTTTTAAGTTTTTCAAAGTTTGTCATGTTATGGTAATATGGTTATTAGATCCGCACCCTGAACTACTTCTCTTATCCATCATATGAAGATATGATCGGATGGTTGCCACCTAGCGCCTGGTTGAAGTCTGCAAATGACCCCGCCAGATGTCACTTTTTGTTGTTTTAGTTCCATATTTGTTGGCATTTATCCAATTTTTCCGGGACTTATTTAAGGCTAAAATATTTCCATGTGTATTGTATTATTTATTGAATGGTCCTTGGTTGATGTTGAATAAAAAAACAAACTTTTCTTGTTGTTTAAAATCTATGTCAAATCATTTTAAAGAATTCTGTCAAATTTTATGGATTTAAGCTTAAGATATTTAAAGAGAAATGCTACAGTTCACTGCGCGCCACCCAGCGACCGTCGCGTAACTGTGCAAAACAATACAGAGAGTTTCTGATATTCGGTGTAATACACCTCGGCAGGTCAAAACACTCCTCACAACTCAAGATTGTGGTCAGGCGGAGGTCTATTATTACCAGTTGTCGCATTATCTGATTCGAAAAATATACCAAACATAAAGGCATCAGTTACGTTTGGCATCTGTTTTGTTTGTATCTATCGCAAAGTGGTAGACACGCCAAGGGAGACTATGAGTTCAGAAGTGCGTCCTAACACAACCGCGGATATTGGGACAACAAACCCGTCAGCAGACGAACCTCTTACTACCCTAACGGATGCTGGCTTCCATGTAGTCATCCCCCTTTATGGACTCACAGGGTATCGTTTTTACCTCATCCACATCACAGCTGTAGTGTGCATGGTGGTAAGTCTTATCTTCAGCGTGGGACTTGCGCGACACATTTTAAAGAAACCCATAGCTAAAAATCCGATACCTGTTCGACTGGCATTCTACTTGGCGATTTGTGACATTGGTTTTTACGGCTGTCACATCGCCGACCACTGCTACAGTCTGGCTCATAAACGTCTTACCCCCGGGATAGGATGCGTCATCGAAGCCGCTCTGCTGTACCAGTTCGGTATGAGTCAGTGCATGGTGGTGTTTCTGACCGCTGTCAACGGATTCGCTCAGATAGGATTGGAGAAGAAAATCAACTGGGGCTTTAGGGACTGGCGACTGTTACTCATTGCCTTCGGAGGACCGTTTGTAATCGTTGTGATTGGACTAGCTCTGGGGTATCTCGGCCCTGAAGATATGATGTAAGTATGTCATGATTTCTCTATAATGAATGCGCGTTAGTTTGTGTTCTATAGATTTGACCAACAACAGACTACTTTGTCATTAATCTTCTAGGAAGGGCCTGGCAACCGGAGGGTAGAGATAGGTGGCTTTTATTTTTTAATTTGTTCAAGGACGAGGGTCAAATTTTGTTAAGCTCTCAAAAATTAGTGTGAGTGAGCAACAAAGGGGCATACAACTGTATTGAAACACATATCGAGGAAATACACACGATATAATATCTCATTAGCTTTCAGGGGGAGGGTCAAAACAAAAGACCCCCTCTTTTTCCGAGTAACCCAGCCCTCCCTGGAAGATAAATAATGAGCACTCCAACACATGCGTTTATTACAAGAGACCCGGCTGTTGAGATGTGTTATTTTTCGAACCACGATAAGCTGGCTGCCTTAACACAATTCGTATTGAACGCACCTTCTTATACGTTAAAATTTTCTTTCGTTTGTTAGATCTATGCCATACCCGAAGCACTTCATGCCTTGAAGAGATTGGTTTATTGGTATTTTGCAATGTCTGTATAATATACTCGCAATATGTTAGCCGTGCACGACGGTAATATAAATATATACGTCAATAAAACGTCGTGCACGGCTAGCAATATGTCTAAAACGCTAAGAAAACGATTGCACCCCCCTTGATTAACGGTGACGAGAGTAATTTTACGAGGATGCAAACTTGATATGATGCAAAATAATCTGGCGTTTGGCATTGAATAAGAACCATGCAGTTATCTGGTAACATTCGGCTGTACATTCTGTTTACAGGTGTGGTATCGCGATGGGCAAGCCCATGGGGGCCAAAATTCAGCATTATTGGCACGACATCAAACCTAGTGACGCTGACCACTTGTTTTGTGTGTTACCTAGGTGTGTGGATTAAGATCAAACATGTTTCAGGCCAGATTGGCTTGGGTAACAGCTCGCCAGTGACCAAGTACCGACGGACGGCTTTAATCCTCTTCGTCTTTATCGTGTCTTATGTTTTGCAGTGGTGGGCATACTTCATATTCAGAGTTCGAGCAATGTTCGGAAATCCTAAAATTGTCATTCGCTTTTGCTGCATTTTATTTGCTAATCTTGGAGGAGCGTTTAATTTCTTCGCCTACACGTATATTAGGCGGAAATTGACCAAAGTACAACCGGACGAAAAACCTAATTTGAATAAATTTAATGGATCTGCGAGGCAAGTGAATAACCATCTGCATGCAAATCATGATGTACCTGGCATTTCGCTAAACGCAACTTGTAACCAGAAGCCACCAAATGTAAACAACACTGAAATACTGAGCACAGCAGTTACCAATATGTAGTTACAAAAGAAGCGGATTTAGGGAGCGAAATGAAGGGCCTGACTTCGCAAATACAAGCGGGGAGGTGTTTAGTCTTAGTTCGCTCGTGTGTTGTCGACCGTCAAGGTGGCGCATTATTTGAAAATAAATGCAACATGTTTTTTAAGTTTTTCGAAAGTTTGTCATGTTATGGTAATATGGTTATTAGATCCGCACCCTGAACTACTTCTCTTATCCATCATATGAAGATATGATCGGATGGTTGCCACCTAGCGCCTGGTTGAAGTCTGCAAATGACCCCGCCAGATGTCACTTTTTGTTGTTTTAGTTCCATATTTGTTGGCATTTATCCAATTTTTCCGGGACTTATTTAAGGCTAAAATATTTCCATGTGTATTGTATTATTTATTGAATGGTCCTTGGTTGATGTTGAATAAAAAAACAAACTTTTCTTGTTGTTCAAAATCTATGTCGAATCATTTTAAAGAATTCTGTCAAATTTTATGGATTTAAGCTTAAGATATTTAAAGAGAAATGCTACAGTTCACTGCGCGCCACCCAGCGACCGTCGCGTAACTGTGCAAAACAATACAGAGAGTTTCTGATATTTGGTGTAATACACCTCGGCTGGTCAAAACACTCCTCACAACTCAAGATTGTGGTCAGGCGGAGGTCTATTATTACCAGTTGTCGCATTATCTGATTCGAAAAATATACCAAACATAAAGGCATCAGTTACGTTTGGCATCTGTTTTGTTTGTATCTATCGCAAAGTGGTAGACACGCCAAGGGAGACTATGAGTTCAGAAGTGCGTCCTAACACAACCGCGGATATTGGGACAACAAACCCGTCAGCAGACGAACCTCTTACTACCCTAACGGATGCTGGCTTCCATGTAGTCATCCCCCTTTATGGACTCACAGGGTATCGTTTTTACCTCATCCACATCACAGCTGTAGTGTGCATGGTGGTAAGTCTTATCTTCAGCGTGGGACTTGCGCGACACATTTTAAAGAAACCCATAGCTAAAAATCCGATACCTGTTCGACTGGCATTCTACTTGGCGATTTGTGACATTGGTTTTTACGGCTGTCACATCGCCGACCACACCTACAGTCTGGCTCATAAACGTCTTACCCCCGGGATAGGATGCGTCATCGAAGCCGCTCTGCTGTACCAGTTCGGTATGAGTCAGTGCATGGTGGTGTTTCTGACCGCTGTCAACGGATTCGCTCAGATAGGATTGGAGAAGAAAATCAACTGGGGCTTTAGGGACTGGCGACTGTTACTCATTGCCTTCGGAGGACCGTTTGTAATCGTTGTGATTGGACTAGCTCTGGGGTATCTCGGCCCCGAAGATATGATGTAAGTATGTCATGATTTCTCTATAATGAATGCGCGTTAGTTTGTGTTCTATAGATTTGACCAACAACAGACTACTTTGTCATTAATCTTCTAGGAAGGGCCTGGCAACCGGAGGGTAGAGATAGGTGGCTTTTATTTTTTAATTTGTTCAAGGACGAGGGTCAAATTTTGTTAAGCTCTCAAAAATTAGTGTGAGTGAGCAACAAAGGGGCATACAACTGTATTGAAACACATATCGAGGAAATACACACGATATAATATCTCATTAGCTTTCAGGGGGAGGGTCAAAACAAAAGACCCCCTCTTTTTCCGAGTAAACCAGCCCTCCCTGGAAGATAAATAATGAGCACTCCAACACATGCGTTTATTACAAGAGACCCGGCTGTTGAGATGTGTTATTTTTCGAACCAGGATAAGCTGGCTGCCTTAACACAATTCGTATTGAACGCACCTTCTTATACGTTAAAATTTTCTTTCGTTTGTTAGATCTATGCCATACCCGAAGCACTTCATGCCTTGAAGAGATTGGTTTATTGGTATTTTGCAATGTCTGTATAATATACTCGCAATATGTTAGCCGTGCACGACGGTAATATAAATATATACGTCAATAAAACGTCGTGCACGGCTAGCAATATGTCTAAAACGCTAAGAAAACGATTGCACCCCCCTTGATTAACGGTGACGAGAGTCATTTTACGAGGATGCAAACTTGATATGATGCAAAATAATCTGGCGTTTGGCCATTGAATAAGAACCATGCAGTTATCTGGTAACATTCGGCTGTACATTCTGTTTACAGGTGTGGTATCGCGATGGGCAAGCCTTGGGGGCCAAAATTCAGCATTATTGGCACGACATCAAACCTAGTGACGCTGACCACTTGTTTTGTGTGTTACTTAGGTGTGTGGATTAAGATCAAACATGTTTCAGGCCAGGTTGGCTTGGGTAACAGCTCGCCAGTGACCAAGTACCGACGGACGGCTTTAATCCTCTTCGTCTTTATCATGTCTTATGTTTTGCAGTGGTGGGCATACTTCATATTCAGAGTTCGAGCAATGTTCGGAAATCCTAAAATTGTCATTCGCTTTTGCTGCATTTTATTTGCTAATCTTGGAGGAGCGTTTAATTTCTTCGCCTACACGTATATTAGGCGGAAATTGACCAAAGTACAACCGGACGAAAAACCTAATTTGAATAAATTTAATGGATCTGCGAGGCAAGTGAATAACCATCTGCATGCAAATCATGATGTACCTGGCATTTCGCTAAACGCAACTTGTAACCAGAAGCCACCAAATGTAAACAACACTGAAATACTGAGCACAGCAGTTACCAATATGTAGTTACAAAAGTAGCGGATTTAGGGAGCGAAATGAAGGGCCTGACTTCCCAAATACAAGCGGGGAGGTGTTCAGTCTTAGTTCGCTCGTGTGTTGTCGACCGTCAAGGTGGCGCATTATTTGAAAATAAATGCACAATGTTGTTTAAGTTTTTCGAAGTTTGTCATGTTATGGTAATATGGTTATTAGATCCGCACCCTGAACTACTTCTCTTATCCATCATATGAAGATATGATCGGATGGTTGCCACCTAGCGCCTGGTTGAAGTCTGCAAATGACCCCGCCAGATGTCACTTTTTGTTGTTTTAGTTCCATATTTGTTGGCATTTATCCAATTTTTCCGGGACTTATTTAAGGCTAAAATATTTCCATGTGTATTGTATTATTTATTGAATGGTCCTTGGTTGATGTTGAATAAAAAAACAAACTTTTCTTGTTGTTCAAAATCTATGTCGAATCATTGTAAAGAATTCTGTCAAATTGTATGTATTCAAACCGTCGCGTAACTGTGCTTCCTTTTGCGGGAACCACCAATGACGCGCTGCGCGTCCGGTGTGCTCGGTGCGCCCACGTCTGCGCTGCAACGATTTGACTTCAAAGTAATATGTGCGCACAGAGCAACGAAGCATTTCCGTTGAGTCTAGATCAAAGTCACACCTCATGTACGACACAATCCAAGTTGTTCAAATATAAATGAGCTAAGGTTCAGAAACAAAATCTACTTCCACTTGGTCTCTGGTCTGTGATACGCAAGTTCCAAATTGTTTCACCATACTGATCAAGATGAGATCAAAAGGAAAATTTGTCAAGACGAGTGTGCTCAAATGTTGTCAATTTTTTTTTATGGAGGTTTGAATATTGTTATAGACCTTACTCACAGAGTACAACAAAAAATCCTTTGTGGCTTCCCATAGACTTCGATGACCTATCATTTTTTAAATTTCTGTTCATAGTACATATATCACAGCACCAGAATACCAAGTTTACTTCAAAAGTCAGTGGTCAAATTTTTATTATCGAGGTTTGACACCATTCTGCAGGAAATTAACAATAAATTGATAAATGGCTCGCCGTAGAGTGCTGCGAGACATTTTTTTCTTAATTTTTTTTAAAGCAGATATTGTTCTGTCTGTATGTCAAATATAATGTTATTCGTGGTACGAACTTTTCTATCGCCAAAATATTATCAAATCCATAATTCCCATTGGCTCAGCATGTAGATCTTAAATTGATTCTCGTGACCTCATTTGCATGACCTTATGATCTAAATAAAACGCACAAAGGTTTGTGTTCTTCACGTGGGGCAACGTCGAAACAAAGGCAAATCGCAGGTCGATAAAGTACGATTACATTGTAAACACAAACAAAGAAAGACTTTTTGGGTTGGCTTGAGCAACATGAATGTGCCCCCTCCAATTTACTGAATTTAATTAATATGGTTTTTTTTTTAACCAATCTCCGGGCAAACACTTGATATTCGATTAATTTCTAACTTTTTGGCGAAATTCCACTCTGAATTCTGGTAGTTGCCAACAACCGGTCTTGAATGACGTTGTCGTAAACGACCGCGCGGAATTTGAGAAGTTTTTATCATACCGTTTTTGTTATCATCTGCCTGATGATACATTTCACAGGCGAGTCAATTTATACTAGATATATACCTTATAACTTTCCGACCTAGTTGCCTTTTCCTCCCCTTTATTCAGCATCATAACAAGTCCGTTTCCAACCGACTTACGTGGTGCAATCTCGCCGCCATATTGCAAATTAGTTAATCGCTTGCTGAGACTCAATCACCATACAAAATACTGATTACTTATTAAATTTGACTAGTTACATCAAGTGGACATCGTGAAGGTAAGGTCTTTATGATCGAATTTTCTACATTGGCGAGGCCATTCGCAAGGACCAAGAGGGAGCACAAGCTCAACTTAGTTCAAAAGAGCTAGTTAGAAGTGTTACAAACATCGATTGCGCATCCGACGAAAGGGTATTGAGCATCGGAAACCCTGTTGCGGATGCGGAAGTAAGACAATACTGTGTCCAAAATGTGATGCTTACCGGATCAGACATAAGCTCGAATACGCCCAGAAACGTTCCAGGCGCCTATTCCCAGAAATAATGACCCAGCTCTTGGTTTTTAGAACTCACCAGGAGCCATAGCCGCTTATATACAGAAAAAGCCATAAGATACACCATGTAATAAGGGTAGGAATACTCATCAGATAAGCATAATATTATAAAATGGCTCAACCACGTATGACACACTCCCAGCAGGCACAGAAAATCCGTAGAGAAAACAACGAAAAGACAGGGGTAGTGCTAGAAAAGTTCTACTAAAAAGTGATGCGGTGCCTGAGCTACTAGAGAGCGAAGTCCAACCCCACCCCCCTGCACCATGGGTCGAAGTCTTGAAGACAGCCAATAAGAAGTTCGAGGTCGATGGCCCTGTAATGGTATTCACCACATGGAAGACTTCCATTACGGATGCTTCTCTTGGAGACGAACGACCAACAAGGATTCTCAAAGATTTACCACTCGGATGAGCATCTCCCGGGACCAAGTTTCTGCGTGAACGAGCTGAGGGCAAAAAGTTTGTTGAAGATAAGACCACCCCGGTCCAGACTACTGTTAAGAAGGGCAGAGAGGTAGTTGCAATTACCCGCGGCTACTGGTAGGCATCGATAAGTTATATTATCAGAAAGCGTATCCGGTTACTGCAGTGGTTCATAGCTTGTATCCTATTTTTAAACCAGACCTGGCCAATCTTAACATGCTAATGTGTTATATGGCACCTCGAAAGGTGGGATTAATATAAAGAGATAAGGTGGACCTGATTGAGCGGCCGCCTTCTGTGATAAATATGAAAAAGAGGGAAATACACTTGGATGATGATAATGCAAACGATTATGCTAGGGCAAGTCACCACCAGCCGATTGACTGAACCAAGCCATTCCAGCCTCTCGTCTGGGTGAAATCCGGGCCTATGTGGCATTTTGGAGATATGGCCCTCGCAAAGACTGTTCTATTTAACCATCAGGATCCCACTGCAACCCACGACCAACATGTTGCCCCCTATTAGTCACCTCTTACGACATGCAGGAGGATACAGTGGACCTATTCTACCCCCGGACCCACAGGGGGAAACAGATGTGGGAGTTCTAGGTGGGCATCTACACTGTCATCGCGGCATCAACTTTGCCGCGCAGGGATGGGCTCCCATTGTGCTGTGTGTGGCATCCTGACAACCCAGACCAGGGCTGCAGCATCAATGACAAGTTCATGCAAGGGTGCAAGGCAGACTGCAAAAGTCTCACTCCCAGGCTTGTGACTGATCCAGGCAAGCTCAACTACTTGGTGAGAGATACCCGGCACAGTGGCACCCTGGTGGGAGCCCCTCAGAAGTGGGCCATATTCTCACGTACTACGATGGCACGCAGCCACAGTACGCCCACCTGCATGCTGGCCTACGCCTATATAAATCTCGTCACCATGTTTCAGTGCTTTAGGCTCGAAGAGATAGTGCCTGTGGTCACAGACAGTGTCTTTGTCTGCCGACCTGCGTTACAAAACCTTGCCAACGCGAGATGCGTAAAAGCTGTCTCCTGGGTGCGCCATACCTCCCTAAAGACTACAGGGCGGAGGATGACACCCACAAAGCCCTGAAGGATTGCATCCACCTCAAGCCTAACTAGGTTCACTGTGGGTAGATACGAAATGCCCTGTCCAACTGCCTCTGCCTGAGTTGGGATCGGTTCGTGGAGCTTGGGATCCTAAAAGATCTCATTCACACCAGTCTGCGACAGGGAATTGGAGCTACTACTATAGAAACATAGGAAGTGCCATCCAGACGCCGTTGCCTCTACTTTTCCACCTAAGACTCCCGCAGGCCATAGCACAGACCGTACCATGGTACTCGTTCTGAATGATATTGTCGAGGTACCCATCAAGGCCGCATAGGCCGCCATCAAAATGGACAGCTAGTGACATGATTACGCCCTCATGGTCCACAGCTGGCAGGTTCTCACCATCAAAGACCTGCAAAAGGTCTGGATAATTGAGGATTTGTATTGGTCCAACCTTGCCTGCCTAGTGGTGTGGAGAACATGGATCAGCTCGAGTGTGTGACCTGCCCCCACACAGAAGAACCACTGAGCAGCATACAATATCGAGATGCTATGGGCTTACTAGACCAAGGACACTGAGCATTTCAGTGTGGATCGGCTGGATAACACTGTCGGGCAAACGTTCGACTGACTTGCCTGGCGTGCAATCAAAAAAGAGGAGGCAACACAAGCAGCTCTTCCCTGACAAAGCCACAGCGTGGCCCGTCCAACAAATAGTAGAGCACAGGCTCATCAGGCTTTGTGACTTAGTGCCCAAATTGGTAGACCTTGAGTGACAACACAGGGTCAGTGGTACGACGGTGTCACTACTCAAGTTCACCAGGCTAGTAGAGATAGTGAACTCCAACATCAGAAGAAAGCTTTTGCTTTTTTAGCCTGAGCAAGCGACCTGGGACTACAGAAGAGGGCTTGGGAGTTTTGTAACATGGAGAATATAAAGTTGCTCCCAGAGAATGCAGAGGCGTTGACAAGTGCACCTCCAACAAGCTTTGCTATCGAGGCCATAGTGTTTACTTCAGTATATCACATGGTATAATCCCTTTTTATAAGCATGTCCTATGGGGCCATGGCTAGGGCGTGGCGTGAAGTCAAGCTTTGGAAGTACCTTCCCAGAGCCATCTTGCCGAGCTTGGCGTAACCTATAGATATACCAGAAACAACTGCACCATGGTACAGGGCATTGACGAGCATGTTTCCATCAGTACTTGTCATGGAGCCGGAAGAACTTAATCCATATGAAATGGATCCTTTAATTGTACTTTACCGACCCAGCTTTGTTGAACAGCAGGGACTGTATAACAAAGATAATCCAAACAACCAGGCGCCACTGTAGCAGTGGGATGGGGCCAAGAAGGCCTTTCCACTACTGTCTCAGTGGCAGTGGGATGAGAGGGAGAATGCCTTTCCTCTGTGCCATCGATTTTCTCATCTCCAGCTGAGGTTAGCGTGACCTTTGGCCTCACGTAGCTCACTCATAAGCTTATTCTGTTTTGCTTTTCGAGCTGCTGTGCCCAACCGCCCTGCAGAAACATTTCGCTGTTTTTGTGGGCTCACCAATCACCCTCTCCATCGACATCTGTGGGTTCGTTGTCTTTACCTACTATACTTGCCAACCGATTGTTGCGACGGCACCGATATATCCTGAGCTGCCGCATGAAGACGATCCAGTAACTGAGCTACCTCCAGTGGCCAAGGCGACTGATCCAGGCTCAGTTATTTAGGCTTCGGGAGATTACACGGCCGCAAAAAAACAGTTCGAGAATGAGAGGGATAAACGAGCTAATCTGTACAAAAAAATATCGTCGTGGGGTTAGCACACTAGACGTTATCGATGGCGCCCCTGTGTCAGTCAGCTTGGGAATGGGAGTTACTAGTGGGGTGCTTGTGTCCACCAATGTCATGGCACCCATTGTACTCGGGCTCGAGCTAAGAGCTTTTCACCTGTTGTCGCCCCTCACAGGAGAGCCCAGGTCGTATGACAAGATTTTTTTGGCCATGCCCTCGAACATCATGCCCAAGCAAAAAGGTGTGCTAAGTGATCATGACGGTATGGCCTTGCTGGACACAAGATCGTCGTACTTGTTGAAGGGGTTCCAGCCAATAACAGCCGCTACTTCGGACTCGCCTACCACTGTTCTACGTTTGCTGACCCACTCTGTGGTCCTTTGCTTGGACCCATTTTTATACAGTTTTAAAAAGGCGTTGGTCAGGTTTTCCTGTCGGGAGTAAATATCCATGATTATACTGTCTACACATTTATTTAACATAAATTAAACTTTTGTGCTATTTTACATAACAATGACGAGTGTTTCTATTTTTTGAAAAAACTATTTAACTGCTGGAGGATGACATTTCTTTCGCGTTGATTGACGTAAACGATTTTATTTGGGACTTGGAACTAGGCTTGACGACCTAGAGGAGAAGGTTAAGGGGTTGGAAAATTTAGAGAAAAGGGTTGTGGGACTTGAAGATTAGTGGAGTTGGATGCAACATCTTCTGGAGGGCAAAGGGAACGTGGTCGAAGGATTCATTGGGCTTACTTGGCTTGGTATCTAGCTTCAGGGCCTTTGAAAAGCCGCTTATGGTCAGCGACAACCTTTTTGAGGGCAAGATTCTTGGCTGTAAGGGTTCACAGTGTCCAGAGTGCTGAGGGGCTTGGAGCGAGCTTCCCTAGTTTTTGGTAGCAGCGCACTAGTGCTGCTAATATACTGCATATACATCATATAAGCCTAAAATTACATTTCAGTGATCAATATCGTTTGAACTCTTGACTTTCTACGTGATTACAAGTTCAGGGGGCGGTACTGTTTTATTTGAATTGGTTTTACCTGTATAGTCCAACTTTTTTTCCCTTGCTGGGACTACCTGTACTATAAGTACCAGGGTTGATACTAGGGTTTGATTGAGTCTTGTGTTGCGATGTGAACTGAGGAATAGGTTGAGGTTTGGATGTAGCACCAGGATTGTCCTCTGACTCACTTGTTACACTGCTGGAGAGCTTTCTGAGAAACTTGATGTTCCGACGATATCAAGCTCCATCTGTTGTCTACAACAGATACGACCTTGGTAGTCAAGGTCCCCTAACCCTTGGTTGCGGGCCCTGCTTACATGTTAATGATATTCAATAACCGCGCCAGGGTCTTGGCTAACTACATCCCTTGAACTGGACAAGCATCCCAGATTTGGGATGCTCCGATCAGAAGCCGTGTCTTTCGGGTACTTTCGAGTCATTGTCTCTGATTGGTCAGTGTCTCATTTTCAGAGGATTCGACGCCATATTTGTTTTTGTACACTACATTTTAGACCTCTTTTCACATGAACTGAAGTATTTGCTGTTGCATAACCATGGAAATGATTCCAACGGAAGCCCTAGATTACGCGCAACAGTCGCATGGCGTGGTATTGAAAGACTGTGGATTGTGCGCTCTGCTGCTAGATGGGTCGTGACTGTTTTGTGAATGTGCCTGCTGGGACGAGGAAACATTTTGCTATACGTTGTTAGCTACTGCTCTCGATGCAATACTTGGAATAGGTCAGGGTTCAACACCAATGGTTCTCCGCTTGCCCGGCACAAGGGATTGGTCCTGTCGGACAAGTGACTTGCCTAGTCAACTTGTCCAACCGGACGAGTGATTTTAATGAACCGGGCACGCATTCTGCAAAACCCTGATTTGTTGTTTCACGCTGAGTTCATTAATACCATGATCAACACAACGTTTCTGGGTCTCCAGGCGCTGCTTCATCGCTTCTCGAATGTTCTCATGTTTCATATTGAACTCGAGTGTTGACGGCAGGGTTGGTCTCAGTGGCCTGTAATAGAGAATTAAACTTAGCTGGAGATGGAAGATAGCTAGATATTGGTGTTGTGAGAAGAAAGAGGATTGCTAACTCAAGGTATTCCTTTGACAGTTCATACATTTTAAGCATTGTCTTTGCAATTCCTACAAATCCCTCCGTGAATCCATTGCTCTGGTGCAGTACGGGCTTAGGGTAATGTTGGTTTATCCATAGTGCACTGAGAAAATTTGCAAAATTCAGCGCTGTGGTAACACGGACCGTTGTCAGTATTGAGAACACTAGGTATCAAATAGTCTGAAAAGATAAACTTGTCTCATTTGAGAGCTTGCAGATAACAGAGAATTTCACCCAGCAGATATTTCTGACCTTTTAAGTCGAACAGTTTTCTGCTTAACATTTCCCATGGAGCAATCGGACACTTGGCCTTGGATAGGGGTGTGCCGCGGGACCTCGAAACCCCGTACCCGTTGTACAAGTTCAAAATGGCAAAAAGCATACCCCGTCGCACTTTCCATGGCAGACATGTTTGACGCTTCGCTAACATAACATCCTAGCCTGCGCAGAAGCCGATGCGCAAGGAGATCGACCCCGTCGCACAAGGTGAAAATGGCACAAAAAAGCGTTCCCCGTCGTACAAGGTATTATGCAAATGTATAAGGTATAATCCGTCGTACGTCGTAGGCAGGATAAAAGTTGCGGATGAATCTCAAAATGTTATGAGCAGATTTCTGATTACATGCAGTAACAACTTTGCGCGCTTGCACGGTCGAGCCACAGCGATTTGTGTATTGGCCGGCCGCTATCTTCTATGTATACATAAACCATAAAGGGTTTGTATTCGTAGAAGATATCAGTTAGCCGGCCAATGTAAATCCCTGTGGGCTGAGCGTGTGATTCTCGGGGCGTCACACAGGGACCATTCATTGCATTTGCATTGTCAACGATCGGTGGGAAATCCCGGGAGAAAACCTCGACATACTGCATGGGAAGAGAAAACATACCCCGCTGTACAAAACGAAGCCCCCAAAAAACCTGTCGTACAGATTGAAGCTGAAAAACATACCCCGTCGTACAAGTATGAGGCCCAATAAAACCCGTCGTACAAGTCGAGAAATCTACCCCGTCGTGCGGCACATGTATACTACCTCTATACACTTAAGTGCACCCCCACCCCCTTCACGGGCTTTAATGTTACCTCACCTAATATTGTAGGTATCTGGACAAAACGTAAAGTCCAATTAATATGCTCAAGTCTTGATTAAAGAAAATGAATAAAATGTAGTTAACTACTGGCATGCGTATATTGGTAGAATTCTTAAAATGTCTAAATGCCCTGGCGGCCATGAGGAAATAGTCTTATAACACCCTCAAGGCCGGGACGAAACTCCCTCACGGCCGGGAGTAGAGGTCCTCCAAACGCCCTCACGACCGGCAGCGAGCGCCCTCACCGCGTGGGGAAAGCCCCCATAACGCCCTCATGACAGGGACGAAATTGCATCACGGCCGGCAGCGAGCATACTCACCGCCACGAGGAAAGCCCTCATAACGCCCTCACGACCGGGAGTCCTCCAAACGGCCTTACGGTAGCGACTGCACGTTCCTATTATGTAAAATGTAGTTAACATACTAGCATTCGTATATTAGTACAAGTCTTGATGTCTCAAAACGCCCTCACCCCCGGCACCCCCGAGGGCGTTTTGACCCGTAATCAGTATTGTATATTGTAGAAAATATGGACTTTATCATAGTCTGAATGGCGTAGTTTTGTGCCGGGAATAAAGATATTAATATAATTTTATTATATTATTGTTATTACTTCTAAAACAAATTAGCAATGTCTTGTCTATATTGAGATGGAAAATGCTCAGTGTTCCGTTATGATAAATAGAGCTCATTATGAATCACGATTTGATAAAGTAACGGAATTGACATTGCGGATCAGGGTATGGTAATCACAACATATCATGAACAAAGTCCACTTTGCGGCATTGTCACTGTAATCCTTTCCGGTAAATCATAACTTTGAATTTCAAATCAAACCAGGCTAAATTATTCTTTGAATGATGCGGAGGTGAGATCTATTCGAAACGAATCCAACTCCAACACTTTTTCACGTGTGTTTAGTAATTTAGCCCAACGAACCAACACTGCCACTGGCAGCAATACGACTGATTACTTTATGTTCAAGAGGGAGCAGATGCTCCCAAACTTGGTTCAAAACTATCCCTGTCGAACCAAATCACAAAAAGCTCTTTCCTTGACAAACGTTAACGATGTGGTTCCGGTTTCTAGCTGAGACGCAAAATGATCACATCAGCAAGCACCATTTGGTTGCCCAGACTAAGAGACTACAAACTCGACAGTATAGGCATTGGAGTTGTGATTGGCTGCGATTGCAGGATGAAAAAGTCCAACACACCGAATTATCCGAGCTTATTGCATCCCACCTGTAGTTAATAATAACAAATATGGAGGAACAGTTGACACAATGCCTGTACTATTACTTTTCTGATCCCCACCCCACCAATGCAAAACATGCTTTAATTCTTTAATTCCACCCCCCCTCCTGTGGGTCTGGGGGTAGAATAGGTCCACTGTATCCTTCTGCATGTTATTAGAGGCAACTAATAGGGGGCAACCTGTTGGCCTTGGGTTGCAACTAGTGTCGGTGGACAATGGTGGTTGAGTGGAGCGGTCCTGACGAGGGCTATATCTGCAACACACCTCTTTGACCTGGATTTCACCTAGACGAGAGGCTGGAATGGCCTGGTTCAGTTAATGGGCTGGTGGCGACTTGCCCTAGGATAATTGTTTCCATTTGTATCTTTTCCTTCTCTATTTACATTTATCCTAGAAGGCGGCTTCTTGATTAGGTCAATCCGAACTATTAACCTTTCTCGGCACCATATAACACATAATTGTTGGTGTGCGGTTAAACCTTGTACTTCCCTTACCTTACCGGACTATCTAGTCAAACCCAAGGCTTCTGTTCTACCCAGGTTTCTGTAAATGTCTGTACCTCCCCAGGTGAAGATTAGTAGGGATGTGTTGCCAATATGGGTCTTTTTTTTTTTTTGCATTTCAGTATACAAATGGGTCAGTATTTGGGACTGAGTATGGCAATGGGTCGATCTCATTCCAATGGCCAGGTATACAAATGACCATAATTTTCACCAAAAACTGTCAACTACCATGTGGATGTTATGTGGTAGCACACTCTGGTGATCCACATCCCCGTGTTTTCCCCCCATATCACCACATGACCATGTGCTAACTAACACTCAAAGATACTTCAAACTATTTCTAAGAATAGGCTAAGTTACTTATGCACATAGACAGTTGTATATGCAAAGTTCACAAATGCCAAATAACATACAAAAAGATATGAAAATGAATGCGTAGGTCGAGTCAGGTTGGGAAGCAGCTTTGTAACCTTTTTCTGCTACATGATTAAACCACCCTCAGTTGAAGAACTGTTAAAGACCACTTGTCGACATTGTAACTGATCAGATGATTTCATGACTTTGTAATTGTTAGAAATCTACTAAAAGTTTGTTCACCAATTTTTACAGAAACATGAGGCTGGTGTGAAAACAAATAATTCTGAACCACAGTAAACCACTGAGCTCTAGCAAGTATGTATGTGTGTGTATATAAGACAATGAAACTTCCCTTCCAACAGCCTCGACACTATTTATTACTCGTAATCTTTCATGCCCTTTCTATTTACATATATATGTCTTCCTCATAGCATTTTTGTATTGTGCTTGCAGCAGGAATGTTGGGGGTACCCACCAAGTGTCTCGAGAGCAGACACCTTATATACGTATAGCAAGCAACAGACTCTGCAAGATGTTATCTTTACGACATTTCCCTCGTAGAAAACCTCTGCTGCTCCTTGTGGCCCTCGCTGTCCTGTTCCTGGTCATCCGCCATATGAGAGGAACAGACATCAATTGGGTACATGACAAGCTCTTGAATATCACCTAAATAATGTAGATGTACTGAACGATACATTCTGTTGGTTGATTTGGTTCATGCAGGATGCAGTGGGTATGGATGAACCTGGAAGGGTGAAACGGGACCCAGAACTGCGAAAAGACAAATGGGTGATTGTAACCACTATTCAGCCCCCAACATCAGCCATGCAGAAACTCTCAAGGCTGGATGGCTGGAAAGTGTTGGTTGTAGCTGATCGCAAAACGCCCAGAAACTACAAGTAAAATATCATTTTTACCAACCATTGTAAGCAGTATGACTACAAAATATCCGGGGATTCCATTTCGTAACATTAACACAACTTATTTCAAAACACCATACATCACATTGATGATTTGCTTACACAAGCAAAAATTTTCTGAACAGATAGCAATAGCTCACTCTTAATTAACAAGGCCTAACTATTTATTACTTCCATCAGTGCTGGCATAAATTGCACTGTGACAGACGACTAATATTGCTTGGCACATGCAATGTTGTATTAGCTTTTAGCATGCGTTAAGTTAGAAATTCCTTGTTTACTCCCCTATTGAACTTATAAGATTGTATAAACACATGGATACAATTTAAGAAAAATAATTTCATATGAGTTGGTATGATTAAAACTAAACCTTCTGTCAAAATTGTACCATCTTTGTTATGACATATGAGCTTTTCCCTGCAAAAACAGATGTCGTGACTTGATGAATATGATAAATTAAATGATTTAATCCTTGGATCCATTATTATTCTTACAGTTTACCAGGGGCAACAGTTTTGGACATTGCCAGCCAAAAAGCTTTGGGTTATGAAATCTACCAATATCTGCCATTTGACAGTTACACAAGAAAGATACTGGGATATCTTTACGCTATAGAGGTTTGTATTCTTGGCAAATTTCATCCACCACCTTATAAAGATATAGTACAGCTTCATAACAAATTGAATGTTTGACTCTTTTCCCACAGCACGGTGCCAAGTTCATCTATGATACAGATGATGATAATTATGTAGAGGGAGAATTAAATCAATTTAAGCTCACCTTAACAAAGAGTGAGATGCTGGTGTTACAAACCAAAGCTTCGGCAGTCAATCATTACCGTCACTTTGGCCAGTCTAGCATGTGGCCACGAGGTTACCCACTTGACAGTGTAGGAGATGAAACATCGAGGAGATACACCTTATGCCAGGTACATACACCTGCCATCCAGCAAGGCTTGGTCGACGGGGACCCTGATGTGGATGCCATGTTTCGGCTGACGAGAAAGCATCACGGGGAACATCTAGACGTGAAATTTGACAGAGGGGCACCTCCAATGCTTCTGCCTAAGGGAACTTTCTCACCAACAAATTCACAAAACACATTATATACGATGAAGGCCTTCTGGTCATTAGTGATGCCTGTCAGTGTGAGTGATCGGGTGAGTGATATTTACAGATCATATTGGGCCCAACGACTTTTGTGGGAAATAGGAGAAAATACGGGATATTTCCCTCCCACCGGAGTCCACCATCGCAACCCTCATTCCTATCTCCTTGATGCTGTGGATGAAAACGATCTTTATCGATACACAGGCCAGTTGCTGAAGTATCTATCCAAGTGGACGTGCTCTAAAACCATGTTCTTTGACTGTGTCATTGATCTGACTCATCAGCTTGCACAAGAGGGTTTTCTGAAGAGGAGAGATGCTGATCTGGTGGGTGCTTGGCTGAGTGATTTATCCACGGTGGGATATCCTTCTCCAGTGATGAGGTCTGGCAGTGGCTGTTTCTCTACTGACCATGCAATGGATGTTACATTCTATCCTGATGAACAGAATTTAACATTGCCTCATTCTTCCATTAACATTCCACCTGCGGACTTGTTGAATCACGGTGAGATAGAATCATTTATGGTGGGGATGTGTGGTGCTTCTCATGTTCACCACTGGCACATGACCAGGCGCACAGCCAGCGTTGTCCCATCCACATTACTTGTCAACACCATTCACAGTGTTCCTGAAGCAGAAATTCCTGTTCTAGAATTGATATATCAGCCCTCTTTCCCACACAGGATTTATTGTGGTCCAAAGATTTCAGACAGTGCTTTCTTGGACAAGTGGAAAGTGACCTACATAACCCCTCCTAGTAACATCTACAGCAGTATCTCTTGCCTTTTGGAGGTGACCCGCCTCCATTACAATGTTGATGCCTATCTTCACCTCACCCATAATATGCTGCTCCATGTGGGAGACAGCATCCTACACAAGCAGCCGCACATGATGTGGGTAACAGGCGAATATGACGCATTCAAACCGGAAATTGCTTCCCTCTGCAACGAAAACAAAATCAGCTGTGTCACCATGACTAAAAATTTAATTGGCCAACTTAACAGACAAGTTAATGATATGGAAATAGTCAGTCACCCCAAAAGCCAAATTAAAGAATGTTTTGCTAAACTAGGTTCCGATCCAAACTTTCAGGTTCAGAAAGAGCTCTTATGGGTTCGAGAAATGGCATTCCGTCTGCCAGCTAAATCTGTGACAACTTTTGGCGAACTAGCCTACCATTTTCTCAAGGACAGCAGTAAACAGAAGTACGACTTTTTCTCTTTGTTACTTTTAGAATGCATGGAACATGCTGTAGAATATCTGTCTTACGGTAATTACATGGATCCTAATCTAGATGAAGCTAAACTCGATTTCTTTTTCCCTTATCAATTGTCTAATGTGCAGAATAAAGGGGAAACAATTCATACTCATTTCTGTAGTTTATTTGAAGATTATCTTGAAAAATAATGACTAACTGGATTTATTGAGTGTTTGCATTGAGGCTTTTGCATGCAACTTGTATGTACATATGTGTGCTTCTTCTAATCATTCCATGCAATCAAAACAGCTTTGTGGTGCCAAATGTTGCCAGGTACACATTCGCATTTCCGTTTCATGTCTTGGTATTCGAGGCTAAGCTTACTATGCAATTAGTCATGTAATCATTCTTAGCAGCCAATTGGAATATAACTGAATGATTGCTGTTATCCAGATATTTTTTAAATAAACATATTAAAACCAATTTATGTTTCCATATACAGTCGGGTATCCCTTATCCGGAATGGTCGGGACCGGGCGTGTTCCGGATTTCGGAATTTAAGTGTATAGAGGTAGTATATATGTGCCGCGCGACGGGGTATGCTTTTTCGGCCTCTCGACTTGTACGACGGGTTTTTGGGCCTCATACTTGAACGACGGGGTATGTTTTTCAGCTTCAATCTGTACGACGGGTTATACATTCGCATAATACCTTGTACGACGGGGTATGCTTTTGGCCATTTTGACCTTGTACGACGGGTACGGGTTATCGAGGTCCCGCGGCACACCCCTATCCAGAATAAAGCCAAGTGCCCCCCCGGGGTCCCGTCACTCTTTTCTAAATGTACGATGTGAGGTACATAACTGATCAACAGAACATCACTGATGCTTATGATAATTAACGTATTATGGTCATTTATTAGGCAAGACACTCGCCCCTGGTCTTTTGATGATCTGATGCCTTCGCACGGATACGAGAAATCTTAATTAGTAAACAGCGCGGACGCTGTCAGAGTCGAAGTGTCTTTGCCTAGGTCGTTTTACTCCCTGAACTGGAGGCGCACGGTTTCAGCATTAATGCTAATTTAAGAAACCCCCCCATTGTCGGATGAGAAGGTGCGACTAATTTAAGCACCGTGATAACGGCCCCACCACAAACCTCTTGAGCGCCGCCGAGGTCAGACCGCAACTGTCTGTCGTTTATTGGGACCTGAAATCTTCGGAAAATTTCACTGTGGCGTCATAACGGTACTTGTCCAATTCCGGATTTCAGAGGTTTCCGGATTCCGGATAAGGGATACTCGACTGTATATTATGTGATACAAATGATTCCAATCAAAATTTCACTGAATTTGCATATCATTTGTAACATTCTAAAATCATGCCAAAGTTTAATAGCGAACAAGATATTAGTAGGTACAGTCAACATTGCAAGATTCCCTAGCGCATCCAGCTTAATATATCCATGTGGGGAATCTAACTTGATATAGGATAGCCAAGTTGGCAGCATGTGTGTATATATTCGTGTACAGCTTAACAATAATTTGATTGAGTTAACAAAAAAAAATTGTGAACAGCAATGGAAATCCACCAATGATCTGGTTAAATGTTTGCTAGCTCACATTAGGTCAATAGTCAATGAGAACATAATTGCATATAACAATAACTTATTCACCCATAAAATCAAGCAATTGAGAAAAGTTGTTGAGTTAGCATATGTAACACTGCCATCATATCATCTGCAGCCACAGTAATCAAACCACATCGAGCAGCTGGGTGGAATCCAACTAACTGATGTTTATATCTTATGGCATTTTTGCAACCAACCCTGTTTAGAATATTTGTCAACTAGGATCCTCAGCCATGAATAGTTGATGAATAAGTTGAGAAAACTGGCCCATGTAAGATGTAATACAGAAAATAACCAATATTAATAATAATTATTTCATAATATTTTATTGATTATATGACATTTACGGACAGATCCTAGAGATTACATCCATACACAACATTCACACATGACAGGTCACAAAATCCATGCTTAAACAAGAGCCTGTCAGAGTCCATCTGTAAACAATCCGGTCAATACATCACTACCTCTATAGTCATGAATGTAACACTTCGCAGCTAAATAATTAACATGGATCAATGAATCTCAATTGATTTAATAGGAAAAAAATCTTACAATAAATACAAATGTAAGTATTTCACAGTTTGAATAATGTCTTTCATATACCTTCATTTTACCCCATTTGCTGTAAGATAGCCAACTAACCTAAGCTGCTGCTGCTGCACCTTCAACCATCTGTCATCTCAATGGTATCATCAGCATCCTCTGTCTCCTCCCCTTCCTCATCCTTGTCAGCTTTCTCATAGGCTTTGTCTGATGGGGTCACCACCACCCCTTCCCATACACTCATCTCAGACGCAATACCTGTACACCACACAGGTGTCATAGCGATTGAGCATACAACCATATGTAATCCAACAAGGTAAACAATAATGAAAATGCACTAATTTAAAGATATTGCTCTATATAGGACAACAATATTAGTTGATTGTCTTTAAAGTACTCCATTTGTGATAAACACCACTTTGAAATGTATTATCCAGAAGCAGTGATGAGGTTAGTGTTGAGTGGGGGGACTTACAGGGGTCGCCAAATATACCCAGGATTTCTTTGAAGCCTCCATGACTGAGGACTCGCAGTAGGGTCTGAGCTGTACAGCACACCTGGTCCTATATATAGCAGCACACGGTTAATTCATAGCACACCTGATAATGTGGTCAGATCATCTCCTGTATCTGTCAATGAGATTGTAGGACTTGGAGTCGATATATTCCTATCATTCTATTAAGCTACTCAGATTGAGAAATAGTGGGTGTGACCTGCTGTTCCAGAGTCATGACTGTGTGAATGCGTACATTGCCTTGTTCACAGGGATCTACAATACCAGCTGATCCCGGCAAGAAGAAGCCAGCGGCCAACAGCTGTAATGTACGTCTGATATGCAGAAGGGAAAAAACTTCTACATGAAACACATAGCTATACACTGCACCTACACAAACATCATGCCATTACGGTTTTGGCATTGGAATATGATGCATAACTGATATATTGCCAACCTGAATGCAAGATGGACGAGAAGTGGTTGTCTGGTAGGGTTGTTCATAATTGCATAATGAGCCTGTGACACAAATAAATTACAGATTATTTTGTTGAATATTTCCAAGAATTAATTAAATGTAGCATTCTATTTTGAATCTAGAATGATCCATGCATGAACATAAGGGGATTTTTTTTCACCAATTAAATCTAAGAATGATATTTCAATGGAATGGATGTCTCGATCAAATAAGGTACGTACTAGCAGATCAATGATCCAGGGTGTGAGAGGTTCAAATCCCTCGAATCGTGTGCGTAGATCTCTCAGAAGTCTGATGAGAACCTTGATACTGGAGTGAAAAGCGTTTTCCTCAAACCATCGGGCATGTCTAATGGCTGCCAGGTGTCCCTGCATGATCTTACCATCCACTGAATAAACAATCAGATCCACTAGAGTATGTTGATCAATTAATGTACGAGAATTCGTCAACTAGAGAGGCTAAGAAAAAGCCAGAGATGAACATGGTGATGGCTAAATACATCAGTCCTAAAGACCCTATGTCAATTCGAGGTAACGAGGTACTAACAGTGTAGTTCTGAGTCGAGTTTCTTGAGATTGGGAGGGATGGTGGTGATGAGAACCTTGACTGTCGCTTCTGAAGAGCTGATCTCAAAGCCACTCTCGTTGGTTAACATGGAGAGTACTGTACCAAAAGAGGACAGTCTTCATCACACGAATACTGTATACGAAGCATTTGTTAATGATGGCATTGAAAACCCCCAAGTTAACATGGAAGGATACTAAGACAAAATGTTCTGATATTCAGGTGTGACAATTGTCTAGTATACTAATACACCGGTATAATCACATTTATACCTGATTATATCTGTTATCTGACCCCCCTACCCTCAGGCCCTTCTTATCATGCAAATTGTTGAAAGGAACATTACATTTACAAAGTAAGTTCTACACATCTTTGGAAGAAAGAATTTCATACATTTAATGATTCAGTGAGAAATGTTTGAGAGAAAGTCAAATATAACCCACCTTCCCTTGGATCCGATATCCTGAGGTCCTCAATAACTTTGTTTCCCAAGGCTTGAACTGCTTCCACTGTGCATCACAACTATCATGATTATAACAGCATTTTATAACAAATAAGTTCTTTTTATATTATAGTAGAAAAGTGATTTACCAGTTGGAAGTGTCTTCAGAATGACCACAATATCAGCTACGTTATGACCAGCCATCATAGTGCCCTTCTTGTGTGACCCTACTTGTCTCACCTCCTCCAGTTGCTACAAAACAACAGGAAAAACGATTCAGCCGTTTTCATCCAAAGGTATTTAATGAATATAATACCAGTCCTACAACATGAAGTCTGTTTGTGACTTATTAAAGGAATGCCACGGCATGGAGAGGGATCTCGACTGATCATAAAACATAAGGAACTAGCACAATCAACAAAACAGGGCCATGCTTCAAATCTCTTCGAAAGGGAGGTCTCATCATAAAAGTTGTACTAACAGCAGATTCGAACGTGCCAGGTGCAACCACCAAGTTGTCTAAGACAGCATTTATTTTGGTGACCAGATTAAGAACAGCGGTTTGCTCGTGAGTAGTGGGCATGAGTTCCTGTGATCGCTTCAGTAAGGTCTAAACACAAGCCACAACAAGCACAAATAATGGCAAGCACAATAGACAGATTGGTGATCCTCAATCGTCAAATGTTAATTTCTCCTTCAGACAATGACTGTTACTCGAATCAACGTACATATCAGCTCACTAAAATGAACACTAACGTATCAGCTCACTAAAATGAACACTAATGTATCAGCTCACTAAAATGAACACTAACGTATCAGCTCACTAAAATGAACACAAACATATCAGCTCACTAAAATGAACACTAACATATCAGCTCACTAAAATGAACACTAACATATCAGCTCACTAAAATGAACACTAACGTATCAGCTCACTAAAATGAACACTAACATATCAGCTCACTAAAATGAACACTAACATATCAGCTCACTAAAATGAACACTAACATATCAGCTCACTAAAATGAACACTAACATATCAGCTCACTGAAATGAACACTAACATGAACACAAAGCTGAATAAAGAGCACACGTGTATCTTAATCAAACCTCAGAGAAGATTTTGTCATCGGGGGCTGGCTTAGCTCTGGGGAATGCCGTCTCACACTGCAAGAAATAATGTCACAGTGGGTCACAGAATAAAGAACCATACACAAAATGCTTATGTAGTACTTAAAATGATAATGCAAACAATAACAAACCTGAACTAGGTCAAATGGAAGATGTGGAATGAAAGGCTTGAATCTGAAATTGACAAAACAGAGCACATAAAGTCTGACATGCATATTCTTGACCATTGTACATATGTACACCTTAATCAAACCTGTTCATAATACAGCTACTTATACCTTAGCCATCAGTTTCCATGTTAGATATTTTAAGGCTTTACATTCAGATATATGGTAATTATTATTTCCCACATATTCCATACCTACAAATATTCACACTCAACACATTCAAAGTAAGAATGCACCTTATAAACAACTGTGTGCACAAAAACATTCTCCATACATCAATGAATGACTGGCAAACAAAACATTGAGAGTATGCAATCTAATATAGTTACTGCTAGAATGACTTTAATCAATGTTGTGTGAGTAAAAGCACAGATGGCTGATATAGAAGAAAGTTACATATATTTAATTAAATTGATCATAACAAAGCAAACATACGGCGAGTTCCCTTGTTTGAAGAGGGGAGGCACAGGACCCCGCATTCCGCCACCACGCCCCATATGACCTAGGCCACGCCCCCTCATCATCTGACCTCTGGAACACATCATCGCCATTGAGTAACTAAAATGCCTTTTTGACAAACACAAATCAAGTTCTGCAAGAACATCAGTTTGAACCCCTGGAATTCAAATCAATAATTGATAGCACATCAAAACAGTGTAGACTGTTAAGATGTAGCAACCCAAAACAATGCATTACCACATGGCTGCAGTAAAATGTGCAGTCACATATGATGGCCAGGACAGGATTGACCATCTTATTTTTTATTTTCGAGTGTTCATAGCTTCTCATCAATGTTGTGTACTTACATATATATATGTCCAGAATTGAGATCAATATCCATCCATCCATCCATCCACACAGTTGAACTGCACTAATTTGGTTACCCACTGTCTCGTGATTATTTAGCAATTGTCACATGAACTTTTAGAATCACAACTTTTAGAATCACAACTGCACTAATTTGGTTACCCACTGTCTCGTGATTATTTAGCAATTGTCACATGAACTTTCAGGGGTAGACACTAACTTCAAGCATTCACTTGTCCCGTAGGCAATTTCTACTTGTCCCATGTGAAATCTACTTGTCCCATAAGACATGGAAGTTCACGTGGTATGGTCGTTTTAATCGATATAAGTAACAAAATCTTATATAAAAAGTTTATTGCGTTTAAATTTTTTTATCACAATCCATCATCAAAATCATCAACAGAAATATCTAAACATTATCTTCGTCGGCTGGGATTATAGTCATCCACTGACAGCCCACATATCGAAATGGCCATCAATCTATCCATCATTTCCGGGTGCAGGGTGCATTTCACAAACAGCGCTGGAGGCAGGTAAAGTTAAAAATATATCAAAAATCTGTGAAATGTGCGGTGCGTACCGCGCTAAACGTCACAACGCGCATATGTATTGTTAAATCAGTAGTGCGTTAAAAATATGTGCCACGAAACTCCTGCAACAAGTTTGACCTTAAATCACTGTCATGACGCTAGCTATTTATCGAGACGATGCAAACTACGACACGTAACAAGTTCCTCTGTCATCAATTCATCGGGTACTGGTAGAATAAAGCAACTTGCGGTTAAGTGAGTCTTAATTACTAGCAGTGAGAAAACTTCACACACACGAAACTGCCGCATGGATCAGTGCTGTACGGTTACTGATTATTCTGTCTTACACGCTCGGCTGCACATCGAAAGACGCTAAACCTTAGTCTTCAAGGCTTCGGTGTTTGCTCGAGATAAGACTCGCGATCGGCGAATTAATTTACATGTCCGGTCGGACAAGTGTTTGGGACTTTTCACTTGTCCCACAAGCAGAACCACCTGTGCCGGACCGGCGGACAACCGTTAATGTCTAGCCCTGACTTTTAGAATCACAACTTGCCTGCAGTAAAATGTGCAGTCACATATGATGGCCAGAACAGGGTTGACCATTTTATTTTTTATTTCGAGTGTTCATAGCTTCTCATCAATGTTGTGTACTTACATATATATATATGTCCAGAATTGAGATCAATATCCATCCATCCCCACAGTTGAACTGCACTAATTTGGTTACCCACTGTCTCGTGATTATTTAGCAATTGTCACATGAACTTTTAGAATCACAACTTTCGTTCACAGCAACCCCCGTTTTGGACATATGACGTCACATTACCCAGTTGCAGTTTCACTCGCCATGTGGCTGCAGGTCCCAGGGGGGGGAGGGGGGGTACAGGTTTTTGAGATCCCGGGGCACACCCCTACTCAGGACAAGGCCAAGTGCCCCCTCCAGGCTGTGGGAATTCGTAAGTGTTATCTTTTTTCAATTGCCAATGTGATATCGTTGAATACATATCCCCCCTCTGAGGTAGGTACTGCCAAAAGATAATCATTGACAAAATGACACATATACTTAAATAATAAAATTCGGAAAGCAAAAGTTTGCTTGCGAAGAACCTTGTCTTCACGTGCACGCAGCAACCAATGTTGTCATTCAAAATAAACATGAACTTCAAAATTTGTCTGTCCGGATTAAACCGACTTTGACGAAATCTCACACGTAAACTAACTCAACTTGTTAATAAACATTCATTTATGTGAAAAATATTCTTCATATGTACATTTGTGTAATTATCGTGTATAATTGGAATTCATATATCGTTCACGCCGCATTCGGTTACGATCATCGCACGACGTCGTGCACGGCTACAGCCTACAGCCTACAGGGGCGAGTGCCTTGCCTAGTCCGACCGGTCCGGAGATACCATCAGACCAAAGCAAATGTAAAGCATTTATATACACCTGGAATTTAAGTCAATGTAATCTCGATTGTCTCAGTTTGAGAGAGTTCCAGATCAATGCAGAACACACAATATCATACCTCATGATTCACAATGATAAGACAGCAGTAGAGAAAGAAAACACCAAACAGCGGCTCAACAGCGAGACACCGAAAACTATACCGGAAGTCAACACCAGTTTCGATGCTATTAGCAGACTGTAAGGATTGCTTCCTCTATGAAGAACCCACTCGCTTTTGTCAAATTTCCTTTTTGCGTATTTTACAACATAACGATCGGGCAAAGATACAAGGGGCCAGATATCTTTGTATGAATTAAGTTGCTCGCAAGAATTTAACTATAACGAGAATCAGATATATCCATGCTTAGTTTAGCGGCCCGATTTCCCCGGGCATATCTTTTTCACTATAATGATATGGAGGCAATACCTGGGTAGTGCAAGATGTACCAGCGCGAAACATTCCCCCGTCCGTGGGCATTGTATCAAGAGGAGTCCCAAACATGTTGTGATCCAATTTCGTATTACTCTGTTCTTTAAGTAGTGCGCTATATTACAAGCGACTAAGACCATTATTCAATAATTTAGACGGGTTGATTTTAATAAAGCTGTTATTGTGTCTTCTTTATATTGTTCAATTTTCTTAACTATCTTTTCTGTTTTAAGAGATTACATATGATTATTCGTCATTTTCTTGTCAATATAAAGTACACCAACGGATTATCCTTTCATTACAATAAAAAAATTACCTCGTTTCAATATGCAAGTATTTGACACTGGATAGCACAGGCACTCGAGTTCGGACATCATGATTTCCCTGCACTACCATTATGATATATAATAGAAGGTAGGCAACACCCGTCGATGAAAACGCGAGGGTTGCTCAGAAAACCGCATTGGGAAGCGGGTAATTTGTGGGCAACCCCGCGTTTTCATCGGCGGGTGTGCCTACCTTCTATTATATATCATAATGCAAGGGAGATAACAAATCATGATGTCCGAACTCGAGTACATGTGCTGGATAGTGGTTTGCTGGGAGTTTTGCCTCTAGTCAGTGTTTCACATAAATGGTAGATACTGTGATTAATGGCGACAGCATTTATGTAAAGATTTGGCATAGACTCGGACCTTACACTTTCAGCTTGTCTGTGCTGACGCCTCATACAGTCAATAATATTGGTGTTAGTTGTAGGTCAAGAGTTGGCATAACATATGCGCCTTTCAAATAATCTGCAGAGGTACCTTCTCTTGTGTCCGTAATATTAAAAGATGTTGCCGTCTTCCAGTTCTTTGGCCAATTTGTCAAATAGGCCTGGATGACGCTCCTATATTTACGGCATAACATTTTGTAAGCCGCCTTTCCATCGGTGCATACAGCATGAGGCATTTATCAGCTCAGCTAGTTTAGTGGTGCTTCCTTTTCGTCAGACAATGCATAAGAAGGAAGGAGGTATCGTGTAGGTAATTTTGTTCTACTTTTAAATTAATGAAATGATTTAGAACTATATGATAATACGTAGAGGGATAGTTGGGAGGGTTATTGCCTGACAGGTCACCAACTGACAATAGCCAATTAAATCGAAAAAAAGAGTATTGTCTCGCATAAATGTAAAGCTTATAAATGAGGTCATTTGGCTACGTGTTATCGTACAACACAGACACTGGTGTCATAAAACGCATCTCATCTCTGCCTTCTAATGTATAAAGCTTCATTTATAGTAAGAAGCCAGAGAGGATAGTTTTGACTCGAGTGCCTGCGTCTCACACAGCGAGCGATTTTCAAAACCAAAAAAATTCAGAATCATGTAAGCACACGGATAAGTATGTTTTACCACTTAAAAACAAATTTTATATAATCCAACAACAACACACAAACAAATCCATTGATGTAAATTCAATAACATGATTATAAACGCAATTCTGTACTTAGCTAGAAAAGAACTTCCCATACCTAACATCAACGTGATGCAAAAAAAAGGCATGTCACTTCATGCGAGATACGAGTACACAAACTGACATACACATTATCAAAGCGAATGAGTCGCCCTTAATTATAACAAAAATCATCAGTTGAAATCGACGTAATATCTGCCGCTAATTTGCCGTGTAGCATATAATCATATCAGCAGCATTGGTTGTATGCACTTAACCCATTGTTATGAAAAAAATGGCGTATTTCTTTTTCGAACAATATTTCTAACTTAAATAGATGGGGATTTGTATCAGAGCTTATTGCGCTGGAAGCAGATTACAACTGGATGGATCAAAATAAATACTTCATGAGTATGGAAATGAACCGATGATATGCTACTCGGGTTTGTTGAGTGTGTATGAGGAACTGTACAAATCGATCAATCAGTCTTAATTAGTCAACTAGAGTTGACCGCGTATCACCACCAACCTCCAGGCAACGGATACGGAGAATACCTGAGCGATGGTGCCGACCGATGTAACAAATTGGAGATGGAATGACTTACACCCGGTAGATGAGCCAGCCCACTAGCACGGCGGGTCCGCACTGAATCAGGAGCTAGTTTCATGTGGGCTGGTAAATCAGGGCTGACGTCTGGCGCTGGAAGAGGGGTTGGTCGTGCTGGCATGTCGAGACTTTCGCCGACTCCTCGGGAATGGAGAGGGAACGGGTATGCATTAGGAATTGGTGACGTCGTTGGTAGAGATAGTTGGGTGGAGGTAAGACTCGAACGGCTGTTGAAAGTTGGTAAATGAGGAAGATTATGTGGCAGAATTGGGTTGGTTGGTAAAGAGAGAAAATTCATAGGATTCTGGGACGCTGTAAACCGCTGATAAGCCCAAGCAGCAGGGAAAGCGGCAGCCAGAGCTTCATAACCAGCAGAACCCGCGATGCCACGGGCTCTTCTCCGCGCCTGTCGACGTCGGTAGTCGCCTTTAGAAAAGTCCTCCACACAGGCGGGATGGATGGCCCAGAAGTTGCCTTTCCCATTGTCAGCTCGCCCAGCCTTGATGAAGCACTCATTCAGAGATAGATTATGACGAATGGAGTTGCGCCAAGCTCGGTCCTGGTTGTTGTAATATTCAAACTCATTCATAATGTATTGATAAATATCACTAAGCACAAGTTTCCTCCCGTTAGAACTCAATATGGCCATTGAGATGAGGGCGATGTAAGAGTGGGGAGGTTTCTCGTTGGAACTCGTGGTATGATTTACCGACTGGTCGCCCTCGTCCTCTTTTAGGTTCGTCAGTACTGGGGAGATGAACCCATCCGATGAAATATTACCATCTCTGGCCATGTCAGGTTTATCAGAGACGCGCCAATTCGTCACTTCAACTTCCTCATCAGCGTCGTTGTCGTCGTCATCGTCATCATCATCATCATCATCATCATCGCGATCTCCTGAGATGAGAGGTAGCATATCTCTCGGTACTTTATTCTTTGGAGAAATTCGGGAATATTTAATTTTGTCACTAGAATCGGGAAATTCACCAGACTCTCCGTGTCGTCGCGGCGAAAAATTGTCGTTATGGGTCGGGGATATTGCTTGAATTCGAGTGTCAGATATCCGTGGAGAAGTGTCTGTAGGTTGTTCTGGGGCACATCCTGGGCTCTCGTCTGGGTCCAAGTCGGAGGTGGGAGTAACAGGCTCTACAATCAAGCCTCCCTCTTTACCACACATCCCTGGTCGAGAGGCTGCATTCGAGTTGATTTCTATTCGCCCATGAGCAAGTTCAGTGTCATCCAGAAGTAACGTACTTTGCGATGGCGACCTCAAGGTGAATCCAGCAGGGATGTGCAGGGCGCTGGGTGATGAAGGTTGACGAAGATATATTGGGTGCATATACGACGGCAGGTAGGCTGGATGAGGACTCCGCTCATTCGCACCGTATCCGCTGGAGATGAGATTGGCGACGCTCAGTGGATGCAACATGTCGAATTGATTTGTTAATTATGTTTAGAAATGTCCTCAGTTGAATCCTAAATACCGATATAGTCCAAAAGTTTGAATGTGGTCTTTTTCGTCAGAATGGTATGGTTTCCACTGAACAGTGTCTTTTTAGAATATTTCTTTTCCCGTATTTATGATGGAAATTCACTCAAAATATATCGTGAAGATTTCCATTGCCGGGAAGTGTTGCACCCGATGAACATTTGGTAACCACTATTCGGACGACCCAATGGTATATATACCATGAGTTTCCATCGATCCCAATCGCGAATCTCATTTGTCAACGCCTTTGAGGGTGACACCCCAGTGGGCGGAGCTATGATACGGCTCACGGGAGAGGGCGCTAACTCGCACGCGATTACTTCAAAGATACAACTGTCTAGTAGTATCTTTGATTACTTTTCCAAGCTCAGAAAAATGATTCATTCATAGATTTGTAGCTCACGGTATTTGAAATTTAAGTACTAATTGTAATCCGATGATTGTTTCGCAATAACTGACGTTAGCACTGTATCATTTTAATAATATACATAATATGATTATCATTTGTTAATAATAATTCTAACAACATCAAAATGATAACGATGATTAAAACGATGGCGATGCTGATTAAGATGATGGTGATGGCGATTAAGACGATGCATATTATTATTAAAATCATATTAATGATGTCAAATTGACATTCTATTTTAAGCTTTTATCGTAAAAGAATTATTTGATATCGTATTTTATTTGTTGATATGAAGCATCGTACACTGATGTATTTATTGCATGGAACAGATTATCAACGCCTGCCAACTATATATTTAAAAGCGTTTAAATTATTATATTTCATTATCTGGGCGGGATGTATGAAACAGTTATGTATACATTTCTTGTTAAACACCATGTTACTTCACAAAGCTCCTACTCAACCAAAACTAATTCACGCCCACATGGTTACCCATACTAATTAGCTTAACTACCCCTACTGATATAATCAGGGGTGAGGCTTGGCATTGTGCAACCCTTGTTTGGACGCAGGATGAAGGAAACAATGCCTTGTTGATGCACACAATTGCACACTAATCCTCTGCATAACGCGGCAGAAATGACTACACAAGATGTGATGAGCTTTCAAATAAGGGTCCCTCATTGGGCGACGGGTGCGTTTGATCGTCAAGAGAGACGTGCTAGGATTGTGAGAAGTCCAACAGACACTTCTTCTGGTCTAATCACTAAATACGAAGCAATTGGATGAGGGTTGCAATAACAACCACCTTCGTTGCATTGTCATAAATAAACGCAAAGAATGATAAAAGTAATATAGCATTACAGATGTAAGTTGATACTGAATTTGTCAGTTGAAATAAATTTAATTTTGGCGATTTATTGCAACATCGGTACAAGTCTCCCACGACTCGGAATTCCAAAAAGCAAAATATGTGAGTGTGGTTGTATTCTATAAGCTCAGCTTGGATCAATATAGCCATATTCACTAAAAATTATTAAGTCGGACAGCAATAATCACGCAGATCACAGAATGTATGAATCAAGAGAGAAAAGCAACCAACGCTACATATTTTGTAAATGTAAAAAAATGTCGGCACATTCATGTGAAAAACCACTTCAAAGACCGGTCAGCCGACGCGCCTGGACCCACATGTCCACACGCCGACGAATTATAGTTACTACTTCAAAGCGGAAATTTGTTTTTAATTGGGTTTGGCGACGAGACGCCTTGTTTCGGTGTAATATAGCCTGCGTTAATCCGCCTGGTTCATTAAGGTTTATTTTCTTGCGACATAGCCCATGTCACAATGTTTTGCTTGCTTGGAGATTAAATGCGCTGTAATGTGTTTGTGTATAATATACTGCGGAAAACATGGAGATTCGGCGATAATTACGATCGGCTAGCGAGAGCAGTTTGAACCTGTGTGGGGTGGGTTTTGTTGTGAGAATCGGTTGACAAATCATCGCCCCACACGAGCAAACAAATCACCATAGAATATCCTGCAACATGGTCTCAACCAATGGGTAGAGTTATAAATGCTGTTAACAAGGTTTGTGTGGATGAGTTATTGGCCCTGTCACAAACCACCATTTTTACTTATACGGGTGACTCATGTCGAACATAAATATTCTTAATGTTGAAAATACTTCGGACGTATGTGTTAGTTATTTCTCTTTTTTTTTGCGATCAACGCCTCGTTTAATTTAACAGAATGGGCAAATGAATGGTGCAGTTGAGTGATCTTATAAGTGCAACGAATTATTGCGCAAAAAACATTGCGTTGTTTAACTTTGTTTTTCCTGAACTCATGCATGGGCGAAGCCAGTTAGAATGGTTCAGCATGGTCTTGCTCCCACGATGGTAGTTTATCGCGCCTACGCCAGGGGGCACATGGACGAGCGACTTCTGAAGTTCGGGATCTGCGAACGGGTGTTCCAAACTCTCGCCATGAGGCCTGATATCACACTGGTGTTTTGTTAATTTGTAGGAAGCAGTGCATTTTCTAGTTGATATTGTCACAAACGTCTCATTCAGAGTACATAAAATAGCGTATAGTCTGTTTGCCGTCCTGGTGTGAGACGGACAAGTTGTCGTGGGAACGTTATTAACTGTTAGGAACATAGTAGTAAGGCCCGGAGTGACATCTCAGTTGAACATTCTCATCACCTCCAATCAACACCTTTTATAGCGTCAACAGCCGAGGTGTGACTCCCGCTGGTATCCCACAATGATCCCACGATGTCCACCGAAAACACGGACCACTTTTGTTGCCATGTTGCTATTGTCTGAGCGCGCGTGCGCCATTCCCTTTCTACAGGCAACTAGCACAATTATAACACGGCAATGATAGATGAATTAAGGGACAGTCCCAGTCATTGGACTCCGGGGTGCTCTCTAGACCCGATTTACAATACGGCTTTCGAATAAATGCAAATATCTGGTGACATTCAATTAACACAGGTATAATTATACTATACGACTCACTTAATGTATTAAGGTGTGACATTCAAATTGTGTATTTCACAATCAGAATCATTTCGAAGCGAGAAGACATTGTGGAAATAATCACATCAACTTTCCATGCATTAAAATACGCATAAAATTGTTGATTCATTGTTTTAAAAAACCTACCAAATATTCCAATTACTTGAAATAGACATATCTAAATTTGCTTTGATATTTGTTTTTATTGTGTTTGTTTGTGGCTAACTGTTGATAAATTAGACAGTTGTTGAATGATTAAGTAATATTTTATGTTTGTAAAAGTAGTAAATTTCAGTAAATAAAGCTTTTTCATAAAACATGATAATTGCCTGGAAACTTTTATCAATCGCAGTATCCAATGAGCAAGACAGCGAAAGAAAAAGATGATTTGTGTTTATAACAAAAATGGCATTCAATTATGGCTTTGCATTATATTCAAAAATACAAACGAAAATGAACATCTAATCAATTAATGTTGATTCCTTCAGCTTGGATGTCAGAGAACACGTAAACCCCCTGTTGTCGGCAACTAGTGTAGCACAAATGGGTTAAGTGACAAGAGCTTAAAGCTGTAAAATCCATTACCCCTTACTCTAAAAGCCATTCTGGCAGATCGAGTGAGGAATATTCAACAAACATACATTTTATGAAATATACCTGAATCACATCATTGTAGGATTACAGGATCTGAATTGACGACCTATGTTTTAAAGGTTTCTGAAAATCTCATTTCTTGGAGGCAAATCCCACTTAGCTAATAAGATCAGTGGTTTTAATACCGTGTCTTGTTGACACAACAGCACATGTCAGCTTGCAAAAAGGCTGCATACTCTATCCCTAATTCGCGGTGTATTGCACAACATTGAAACGTTATGACAATCTGTGGTCGCAGAGATAATGCGCTCAGTGGGAAATACGGATAAGTTGCGGCGTCAACATGTGCCGGATTCCATTCATGTTTCAGCCACTCGAATGAAAAGATGTTCATATGAATTTGGTGGCTATTTATTGGCCATTGAATAGAAACAGCAAGTTGTAAGTGGATTATTGAACACTTTCATACACGAACTATATAAAGTTATTGGCTGGGTATATTCCAAAAACAGATATGAACTGTTACGTTTTGGGAAAGCCAACAGTGTTGGTGTTGTGAAAGCATCGAACATCAGCTAAATTTCGGCAGTAAAAAGCTAATTTATTGCAGATCATGACATATTGCATATATTTATTATTTTCTTCGTGGAGCTTATGAATAAACGTTAGACAACATGAGCATCATACATTCACATGGACGTTTCTTGCCGAGTTAATGAATTATAAAGAAGTCAGCAGACGACCTTGGCAAATTGATCGGGCGAGGTTTTATTGGGACCAATAGTCTCAACACTTTCATATGAAACGACTTCAACTATATTCTATCGTGATTCATAAGCGAGGAAATGCTGGTCTGAAGGTAGTGCTCGGTGCCGGTGGCTCAAGATGAAATGTATACAGGTGTTATTGGACGTCAGTCGAGTTTGGTCTTGAAACAAGAGACTTGGCGGACTTCATAGAAGTGTGGCGTTCATTAAACAGGTAGGTTTGAACGCGTGGCTTGAACATGGAACAAAACCTAGTAGAATGTGCATGGTCCGAGACAGGACAACATTGATCAAACCTCCAAGAAAAGGATTTCTGTATTGGACCAAGTTTGTTAAACAGGAATCAAGCGATTATTGAGCTCAAATACTTCCTTAAATCCCTCTGATCCCATTAGCGGGCAATCGAACACAAAACCTCGGAATTTCATTAGCTGCAACAAAGTACCGCAAATTATCCCTTGGGTCAACTCAGCCGGGCTTACATTTATGGGTTTACATAGTTTGAGCTGGGCAGTGTTGGGGAATGACACGATCGACAGGGATTTGGTTGGGGAGCAATGTGACTGTTGATAGGGAAATGATCGTGTCTCGTGTCAACGTTTGGGAGAAAAAAATGATTAAATGCACGATCAATGATCCTTTCTTCAAGAACAAGCATTTATAGAGTGCTCTTGCTGAGTTTTAAGTATCTCAGAAATCGCCCCCCATACACAAGCTAAACTCAACGGTGTATTAGATCTTGTAGAATTGTGATATGGGGCGGGAAAAGGGGATAGCACAGACAGACACATGTATATGTGTGTATATGAATATAAATATATATAATATATATATATATATATATATATATATATATATATATATATATATATATATATATATATATATATATATATATATATATATATATATATATATATATATATATATATATATATAAATCTGGCGCGGTCACCGATTTTACCCGATTTTTCGGCTATCATTTCCAAAATGAGTGGAGAATTTGTTAACTTGTTTTTACAGCATCCGTTACACCGTTTAAGCCGGAATCAGGCAATTGTTGTTCTATCATAACGTTTCTCTGCCCCACTCAACTTGATCATAACGATATGCCTCACGGCCAAGTAAGCATATCATCAAATGTTTACGAACATGGCTGCCAAGCACAAGGAATGTGTGTTCTGCAATATTGCTGAAGGGAAAGATGAAAAAACTACGCTTGTGTATCAGGTAAACACAGAAGACATAGTCGTAAGCTGTATTGCTAGGTTGATAAATAAACAAATCAAGGTATTTTGGTTTGCCATTCTTACCGAACCAAGTGATCCTGTCAGACAGGCTGTCTGCTAATAAATAGGTAAAGACACTCCGCCTCTGACAGCGTCTCCGCGCTATTTACTACTTTCGATCTCTCACATCCGCGCCTAAAGTGACATCAGATCATCAAAACACCAGGGGCGAGTGCCTTGCCTAGTCTACTAGTAACCTCGCCCCTATGGCCTTAGCCCCAGTCGGACGGTGAAATTTTTACATACGTCTACTCAGTCGTCCTGTACTGAGGCTGTAGGGCTACCTCGCCCCTGATGCAATGGGTTATTGTTTATTGATGCAGATATCAGATCGAAAGTAGAATACAGCGAATGCTGTCAGAGGCTACCACCATCCAGATTGTATGACCATCGAGCAATTACTCAATGATATAACTAACTTACTAACGGGACGGAAAAAAAGTCATCTCTGGCATCTGCAGGGGTAATATTAAAAGCAGGAAGGAGGCAACCCACACCTGAGAATCAAATGGGCATGGTTACAAATGAAGTCTGTCCAAATCTGACATTGCTTTATGTGTAATCAGTGACACAGGCGAACAAGAGCTAGTGATCAGAGACCCACAGTAATGAAATAGCGATACAAAACACGAGTTCCCTGCTAACAGTCAACGTGGCCACAAAAAAATACGTGCAAAATTGGGCTTTCAGTGTTGGGGTATTTATCTGCTTATCAAGGGTTTGCAAGGTCAACGCTTCTGACCTTTGTTATAAATGATATTACGTATGTCTGGTTGCAGGATGAGATGGTTGTTGTATTTCGGGACATCAAACCAGCAGCTTCCCATCACTATCTTGTCTGTCCTCGCAAACACGTCAAAGATGCCAAATCACTCAAACGCAAAGACCTGCCCCTGGGTAATTTATATCTGGCTGATACTCCTACGACTTCCAAGACATGATTGCTTGAGTGCCAGGGTACCTGCACTCAATGTCACTAGCTGACAAGAGCAGAAGGTTGCATGTCAGCCAGTTGAAAATCACACAAGGAAGCCTTAGATTCAAGATAGTTTAAATTTATCCTTTGAGGTGTTTTTCTTAAATGATATTTCTATTTTTAATCCTTAAAAGGATGTGGTTAGAATTAGTTTGTGATGTGGATTTGGCTTCTGATTATGTTTCAGTGGAGACATTGGTTGCTGTTGGGAAGCAAGTCCTAGAAGATGCAGGGGAAGATTATTCTAAGGCTCGGTATATCCATCTGCTAAAATTTATTGTGACTTCTTGTGTGTTCACATCTTGATTTGTGTACAACTTTTGTTTTCGGTGATGGCCTCTATACATCAGCTCCCAAAAATATGTTTCTATCTTTTAGTTTATTTGTAAATCATTTTAATCTCTTCATAGGTGGTCTTCAGTGGTCTGTTACAAGTCATGAATTTATAGAAATTTAAGTTAATCAGCCATTATGAAATTCATGATTTGGAGAAGTGAGTACCAGAATGTAGTATGTTGTAACATATCTCCCACAGTCTATTAAGGCTGATGATATTATAGGATATTATGAGCACTTGTTCATTTCAGACTACATTATGTATGTGGGTCGGACCTGTTTGTTTACATCCGATTCAATTTGTAAGAAATTACTTTGGAGAATGAATGCATTAATTATCTATCATCTGTTGAACACGTGTACATGCTGGGAAGTGAAGTGATTGATTCACCTTGCCCTGATACCTGTACAGACTGGGCTTCCACTGGCCCCCATTCCAAATGATTACTCATCTCCACCTTCATGTGATCAGCCCCACCACCGATATGGGCTTTCTCACACGACAGATATTCCGGCCCAATTCCTGGTGGTTTGCCACTGTAAGATCATCTATTTTGTTTGATAAGACAATCGAAATGGCGGTCAGTTTTAGCACCTTGGTGTCATGCAAAAGTCAAACGTTTTGCCTCAGGAATAGCCCCAGGTCATTATAGGAATGTAAAAGAGTACCTGTTTACCCATTTCATACCCTCCAATTGTTATGGCACTGTACCTCTGAGTCACTCCAACCCTTGTCTTGCAACACTCGCTGTAAGACAATCTACTGTTGTCTGTTTGTCGGATCTCACCCTCTATATGTTACTAGCTGTGGATTGATTGATTGATATTGCACTCTGCACAGGTTATTACCTCTTATACTCTTACAGCCTTTGTTTTTATTGGTAGCAGGAATGTGAGTTGGCATTGTGGTCAAGACATTGCCTCACAGTGTCACACACACATGGCAGTCACATTCCTACCCTTACACACAGACTACTTCCCTCAATCATGTTAAGCCTTGCCTTCTCACTCCCCTAATGCGTGCCCTCTGTTACTCAGTTGCCAAAGCATTATACACTTATCTATGCTCTCACACCCTCATGTGCTCATTCACTTAATCACTTACTAATTCACTCAGTCACTCATTGATTCCACTCACTCGCTCATTTGTGGTTTTAACTTCCCATCTTGAATACAAGAGGTGCCAGTTAGCCTTGGCTCTGTGTCACCATCATTCCATCGTGCGTCTCATGTTGTGCTCTACAGGCTAGGCTTTCACTGGCCGCCATTTTGTAGCGTCTACCACCTTCATTTACACGTGATCAGTACAAGCGGAATAGTCAAACGCAAATGGAAATATAATGTGAAAATGTTTTGGTTTAAAACAGTAAGTTCATGAATTTCTTTTATTGAAATTCTAATGTGCTATTCACAGTGAGGAGAGACATCTCAATATCATGACTATTGATAACCAACTGTCAAATTGGTTGCAGGCGGACTGGATGATTCAACGTCTGAAAGGCATGCCAGAAGAATAAATCTACCGTTATGAATTCTTCTCATAGTTTGTTTTTTGGGAAATCTGGTTTTTTTAAAAATCTGTGTGATTGATGGCATTCCCTTGGATGACACACAAGTCACCTGGTGCCTAGGGACTTGATTGGGGAGATGATTATCTAATCAACAGTCGTCCTATGTCAGTTTATGATTTTAACATTGTTAAGGTCCATGCCAGGTGTGATTCACTCACAGCTGCCAGTTTTTATCAAAGGTGTACTTCCCTTGAGAACTTTGGGATCAGCATCTCCAGCACTAGTATTCCCCATCATAGGGCTTTCCATTCTGTTTCATCTTCCTGGTATTGTTCCTGGAAACTAGTTAATGTGCAATATATTCTTATATTTTGTGTATTGAAATCAATTAAAGATTGTTAACATGACTGCTTTGAAGTCAGTTTTTACTCTCTTTTTATTAAAGTTAGCCTGGTATACATTGTTACCATTGACACTGTACTGTGAAGTGCTTGATTTCTCTTCATGCTTCAGTATGGTATTCCAGCTGTTGTGATGCGTCATTTCAGCTTCTCAGTCATTCACCAAGTTCATGCAGTTCATTGTGGTTATTTTAACTTGCCTTAGACAAGATTTACTACTATATATGGGAGGAAAATGGGATCCAGTGGGGGAGTTGCAGCTGAGTAGACACAATCTCCCACGATACAATTCGTTGTTCCAGTTAGTTGAAGACTGGCAATAGGTTATTTGGTTATCAGCTGTTACGCACCGCTGCAGCTTAAGAGTGTGCGCCCCTGACAATCCGACTACCTTCATCATGACTTCCCCTACACTACCGTTATGATGTAGTCATAATGACAGTTGGGATGAGTCATGATGACTATATATACATATACATACATACATACATACATATACACACACACATACATACATACATACATACATACATACATACATACATACATACATACATACATACATACATACATACATACATACATACATACGTACGTACATACGTACGTACGTACGTACGTACAGAAATTAAGAAAATCAGCCATCTGACCAGTGGCTCAGAATTTCTACTGGTCCTGTCACGACCCAACTTGAAATCCGGTCAATTTTAAAATTGTCCTGACCCAACTTGAAATTTCAAGATGGATTTACCCATTTTAAAATTGGAAATTGAAATTTCAAGTTGGGTCAGGACAATTTTAAAATTGACCGGATTTCAAGTTGGGTCGTAACACGACTGAATTTCTACTGGTCCACGTTAAAATACAAGTAAACAACCAAAACTTATACAATAGTTTATTCATACTAAACACCTTGCAAACTAAAAACCAAATCGATTATCTACATTACAACAAACTCATTGCGATGTAAAGCATTGTGTAACACAAGGGTAAATATGTCATCTTTGACGTCCTCATCGTTCGATACACTGGATGCCACCAAACTTGCAATATCCTGATCCTTGGGTCGTCGTCTTCCAAAAACAGACTTGGTTCATGCTTGCAGAGCTTTCTGCCCCCCTTCCTCTCCAGCGGGTGTCAGTTTAGCGATGTGTGCAGAATGTGCTCTCTCGTGGTGTTCACTCTTCTCGTGAGCAAGAAGTGAATCCATCTTGAACTAAGCAGTGCCAGTGTAGAAAGTACCACTTTTGCCAGCATGGTCAGGAAACTGTCTGCACACCGCACAAGACATAACGTCTTTCTCATCGTCATAATCAAGCCGGATTTATGCCACTGGCACTAAAAACATCTTTTCCTATTCTCTTTTTCCCATACCTTTTTCAATTTTTTTTTTCTGCATCAGACTCACTGCGTGGTCTATTCTTTGGTAGCGCAGCACCAGTGAGAAAACGTAACATCGACATGATGACATGATGCTCGTATCATATCCACGTCTGTGTATATACATGACCGCTTGCGCTGCGTTGTTAGATCGCGCCTTTGATCCGACAGTAATATTTACCCAGCTCGGAAGATAACTCGCAGGGTCACGCACGCTAAAACGTTATCGTGCGTCGTCTCAGGGTTCAGTTTTACGTCACACTAAATGCGCGCACACAAGGTAAGCAGTGACCACTTCGATCTTGCAGAAACACATTCAATCTGGTCGGAAACCGCCTCGCTGCGTCGCGCACGCCTAAACATCACCACGCGTCGTCTCTCAGCAGTTATGTTATGCGTCACACTAAAGGCTCGCATTACGTGCTACTCATAGTCTGCGTCCCAGACTCTAGGGGTTCCGCTACGCTTCTCGCCCTAGAGTCTACGGCCAGACAAGGTCTAAAAGTGGCGCGTCCGAATATTCATTAGACACGTTCGTTGATCTTCGTGACCAATCAACACAAAGGTTGTGACCCGGATTGACCTTAATTGCGCCTGGCTCGTGAAGCTGGCTTGTGATACGCACCCTTCGGTTCCATGTGAAGTCATGGACATTGTAGTGGTCTGCATCCAATGAGAACACATTGAAGGTCTTCTGGAACTATCGGCGTCTCAAAAGTTCAAATTGGAACTACAACCAGCGCTTTTATCGCGTAGCTGCACGATAGTATGTTTACGTGATAGTCAGTTAAAAAGAACCAGCTGTGTGTCTGCTTCCTCGTCGACTGTGTGATAAACGGTGCCACTCAGCGTGAAACAACAAATCGGAGTGTCGTAGAATGTGTGCCCGGCTCATAAAAATCACTCGGCCGGTTGGACAAGACAACGACTCAAAAGTACCGACAGAGACCGAGAGACACGGCTTGTGATTGGAGCATCCCAAATCTGGGATGCCTGACCAGTTCAAGACATTATGGTCCCCTAGACTGAAGGCGAGACTATTGAATATCAGTAACATGTAAACAGCGCCCGCAGCCATCAGGCTGGGGGACCTTGACTATGCTACTCACGTCGTGCATAGCTTTTTCAATTACCACCGGCAGATTTGGACAAGTAGTGTTTTTCCTCCACGCTTATGCAGAAATTAATCAACAAGAGAACTTCCTATGAATATCCGATGTGTATGAAATTGTTAGAAATGAATACAGCATTGAGATATTTGTTCGAAGTAGTTGGGAATGAACATGACTGGGGGAAGTCATTTCATACATAATTGATTGATTGGAGTGCTGCTTGTGGCTAAAAATGGTTATTATCAACTTATATAGACCTGTACAAATACCACATATTTTAAGATCATAACCTCCAATGCATTGGATAAGTAGTTGAGACTTGAATGTCGTAAAATGGCTGCAGGTACAATACCAGCATTCAAGCTAAGCATCGTGTACACAAAAACATGTGATGAAAGTTTTCGATCTCCTGCGCATCGGCTTCTGCGCAGGCTGGGATTCGCAATACGTCAAACATGTCTGCCATGGAGAGTGGAAAGTTTTGTCTATAAAGTCTCCGTCTTCAAACGCGCTTCCGCAACTTAAAATCAGCACGACAGACGACCTGCTGGTGAATCAAAGGGCCCACTTTATATTCGACACAATTTCAACATTTATACTTGAACCATGGATAATCTACCTTTCTCGTTGGTTTTGCCTAACCATCATATCATCTGTAAAACAGAATATCAACACGCAAAATAAGTTTTTCTCAATCCAAACAGAAACAGTAAACATTTAGTAACACCAGTTAATTCAATATAAGTAACCCCTCCACCCATCTTTCCCGCTCTCGCACTGCAATGAACTTTATCAGTAAATCGCCTTAAGAATTTCCTGTTTCGTTTGACGGGATCTACGGGCTCATGAGAATTTGATTCAAAACGTTGGCAATAAAATTCATGATAAAAAAGGTGCTCAAATTTAAGTTTATTCAGGGATCTATGTTTGATGAGGGATTCAGTAATTGTTAATAGGCCGCTACTGGAATTTGCACTGGTCCGACCCCAAACTTACTGGTCTGGGACCAACGGACCACCGTTAATATCGAACCCTAATATATATATATATATATATATATATATATATATATATATATATATATATATATATATATATATATATATATATATATATATATATATATATATATATATATATATATATATATATATATATATATATCTATATATATATATATCTATATATATATATCTATATATATATATATCTATATATATATATATGTGTGTGTGTGTGTGTGTGTGTGTGTGTGTGTGTATAGTAGAGCCAGTTGAAACACCATTTGTGCTGTCACTTCCGGTCGCTGAACTGTCGACGTTCCTCCATCATCTGCAAGTTGATTCAAAGTGGAAGGGGTAAGCCTTCAAGACGCAGATTAAGGGTTGATTTGCCATCAAAGTTAAGGAACGAACGCGTGAGGCATATGAAAACAAATAACCAACAACAACGTTAACCATTAACATAGCCTTATTTTCGACGATGTGTAAGCAGCTTGGTTCGACCAAACGAGGAGTTTCACTTACACATGTAACTTCAACCGACCCCTCGTATCCCACTGCACTGGGTGGGAGCCGCAGGCGCTTGTTCTGGACCTGAAATATCCAACCACCTTGTCTCCTACATGACACCCATGTGAGGACGGTCACGTGACAAGCTAGTAGACATTCTTCCTGTTCTGTCTTTATATTCATTTAAAAATAATATAATCCAATTACTCGATATCGTACAAATCAACAAGAACCTTAAAGATGTATTTTTCGGCGATTTGGTGAAATTTTTATTTTGCTTCCATTTTTTTGTAGTAGCTAAAATGGCTCGTTTACAATCCGTTCATGTTATTGGGAACATCAAATTATGGCGCATTGAAACAGCCTCCGAATATTCAAATGAATAGCGATCTGGACCAGTAATTACGCATTAGCAATTTTCTTGTATCATGCCCGTTTTCAGCTTCAGATGTATTGTAGCGTCTTCTGTGTGCCATATACGGACTAAAATTCACACCCCGTAAAGAATTAAAAATGGAACCTTACAACGGCCCTAAACACAGCTGGGGTCACAAAATTTAAGTCAAGTTTCTTTTTATATCATTACTTAACGTTGTAAGGAATCGGTTGATGACTTTTTCTAAAAACATTATCAGGATGATTTTTGATGAAGTGCACCATTAAGTATAATGTGAAAGAAGTCAGTTATTTAATCTGGTTTTAATCAATACTTCCATGTAAGAACTTAATAGGTATTACAAGCTTCACAATCATCCAGGTTATAAAATCCATACAGCCTTCCAATTTAAAAAAATGTCCTATCACTCGTACGGATATTAATATCAGTCAACAGCACAGAATTGTCTTCTCATAACTATGATCACAATAAGGATATATAAATACAGGCTGTAAAGAATTATCTGGTAGCTCCGTGATATTATATCATCTGACCCTTGCCACAGATGGCGAAGCTGAACTGTAATGTGTCCGATTTCTGGCAATATTGTTTGATTGGTCGGTTGATTTAAGGTAGATTCTAAGACATTATGTTAATCAGACTTGATTGTCTCTTTAAAGAGTAATCATAATGTATGGTGCTATCGAGACCGGGAACTAAGCCATTCTGAAAAAAGCTCCTCGTTCTCCGTCCGCCATTCCATGTTGTTTCTAGCATTTTCCATAGCTTGTTGGAAAGCAATACGTGCCGAGCCCTGGTCAGGATTGTTCTGTATGAAGGTTTCCAACTGCAACGAAACACCAATCCTACATAACCTGTCTAGCATTATCCATAACACTTCGCATAAATGGGCATCAAGTTCCGAACTTTTAAAGGTGAGATATGTGACCAAGCAAACCAACTGCAAACAAACACTCCCCAAGTCCGCGCAGTTTGTAGAATGGGCTGTAATCTACGAAGGGCTCAATCGCGCGTGAATGAACTCCTTCAAAACAAAATGGAAATTCACATCCATACCTGTTTTATCTCCCAGTCCTCGGAAAATGTAGACGTAATGTACTCCACTATTCTGCTCAGCGTAAATGATGCCTCGCCAAATCTAAAATATACCACAGAACACTTTAATGACCGTTAATTTATACATTTAATCACTGTATGTGTGAAATGTCAACGCGAACATTAAGGAGTCCTTAGTTGTCAGATACGTTGGAAGTTCCCAAAATAGGAGAAAATGACGCTAGTTGAAATCACCAGAAAAACAAATGTGAAATGAAGTCGCGACCACAGCCACTTTGCGGTACACTTCATGTCATATAAATACATGTTAGATCAGGCGACGATAAGAAATCGGTTCACCCATCTAGAGATAGAGGTGATGGTTAAAGTTATATTCAGGTTTAATTAAAAATTCACAACTTCGTTATTCTTCCTCTGCTCCTAGTGATGAAGGAAGCAATAAGCAAAAACCGCTATAGATTTTTTTAAAGGAAATTGAATGAACTTCAGTTTGTGTAACGAACATGAATTGAGGTACACGCGTGTGCCAAATGATATCCTTCAACGGCTACAGAGTTATAACCATGCAGATCACTGAGACTGACAGAGCGATGTCGAGACTCAGCTTCTAACATGCATAAGTATATCAACACAGCACACGCGTTGTAAAGCTGGTTCCCAAGGGAGCCAGGTGTCTGTAGAACGAGGAAAGCTGATGAAAACCATCAGATGTGAACAATTGTTTGAGAATGTGAATAAGTATAAGCATGTTATAGTATGGACAAAACAGGCAAGCGATCTGAATGCAATATGGCTAATAGAAAGGAAATCCGCGAATCAGACTTGTTGACGGCCTGCAATTTTCGACACCAATGCTATGCAAATCACACACGATGCACACACCACACGTTCATCTTAATGTTTATCAACAAGTTGAGTAAGTTCCCGTATGAGATTTCGACAAAGGTGATTGAATCCAACCGCAGACGTCTCCGACATACTGTTTTGGTGCAACATAGCGTAAGTTCCCGTATGGCGATTGAACGCAGTAAGAGAAACTTTGAAAGTTCACATCATGTTTGTTTTGGAGCAACATGGCGCTGCCGTGATCGAAAGTTGCGATTCTCAAGGTTAATGTGACAATTAATAAACAATCACGCAACAGTGCATAAGCAAAATGGTGCGGAATGCCAGAAAATCATTCTGATTCTTGATCCATATAGAAACGTAGGCTACAGACGAACAATGCAGCATGTATCATGGAAGATCAGGTTTCGGAAGAAGTTTACAGGAACTCGGTATTTTCTGTGATGGAAAAGTACGAACCGTCGAACGGATATTCATATGGCATCCATTGGACAATACAGATAGCCCTCGATATGTGTACGGAATCGACAAGACAAAGCGACTGGGCTCTTGGACCAAGAGAGCTTCACCGCCAGTTTCGGCAGATGAAGAGATATTTATATTAATCAATTCAATATATAATTAAGTGTATCGCTTTCGAGCGCGATTGAAAAGCCACCTGTCAATCATCGTATCCCAGTTTGCTTGGAAGAAATTCCAGGCGATGTGTTTGCCTATTGGGTTGGCGGCCACATTTTGAATCGCTGACCGGAAGTCGCCTCGCCTTATTAGCTCTTCTTCAATGGCCAATTGGAGAAGCCTGAAACGGAAATAAGATCAACATTTCAAATGGTGTTTGATATTATAATATTGGTATTGCGGTATAAATGTTTTAAGGTTTGGATTATATGGATGTAGCAACGTAAAGCAATTCAGCGCTAACACAGGCTCGCACTCGCCAACATCCTTTACATTTGTAAGCCAAGTTGGTACCGACTTGGATAGCTTCTGTGCTTGTTGAGAGCACGCCAGAGCCGACAGGAGACGACCTTTCTCAGCAGCAACGTTAGCCTCCACGAAGCGTTCAAAAGCCCATTCCCAGTCATCTGAGGCGCTCGTGGTTTCACGAAGAGCCGTACAGTATACAACGCTTCTGATATTCTGTGGAATACTAAACAACACAGCATGTTATAACATCACCATTAACATCATCATTCAACTGATTGGTATTTTGACGTCCATGTGTTTTTTTATATGGGATACAATTCCATCTTGAAAAAAGACCACACCTATTAGAAAGACCGTTATGATGGTCATCTTTCCATTGATTCCACAGGTGTAATGATTGATTGGTGCAGCTTGGGACCCCACTCGTACACGCCAGGTCTAATACTACTGCCCTATGAAGACTACACACAAACAATTCTCCATCTCAATTAAAGGAAAGCAAATTTCAATAATGTCTTCTGTGTAACAATTTGTAATTAAGTTATAATGCACTATAATTTAATAGTAACGATAGTGTCAGAGAAAGGCAGATAATTGGTTGATGGTTTCTTAGCATTGTAACTTACTGGTCAACATGTGATGACTCCTCGTCAATACCCCATCCCAATTTATCGTAGATCGCCATTACAATACTTGAGATATAATTCTATAGCATACAGACAATAGTTAGATATATACATGGTAATTTTATATTATATCGCTTTATACACATGGAAATGTACCATTGCGAAATGAATACGTATTGCGAATCAGCAGATAAACTCAGGGAATTGTTATGCGATATACACACTCTATTTCCGAAAAATCATTACGTTTAAATCAGTCGCTGCAGTTTCAGTTTTGATAAGCATGTTCCCTAGGAAACGGAAGGTCCTTCTTGCCGCCACCCACGGGATGTAACCTTCTTCGGCGTTCAAGTAGTTTGTAACCGCCAGCGCGTCCACAGCATTCGCCAGCTGGCCAGCTCTATACAATAACATACGCGTGCATGTTAAATGGGTCGAACCACTGCATTTGCCATATCGTCCAAATTTAGCATAGATTGATTTTTCTGTCCAGTAAGAAGTCACGATATTCTCCGATTATCGCTTATATTTTGTTTGGTGCAGACATCTAATCTGATTACCGGCCCAAATTTAGGGAGTCGTCTATTAACTGAGCTCTGTTCTTGATGTGAATGTCCGTGTGGTTCGAGTTCAACTGCTCTATAAGCGCCTGCCAGTTTTCCCCCGCGTAGTTGACCCGGAAGTAGTAATGCTGGCGCACGTTGCCTAGCACCCAACTGGCTCCGGGAGATAAATCCAATGTGTCTGTGTATAAATGGTGGCATCAAAAACGGTGATTAATGGCATGAATATGTAACGAAACGTTAATTAATTTTGAATAATTTCTATAAAGCTGAATCCCATGTGGAGGAAATGGTTTGTATGAATGCATGATAAGAAATATTAACAAAAACTAAATGATGAATCAATGATTACAACTAACGGTCGTACAAGAAAGCTTTGTTTATTCTAAGTCCCCCATGGTATGGCTTCTTCAATTCACATTCACAAATTAATGTCTAACATCATCTATATTATAATAATCTGATTTCTGTGTGTGTTTTTTTTTTTTCCGATACATAGCACGGCGAAACGGTGCATCATAGTGAACATGCATAACCATCATTGCCGTTTTATGTTGATGTACATTGCTAATGAATTTGCAAGCTGGCGCCAAGAGCACCAATGAGTCGCATGAGGACGAACTGCTTTTAGCGAACCAATTTTCTTCAATGACACTGCTTTGGTGATAGCTGATTGTTGGTTGGAAACGAGAATCAGGATCTGATCACCTTAATCCAATTATATGAGTATTGGCTTTTCTTTCTGCAGAACACAACTGACATTTGACTTTCTTTTACAGTGATATATATTGTGGAAAACTTGCCTTAAAACTCAGTGATAATAATGTTGTTCAACTTGTATATATATATAAATTTTGTATTGTAACATGTTAAACACGTGCTTGTGCTTTGATACTTCAAATCCCATGAAATCCCTCTACGACAAGCAAACGATGAAAAATGTAAGCCAGTGTTTGCGATTAGGTGAACAATAAAAATTATATCTAGCCCTGCATAGAGCAGCCACTACATCGTCATTTCATTACAACCACGTAACGTAAATTGACGTTCTATGGCACTCCATTCTATCAGGAAAACAAAATTAAGGTATCGTTAAAAGAGACCTGTATTTAAATTGAACTTTTATATAAAAATATAAATTATCTCACGGACGGAAAAACAATGGCAAAAATCAGTCACATTAAAATTCAACGGCCATTTGTCGGACAGCATAAAATCGTTCACTTTTACAAAATAATTATGTCGCCAAACACATATATATTCAAAGGTGTCGATCTTAATATGGCCTTTGGGCTCTTTTGTATTATGTCTGACAAAACAGTACAAACATGTTCTGAACCCACGTTACTTTTGTTTACATTTGTAGCCTCGACAAAAGCAGATGACGCGCATACGCAAGCTTCACAACACGAACCTGTCTAGTACCCGTGTCTGGTATCTTAGTATGATAATGTCTCTGACTGAATGAAGCTCACCCTTTTCCGCGCTGAGCCATTCCGTCTCGGTATCCTCATAGTCGAGGTTATTGTCTGTAACAACATTCACTGGAACCAACCACTTATAGCTGTAACCAAAAGGAAACGAATACGAAATGAGATTACAGGACTGATGACACGGCCAGACTACTACACCCAGTCAATCGCGAAGACAAAACCAGAGATTCAAAAAACTCACTCAAATGGTGAAGATGTAATATTGGAGTTTTGCACGCGGAGGAAATGAGTTTGGGTAAGTTGTGTTTGGCCGGAAGCGCCGTCGTAGTCGATGTCGATGACAGGGTAACCCATCTGCAGGATCCAGGTGGCCATGATCTCCGTGACGTTGATGGTTTGGCCAGATACCGCTGCTTCCTGAAATGCCACGTGGTAATGATCGACGAATCACGACAGTTTAAGGAAAGCATGTTAGTTACTTCAATAAGATATTCTCCTGCGTTCATGTCGTTAAACAAAAGTAAAATTCTCCATCACATCCATTACATATTGAAAGAATTATCAGCCTCATAACCACAAATCCCTGCTGCACTCCCCCCCCCCACACACACACACACACACACATACACAATCACACACACACACACACACACACACACACACACACACACACACACACACACACACACACACACACACACACACACACACACACACACACACACACACACACACACACACATATACACACATATACACACACACACCTCCACGTCCTCAAACTGGTTCTTTTGCTAGACATACAAAAGACCCTAACATGACAGTGATGCAAAAGACCCTAACATGCAGCAATACTACATAACCTAACTTGGCAGCAACATAAAAGACCTTAGCTCGGAAGGAATGTTTCAGTTAATATATTTGATCACAGACATTGTAATTGTATAATAGAAGAGAATACGCGTCAACGTAGCCTACCTCAGTCAAGGCGCGAAACAGGTCGGTATGATGAGCCGCTCCGTAAGCTCGATTTTTTAAGTAATTCTGTACACAGAGTAACATGCATCATGGATAATGAATTGAAATCACATTTCACATTATCATGGCAATATCCAAATATTCCGTGCTCTTCTATATTGCGTAGTTTTTTAATTGCAATTACAAACACATATCTTGAAAGGTAAAAATAAAATTCGCGTTCTACGAGTATTTCATTATTTCTGCAAACATCAACATATCAATAGGACACTGACCGATATGCCAACTCGGAATGTTTCTTCCCCTAGAAAGTACTTCATCATCCTGATTACAGCAGCTCCCTGTTCGACACACATAATACTCGCTGGAGAAGCGCGTACTGCCCACATCAGCCGTGACAAACACTTATATTATAACCTACGGACTCTATATCTGTGATAGAAGTTTGAGAAATCCCAAGTTGTAGGGTGGGGGGGGGGTGGTGGTGTTGGATGGTGGGGACATTCGTCGCGTCTCGAGGAATAAACTTTCAGTCAACAGTACCAGTCGCGCCTCTGGACTGCTTCATGACACGGCTACACAGTAACGTATACTGTACCGCAGATCCGTAAGCAACAGCGCAGTTTGATGTGTCGATCAATTAACCGCGTATTTCACTATAATTGCTTGCCAACCGATATGACCTTAACCATAGGGAATTTCGATTCAACACTGAACAGCAACTCAATACAGATTGGTTACGTCCTTGGTAATGCCACTGATGGTCTGTTCCTGAGTGATTTATGAGCCGGATATATGACAGTTGATACAGGCAGCTGGTGGACAGGACTTCATTGACAGAACATATAAAATAAAAATCCAGCTCACACGCAGTCTTTCGTTGTCCACCATAATTTGAAGAAAGTGAATACAATGGCAATGCACCTTTCTGGTAGTGTTACAAGCCCCTAAACGATACAAGTGAAAATGTCATAGCTGGGATACGAACCCGGGACTCTCTGCTAACCGACAACAGTAGCGGTTACCTTGTTGTAGGTTATGCTGTCGAATATCTCAGCTATCTGTGCCGGGTTCTGTACAGGTTGGTAGATAGGGTGAGAGGTAGCGAGACTGTCTGGAGCTAACACGCTATGGAGGTCGTCGATCACAAACTGGTCCTCCTGGTCAATGCCACATCACACAACAACGTCACAAATTGATCAACAGAACCTGCTTCAAAAATTATATGTAATAAAGGAAGACGGTCCGATAGCCTGACGGGTCTTCGTTTTCTCGTCTCTCATCTCGTCACAAGATTACGCGAGATTTCCCCTAGCGATTTAACTAATTATGATCACTTACCGCTGTCAGATCGTGCTAACCTTATAGACAGGACCAACACCCGCAATGTCGACAACATACTTACCACTTCTATATACACGAGCGGGTATTGTGCCCGAATTTTATATAATTTGTCATATGATGCAGTCCCCTCACCATATTCCATTGCGGGAATTGATCACTTAAGCACGTGTATTCCATGTAACTAGCGAATCCTTCATTAAGCCAGATGTCATCCCACCATGCGGGTGTTACCAGGTTGCCGAACCACTGTGTCAGGTGATCAACAAAGGAAACAGTTATTAAACACAAATTTGGTTATACAGCAAAACTATATATATATTTACGTATATGTTCACGGAGTAGGTCAAATGTTCTAACTGGAGAAATTAAATAACCATTGTGGGGCAGTTCATGGCATCTAGAGAACATTTAGAACCTTGTGTGGCAGTTCATGGCATCTAGAGAACATTTAGAACCTTGTGGGGCAGTTCATTGCATCTAGAGAATATTTAGAACCTTGTGGGGCAGTTCATTGCACCTAGAGAACATTTAGAACCTGTGGGGCAGTTCATGGCATCTAGAGAACATTTAGAACCTGTGGGGCAGTTCATGGCATCAAGAGAACATTTAGAACCTTGTTGGGGCAGTTCATGGCATCTAGAGAACATTTAGAACCTTTTGGGGCAGTTCATGGCATCAAGAGAACATTTAGAACCTTTTGGCGCATTTCATGGGGCACTAGACAACTAAGAGAACCTTATGGGGCAGCTTATTAGCCATTACAGAACATGAAGAACCTTATAGGGTAATTATTTGCCATCAGAAAAGATTAAGAACCTGATGAGCTAGTTCATGAGCAACCACCACGGCGACTCGTTGACGGTTGGAAGCTGAGGAGTCAGCTTCACTGAAGAGTAAAGCTGTCTCTCGGTAGATGATGAGGCCCCAGTTCTCCATAGCACCAGCGGCAAAGTCGGGAACAGCTATGTGAACTGCAACACAATCAAAACGCTGCTGATGTAATGCAGTGATATTGAAAAAAAAAAAATGGTATGGTGGCGATAATGCCAAGTTTGAGGACATGATGTCAGTGCAATGTCATTATCGATCATCTCTCTCATTACCTGACTTAACTCAAATAAATATGCTAAGTACCGGGTTAGCGACCACAAAAATACCTGTTCTGTCAAGAGGGTACTCTAAATCGTGGTATACTTCAAAGAATTCTTGCATCGGCACAGCAATGTGCAAGGCGAAGTCCACCTGGTCTATGGCATTAGGACGAGCACAAACAAGCACCTGTCGACAAACAAGGCCCATACACGTCACCATCTATCGGTGCTCGTCTTCACTTGACATGATAAACACGTTGCGATACTTCCCGTTTGAGTACGACAGGTACCTCTTTGTTGTTGTTGGTAGTGTTCTGACGACACTCAAAGTCCGACACAATGAATGCCAGGATGTAGGTCGACATGGGGGGCGTGGTTGTGTAATGGTCCCTCTTCCAGCCGTCCTCCCTGTGATGCGGTGGGGGGTGGGGGGAGATTATTCATGCTGATGTTATTGGACAGAATGCGAATTATCTATCTGATGAAGATGACGACGACAATGATATATTCTTATATATAATATATATCTTATTTTCAAATATAAGGACGACTTTATAGCAATTTTACAATAGAATAAGTGTCATGAAGATGGCGCAGACCATCCGTATTGGGTCTTTTGATATTAGATTGTCTGTTGCGTCGATAAGCAGTGATAAGCGATAGCATTGAGAGAGATGGAAGGTCTATCCATTTAATCAATAAAACAACCCACAATCCATGAGCGGAGTAAGGCGATCTAATTAGAATAAATAAAAATACACACAAGTCCTCCGTGTGGTAGATCTTGGTATTACTCAAGGAGGTGAAGTGTTCCTGCCTCTCCACGGCAATAGCAAATGTAGCCTTTAGTGCCGGCTCATCCATGCAGGGGAACACTTTGCGACCGTCGGTTGGTTGCAATTGGCTAGACAATAAGTATCTAAGTACACACAGATGAATTAGACAATTCATTCAAAGTATTCTTCAAATGATACCGAGTCTAGATCGGAGAGGGCTCATGGAAATATTTAGCTTAGCAGCTTGCAGTGTTACATTGATGCCACGGGATGACTTTTCCTGTGCGGAATGAAATGTATTTCGTCACAGCAAGTTAACGTACTTTGTTACACCACTGTCATCCAGGTAACTGCTGTAGTATATACCCCGTAGATCGCCGGTGATCGGGCCGTTGAATTCCATGATACGAATTTTGTACCGGAAACCAGCCTGGAAGCTAGGTGACACTTCGATATGGAGGAACTCGCGACTTGGATCCTTCCATGTCCGGATGACCTTATACAGAAAACAGAAAAGGTGTTGGTTGGGTAGGTGGGTATTTTGGGGTGCATTGTAGTTACACACATAATTGGCGTTTGTAAATGATCATAAGTGCAGGTGGAGGGGGTGGGGTAATAAGATACGCATTACAGCGCTTAGAGAGGTGGGTCCGGTAAGAGCCCTTTGCATGCCGGCTCCCGGCACCGGCTTTCTTCACGAGACCCGCTGACAAGTCCGCGAGACTTCATCGGAAGCATTATAGTAAATATAAATATGTATATATATATATATATATATATATATATATATATATATATATATATATATATATATATATATATATATATATATATATATATATATATATATATATATATATATATATATATATATATATATATTTATATGTGCCATTGGTCGTGTTTAGCCATGGATCATATCTGAAGGCTATTTATCAAAATCGCAAAACCACCAAAAAAACCCCGCAACTATGTTGCTCTGCCCAAGTATTTACATATGTATCTGTTTCTGGGGTATGTAGCATAGCGAATACCCTAACTAAACGAAACAAGACAAATAAACAAGTCAGGATAGGAAGTTTATTTAACTAAAGTGATGAGATATGTGTGAGAAATATTTCTGTTTCAAGTTGCCGATAAGAGTCGTGTAGTTGAGGAGAGGAGAATGTTGAGCACGCCCCCCAGTGACACCGGACAACGCTACACACACCACGTTTATAGCCTCATATCTAGTATACTGCCGCGCTCTGACTAGTATACTGTCGCTGCTTATTCCAAGCTACACAGACCTCAATTGAAAAGTCACTAAACAATCAGTTGGGCGGCAGCATCTGCTCAATGTATAAAATGCACCCAAGTCACGTGATATGCGTTCAGGAGTCGAGGTGAACTGTCGAATAGTCCGGCGTGATAAGAAATCCATCGACTTGAATGCGAGATCAGGAATATTATTTCAGAGTAATGATTAATCTTGGCTTTCAGTGTTTTTTCCGTCGGGATAGAAAATCTCGGAACAAATATCGAGCAAGTTTAACAAACGATCAAAGAGGAAACATCTTGAGTGAAATATAAAAACGGGATGGAAAAGGCCTCACAATAGTCATCCACTAACACAAAGCCTCCCAAATTACTCATCAAAAGTCGGTGTGTTGTTAACCAGTTTGTTGAATTTGAATAGGCAATAAGCTTTGAATGGGTAGGGGGTGGAGGGAACGATCACGTCCCCTTACATCTGTGCTCCACATGGCCTGTTAGTTTTAGCTAAAGAGACGCACATGTCAACACTTATTCACAACAGAAGGAAGTCTTATGCTGTCAAGTTTTCCGATCAAAGTATGGATGGTATGTTCCTTATAAAGTTCAACAACATCACGTCTTCGTTATAATACGTTATGGATGCGCAACTCATTTAGTTTATTCTGCCTACAGTCATCACCTTAGACATCGTCCGCTGGTCCAGAGACCAACTGGGCGCTATTACTAAAAAAGTGACAGCAGGTTCGTGTAGGGTTCCCCGACCAGCCCCATGGTTACATATCTTACTAACGATCCCTTACAACATACCAGCCATCTATAACCACAGAGGATCGCAATTAAGAAAAGCTACGATTTGGCCAGGGGCGATAGATTTCATTTTTTGCTGATACTGTCTTAATGTATCGAGTTATATACAAGTGTAATGCCGAGTGAGAGTGGATGCTATTGTAGGGCGGCCGAGGAAGGTCAACCCTTTTGTAACACAAGACTTATATGTATGGAATGACGCTATTATACTTCATAGTGTTGACTGATAGCAGGACTTGTTTCATTAGTCTTGGTTGGGAGTCCGTTTGATATTTTATACCGAGATCTGCTTTGAATGAAACTCCAGTTGCAGAAGCGTAACTTCATAAGTAAAATCAGATGATCCGTACAAGAAGCAATCAACGTACAAACATGCCGAACTGATTACGTCAGATCTTCCGACAACGAACAGGGAGGCTAAGACGACGATCATGCGAGATTAGAGGTTCGTAAATTTGGCCCTCGCTGTGCATTTGTTTATGCGTCGCATTCTTGCGCATGTTTTTGCTTACGTAAGACTTGTAGTTACAATAATCAGAGGTCAGTTGGAATGACAATACACAACAAACAAGAGACACTTCGTGCAGAGATTTCTCACCCACAAACTATTCTCGTAAGATGGCATCACTTACTGTATGTTGTACAGAATCGTCGACAGACCCAGCGAAAATTTCAGCGTCATTGATCTCGAGGTTACGGTAGTGAAGCGTAACCACGTTGGTGTCCGACGTCGCATTCACGAAGATTTCGACGGAGCCATAGAACCCGAAGTCGTCGGGGGAATCCTGGTATATGTCTGGACGAAGAATGAGCTCGTAGTGAGTAGGGATGAGGTCAGTTGGGAGCCGGACATCGGTAGGAAGTCCGGGATCCTCGGTCGTCCCGCCAGGTGGAAGCGATGTCGTGGCTGATCACACAGATATATACGTGCACATAAACTCTTTTTCTTCAAATGAAAACTAAGTGGAGAGGGTTAGTAAATTGTTTTCAGATAATAAACAAAGGTACAAAGTGTTTCAATGCAATTTGTTGTTATCAGTTCATACTCCATGCAACATTCCTAATCGAATTACACAACTGTGATTTTTCAAACCTTTCCGGTGTAAATAGTCTTCACCGGTCGTAACTGTGATGTCACTTTGGTTGGAAAACGACATTAAAACACACACAAAAAATACCCACAGAAAATGGGAATTGCAGGTAATCAGTAATTAATAATAATGCAGGGATCGACTGAAATAAATTGTATCGTTGAGTATGTCAGATATTAAATCAACACATGACCAAAATGACCCATACAGCATACAGCAGATGGTTTCAAAGGGCGCGTCATCGTACAGAGAGGACACGAAAATTGAGCTCATAGAAAGTGCATAGTTGTTTTATGATTATAAGATCATAGAATGTTATGCATAAGTACTGATCTGCAGATTAGCTAGGACTCAGTTGAACAAAAGCATAAGTACTGATCTGCAGATTAAATGAAGCAGGACTACTGAGTGGGACTCACAAAAGAAAGCAAATAAAAAGTCTTCGTCAGTTATAGCACTACATTCAACTGTTCCTCGGTCAACGAGGAAGTAATTATGTCAACAAGGATCAGTAAATGAAGCAGAAGGATTCGTCCTGATGGATGGGAAGATTCCCGATCCATTAGCTGCTGTTGCTGCTGTTGCTGCTGCTGCTGTTGCTGCTGCTGTTGTTGCTGCTGTTGCTGCTGTTGTTGCTGCTGTTGTTGCTGTTGTTGTTACTGCTGTTGCTGTTGTGCTGTTGCTGCTGCTGATGCTGCTGTTGCTGCTGTGCTGCTGCTGCTGATGCTGCTGTTGCTTGCTGCTGTTGTTGCTGCTGTGCTGCTGCTGTTGCTGCTGCTGTGCTGTTGTTGCTGCTGCTGCTGTGCTGTGTTGTTGCTGCTGTTGCTGCTGTTGTTGCTGCTGTTTGCTGCTGCTGCTGCTGCTTGCTGCTGCTTGCTGCTGCTTGCTGTTGTTGTTGTTGCTGCTGCTGTTGCTGCTGTTGTTGCTGTTGTTAATGCTGCTGATGTTGCTGCTGTTGCTGCTGCTGTTGCTGCTGCTGTTGCTGCTGTAGCTGCTGCTGTTGTTGTTGTTGTTACTGCTGTTGCTGCTGCTGCTGCTGTTGCTGCTGTTGCTGCTGCTGTTGCTGCTGCTGCTGTAACTGCTGTTGCTGCTGATGCTGCTGTTGCTGTCATTACTGCTGTTGTAACTGTTGTTGCTATTGCTGCTGCTGTTGCTGCTGTTGCTGCTGTGCTGCTGCTGTTGTGCTGCTGCTGCTGTTGTTACTGTGTATTGCTGCTGTTTGTTGCTGTTGTTGTTACTGCTGTTGCTGCTGCTGCTGTTGTTGCTGTTGCTGCTGATGCTGCTGTTGCTGTCATTACTGCTGTTGCTACTGCTGTTGTTGTTGCTGCTGTTGTTGCTGTGATGCTGCTGTTGCTGCTGCTGCTGCTGTTGCTACTGTTATTGCTGCTGTTCTTGCTGTTGTTGTTACTGCTGTTACTGCTGCTGCTGTTGTTGTTGCTGTTGCTGCTGCTCTTGCTGTTGTTGTTACTGCTGTTGCTGCTGTTAGTGCTGCTGCTGCTGATGCTCTGATGGTCGATTAGTCTGTCCTTGACGGAGACCCAAGAATAATACGCGTATAACTGGCTGATTATAATCATATTTCACAAGATGACCTCGACATGAGACCTTGACCTAATTGAGGCCATCTGGGACACGGATCGCCTAAGAGGACGGCCTTATGCGACATGGCATATTCACTAGGAGCATTGGAAGCGAAACTCATTCGCCAATGCCTCCGACGAGTGAGCGAGGAGAAGCCACCACTTCAGCAACCAACGTGATTTATCTGCAGGGGAGGGTTGCTTACTTCTCTTGAGGGGATGGTCGTGCATTGCGAAACTAGCTGAAGGGGAAGGTTGGGACAGGTTTAAAGTATTGCGCTAAGCCCCAGCTGCAACGAAAGGAAAGAAAACAAAACGTATGCAATACTAAGTTACTTGGGTTGAGAGTCCATTTGCGATAAGGGCGACATTTATTTTCTCAATAAATATTATGGGCAGGGTCAAATGAATATTGACCCCTAAAATCCCCGGTGACTTGGTGAATATCTTGAGTTAGATTGAATGATTACTTTTTTGCCGAGTATCAAACGAGTGCACTGACTGCCACACCGACAGCGAATGACCTGGTGTCGGTGAGATGGGGTGAGGTTGTGGCGAGGACGGGGAGGGGGTGAATTGAGGTGAGAATGCTAATCACGATTCCTCTTTGTTGCCATCTATGCTCACGTCAAGGTAAGTTAATTGACTTTCAAGTTGCGTGTATCCTGTATAGTCTGTCACAACAGGATCATAAAACCTTGTAAAGAGTCCCATGGCTTTATTTGCATCGACCGAGTGCCCTAGGCGCGAAATTATGCATTCAGTACTATAAAAAGCATTCGCGACGTCGCCGACTAGTCGAAATGCTTACCGCCCCACGAAACCACGGCGATTGCAATGGTACTGTCGGCAGAGTGAACACAAGAGAAAACAGATACGTTTCATTAAACCTTATCTCCACAGGCGATGATAAACCGGCTTTCTGGATTTGGTGTAAGGTGTGATGTTGACACTTGAAAAGTTCGAAAGAAAATGATTTAGGGAAACAAAATGACGTGGGTCAGCACTGGAGTGAAAATCAGTACGCTGCTAAACTTCGCATTGAAAAACCCGAAATAACCACTTCCCCTTGAAGGAGCATTAATAAAAAAGATTTGTTTGACACGCGGTCGTTGTTATGGGTCTCACAGTTATTCCCTCTCAAGAGAGGTATACGCCCCGGGATATGCTCTAAAGTTGGCGCAGAATGTGGAATGCAGTATTAAAGAATAACAGAAGTCGAGCTGAATCAAATCTTGGCGTCGAGTAAACTGTAATCTGACCATGTTTAATGTGTAGTTTTGCTGTTTGAGAGTGGTATTCACTGCAATGACTGGCTTGCTGGGGTCACGTGCGTCCCTATCAAGGGGTTTATGTAACAGTGCGGGTGAGAAGCCAGACAGGACCGCACCACACTGTGAGATGCAATAGAGGCGTGTAGAACTCCTGCATGTGATCTGCCTGTCACTGCACAACATTCGACCTCAGACCAGAGCGCTCGCCTTGTCGGGCCATTATTCTACGAGGACATCTCAACGAGCATTAGACAAGATATTCGTACGTTAACGGGGGGTGTTCCGGGTTGAAACGTTCATGCGTCAGCAGCTTTGTACGTGTGTTTGATTGTACGCATATGTCAGGTCAGCTATTTATGGGCATCCCAAGAGAGAATTACCGCGTGGGAGAAGTACAATGTCCCACCAAATGATGCAACCATACCGTGGGACAAGTCCATTTTCAGACCAACGATCCCTCATCATTCGACCTGACGGCAGGGCTTGCACATACTTTCATCCAAACCGTTGCAATCGAGACAAAGACACCCAATCGCGTTGTCACTCGACACCGCGAAAACGCGAATATATGAACACATTGTGTTTGTTATCATGGCCACTTCAAACGCACCTTAATTAGCTTAGGAACATTAAAATCAGAATCTAATTGCGAGAGTTACCAAATTTAAATACCTGGACAGGCATGTGCACAGGTACAGGCAGTGAAACGCCCCACCATTAGTGGACATTCTAAACAAACTGTGAACGATTACACTCAAGGTGGCACACCAAAATTTATACATGCACTTTCTTTGATATGGGAAACCAAACAAGAGCAGTTAGTCAAATGTTGCATTAGAAACAAACCAATTCGATCAAGCAATCATTCAGACGACAGTTAATGAAGCGAATAATTTGTTAAATTGCAGAAAACCTCGAATACACCAATTCCATCCATGGATAACTGATTTCAAAAGTAATTACCCCGTGAAATCGTAGTACTGTTTACTCACTTGATATAGGCTCTTCTTGACAGGACAACCCCGCCTTTGGATGACCAAAGTAAACGGCAAGGATGACAGCGACGAAGATGAGGAGTGTTGCAATGATGATGAGGACAATTCGAGATCGACTGCATATGACTGCCCGTCCACTACGGGAGGCGCTGGACAGGGATGGATCCTCGGACAGGGTCGTGAAAGCGATTCTGTCACCGACTTTAGAGGAGTCCGTCGAGTACCTGGCTTCTACATTGTTCGTCGTTCCACCTCCACCGTTCATGTTGCCTGGGATGAGCTATTCTTGACGAGCTATAACAGTTACAAGGCTCGGGCGGATTCTACCAATTATTCGATAACTTTAAACACCGTTCAATGTCAGCAGAATTTTGTTTTAAGATGATGTCCGATCTTATGAAGAGTTTAATGGGCTTTCAGAACCTTGTTAACTACGCTGGTGCGTGCGGCAGCAACAAAGCGATTTGTCACGGAGTGATGTTGACAGACTACACGAATTGGGCTGCTACTGCCGGGGTTGCCTTGAACGATTGCAAATGGAGGATCCGGCACACGAGTACCGAGTAGGGGGCTGGTAGGCCCAGAGACGTCAACCTGCAGTAGTTGCAGGAACAAATGGGCCGTAAGTGGTTTGGCCTCTCAGCTGGCGATTTTTAAGATTCCTCCAAAGCGTTCATGTTGTGTCAGTTGTTGGATTCAGATTAAAGTCGTCTTCGGCAGTTCTGACCACGTGCGACAGAATCAGTGGCAGCGCCTTTTTATAACCTAGGCAGCCACTCCATCAATTTGTCCCAGTCACGTGGTTAATCGCATGCACTTCGGGCTGAGCTAAGTGCAGCAGAGTAAGTGGCGTCTAACGAGGACCTCGTCGCGTTGTATAGTTGCCTTCATGACATCACAGCTGTACCATGCTTATCATGCAACAGCATTCCCCGTGGGATAATAAGCCATAAAATACTGCGCTCACATAGGATCGAAAGGCTTCCAGCAACTAGAATGCTGTCTTGTATGAGCTTCCATCAGAGGCACCTTGTCAACGCCCCACAGGCTGTCATTAACGCCGTCCATTTTAGGCTACTCACTACTCGCTTCCATTGTTGCGTCCTACTCAGCCATCCCCAGCAGTCAATCCAGCTTATTAAACTGGCTATTCCTGAAACTACGGCTTCATACAAATAAATCACATCCAACCATTCCGGGAGTAGAAATATAATCCCGTTTGTACTTGTTCGTTAAGGACCAGCAGAAAACGGTCGAAACTCGTGGATTGTTTTCAAAGCAGCATAGAGAAATCTTCCCATGGGCCATCGTGCTATGGCTGATGTGCGTATTGGTAGTATCGTATCTTCATTTGATGTATCTTGATATTATGTGTGTGTGTGTGTGTGTGTGTGTGTGTGTGTGTGTGTGTGTGTGTGTGTGTGTGTGTGTGTGTGTGTGTGTGTGTGTGTGTGTGTGTGTGTGTGTGTGTGTGTGCTAATATGTGTGTTATCGTTCGTTGGTTGATGCATGTGTATATACACGCAGGTGTGTAGGGTGACGTCACGGATTCAGGAGTTGGATGGCCCAGAACAGGAATAGAAGAATTGCTCAGTATATTATTCAAACATATTACAATAACCAGGTTGTCGATGTTATGAGCAGGAATTTACGTATATGAATAATCTAGTGGTCATAGCTAGAATCGTGTGAGTGCAACGATATGCTAATCACCAAATACCATCTAGTTGCAAGTGATAATGAAGTGTTCATAAATTTACTGACATATTTTGGACTCTTTAACCTCTCGTTCTTATCATTATAGAGTGTCATAAATACTGTGCCACTGTAAAGGTGTCTGTTGATATGACTAGATGAGATCGTTATCGGCTACTGAACATTCAAGTGATATACTGTGAAGTTATACAATGGAGTAATTTGACTCCCTGTATATGGAGGCAATAGTTCTATCGATATCAGTGATGAGCCTTTGTCAGACACACTGGGGTTTTGCTGTCATTAATTCGTTGTGCTTGATATGGGTGAGTGCAGGGTGTGATAGCAGTGAACTTTCACCTTTCTCTAACATCCAACAGCAATACTCCACACGCGAACGATCGAAAACTATCCCTTCATTTGATTCTATGCTTAAAAGGTGAAATGACCGTATTCCGTAAGTAAAGAGTCCCCTTTAGTTTTCCCAACAGACTGCTTATGTGATTAAGAAACGCATCAGTTACGGCGATGGCGACACGAGCCGGGTGTATACATATATATATATATATATATATATATATATATATATATATATATATATATATATATATATATATATATATATATATATATATATATATATATCTATAGATATATATATATATATATATATATATATATATATATATATATATCTATATATATATATATCTCTCTATATATATATATATCTATATATATCTATATTCATACATAAAACATATTATCTCGCGCACTCAACGATAGGCTTTCTCTATTTTTTACAACATCGTTTCACAAACCAATACCGTGAGGGCCGAGTTGTAACAGCCAGAACATTCGGGTTATGTCGCCTACAGACTTATACCTCCCTGGTCGATTTTCCATTTTCTTGTTCATTGAGGTTGTCGCCAGCATTGTTTGAAGCGATGGCCATGCATAATTCTCAGCGAGGGCTTTCGTAGCTGTTTAGCTTCGGTAAAATCCGATAATTACAGTAAATGTTGAGGTAGTTTTTTTGTTGGTGTTTGATAAAGCAGATTCTGTATCAAGGTGAGGCGATCAAGGGGGGTGGTGGTGTGTGTGTGTGTGGGGGGGGGGTGGGGGTGGCGGATTGTTTTGGGGGTTCGCTCTGTTCATTTCAGTGTTCTTGCGATGATTTTGATGGAAATTATTTTGTTAGAATAATTTGATTGCTTTGGAGTCAGCTTGTAAGCTTGAAGTTTGATAAAATAGATATGCATTTATAAGCCGTTCAATATCCAGACAAAATGTCAAAGTTTTCAACCATTTCGGTCGCTTTAGGAATTAGCCGCCTATATTCCGTACTCAAGCAGTATTACATTTGATGATGTCATTCTTAGCATACATACGCTTTATTTCAAAGCGCACTTGGCAACTTGTTCTATGAAGTGCTTCCAGGTGACTCACCTCTAGAGTGAATTGCTAAAAAAAGAGTATATTGTTTGAGACTCAGTTTTCAAGACACTACGATCAATGTTCATACAGGACAGAATCTGCCCAAGGGTCGTATGGTGAAGTGTGGTGTAGAGATGTAAACGATGCGCATTTGATATAATGAGGGAAGACTCCAACTCCAGGCGTAGGTTTTATAAGAACTTGAACTTTATTACATTACCTGACTTTTGAATTTTAGATGTAACTTTGCCTAAATGCTGGAGATAGGTGTGTCGAGCTCGGAGGCTAGGATAGAAATGATTTTAAAATGTTAAAGTGATTCCCTCAATGACTTAGGCGCGCCATCCCAATTCTCAAGGGACATGCTTTAGCCCGGCCAGTGAGGGCTGGGAAGTCGCTCGAGCTTTAGGATATGGGGTATGTATGAGGAGGGGTTGGGGGCAGTTGAGTGGGCGGTTCATGGAAGTTGTCTATAATATTTGCAACCAGTCCAGTCATCTCATTAGATATCATATTCATAGCATTTGATGTGGTGTGATGTCGACCATTGACTTGACATGTCACGCATTGGTATATCAGAGGTCATACCAAATTAACAAGCCGTTTTAAAATCTTATTCTGCCCATTGACATTCCATAACGACGACTAAGATTACTGGATGAGTAAATTAGGGTTTAACTTAACATTGCTCTCATGGATAGAGGGAATTCTAACTATTTTTTTTACTGATACAGAAGCACACTATCTGTATTTTACAGGCTTTGATAGACAATGCATTATATGAACGTTCCCACCAGAAATGAGATAGCACTTACATGGAGATCCTGTTGCATTGACTGTACCCACACAAGAGCGATTCACTGTATCATATCGCATACCGATAAACTGATACGCCTTAAAATCTCATTACTGATGTACAAGCCTAAACCCATGTCATCGACTGCAGGTATGACGGGCAATCCTTAAATTGTCCTTTCGTTATCATCGTTCAATGGGGCCATTATGACCTGTCCCGCTGAAATGTGACGTCACCTAGATTCATAACAGTTGACGTTGCAGAAAATGATCTTTCAGGATTTGTTTTCAAGCGGGATCTAAGATTCCCGTATGTAAAGCTAAAAACTAAAAATGTCATGTGCCCATAAATGTCATCCTATCGTAAGCAGTCTTCATATGATTATATGATGAATAGAAAAGAACTCGTGTTTTCATCCGAATCATATCATTGTCTATGGTAATACAGTGTTAGTCAAACAATGGGTCACGAGCAAGCACTTGCACACAAGAAGGAGCGGGTTCCTAAACCATTGCGAGCGTCCAATCCAACACCGCCATCCTGATCAAACAATGACTCGAACAACCTAAGATCTTACAGCGACGCTACCGGGGCTCGCTACATGAATGAACAGATAGCCAACCGTCATTTTGATCTGGTATGACGTTAAATAACAATTTCATCTACATACAGCCATCTAATCTAATATAACAAGAGTGTTTTCCTTATTTGATATTAATTACTTCATTGTAGTAATAACAATAACGAGCCTATCTCCCGCCATTTAATGAATGTTTGTCTTTCAAATACGTGTTATTCACTAGACCATATCGGCAGTTTGAGCAACGCTCTCCTCTCCATCATTTTAAGGATTTGGACAGATACGTAAAATAAAATTGTGGTGTAAAATGGTTATGAGAAGGCTTGATGCGATTTATTCGTTTGACAATTCTGGTAGTATAACCCACTTACTTGAATCAGTATTATTATGAGTGGGTGTTGGTGGGGTAAGTTTTAGCCTCGACCGAACGGTAATATAGGTTTGGTTCCAGGGTATTCTTGGCTTTTTAAGAACGTATGAGCCAGAATAGTATTATAACAGTTGTTATGAGATGTTATTTATTCGTTCGACCAATATGGTAGGATAACCCAGTAAATTGCCTCGGTATTAGGTGGAGGAGGGGGACCCCTGCGAACAGGCGCTCGTATGCAGGACGTCTATATATTTAAAATGACTTTCCTGCTATTGCAGATCATAGCGGCCGATCGTAGGCCTCACAGGCACTCGTGTTCGGACATGATGAATTCCCTGCAATAGCATTATGATATTTATTATATTATCTCATAATGCAAGGTCTCATCTCCAGAAGTATAACCACGTCCAGCCGTCTCCGTCGATGGCAGTTACCTCTGATGCTGGGCTCATCCAGAGGTAGGACCACCGTGGTCGTGATTTACAGTAACAGAAATAAAGTGTAGTCAAGTCTTTCCCCTGGCTAATTCCAAAGTTAATTTTGTGCCAGCGGACAAGATAAAAGAACCGCTCAGATAACACCCGACAACATTCCTAAATGCTTGTTCAAGAAGCACTCTTTCGTTTGGTGCCGATAATTGAATTTACTGATCCCATAATATGCACTCAATAGCTTGGCATCTTGCTGATCTCAAATCATTTTAGACCAATAATTGTCCTTATCTTGACCCGTCATTTTTAATTCACAGTCTTGTTAATAGCTAAAATAATAAGGCCTGCCTGAGATGAATATGTCATCTACTAATTACTTATAAGCAATCCCAGAATTGTAATTGCTCCTTTGGGTTGGTGATTGAAACAAAAGTGAACAAATTATCTCCAGAATACTAACCTTCTGGATTCATCATTATATGTTCATAAAAATTTAATGTTAAGTGCCCTTTACATCAGAATTAGTCAGAATAATAGTGCAAAAATCAAATAGCAAGTAGTGTTGTCCATACTAACCACAATGTCACACTGATCTTCTCACCCACCCATTCATCCACAGCATATTTATTTTTAAATTTATTAGAAAAACAATGGTTCATTCAAGTTAGATACATACAGCATCAGGTCCTGTCATGGGACCAACCTCAGTCACTCAACAACAGGTAATACTATTGTGACTTTCAACATCAGTTGCATTTATATACAAGCCAAACACCATCTGCACTCATGAGCTGGCATCTTGGAAACTCGACTACCCAGCTATTTTTAACAGATTGGACAGAAATTGTATAAGACATTGATGACTTCCAGAAGAAATTGCTGCATGCAATGTGATGTTGATGGAATAGTGAAAATAGTGAGTAATAATGAATGGGCTTGTTGGCATATTTTTAGGGAGAAACATGAAGGGAGGCTAGTTTACTTCTGAAAGCAATGAAGGGTTTGCTAATGTTAACCTAGGGATGATAATGAAGAGGTTGCTGATGTAGTCCAGGTAACTACGATGATAATAATGAGGGATGGAGGCAGATATAAACAAGTGATGATGAAGGGGTAATGAGCGCTAACAAAATGATGATGATGATGATGATGATGATAATAGAGCAGTGAATATAGAGAACGTGATGAGGAAATTGACGTTATAAACCAGCAAAGTGCAGCGGCAATCGGACAAATAAAATAACAATCGATGAGATGAAAGATATCATTCAAGCAAGCAAGATGTCATTTTCTACACCCGGCTGCTTCCATAAACAGTGAACAGGAAGAAGCAGCCGTATGTCAAATGAAATACTGTCTTTGTTTACAAGACTGACTGAAAAACATGCATGTTGCCAAACAGCTATGCAGACAACTGATATAAACCACAATCGTAAACAAATGAAAATGCTAGAATAGCAACAGCAGAATTATCAGTTATAAGCTACGTGTTAAATCCCGGCTGTTCATTCACATAATCCCATACACACATTCACTCGCTCACATAAATTTCATAAGTCACAAGACTGCTTAATTGGTTAGAAATGGTGTTTCTAGGCACATGAAGGAATGTCTCCAAGAGTCGGACATCATTAATGACTGTATCAAATTGTATCAAGCAACAACTAAAACAGATAATCATAATCAATCTTCTACATCATCAGAGTCAATACCCATCATCTAATTGGCACAGTAAATTCTACAGCAGATGCCTCTAAAATATTCAACCAAGACACTCATTCATCCTGAGAATCCATGTAATGCATTGCAGGAGGACAATGCCAAACACCCTGCCAGCTGTCCAATAGAATAAGTTGCCTGCAACTGTGGGATCTAACAGGCACATATCTGAGTGGGCACCTTATGTTAAAACAACACAGCTTGTCATTGACACTAATAAGAAGCACATTAGTTGACCACAGCAAAGTTTGAATACAGGATTCAATAAATGACAATAGCACTTGGGAGGGTGGCATTGATGCAGCTTATTAGATATAGATTGATATATAAGTATATGCATATGTAAATACTGTACATCAATATATATATATATATATATATATATATATATATATATATATATATATATATATATATATATATATATATATATATATATATATATATATATATATATATAATGACACTGTGGAGCCCCCTGCATCTTGGGAGCTCATGTCACACAAGATGTTTCCGTGGCTAAGGCTCGTCATACTGAATCACCACTTAGCAATGATCATCATCATTCTCAGTACAGTTCCAGTTTCAAGTGTCAATGGGGTGAGGACTTGGCGAGACGTTTTGGCAATGATGCTTCCCAACGATCGATTGTACACCTCTACATAACAAACTGGCTTTGTCTCCAGTACAACAACAAAGATATCATCCACTGACGGGATCGATATCACCACTCCAAAAGTGGGCAGGATGTGAGGCAAGATACCCACATCATGTGTGAAAACCGAATTCGCACACACATCTTATTTTCCACATATCAAATTCTCACAGTGAATGCCCAAATCCCGGAAGTAGAACACAGGAGAGAGTGTAAGAGAGATGATGAAAAGAAGCTCCAATGGATGAATCATATTTGGTGGGGGCGGGGTGTGTGTGTGTGTGTGTGTGTGTGTGTGTGTGTGTGTGTGTGTGTGTGTGTGTGTGTGTGTGTGTGTGTGTGTGTGTGTGTGTGTGTGTGTGTGGGGGGGGGGGGGGGGGGGAGGAGAATGGACAAGTCCCGTCGCGGCAGTGAAAGCGCCGTGCTGACTAGCCCCCTGACTTCATGAGCCTGGGGTGTACATGCTTTGATAGACGCCCCCTGGAGGAGGATGGTTGGCTGGGTACTGTAGAGTTATATCCAACATGTCATTGTGTTCCACGAGTGACACCTCCCGATAGTGTAACACCAAGTCTTTGAGAGTTTCGTGGATGAAGTAAGGCTCAGCAAAACCAAAGCCTGTGTCCTTCTTCTCTATCTTGCAGTGAACAATCATGTTGGTCTTCTTGCCACTGAGGTCCATGCCCGAGGTTCTGTAAAACCATATGGTTATACCCACGGTTATACCACCTTAATAACAACAACAACCTTAAATATACACATGACCAAACTCAATACTGCAGTTGTATCGGATATATCCCACTAAGTTAACATCAACACCGACTACAAAATGAGTTAATTTCTTGAATGCTGGTGATGAAGTAGCTTGAATAAGTACTAACACAGCAGACAAGGCATAGCAACCAGCGTCACGACTAGGCCTGATGAGGAAGGTGCCTTCTGGCCGACCCTGCAGCACCTGGTCAGAGTAGTTGCGCGTGACTTCCAAGAACCAGGTGGACTGATCTTCGTGGGGAATGTATTGTTCAGCAGGGACTTGCTCTGCAGCCCCACCCGGCATATCCAACTGCTCCAGTGTGTTGTCAATAGACTGGCCGCTCTCTCCAGAGTCCATCAGGGTCCTAACCAACAAACAAGCACCGATGAATACCAAACCATAAGTTAGCAGACCCGAAAATATTCAAGTGGACTTATTGATGAAAGAATGTATGTAAAGTCTCAAGTTACATCATACAACTGATATCCAGCTGATTCTTACTGACTAACACCGGGTTCTACAGCGCTAGGACCATGTGAGAGTGTGAAGTACTTACTTCTTGTATTGTTCTCGGTTCTTGTAGAGCCGCTTGATCTCTGGCTTGAGAGCGTTCATATCAGCCACACAGTTCTGGTTGAGAGTGGCTTGTTCTTTGATGTCCATCTCCAACCCATTTTTGCTTTTCTTAACAGACTGCAAGCGTTCTTCCAACAGCTTGAAGTTGTGGATAAACCTAGCCACAAACACAAAGCCATATCAGTTTACCTCATGCTATAATGACATTCGTTATAGCACTGAGAAGGCACACTGACTGTGTTGGCCGGTGCTTATCACAGTGTGGTCGAAAACGGCAAAAGAAGCGAGTTGAACTAGACAGCAGGACTCACTTGTCACTCTCGTGAGGCGCTACATGTTTCTGGTAGGTGTCATGCAGCTTGATCTGTTCTTCAAACACAGTCACTGTCTCCTTGAAGGCCTCTAGTGCTTGGTGTTTCAAATGAAGCTCCTGAAATCAAAACAAGTCACCAATTTATCCAATCATCTTGATTTTGTCAAGAGCATCTATTTAAAGTACAGCTATCAGAACGTTAAATTTCACGCTGAACCTGCCATGTCCCTTACACTGTGCATTTATCCCTGCTACCCTACCACCCACCCCACGACACATAGCTCTCTACAGTTTTATCTTGGTAATCATCGTTAATTCCACTCCACAGATGACCTACCTGTGATATCTTGGTATGCTCCTCGTAGAAGCGGTCAAACTCCTGTGTCTTCTTCATGTACTCGCGGTGAAATTCCCACAGCTTGACTTTGACATTTGTCAGGTCTGTGCCATCAGTAATCTCCTGCATAGGACAACACAGAGCATACAATGCCACCCTGCATCTCCTCAATCACCTCTTCCTTTATCCAGCACCAACAACATGCAATGTGGCCCAAAGGAAGAGGCCAACATATTCAAAACAAGGATTGCAATACAAAACTTACTGAATGACAAATTTCAAAGGTGCCATTCAGTTCAGACAGCATTAAGACAAGTACATCCGAGATGACACCGACCTTGGTGAACTTGGAGATGGGGTGTTTGAGTGTGACATCCAGTGTCTTGTTGTAGTGCTCCAGAGAATGATGCTTATAATGCTCAATGAGCTCCATCACAGAGTTAAACGTCAGCTCCACAAAGCCATATTTCCCCTCTCTGTGATAGATCTTAATTAGCTTATTTGTGCCGCCTTTCCTGTCAACCAGAACATGAATGACACATACAGAGTGAGTTTGGCTTTATAAATGTTACAGATGCAGATTCAGCACAGGTGGAGATATAGCAGGCTTGATGAGTGTGAGAATACATGGCCAGCCCATGTAGCTCACCTGAGTGTGAGAGTGTAGTCCCCATGCGCCTTGGTAGAGGCATTCCTCACCAGGAATGTACCGTCTGGCATATCCCTCAACTTTTCATTCACCTCCTCCCTACAACAACAGCCAGCCTCATGAAGCACCTTCTTCTCCATATGTGACCAATATGAACACTTCAATTAGGGGGGGGATGAATATAGGCTGTGCTAAGGAACGGAGCTGGTTGATACATACCTGGAGATATCACCCCAGTACCACTCGGCATCTTCAAGTCGGGACGGCATCTTAGGACTGGGTTGTGGCTCCATGACTAATGGTGGAGACAGGATGGGCGGCCGTATTCTCGGAGGAATCACTGCAATGCAGCAACAGACGGGTCAAAAAACAGCCAGGCTCTATCACAGAATAATCTCCACTTATTTCAATAACTGCTTCTCTACTGAGACCATTTCCAATGCTATGATATAATGGCCCAATATTGCCACCGGTGTTGTATTACTGACCAGGAGCTTTCATGAAATCAGGCAGTCGCACCCCCCAGTTGCCCGCCTTCAGCAGCTGTTCAAAGATGCGGATGTGGTGTTCTGCATTGTAAACGATCTCACTGGAAACACACAGGAAAAAAATGAGAAAAACCAATTACGACAGCAAATGTTGAGATTGACTAGGGAGAATTAAGCTGCTGTCTGGGCTGGCACTACCATACACACTGTTTGTCCCTGTACAGGGAGCTGTTGTCTGTCATGGGTTAGCACTGTGTCATGACCAGAAAGCTCTATTTGGATTGCACTATGTTATTTTCAAGCCAGTCACAATGTCCAAGTTCTGTGACTTAAATCCAGTAAACAATCACCTGCTGCCAGGTAAACCACCTCAAATGCTGTCAGGCTCATAGGGATTTTACTCATGGACCAGAAACAACATACATAACCAGGTGACACCCACCTGCTCTAGTTCCATATCAACCTATTTTATGTGAAAGTGCACAGAACAAACAACAACCGGAATGACAACAACTAAGTCACAAATGCACATTTGAGAAAAAACCCACAGGGCAACAATGCCCAGCTTACGAACAACTATCCAGATAAGGGTGGTGGAGGGGTCATACCGAAAGCAACAATAAGATGACAAACAAGTAGTACACATGGTAATCAACAGGTGTGCTACAACATCAGCCTGTATGAGCTCCACACAGAAGAGCAGGTGCACTAGCAGGCAGGACATATTGACCTAATATGACAGTCTAAATGAGGCCACTGACGAGCCTTATCAGCCACTGCTGATTGCATGGCTTGGTAAGTAATCCGTTTCCATCAGACAGACATGTTGTGTATGCTGTCATTTACAGATGAGTGACCCCTCTGTGTCCACCCCCCCCCCCCCCCCCCCCCCCCCCCCCCCCCCCCGCCATGGAAAACAACAGCAGCCCTCGTCGCTGTGCTGATTAAGATAGGCGGTGATAATGATGACAACTGTCAAACTAATTTATGCTTTATGAACTGCTATTTGCTCATACTATTGGCATAAACAGTAACGTGCATGATGAATGAGGTCAGTATATGATGATAGAGTCTAGCCCCAGACTGACAGGATCACCTCACCCATCATCCACACGTACATCCACGACACTTACATGATGTGGCTCCATGGGGGCCGCAGCAGAATGTGACAGAAGACTTGTGTGAATTTGGTGGGAGGGTCTCGATGGTTGATAGACTCCTGGTGGAGGCAGACGCGGCAGAAATGCTCCATGAGGTGGGTGAGTGTTGATCGATGGCACCTGGGGAGCTCCTCGACGAGCTGGACCAGGCGGCTCTCGCACTGACCTAGATCAGCCAGTTCTGTCACCACACACAAGCACATCAAAACCAGCCTAATTAAACGTTGGATAATTGGGTCAACGATACAACAGTCAAAATAAAGTCTTCAATATCAAATGACAACCTACAACAATAGGAATAATTCAAAGATCAACAAACTGTGATGACTTAGGTGCATCCAATAAACCATGAGATAGCAAAAAGGCATGTTACAAATGAGAAGACTCACTAGCTGCTTCAATGAACCTGGCGTAGAAGTCCTCAGGGATGACAGGATCCGTCAGTTCCCTTAGGTACTTTTTCAAAGTTCCAGCGATGCAGCCCAAGTCATACTGAGTGAGGTCCACAGACTCGGGGTCATCTGGAACACAACCAGACACAGTTCAAGCTGGGTCTTATCAAAACAAATTAAGGAAGACCCCCAAGATGTGATAATGAAGTCTGCGTTACCGGTTGTCATGAAACAGTTGGGGGTGAGCCTGGAGAATTTCACACCTAGCCCACATTTCACACCTAGCCCACATTTCACACCTAGCCCACTATTGGTAGGTTGATAAATGACCCACCTGTGTTGAAGGCATTCTTGAGATTGTTGACTTCTTCTGTTGGGGATGACTTGCGGTAGACATCAAAGAGGTCAATCCCTGTATACACCAATAGAAAAGTGGTGGAGAAGGCACAATCAAAACAGAATGCATGTCCCGCAAATATGACTAGCATTAACACAGACACACTGATCAATGGTCAACTCAACAATGACAGGGTCGAGTAATTAACCTTACCTGTTTCACCGGCCCGTTTCTCAATCTCAGCAGTACATCGTAGGATGAGGGCAGGGGCTGCTGTCGTGTCGACATCAAACTGCTCGTCGAGAAGACGACCAAATACTGCAGCTGAAAGTTAAACCAAATCACACAGTACAGTTCACTTTTACACAAACAAGTGTCTGCTGTAAAACTCAACATGGCCCTCGCAACAGATTCATGATATGCATGGTATTCTAGCTCTGGTGTGGTTCAGTGTATATGCCAGTATAAGGTTGCAGATGTGACGAAATATCCACAGCGATAGGATCAGAAGATGGGTATTTTCTGCAACAACTCACTGTGAGAAAAACTTTGTCTTCGCTGTCTAGACAGACTAGCTGCATCACATTTGGGTGCTCCACGTGCTAGACACTGTCTGTGGGTGCACAGACCACAATCTAGAAGAATACACAGACAGACTTGGGTTACAACAGCAAAGAATATGTAATAGCCGTCAATGTCAGAGAACACATGAAGAGATAGAGATGAAATAGATGACATATGAACAAAAGACACATGGACCGCAGACTACAGGTAGGTAAAGGAGGGCGTTTGACATGCTACCTTTAATAACATACACTCACACACCACATCACATGTCTACTGCATAAACAGCATGTCCAGAAATTAATAGGCCAAATAAATGGTTGCTAATTAATGTTTACAATATACCCCAGACAGAAGTAATACAAGATACTTGGACTATATTCTTCAAAAAGTAAGCCATTGACAAAAGAATAAATAAATACAAGTAATGTATAATATTCCCAGCACATAGAAGCAAATGTAGGTTTGTTTTGAGGCATGACATGAACTGAGGTTAAAAACAGGAATGAAGGCAAGTGATATGATTTTATGGTTTCAGAAGTGTTCATTAATGAAAACGTCAAGGGATGAAGACAGTATTACTGACCTTTGCATTGGAAGCCTTGTCTGAGGAGGCCCCAGAGGAAGCGATTACACATGTGACATCGCTGTAAGGAGGAGAAACTGTGCTCCCTCAACTGGTGGTCACTGGCAGCGCCCCCTGGGTCATCAACACACACTCACATTGTCAACAACAACATCAACCCACGATTTGTTTATTACGGCTTATCTGAAATCAGGTGAAAGTTTCGACAAGTCGACGGCGTACCTGCTGCGTCATCTAATGGCTCCACTTCGTCGGGGAGTGAGGCACCGTGTGATTGCTGCACACAGGCGTCATATCATCAGTGACGTATCATACAGCCATCATTCAATCCCCGTTACAGTTCATAACATCACAGCCCACTATACATAACTTCACAGCCCACTACACATAACTTCACAGCCCACTACACATAACATCACCACCCACTTTACATAACATCTTGGCCCACTACACATAACATCACCACCCACTACACATAACATCACAGCCCCTAACACATAACATCACAGCCCACTACACATAACATCACAACCCACTACACATAACATCACCACCCACTACACATAACATCTTGGCCCACTACACATAACATCACAGCCCCTAACACATAACATCACAGCCCACTACACATAACATCACCACCCACTTAACATAAGATCACCACCCACTTTACATAACATCACCCACTACACATAACATCACAGCCCACTACACATAACATAACAGGCCACTACACATAACATCACCAGCCCACTACACATAACATCACCAGCCCACTACACATAACATCACCAGCCCACTAGTAACAGTAAACATAATCACATCCTCTTAGACCCCCCACTTAATGCAGTTCACATCCTCTTAGACCCCCCACTTAATGCACTTCACATCACCACTTCATCCCAGGCGGAGTAGATTCAGATTGCCATGAAATATTTTTTGTTAACCCATTTCCGAGCATAACCCTGGCAAGGAGGCAGGCCGTGAGCACTGCATTAATGGATCCAGGGCTGATAAAACACCAGTCAAATCAATAGACTGACGGCACCAGTAGTTTGGATTGGCCTATATGTAGGAAGGCTAATCAACTATTCCATGATGTATCACAAGTGCACAAAGGTCCATTGCCTAATATAGCAAGGCAGTGGCTCAGCTTCTCATGGAGGCCCATGGAAGACTTGGGTGAACTCTTACAGCTAAAATGATGTATGGGGGAAAGACAATATGATAGAGACCCTCGACGAGTTGAGCAAAAAAATATTGAACTTTCCTCAGTAGCTCTCAATCAATGGGCGCAATGAATGAACACAAGCAGGTAAGTTCACCTGGAATCGTGAGGCTGTGATATTTATTGAAATCGATTCATGATTCCGACTGCAACATTATTCTTCGCTCTCAATGAGATCGATGTCAATGGAGATGCTATCACACGAAACTTCAATAGCGGTTTTGCGAAAACCCTGCGATTGTTCCCGATTTGAATGCACTGGCGAGGTATCAGACAGTCTGCTGCCGCGTGGCTGGGGGGCAGGGGTTTGGATGTTTAGCCCCCTTAGTTCCAAGCCCGTACCCCCTTTCTAGATCTTTGCTAGGAGTGCCAGCTGCAGCGAGAAAAACCCACTTGAGAACCCTCACCCCTTATCTCCACAGAATCCGACGAAAGGGAACCATTACTTGGCACTGAACCAGGTCAGGACAAGTGCGTCTACAGAACCCGCACTTCGCGTTGAGAAGCCTGGCACGTATTGCACTGATAGCGGAGTTGAGAAAATTAAACTCGAGCTGTGACATGGACATGACATGTCTGATTCAACGAGGGATCAATGCGTTCACTCGGTGTTGTATCAGCTGTTGATGCGATCCAGGGGTTTGGTTGTACTGGAGAAACGTGGGGGGGGGGGAGCGGAGCAGGGGGACTACAGCAGTCACGGGACAATCTAATCATCTGGGGTCGGTGAGACAGACCTCGAACAAATTCAGGGCTAAATATTCAAATACGGTCATTGACCCTAACTACAGGGTTCAAGAGGAGCAGCGTTGGTCAGTAATGGAACAGTCGATGGGTATGTTCTGCTAAAGGGACAGATTAACAACTGGGAAAAGTGGATGGAGAAATGTGAGGGGTGCTTACCATGATAGAGGGACGATTACACAGCTCGTCGATGCTGACCAGGATGGTCTTTCTATGGAAGTCATCGTCGATCTTCATACTCTGCACATGGGATACACACACATTCATCATTTAGCGTGTCTCGCCAGGGCTGGCTCAGTGCATTCGACACTGGGGTTAGGGGGTGGGGGGATGACATCGCTTATCACAGACTCAAACACGACCGACCGACATATAATTCCACGTGCACATCTCGCTATCATTAAATGTCCAAATGTCTAAACCTTGCAGTGCTCTTCTGATCAGAGAACGGTTGAGTGAAACAATAACTTTGATCAACGATCAAAGGACAACCGCTTAACGACATCCTCAACTTATTAGCGAGGAATAGGCATGGTTTGATTATCATAAGAGGCTGAACACTACCATTGCTCGATAGACAACTCTCGTGCGTGTGAGAGGGGGAGCGGCGGTTAGTTGAGACGAAGACCCACCTTAAGTTTGTCCTCGTCGAGACCGGCCAGGTCGTTACCGCTGATATTGTAGACTTTGAATGTCTCGGCATAGCGGTAGAGGTTGATGGCAGCCATCCACTCGATGACGTTCGTCACTGACCACTTGTGCACAGGCTGACATAGAAAGCACACATGCTCGTGTCAGCTCTTACCCAATACACAGGCGAGATGCATGAACAACATAGACCAAGCGCTTGACAATAATATATATATATATATATATGTGTGTATATATATATATGTATGTATATATATATATATATATATATATATATATATATATATATATATATATATATATATATATATGTGTGTGTGTGTATGTGTGTATGTGTGTGTGTGTGTCTGTGTGTGTGAGCTCACTCTCTCTTCTTTCTCTCTCTCTCTTTCTCACACACACACATCCACACAAGAGTGATAATTGGGGCCACATGAATGGAGGACGAAGACTTTGATTGTGTCGATTAGTGGAGGGGGATTTGTGAGAATGGATCAATGTAATGGACTCACCACGTCGTGGTCGGAGGTGAGGGATGCCGGACTACCGGCCGCTTCCATCTTGTCACAGATCTGAGCGGAAGACTCAAGCATGGGCTGACAACTAGCGTGAAAGCATTGACCGCAAGCTGTAGCACACAGAGAGTCAACGGGGTGCTTTACTGCAGTCATCAAATCATCAAGTTAACACATTTAACGAGAACAGTAGGCGTGGCTGGTGAGACGTGTTAATGGAGGATACCGCGGAGACATCCGCCGGTCTGACACCATTATTTAACGCTCATTACCCTGGCTTTCATGGAAACATGGACCTCGGAGAACTTGAGCCATGAGAATGTCATATCTTGTATGAAATGCTCAAAACTGCGTAGTGTATGGATATAGGTGGTTTGCTTTAATATAGGAGAATCACGAATCGACTACAGAACAAGTCATTTCTCCATAGACAATCGCTTCTAGCAATCAACCTCACACACAGCCCACTACAAATCCGCATAGTAACAACGCATAACGTCAATTCGATTATATAACGGAGTCTGTGAAATACCAATCGGCTGACTTTTCAGCGAAGAGAAGTATATCGCACGCAACGTTAACGTCGCCGTGTCTTGAATGTAGGGTAAATAACCTCTGGAGTTCAGCCCGAGTTATGAGAGGGCAGCCCAACTCGGTAGCCAGCTCGTCCATTAATCGTCCACGGCAGCTGACGTCGACCTGAGGCCAAACACCGACTTGGCTCCCACTCACTGCTCCTAGTGGGGTTGGGGTGATCGTAAGAATAAATAAGCTGAGCAGGAGAAGAAAAGATAGGTTGCAGTCATCATTAGTGATGATGCAGCGAGAGCGTGGACTGACGTGCTTAAGTACCCAGTCAATGATACTAACGACATTAATTCTCAAAATGCCGACGTCGGCGACGAGAATGGGTGGCCTCGTGACGTCGTCTTGGCGCTGTCCAGCAACCCCAAGCTGACGGCAGTGAGTTATGGGTACAGACGTAGGAGGTGGTAGTTCTAGCTTGCACTTTGGCCCACTAGCAGCCATTAAGTAAAGGTCTCCCCGGCCACTTGACGCCGCCATCCACCTTGACCTATAGGCCCCCAACGACGACAGCGGCATGGCCAAGGTCGGTCAGAATGGGCGAGGGAGCATCCAAGGCCACAGTCGCCGACAGCCAGACTCGCATGGCCATTCAAATACAAACAGTCTGCGATGAAAAGAATTCATGGGCTTTACAGGTGAGATCGATAAAGACATAGGCACCACACACATATTGGCACAGCAACCATGCGGGTTTGGTGCCGTAGTTGGTAAATGCATGCTCCCTGATCGTGATATCACCGTACCCTCGTACAACACAGCTTCCCGTCAATCACGTGATCTCACGGTGGCCACCACCTTACCACTACCAAGCGCTGGGGAATAACGTCCGCCAATCAATACGTAGATTAGCACAGAGAACATGTCTTGGCAAATCTTGCCTAATTTTCCAATTGATTCAGCAACAACAGTGGACAGCAACGGCAGTTGAAGGTTGGAGCAAGCGTGGCGTCCACGTGGCGAGGTAGTTCAGGCGCTCACGCTGCTGTCTGGCTCAGAGGAACGCCATCAGACAAATAAAAAAAGTCAATTCAATATCAAATTATGTCCATCTCCAACTATAAGGATACTTCTTCCGCATTCATTTGATATGAAAACAGAATCCCACAATCCCTTGTTAACTGACTGGCCTGAGAGTAGGAGACCGGCAACTCTTCATTTAAGTGTTATATGGTGCCTACAAAAGTAGATTGAAAAGGACCTGATTTAGCAGCCGATTTCTAGGATAGAAGGACAAAAAGAAAGAAATCTACGCAAAATGAATGAGAAGGTGGTTAATACCATGAAAAAAAGCCCACGAATATTCAAGGGCATGTCATCACCAGCCAATTGACTGGACAACATCATTCCAGACTCCTGTCCATACGAAATCCACCGACACGAGTCGCAACGCACCGCCTTCAGGTTGCCCACTATCAGTCAGGTCTTACAGGAAGAAACAGTCGGTCTCTTCCATCACCATCGTGTCATTCATGTCATGGAAGGCCCTCAACATCTTAAATTACCACTGCCATACACAAATGAAGGAAAGTGGATCACGGTGCGCCATGACTGTTTCGCACCATTCCACCTCCGCTTCTAATACAGTAACAGCGCCCGCGCTTATCATCTCGCTACATCCTATCATGTCCCCGCGTCGTATCACCGAAATCCACTTGCTTTGTCCACAATTCACCAGTCATTATGATCAGATTATACCTAGCCCATTGCCTTACTCAATGGAAAGAATGCAACCGCTGAAACAGAACTTGGGTTGATTACATGGAGTGAGTAAGCTTATGAAGCAAGATGAACAAACCACTCCGCACACGACATACTCCACAGAAAGAAAACCTCTCTCCGCAACCAGCCTACCAATTCCTCATTTCTTCCCCGGGATCAACTTCCAACAGTAATGTCATCACGTTCGCTGCTCTGCGTCGGCCATTTCCGAGAATCGTGTTAATTTATTCGTGAACACCGGGCCACTTGTCAGTCCATATTATTCCATTTTCACCCATGTGTTTTTTTTACTCTGTCTCTCCTGTATGTATCTTCCTCTCCAGTCGGCGGCCTGATTTATAACGCAATACTAGCCACGATGAGTAACAGCAATCATTTCATTGAGGTGTGTACACATGGTGTAAGAGGAAAAAACCCAGCGGTAAGTACAATAGCTCAGTCGTCGAGGGCGACAAGGGAACAATCGTAGGTTTTATTGTATGAAGTACTGATACGGCGGTCTGGCCCACACTAGCCAGGCCCATGCGTGTGGCCATACTTATCTCACATCTCATGCTACCCACGGCCAGTCCTTAGGTTTTCATATTGGGGTCAAGTCTATATATGAGATTCTAAAGGACTTTAGTTATCTGATTGACGTACCAGTTGTACCATGATGAATACAAAAGTAACTCAAACAGGAAGTGAAAACGCTCGTCATCGGACGAGATGCTTTTCATCAGCACTGATGACGATCGGGCGTCGAGACAGCCATTATCATGGCCACAGATCAGATTCATTATTCAGACCGAATTTACAATTATCACTGGGTTTTTATTTACAGACGCGTAACCGAATTGATGGGGAGATTAATTCAGCCAAGTCATGGCCTATTTTTTCTGAGACAGATAGCGCACGTACCACTTGAATGAAGCACCAATGTCGTGGAAGCGAGATCCACTAGTAATACTAAATGGATCAAACTTCGCCTTATGAGTGACTTGAGCTGAATGAACGATTGTTCCAATACACCGCCGATAACTTGAACGAGCTCTTTTCGTATGGCTCTTAACCCAGAACTATGGCTCAAAATTACTTCAAGAGTCTTTGCACTGGCGGATCTGTATATATTCTTGGCAAGTCGGCTTTCGCACTTGCAGAACCGTTCAGAAAAAATCTGAACGGAACTGATAAAATGTATCTACTTAATATCACCATATTGTTGTCAGTTGATAAATGAACTCCCCCAGGTATATCTTATCTCTCACATCAACGAAATCAAAGGCGTCAAAGCTAACAGTAGCTGCTTATTAATAACAAGATGAGACGATGAGGGCGGGGCTTGAAGTTACATTACCATATTGATATACCGTATACTCCAAGCTATACCTACTGCGCTGCCTCCCTCGACGCGCCACCGTTTGTTCTTCGACAAATATAGAAATTTGTTTCCTCATTATCATTAATTATTTGAGATGAAAAAAACGACACAGCCTACGCTAACAGAAGACGTAGCTAGTTTGCAAAAACAGGTGATCTACAAGCTTAGCGGCACGCTCGCCCCGACTCGGCGTAAGGCTCCAATGGCGTGAGAACTGAGTCCTCTGTTAAAAACAAAATGAACACCTTCTCACAAAGGATTCGTCAAAACCTACACCTGCAATTAGCGATATCAATTCTGATATCGGCTTGCCTGCATAAAAACGTACACGTGCTGTTGATGTCGAGACACGGAATCCCAACCTAAATAGGGCTACGAAGTGATGACGTCATCAACCCCCCCCCCCCCAACCCGGCGATGCGACGTCACATTTGGTATCGCTACAGAGAATAAATATTATTTTCCAGTGAATGCGTCATAAGACCTCAAATAAATAATCCCGAATGAGCGGACTCCTGGTGCGCGGATCATGTCATGGGATCACGACGCCTGCATGGCAGCAAACGATGACTGCGGTGGCAGGGGCTCGTCGCAGAGAGACATACAGAAATATACAATCATAAAGGTTTTCACACAGAGACAGGGCTAATGTGTCAGGTTTGAATGATAACGAAGGAGAAGTTACTCCTCTCTCTCGGCAGAATACGATCTCGCCAACTCGAACAGCTATACAGCCTCCACCAGCGTGATCAGCACGGGGAACACGGGCACGGTGATGAGTCAGGTAAAGGCGTAGGTGTTGTAGTAGTGGACCGTCATACAGAAGCCGGGACAAAACGATAAATGTTCCCAGGTTGTAGGTCATCTTCATTGCACGCCATGAACGAGGATCTGACATTAAGCAGTCCATAGAGAGCCGCCCTGGTTCGTGCGTCTGGCTTATTATCATAGGCTCAATTAGACGCTAGTTTCCGTCGGCTGTACAGCGCCCAATTTAGTCTTACAATTCAACTTTCACAAAGATATGACAGCAGATGTGGTTCAGAGCTAATCCAATCAGTTTATATATATATATATGTATATATATATATATATATATATATATATATATTCGCAAGAAAACGCCACGCGCGTTACGTAAGTCATATTTCATTCACCCGTCCAGTCCGTGGCCGGTAACCTTTGACAACACAGGCCCTAAATTTAAAAACAAAATGTACGCGTTTTTACAACTGTAGGTGGGCCTATCGTTAAATGCAATTAGAACGTACTGCATTCGCAAAGTCATCTCGCAGACGCGGAAGAAAAGTCACGAGGAGAGCGCGAAGAAACGCGGATCGCGCGTATGGGTGATGTTACGTCGTTTCCGTCTTTCGTCACAACTGTTATTGGCGCGAGAAGAGTTGACTTGTCATATGAATACCATTCACAGATGATACATGGTAAATCAAATTGATGAATTAAAATAAAAATGCCTTTATGCGATGGAAAAGCGGTTACATAAAATTTGTCAACAGACAGGAAATGGGGAGTCTCGTTGATTCGTTGTTGCCAAGTAACCGTTCGACTTATTCAGGTCAGTAGGTGCATGTTGTATTCAAATACGAGAGGCTGCCATTAGATAGCTTGGGAGGGAGTGGGGTGGGCTTTTGTCCATGTTCTTGTCTTCACACCAGATACCGTGATGGGTCAAAATTATACACTGACTGCAGCCAGCTGATCCCTGATCTATGGATTATAAAGTCTTCCCAAACAATCAAGGCACGTTAGTTGTATAACTTTTTCTGTGAGCCTATCTATGCCATCGGTTTATTAAACGGTTTACTTTCAGTTAATACACTGTAGGTCAATAAATTATGCAAGACATGATAGTATACAGCCGGGAAGCTTTCTTATCTCGTGTGTTTGTCGGGTTTATGGTTCAAGCGGCGCTTAATCACGCGAGCCCAACTGCTGTTGTGTTGAACTGGGCGCGAGGTGTTAGCGCGAAAAAATCTACCCGCCAGTCGGGCGGGTGGTTGTGATTATTTACCCGCCCGACTCAAATTTCACCCGCCATTGGCAGGCGGGCGGGTGGTAATTTCGAGCCCTATATATATATATATATATGCATATATATATATATATATATTTATGTATGTGAGTGTGTGTATATATATGTGTATATATATATATACATATATGTATATATATACATATATATGTATATATATATATATATATATATATATATATATATATATATATATATATATATATATATAATATGTGTGTTTGTAATTGGTGTCGAAGTGTCCTATTAAAATTTCATGCTCATTGATTCGCTGAGAGAGCATTTAGACCGAAGTTACCGACCACCCCCCTCCCCAACCAACTTCCACGGTTCTACGACCTGAGTAACGGGGCCATTCTCCACCAATGCCCGCGTCAACGCAGCCACACTCTGCAGTAATGTCTTCACAAATGTGCCAAGTCTAACTTGGCACATGTCATAACCACAAGTCCTCCCTGGCCAAATTCGAGGCCCTTGGACGTCTAAATTAAGACCCGGCACAACAGGCAGCTCTATAATTATATCCCAGCACAACTTCAAGAGATAGAGTGGTGCCTGGCGACCTCATGGAAATAACGTGCCAATTCACGACGCCAATTGCCAAGCCAGGCGCCCACCTAGTGAGGCCGAATAGGGTGGGGGGGGGGGGAGAGACAAAAGTTCATGAGGCGACCTGCCCAGGGCTGATCTCCAAAATCATAGCGCCTCGTCGTCGCCGTCTTCGAGGACAACCACACAACCACCACCCCTATCCCATACTCAGCCCCAGGACAACCACACAACCACCACCCCTATCCCATACTCAGCCCCAGGACAACCACACAACCACCACCCCTATCCCATACTCAGCCCCAGGACAACCACAAACCGCAGCAGCGAGTAGGCCCAGTTTAACACGACAAACGTCAGTTCCAGTACACGCTGGACACAGGGTGGACCCTTGTGTTACATTAGGACCAGAGAGCACCACCCCAACCACCCCACCACTCTCAAATCGTGCACGTTATTGCCAGCGAATCAATTGACATTGCCGCGGGGAATTCCTTTTGCATTATAGGAGCATCCGATCTTTATTCGTGCATTTGAGACCCAACAGAAGACGTGTTTCATCGTGACCATTTGATGAATTGTTACGTAATCAACTCACCTTGACACTTCATTCCAACCGGCCCGGCGCCCCAGATGTAGTCGTGGCCTGCAACACACCATACAGCGAGTTAGGCATGGTGATGAAAGCTCAATAACGATGAGGATGAGAATGATCATGCAGAAGATGATGAGGATGAGAATGATCATGCAGAAGATGATGAGGATGAGAATGATCATGCAGAAGATGATGAGGATGATTCTACCACTGCCACATTCTACTCAACCTTATAACTAGGACGTGAGACAGAGGTCCAATAGAAAAAAAAAGATTTGTATGTGCCCCGTAATAAAGGCTGCCAGAGGTTCGACAAAACGCAAGTCGAGGGGCACACGGGCCATTGCAGTGCCAGACGTCAATGAATCCACTGACTCGGCTGCTGATGTTGACAGCGAGATTCGCAGCGGCATTCATTTACAGAATTGGGTGTCGCTGATAAGGAGTACGTCATGGTGTACTTGCCGATAGCGTTATAGCGGGCGACTCAGGTAGCAGACAGCCCCGCAAGGAACTGGTGAAGTTACTGACACCCATTCCCAGAATCAGCTTCTTAGCGGGCCGTCGCTCAACATATAGTCGGATAAGACCAACAAAAAACTCCGATCCACACAGCTTTGCATGACTTATTGGTGGCTTCCCAACGTTGTCGATGCCTAAATTGCAGAACATATTGATGAAGATGATAGTGTCGTCTGCAGCAGCATCATCCTATGAAGCCAGCCTCCTCCTTCTTCCGTCGATGAGCACAGGCACTGACATATTCCAACGCAAACAGACAAAATTCATCCAACATTGTAAACATTGTTGGACAATGACGTCACTTGAATTCTTGAAGTAGTATTGAAGCCGGAGGCAGCAGACCATGGCCGGCGGCGGCAGGTCACAGCAGACAGCCCCACCGACACGTCGTGTGGTAGCCACAAGAACACCAAGTGCTTGGGGCTCAAATAGAGGTCAACAGTCACAGCTCGACTCAACCAAGTCATGCATCAATTATATACCGTAGTTGGTCACATCAATCCTGTCAGAAAAAATACTACCATTGAGAGACCCGAACATATTTGCAATATTACAGCACTGCGCGCCTCTGGGGCTGTAAAGGTGAATATAATATCGTCCACCCTGTATGTACACACCTGGTATCACTGACAGACATAGGGAGTGTCAATGGTTAACAGCAGTGTTCTGAATGTCTGAAGAAGCCCAACATGTCGCTAACAACTCGACGATCGTAAACAAACGAAAGTTGCTTTTACGAGTAAGTAATTAAGCGCTTAAGTACAGAGGCGAGCAAAAGCTCTGAAATGAGGTCCGGAATGCAGAAAACACACTGGTTAGCATAGGCCCGGCTGCAGTCATCTTCTATGCACCCAGAAACCCAAGCTTGGGGGCAACGATTTGGCCATCAGCTCACTTTTTACGTTTTCGAGCTTGTCGCGCCCCGTATCCATTGAAAATTTGTCATTCTACCTTTCTGCAGTTCGGGCTGAAAGTACCACAGGCGTATGTATCGTTAGGTTGGTATGCGGAACTCACGAGCGCTCAAGAATTCAGCTTGCCAACCTGATGATACGAACCCTAATGGGAAGAATGGGTACGCCAACGCTTTGCCCGGCAAGAATAGGTCCATTGAAGCTGTTTAAAGAAAGAGCAGTGACCTAAGGAAGTCCCATACACACCGATATGTGACGAGAGTTTGGATAAGATTGACTACCAGCTGGCGAGCGTCCCATCACTGGATGAAGCCGTATCCAGGGTAGATGACTGATTGAGGGTGGGAGAGTTAAAACAAGTAAGAAAGATTGATAAACAGATCAAAGGGGGAGCGGCAAATCCAGTTCCCAGGTGGCCCGCCTTCAAGGAAACATCCCCACACCTGAGTACGTATACGGCTCCAGAATAAACAACCTTCTAATTATCACACGTGACTCGTGGTTTGAGTTGGACGTTACATGTCAATAAGTCTGATTCCGAGTGGTCACCCAAACGTAACTGAATCTCGGATACCTATCGAGTTCCGAGAGCGTATTAGCACCGATGTAAAAAGCCTCTGATGAGAACGCTTCCGTCCGCTAAATGCACGGATGTAGCGAACACGGTGGCGTCATCTATGGGGACATTAATACCTCAGCGACACAGCCTAATTAATTCAATGACATCATCGCTACTATGAATCGAGGGAGTAATTATACAATCGGATATAAATGGGTGCTGCTGGGCCCGCGAGATTTCGGTGAACGCAATGAGACCCGAGAGAGAGCGAGAGCTCAGGGAGACACGGAGAGGTTTGAACCTGGTCATATTATCCTGAAGTTATCATGAAAAGAGTATTGATCACCAGACGGTTAATGATTGGGAATTGATGAAAATATACATCGTTAACCCACGCGAACAGCGCGGTACGATTTCATATCGAAACTACTTACAAAATCACCAGGAAACAATTTTATCGCGAAAATAACACCCGTGAATGAGCACGGTCGGGATGAATCATTGAAGCGGTTAATAATTATAAATCGACGCAATACTTAAGTCTGTAGAGAGGGATGGCCCGGAGAGTCGAGATGGCTGATAATGAAGTATACTTACAGCAGGCGCAATGTTGCGGCCTCACGACATAGACCCGGCTGAGCTGATGTCTGCTGACCGCGTCTCCGGCTCCACGACCCACTCCTGTAATCAACACAGGTAAACTTAACACGTGAGACATCGGGAACAATCGCAGGGAAAGCAGGAACAATCGCAGGGAAAGCAATATATATATATATATATATATATATATATATATATATATATATATATATATATATATATATATATATATATATATATATATAGAATATATATATAAATATATATATATATATATATATATATATATATATATATATATATATATATATATATATATATATATATATATATATATATATATATATATATATATATATATATATATATATATGTAGACCATGTACTCAAGCCAAACAATTATTACAGTGAAAAAATCATCTGGTTTGGATGGCCTCACCGTGCCTGTCTCAGTTATTATTAAAGAAGGGTGTACTGGTCGGCTCTTTGGACGCTCCTATTTCTAGCGACTATGTGGGAATGGGTTTTTTCACCTTTTTTCTGTGGTTGGCTGTGATGGGATCGATTGGCTAGCAGCACCCACGGATGCGCTTACGGAGCGGCGGCATGGGTACAGTGACAGAACAAAAGATGGAGGGAAGGCTACCGGGGAGGTGGGGGGGGGGGGGGGTGCGGAAAAGGCCACGAAGAAACTAGCGACTGGAGTGTAATGCATGAAGCGATCGATAACGGGGTCCCAGATCAAGCTCGCTCGCCGCATAAAAATAACTGGTAGCAAGGTGAAGGCCGCATGGCGTCCTGCGCTGAGGAAGTGCATGCACTTGGCATCTAGAAAGCAGGATATATTCGGGTTGGTGATAGTAGGTTGGTGATGTAGGCGCATGATACACGCGCAATACACGTAGACTTCTATCATCCTGGTGAGAAGTAATTTGTACGACGTGACAGAAACCACGGCTGACCTGATGGCAGGCAATAACTGAACAATGTACATGGTTAAAATGCAATTACAGCGCGCTTAACTTGGCCCCACGATCTCAATATGTAACGGAGGGAATAGCGCTCTTCTCTTCAAAGAACGGTTATTCTGAGCGAGAGATGGCAGCAGCTAAGAGCAGGAGAGAATCTTGGGTAGAGAGGTCATACTAAGGATTGGAATAAGGCTCGGAAGGGGGGCGAGGATGTGGCGGGGAGGTTGGGTCATGATGATCGACCTGGAGGGGAGGAGGTAGTGTGAGGCGTACACATCCAAACCCCTTTTCACTTTTCATTCACAGCCGATCTCGTCCACACCGGGCCCACTCGGCCATCACCACTCACCCGCCTGAGGCTCACTCGAGCTACAGCTGGCGCCATCAATCATACTCATACTGCACATGCTTAGCCGATCTTGATTCAGCCAAAGATAGTCACAATTACGCAGTTGTGAATAATAAATAAAATGACTGATTGGCAGTGGCGTTGCGAGGACATGCGCACTGGGGCCGGGCCTGGCGAGAGGCATATATTGGTTTCGACCCGAGATAAACCTAGTCGGCCATCTGATTCTAGACTGTCAGGTGGCTTATAGACACCTCACCACATCACCCTAACCACAAGACCATGTTCACTATAACAACACGAGTAAAGAGCTGTCTTCTCCTTCACTTTCATTGCGGCCAACCGGAAACCACAATCCCACTGACCTAGTGTTGCGCATGCAAAGAGCGGGGGTGTAGTTAGACCGCGAAAAAAGGAGAATATGTTCGTGTGGCAACCCAACTCATTCTCACACACGTATTTTATATATATATATATATATATATATATATATATATATATATATATATATATATATATATATATATATATATATATATATATATATATATATATATATATACACATACCATCCTAACCATCGGTGCCATCAACTTCGACGTCATCATTTTCCACTACAGTCACCATCCAATTAGCTAGCGCCATTAATCAAATCGGAAACAATGAAGATACATCCGCTGGATGCTAGGTATACAACCTGCCGTAGGACGACCACGCAGCAAGGTCAGTTCCCAATAGCCCAACAGACCAACAGTCGATCGGGTACTCCCTTGTTGGTCTAACAGGAAAACCCACTTTTATCGCAAGATTGACAAACATGCTTAGCTTAACTTAAAAATACGTACTGAGAAGAATTTAAAGCGACCAACGGTGACGGTATTGACTGAATTTAATGGAATTTATTGTTTTTTAAAGAAAAAATCCCCGGGCGAACACTAGATATTTGATTAATTTCTAACTTTCGGCGAAATTCCACTCCGAATTCTGGTGGTTGTCAACAACCGGTCTCTTGCATTACGTTGTCGTAAACGACCGCGCGGAAGTTTTTTTCATACCATCATCTGCCTGATAATACATTTCACAGGTGAGTCAGTTTATACTAGATTTATACCTTATAACTTTCCGACCTAGTTACCTTTTCCTCTCCTTTATCCAGCATAATAGCAAGTCCGTTACAATCCGACTTACGTTGCGCAATCTCGCCGTTATAATGGAAATTAGTCAGAAAAGTTAATCGCCTCGCACATTTTAGGCGATGATGCATATTTACAAGTTGTTGCGATTCCTGAGACTATAATGCGATACATAATACTGATTGTTTATTAAATTGGACTTGTTAAATCAAGTTGACATCGTGAAGGTAAGGTCTGATCATCGAATTTTCTACATTGGAAATGCCATCATCGAGAACCAAGAGGGAGCAAAGCTCCACTTGGTTCAAAAGAGCTAGTTCCCAATCATTAGCGGTTATAGGAAGGCACGGCTCAACTCGACGACCTTTAGATTTTCACTGTATCTACGACCTCGGGCAGCTTATTTAGAGCTTTTAAGATTAAAAATAGAACACAAGCTAAATATAATGACGACGTTAATTCGTGCGTCGCCAAAAAGTTAGGAACACATATGCCGCTCGTAAGGCCGCTCGTAAAACCGCTTAACATCCATGTGACATGCATAAAATAATAATGGTGCCTAGCTAATGTAGAGTTAAATATTGACCTGGAAGATAGCCAGATGCCCGGAGGTCAAGGTCAGACTGTACTAAGGATGGGAGAGAGGACCAGCGAAGGGGCGTGACAGGCGGTCGGAAATGGGTTAATGAGAGCGGGAAATCGGCTAAATGTATACGGTTCATAGCGCCTCGAGCGGTCATTCGTTGTGGCGATGATTTACGGCAGACACTTAGTTATCCGGGCGTCACAAAAACATTTCAATACACAAGCGGCTCACAATAGTTCAGCTTTTCATGTTCAATGTAAGAAGAGGAAAGAACTTTCGTCGGCTCCTTCCTATGCCAGGGTCAAACCTCGATGGCACGCCCGTATATAATACATCAAGATCAACAGCGAATACATTACGACGCTACATATTGATACTAGGCGAGCGACTCGAGTGTTCAAACTTGATCGAAATAACCATCGGAATCGGCAATGGTTGACTGATTAGTTCACGAGCAGAGAGAAATCTAATGACACGCCAGCCGAGTAATACAGAGCGCCGCCCAAGTTCATCACACATCAGGGGGCATTCATTATTCGAAGATCAAATCGACCAATCTATGCTATCACAGCGGCCAGATCGAACTAATCATTCCACATGGTAGACGAATACTCGAGCAAGTTCAACCCGATGAAAAGTCGTGCTCTAAAAGGGCAATAGACAAGCCCAGATGATTACTTTTTCGCAACAACACAAGCAGAAATATATACTCGAGTGTTCAACCTTGATCGAAATAACCATCGGGATCGGCAATGGTTGACCGATTGGCTCACGAGCAGAGAGAAATCTAACCATACGAGTAAGTCGTGAAAGGGCCATCCTCTGGAAGCTAGGTATACAACCTCCCGTAGGAATATCAAGCACCAAAAATAAGTTATAAAAATCTGCTTGTTTCCTTCAAGAATAGTCGTTCTTGCGGTTGACAAGGCATGGGTAGACAAGGTAGACTCTTGATAACTTTACCTGGCCAGGTTAATCCGCTTGTCTTTGATGTGGACCGCCTTGCGGTACCAAAATAATCACGTATATCCTAGTTGAACGTTTGTATCCATCCACTCAAGCAAAACCACTTTGAGTTGCCGACACTCAGCCTCGCGCCACAATAGGACAAGACAAGTATTCCGATCCATTCACAGTAGCTATTCTATTTCAATTGCGGTTTGTTAAGACTGAATACACGCAAGAGCCCATGGGAAGTTTTGATTGGTATCCAGTAGCGAGCACGTGAGGTGACAACAATTTTACAGCGGATTGCGAGGCGACGAGATTCATGCTTACTCCATGCTGGTCGTCGGCAGCTACAGAAAGAATCCAGTATGTAAACCGAGAGAGCGGACTGCCCCAGCTTCTCAGGCAACACACCAGACCACCTAACCCCCCGCCAGTCAATCGGCCAATATTATGAAAGTGGATGGGGTTACTCTGGTAAAAACTTCGAGGTTATCATCGTAAGTAAAACAAAAGATACAATACCCGACGTCTCCCACAGGAAGGACGTAATGAGCGTACTGCTTTATGGGATAGATCAAGAAACGAAAAAATCACGCAGGTGACACCACGCGAAAGTCACGCAAACGCTGGGGTTAAGAAGTTCGGCGACTTTGAACTGTAAACAGAAACCCCTCCGTCGCACAAATGCAGTATGACAACCAGTCACATGAGAAGATACATCTTCTTCAGAAGACATCTATGATAAGCCTTAAAATATATAATAAATGAAACATTTATATTATTCATTAAAGCTCGAGAATGTTCAGACCTTGATTTTACTCATCCAGACAGTCGACGGGAAGTGCCGAGTAGAAAATGACCATTTTCCATTATGCTACACCAAGTCCACGTAACATCTTCTAAATATAACAGAAGAATGAATCTATATCCAAATTAAGTAATCGTATAATCTACAGTTGCCCCATCCACTAGGACGACGCGGCAGTGGGGCCAACAACCAGCATAGACGACTTTGGGATAAAAAAAAGGGGGGACAATTTTGGCAAGGAGCCAACTCATCTCTTTTAACACAGACCCCAGGGGGTCTTGTAGCCAGCTCAAAGCAAAGCTAAGCGAAGGGTGAAGGGCTTAGTTTTTTCTGCGAGAGACACTCCAGGGCCCCGCGTTTCTGTTCGCGCGGCAGGGTTGACCTTACATGACCGGGTTTATTGGCTAACTCCGTCCTGAACGCTCGAGTTAGCAGCAGTGAGTCGACAGGAGGTAAGGGTTACGACACAGTGTCAGGAATGGGAGGCGAGATGGTTATTACCCTGATGGGTGCTATGGAAGAGGACAGCTTCTTTCGTACATAACTCACCAACTGCCATACACCACGGATATAGGAGAGCGAGTCGTGACGTCAACCGGCCGACAGTGATGACGTTAATAAGCACAGCGCTTTGTTGAGGGCAGGGGGAAAGCATTTGTAGGCCTGAGTACAGAGCTAAATTGCGTATTAACCTTGGAGCTAGAAAAAGGCTGTCGATAAAGAACATCAAGGGCACAGAGAGACCAAAGCATGGCACGCGATGTGGTCGGGCGGGGCGTGGATTTAGTGATAGAGGTGGAAGCGGGGGGCGTGGCGTGGGTATAGTGATAGAGGTGGAAGCGGGGGGCGGGGCGTGGGTATAGTGATAGAGGTGGAAGCGGGGGGCGGGGCGTGGATTTAGTGATAGAGGTGGAAGCGGGGGACGGAGCGTGAATCGCTTTACAAAAATTATGGTCGGAGAAGCAATAAAAAGCGACCGGAAGCCGCTTAAACCACCATACAAGAACACAATTACAACATAGCCTAACAGCTGCTGGCCCGAACACCATCGACCCATTTATATATATATATATATGTCGGTGAATATATGGTAAGTAGTAAGAACGAACCGAAAAAAACCGCACCTTAAACGGGTTTTCATGTGACGAGCTAAGTGTCAAATAATGGGCATATATTGATGGATATCCACGTCACAAGGCCTACCTGAATATAAATGATGACAAACCAAAGAGTGGAAATGCAAAGGAAGCTAACAGTGGCACAGCGAAGAGTCACTGTGGTGAGAAGGTGGGGCAACGAGAAGTCACTATGGTGAGAAGGTGGGGGGCACAGCGATTGAGTCACTGTGGTGATTGAGTAGGTGGGGGGGAGAAGTCAATTGTGGTGAGAAGGTGGGGCAACGAGAAGTCACTATGGTGAGAAGGTGGGGCAACGAGAAGTCACTGTGGTGAGAAGGCGGGGCAACGAGAAGTCAATGTGGTGATTGTGGGGAGAAGGTTGGACAGCGAGAAGTCACTGTGGTGATTGAGGGGAGAAGGTGGGACAGCGAGAAGTCACTGTGGTGATTGTGGGGAGAAGGTGGGGCAACGAGAAGTCACTGTGGTGATTGTGGTGAGAAGGTGAGACAGCAAGAAGTCGCTGTGGTGATTGTGGGGAGAAGGTGGGACAGCAAGAAGTCACTGTGGTGATTATGGTGAGAAGGTGGGGCAACGAGAAGTCACTGTGGTGATTGTGGGGAGAAGGTGGGACAGCGAGAAGTGTATATGGTGCCAAGAAAGGTTAATAGATAAGATTGATCTGATTAAGCAGTTGCCTTCTATGATAAATGAAAATGGAGATGGAAAAGTTAGAAATGGAAACGATTATCCTTGGGCAAGTCGACACCAGCCGATTGACAGAACCAGTCCATTCCAGCCTCTCGTCTAGGTGAAATCCGGGCCACCCAACAACCAGGATCCCATTGTCCACCGACACGAATCGCAACCCACGGCCAACAGGTTGACCCCTATTAGCCTCCTCTTACGACATGCAGGAGGATGCAATGAGACTATTCTACCCCCGGACCCACAGAGGGAGAGTAAGTTATAGAGTCATTGAGAACGTTATAGAGTCATTGAGAACGTTATAGAGTCATTGAGAACATTATAGAGTCATTGAGTAAGTTATAGTCATTCAGCCATTCTATAAGTTATAGTCAGTCAGCTTTTGAGCAAGTTATAGTCATTCAGCCATTGAGTTAGTTATAGAATCAGTCTGTCAATGAGTAAGTTATAAAGTCAGTCAGCCATTGATTAAGTTATAGAGTGAGTCAACCATTGATTAAGTTATAGAGTCAGTTAGCCATTGAGTTAGATATAGCATCAGTCAGCCATTGAGTTAGTTATGGAGTCAGTCAGCCATTGAGTAAGTTATAGAGTCAGTCGGCCATTGAATAGGTTATGGAGTCAGTGAGCCATTGAGTAAGTTAAAAAGTCAGTCAGCCATTGAGTAAGTTATAAAGTCAGTCAGCCATTGAGTAAGTAATAGTCAGTCAGCCATAGTCAGTGAGCCATTGAGTAAATTATAGAGTCAGTCAGCTATTGAGTAAATTATAGAGTCAGTGAGCCATTGAGTAAGTTAGTCAGTGAGCCATTGAGTAAGTTATAGTCAGTCAGCCATTGAGTAAGTTACAGAGTCAGTGAGCCATTGAGTAAGTTATAGAGTCAGTCAGCTATTGAGTAAATTATAGAGTCAGTGAGCCATTGAGTAAGTTATAGTCAGTGAGCCATTGAGTAAGTTATGGAGTCAGTGAGCCATTAAGTAAGTTATAGAGTCAGTCAGCCATTGAGTAAGTTATAAAGTCAGTCAACCATTGAGTAAGGTATAGTCAGTCAACCATGGAGTAAGTTATAGAGTCAGTCAGCCATTGAGTAAGTTATAAAGTCAGTCAGCCATTGAGTAAGTTATGGAGTAAGTCAGCCATTAAGTAAGTTATGGAGTCAGTCAGCCATTGAGTAAGTTATAAAGTCGGTCAGCCATTGAGTAAGTTATAAAGTCAGTCAACCATTGATTAAGTTATAAAGTCAGTCGGCCATTGAGTAAGTTATAAAGTCAGTCAGCCATTGAGTAAGTTATAAAGTCAGTCAGCCAGCCATTGAGTAAGTTATAAAGTCAGTCAGCAATTGAGTAAGTTATGGAGTCAGTCAGCCATTGAGTAAGTTATAAAGTCAGTCAGCAATTGAGTAAGTAATGGAGTCACTCAGCCATTGAGTACGTTATAAAGTCAGTCAGCAATTGAGTAAGTTATGGAGTCAGTCAGCCATTGTGTAAGTTATAGTCAGTCAGCCATTGAGTAAGTTATGGAGTCAGACAGCCATTGAGTAAGTGATAGTCAGTCAGCCATTGAATAAGTTAGAAAGTCAGTCAGCCATTGATTAAGTTATAAAGTCAGTCAGCCATTGAGTAAGTTATAGTCAGTCAGTCAGCCACTGAGTGAGTTATAGAGTCAGTCAGCCATTGAGTTAGATATAGAGTCAGTCAGCCCCGAGTCAGTTAGTGAATGTGTGCCTGTACGAGTAGTGGGTGCCGTGGAGACTAATACACGAGAGAAGACAAGAGGATGCAGACAAAACGTGGTTTTGGCCTCGGGCGCGAACGACGACAGGTCACCACATCGCCTCATCCATAGTTTCACTTGCAATGACAACTCAACACAAACCAACGCTCTTTTGAGATTCAATGAACATCAAGTGGGAAGGTACAAAGCATTGACAGTCGGCCCAAGGTCGGCCTGTCATTTGCTTGAGTAGGAAAGGCTGGTGTAATGTAGGTTTAAGTGGTCAGTGATTGAGGATGCATGCGGAGGGGTATTCATAGGGATGTATTACGACGCGTAATAGGCACAACATGTCTAGGAGTAAGGGGAGAGCGAGGAGGGGTATACCAACACTATGTAACAAGCGGAGATGAAACTGTAGTATCATCAAACGAGTCTTAACAGGTAGAAAACCAAACGCGATGTGCGCAAATAAATTATTTGTAGTCATTGTCAGTTAATTACAACCACAGCGGGTAAAGACATTAGGCCGTTGTAAAAGGGCGCGTTCAGTGATCATCAGCGTAATGTCCCCAGAGGCCTCCTACCAAACGGATTCCCCATGGTGTTAGAAAGGAGATTGTAGAGATTGATAACCACAATATGACTGTTTTGGTTATAAAAAGAGTCGCAAAGCCTGGATGGTTTATTAAAGCAAAAACCAATTTAAAATATTTACACACGCACTCGCATCTGATTACGGCCAGTCAACTTGTCGCTGTTACCGAAATGAAATAGTTTTACGCTATATCGATAGCAGTCCAGTGTCAATGCCTGGTAATCAAAGTTCAACTGATGCCCTTGATGGCAGTGACTAAATAGTAATGAACTGTGCATAGCAGAAGAGGCCTTGAAAAGTTTCATGTGTGAACCAATTTTTCACTTTATTCAGCCGCTTGGGTGAAGATGGACATACACACAGACCCGACCCACGACCCCTCCCGACTCAAACATACACACAAACTTTCTCAAATATATATTAGATATATATATATATATATATATATATATATATATATATATATATATATATATATATATATATATATATATATATATATATATATATATATATATATATATATATATATATATATATATATATATATATATATATACATACATTGGTTCTCTTAATTGAGGCGCAAATACAACTGCTCGAGGGTTTATATAATAATCGGCGTATTTATGAAGAGGAGAACGAACATCAATATGTCTTGGGAGTATTTCTGCGACTTTAAACAGGACTAAATAGCCAATGCTAGCTGACCCAGACGGCATCATCAGCCGACATGCTCGTCATCTCATCTCGCTAAAGCGGTCAGAATCCTCAGACTACGGTCGGCTCCAGACAGCCTGACGTTACGCGGACCACTTGTCCAGACGTGTTACATTAGTGCGTTACCACATACGATAATTACACCACGACATAGCCCAGACGCATCCTGGACGAGGACATGTCCGCAGCAGCCTCCACCTCACAGTCATAGTCTACATTCTTTGCCTCCCTGAGTCTTGAAGACAGGGTGGTTTGAATTAACTGGTGACGTAGCGTTCAAGATGCCTTATGCTCATTCAAAATTAAATCTAACGACAAATCAAGCAATTTCTGAAATCAGTGTGGGATGTTTGCGTGTCCGCTCCTAATACATACAAGGACACATGGCTGTTTCTCGTTAACGGCTGACAGAACGCCCAAGTCGATTTGTGTGTTAAATCTCCTAGTGCAAGCGACGTTTGTGTTGGCAAAACCAGAGCTACAAAGCTCACGCATCCCTGGTTGGCTGGAGGAGGCATATAATCTCGTTTCTGAGAAATACGAGACCCGCTCACGAAAGCTTTTGTGTGGGTGACGAGAAAATCTCGACAGCACTAATACACGATAGCAACGCCAATATGAAAAAGTCAAACGTATTTACTTCAATCAGCGGTTTTTGCGTTATTCAATACAAACTAAAAAATCCACTCGAATAGCAGAGATGCCGAACTGTATGTACCCAACATATTCGGTGCAATTAAGTCACTGACTGAAACAATCTCCGAGCCCCACCAGAAACCATCGAGCCACTCTATACAGACGCGAAGGCACCCCTGGCGGCAAGCCAGGTAGAGGGCTCGCAAGCTCCACTGTGATTGATCATGACAAGCCGCGCGATTACCGCATGAATCATGAGCATCAGAGCAGCACAAATGAAAGCCAACGTCCACGAGGAAGATAAGGATGATTGATATCCCCCCCCCCACCCCATCAAAATTTACCCTTACTACCTGTCCCTAACTAGTCCACAATCTACTACACGCTATCCGACAACCAACACCCCGCTAACCAGTAAAATACACCCCGCTTGTTCACAACCTGCACCCCGCTAGCTTACAACCTACACCCCGCTAGCCAACAACCCTACACCCCGCTAGCCCACAACCCTACACCCCGCTAGCCCACAACCCCACACCCCGCTAGCCAACAACCTGCATCCCACCAACCCGCAGCCTGTATGCCGCAACCTACACTCTCCTTACCTACAACCTACACCATGCTAGCCATCAACCTACGCCCTGAGCTAACTCACAACCCTACACCCCACTAACCCACAACCTACACCCTGAGCTAACTCACAACCTACCACCCACTAGCTGACAATCTACACCCTACTAACCCACAACCTGCACCATGTCATCCAACAACCCACACCCCACTAACCCACAACATGCACCCAGCCAGTCCATGCTCTACACCCCTCTATCCGACAACCTACATTCTGCTAACATCCAACCTACACAGCGCTTACTCACAATCTACACCCCGCTATCTGTCAACCTACACTCCTCTAACTCGCAACCTACATCCCGCATCCTACACTCTGCTAGCAGACAACCTACATCCTGCTAATATCCAACCTACACAGTGCTTACTCACAATCTACACCCCGCTATCTGTCAACCTACACTCCTCTAACCCGCAACCTACATCCCGCATCCTACACTCTGCTAGCAGACAACCTACAACATAACTCCATCAGTTGTACTGCTCTCCTCCACTGTACATATCAGCCTCACTCCACTGTACCTCTCAGCCTCATTCCACAAGCTGTACCTCTCAGCCTCTTTCCACGAGCTGTACCTCTGCACCCCACTCTACGAGTTGTACCTATTTACCCAATTCGACGAGCTGTACCTCTCAGCTTCATTCCTCGAGCTGTACCTCTCACCCTCACTCCGCGACCTGTACCTCTTTACCCAATTCGACGACCTGTACCTCTCAGCCTCACTATATGAGCTGTACCTCTCACCCTCACTCCACGACCTGTACCTCTTTACCCTATTCGACGAGCTGTACCTCTCAGCTGGTGGCAGCTTGACATTGTGGCGGGGTATGGTAGCAGTGGTGGCAGCAGTGGTGGCAGCAGGGTGGTTGTTTGACATATGTATAAAACTGGGTTCAGGTTGAGAGCCTACCATACAGGGCAATGATGAGCAGGGACAGTTTTGGGCTGGCACATTCCGGGAGAGGAAACGAACGATAGGTTCAGTATAAGTGGGTGGAGGGGGCGTTTGCCCAGCTGGTTTTGCGTACAAGGGCTGCATGTAACTACTTATGACGCGTCCTGATCCCGGCAATAGGTCAAATGGCCCTGATCAGTTATTATGGGTAATTTGGATTTTGGTTTTACTTGATGATACAGGAGCAGAAATGGCTCCAAGCCTCCCAATTAGGATGTGAAAAATTAAATCAGCGATTGTACAGAATAAATTAAAAAACTCTATAGAAATTTTCTTAACAATTGGGTTTTCTTCACCCAGCCTCCAAAGAACTGGGGACAATGAAAGGTAGGAAAAAAGTCAGAGACAGGCCACATTTACATTACACCTTGACCACAAGCTTAGTCATCACTGCAACAAGTCAAGTTGAGCTAACCTGAGCTAACTTGCATGTTAACAGACTCTATGGGAACATCAGGTTTCGTTCGCTCTGCCGGGCGAGGATGTACCACTTTCCTCACATACTCTACGTACGGTCCGGGAAAGTATCCCGTCTCCAAAGTCTCGGCATTCCTGCCCATCAGCCAGCCGGCAGGGTTCTCTACTGTCCCCTCATTCACCTGCAATAACAAACAGGCATGGGTATATGAGTGAAATAATAGATACAGAACTGTATCATTAATAGCATAATACAGGACCAAGACAGCTGTGGTTACTACCACAAAATTATGTGATGCTGGGATGTGATGAAGATGACACTTCAGTTGGTTGGTCAATTAGAAGCAGATGTTTTATTTGTGTGTGTGGAGAGACTGATTCCTTATACCAGTCACATCAGGCATTATTGATTCATTGGATTGGCAACGGTCTCCGGTTGTAAGAAGTTGGCTTTCCAAAGAAGTTGATATGCTGGTGAGCAACGAGAAATTGTAAATGGAATACCGGGATATTTATACAACCTATAAGGGATTAACATACAAGTTGGGGCAGATACTGAGTAACTGAACTTCCCCTACCTTTGATTTATGGGGAGAGGTATTATACCACAACACTGGCACAAACAATAAACGTCATCACCTGTGACAATACTTTGGGTAGTAAAGGTTGGTACATGGGAGACCAGGAAATATAGCTCCACAGTGGTTATCAATGCTGACATTTCTAAATATGGATTGTCACAATACCATCAGATCAAATTAATTTTTTGATCAAAGTCAATGTTATAAAGCTATAATTGCTAGCGTCCTGTAATTCAAATTGTTATTGGGCATAGGAGTTACTTCCTCTTTTTGGGGGGTTGCAATTAGGTCATTAAAATCATATACTGTAAATGTAAAGGCCATAACATGCCATTGTACCTGACGAAAGGTCATAACATGTCACTGTACCTGACAAAAGCAGCAGCACATGTTATACATTTATAACAGTTTTGATGCTTGATTTCCAAACCTTGTATACACCAGTATGTCCAACAACTTCTTTATTATTGAATATTAGTCTGGGAATTTGCGACCTAAATATAGGTCAATAAGGTCAACTAAAGTAGCCATAAATATGGGTCAATATAGTGTACAAAAGTAGCCGCTGGTATGATTGACTGCATATGAAACCCTCCACTAACCTCGACAGGGCATTGAACCTCTAGGATGTCACCCTCGGTAAGGATGATGAAGTGGAGTTCGCTTTGGTTGTCATCAGGTGGGGTGTAAGGGTACTTGGCTTTGTATTGCACTACACCGCTCTCCATGCTTGACACTGTCTTCTACATCTACACCCGCCACACACTGGTACACACACAACACACGTGCTCTAAGGCAGGATTCAACAACCACCTGGGACGCACCTAACATCACCTCAGGCCAACAGGGAATGTACAAAGAGACAAGAAACAATGCTTGAATAGCATACACAAGACATCCTTACTTCAACACATCATAAAAACATGCTGCATTTTAGGCCAAAGCATATGAGTTAATGGAACTACAAGGCTGTGTTTTGACAGCAAGTGTGTTGTCAGAGTCAAGAATAACCTTGATGTCTGGTTGCCAATGTATGGTGTATGCGTTCAAATTCCTAGAAAGATACACCCAGATATTGACATACATGTGAAACCCAAGAATAGTAAAGCAACAAAAGACCGGGTGGGGTGTTTCTCAATGGCTGAACATGAGCAAGGTCAGTGAACAAAGATTGACAGAGAACACACTGTAACAAAGGCATATATCACCATAGGGGGTAGATGGAGGGACTGGTGTTATAAGTAGCCTGCTTAGTCCAATTAGTCCAATAAAAAAGACGAAGCTTGGGCATAGCCATTTTTGCTGAATAGAAATAATCCACAGCTTCACTCAAGGACATCTTTGGGGTGGAATTCCATAAGGCCTAGGGCAATGTCAAGGCTCCCAGGTGGTAACACAAGAAACCAAAGATAAAAAGCTAGTATTCTTTCTGTTGGGTCCATTCGTCAAGATGTAATCAGGCAAATACATGATCTGCATTGTGAATCCTAAAGGTTATTAAAAATAAAGGAGAAGTATTCAAATGTGAGAAAGTAGCCAGACCAGTGAGTCATGGCATGTATAATGATGATGAGTTCATACATGGATGGTGTTATGTCGAGTCAGTGTGTCCCTGGGCACCCCATAGGACAAAGCAGTGGCTATGTAGGGGTCATGTAGGCGTGAACAAGCCGAGAGGAACACTATCTAGGGCTTGATTGTCTCAAATTGCAACTGGGTTCTATGTTTTCACTTGTTTGCTGGCATCCCAAGAATCTCCCAATTAGAGCCCGGATGAACAACAGGCTAAAGGAAGCCAGGTCTGTGGTTCTGAATGCGGGCAGGTCAATACCAGGGAGCAGGCTGGTGGCTGGTAAAACATTGCTGGCATTGCACCAGTACTGCTTGCCAAGTATATGGAAGCATACATAATGAATGCTACCCCACAAAGGTTCACTGACATCAACAGCTTGATAGCATTTATAGCACTTGGCAAGCCTGTGTGGGGGGAGGTATGAGTGCATTCCTAAAGTTTGTTTAGGGTTAAAGTTGAAATAGGTTGAGAAATCTTCCCAATAGTTGTTTAGTTCACTCCCTTTTGGTCATGGATAATTCCATCCATCCATATATATATTCAATTATGTTCAACTGTCAGTATTGACTCTTTGCATCATGATAAATCATACTAGATGGTTGATTCCTCACATGAGGACCCAGCACAAGTCAATCAGGTCGCGTTTGCATCTCATCTTGCAAATGTTTCCTGGGGTTCCATCTGAAGTTTGGGTTTGAAAACATAATGTACTTTGTTAGAATCTGGGAAAGTGTATGGTGAATGAGCTTAGTCTCTGATGATGATATTGTTGAGAAATAAACTGTACAACAGTTGTTATCCTTCACTTGGTCCTCTGGTAAAAATCCAATGCATATTTTCACCGAGTACTTTATTAAGCAGGAGGCGAGGGTTTGTTCACATGTCTGGTGCCATGTTGAATGGAATTATAGTTTCAATAAAAACGTCTGATGCACGTCAATACACGATAGTTCACCAGGAGATATAATATGACACAACATTCTCAACGGTCAAAGAGCGGAGAGTATGAAGGAACATTATGATTATCGCGTTATGGGCAATACGAATATCATAGCGTCCATCCCACTATAAACATCCGCATTGGTCAATCCGAGTGAACCTGCGTGCTTGCGCGTACCTAACTGAATACAGATTTCATGCAGTATATAATATCTGAACAAACCAAAGTACACTAGTTACGTAGAACATGAAAATTAAATTGGGTCACACACCATGCATATATCATGAAGTGGTCACGAGTAATTATATCAACCCATTACTGGCATTAGATAAACGCGGTAATTTTGAAACCTAAGTGACAACAAAAATAGTCACTAAAAAGGGACGCTTCAAGTTTAATGATAATAGGCATGTCACAACCTATCCCATCATTGTAACGAACTCCAAATAAACACAACACTAAACCAAAGACACCTTAAGATGGGTTTCCTCCTTCACTCAGTCCAACAATACACAAGCCTACTGGAAATGATGCTATCACTTAACCCCATCAAATCTCAACAAAGTCATACAAGCAATAAAGACACACACACACACATATATATATATATATATATATATATATATATATATATATATATATATATATATATATATATATATATATATATATATATATATATATATATATATATATATATATATATACACATATCCACATTCATTTTCAGCAGCTATGGTTATGTACAACTTGGCTTAGACCAGACTATCACCAAATAGCTGTACATTACTGATCATCATCCCAAAGTGAATGCAACCACGTCACATTCACAAAACGACCTCATAGTTATTACCTTTCCCCTTACCTCTAATTGTCAACCACAACCAACATCAATCACACCAGCCATAAAACGCACCAAATCAAACCAAGTACAGATGGAGGGTTAACACTGGAGTTTGAACATGAACCACACAAGGAACACTGTAAGAGAAAGCCATACTGTAAGAGAAAGGCACACAAGCAGAATTGTGTAATGATAACTCCACCGTGCCAACACTCCCAGTCTGCTTTCCTTGCGTTGAAGTAGTATGCAGTTCAACCAAAATCACTGTTTGTTATCAGAAATACAAAGGTGAAGCACCACCTGGTGGTAGTGATCTCATTGCAAGGTATATTTTTTGCAATGAAAAACAAGCCAGGTGAACATTAAGTATACCCAGTGAATTAACCACGGTATGATCTTTAACATAGTCAGACCTTGTCAGTCTCACAGCGCGTGTCTTCATGCCCAGCCTTTGTCTTGGGGCTTTTAATATATTGAGTACATGTATGAATGGCATCCATACTTCACCCGTAAACACACTGCATGGCCAGGTAGATCAGGAAGTCGATAAAGAGCTCAAGGTAAAACCCAGTGAGCTGCTCAGACTGACATCGAAGCAAATTATAAGCAGGCACGCTACAAACAATGGGCACTAATAAGTCCTCGCTGATCAACCACTGAAGGATGACAGCATAAATTTATCTTGTAATACTTTGAAGATTCCAGTGAATGAATATACACATTCCAGCTGATATAAACACAGACTTTCTACACCAGCGTTAGATTGATACGGCTAATGAACTTGTGTCATAGATAGCAAATCAAAACAAGTCTTAGTCAAGCACAACAGATGTAGCAATATTATCATCTACACCGATGAACATGGAGAAACACCCTCACAGGGAGAAACACTCACTCTGAGAAATACTTGTCCAGTCGGGCAATCCTCCTGATTTTTACTTGTCCGATTGAAAAACCTCCTTGCCCGGTAATAGTATGAAAATATGACTAACGCGGAATTTACCAGAAATCGCCGAGTCTCGAACACAGTTAGTTTAGACCTCGAGTTCGCATACAGATGATTTGGGTTTTCTTTTTTCGGTAAACTGAGCACACATTCCCAGGAATCACCGATCAATTTTAATATGCTTGGTTTAAGACAACAAAAAATAGAATATAAAAAAACGACTTGTCCCGTCAGGCAAGTTAGATGGCAGCTTCACTTGTCCAACGGCTTCACCTACTTGCCAGGGACAATCGAGCGATTGTTAATGTTTTTCCCTGCCTCAGATCACCTGGAAATATTCATCAAAGATCGCTCTGTCCAGGATTTCAAAAACCAGAACCCTCCAATGTACATTAGGATTGTGATTTACTATTTAACCAGTAACATAGACATTTAATGAGAATATTCTGTCAAAACCATGATCGTATAAAACAATATTGATTTGTACTCACAATTTTATCCCAATCATTTTGTACAATCATCAAATTTGACAGACATGTACTTATTGAATGTCAACTCTCTATCACTTTTCCACAACAGTTGGTGCCAAGAATTTTATCAATGTGTATGATGGATCATTGCACCTCAGATCTGAGTATATAGAGATGTCACCTAAACTGCAATGAACATTGTATAGCTTCAATGACGTTACGAAAAGACACCATCAAAACAGTGATACTTTGAATTGCAATAATCAGGCTGTACTTTACTGATATAATGCTGAAGTAAATTGACAGAACTTGAAAATGTGTTCCACTTATATTAGCTACTTATTATCATAAGCATCTGTTGTGAATTATTCCACCATCTTTAACACAAGAGGCAATCTACAATCAGTTAACACAAATTAACACACGCACAAATTATAAAAAACATAAGGAACATAAGGAAGGGGCAGTAATTTAAGCAAGGTTTAATCAGCTCAACAATTTCACAGTGTCATGAAAAATGATAAAACAGCTACTTAGGTGAGGGAAATGCTAACAAGTAACCCCACCTGGTTTAACTTACTATATGAGCTTACCATGACAGGCACACAATCAGTCTGGGGAATTCAAAATCACATTTCATTTCATCATTGCAGCATGTCATAAGTCTGATGACTCAGTCTGCAAGGGCAGCTGAACAAACATTCCGAGTTTGGCCCTACATGCCATGATGATGAAACTAAATGAAATTTTCACCCACACACAATGACAAATATTTGTATGCTTACTAATACCCATGGGTTGCAAAAGCTCAATATGGCACCACTGTTTGCCCATCTGGGGAAAAATCACTGTTTTCACAACCCAGCTGAGATTCACTGGAACTTGTAATTGTGGAGTTGGCATATAATGGATCAGTTCAGAGAAGCATTTTTTTATGGTAGGTTATTCAACGACCCCACAATGCAATTTGATGCTCACAGGGATCAGCATATGACGCAGGATATGAGCAGTTCATAAATATAAGCAAGCATTAGGCCAAACATTAGACCACTTTTTTTATCAACTAATTATGTGTAGTTCAGCAGACAGATGTAATTCATGACACTTACTCAATGAAGGTCATTTCAGGAGGGCTTATGGCACAGTGTGAGCATAAGTTATGTTGGAACCTGGAGGGCAAGTATGCTGAAACAGAGCTAGTCTAGGACAGCTACACATTCAGAAAGGCATCCTTGGGGCAAGTGTTAGAAACCTTGCCTCTAGCTTTCTGTGTGGAAAATATGAGCCCAAATATTCATTACAATTCTTGAGTATTAACTAATACCCATTGACCGGTGCCTCCACATAGGATTATGAGCTACAGGTCCTAAACTCGACATGTGTGCTTAAACTTGCCACTGCTTTTGCAGTTGTTTACAAGCTTCCAATTGACAAAAAAACTTACCCTGCATTACTAACTGTGCCAACTGGGCAATATATACCGCTTTCACTGAGAAATATTAAGCTGCGACTGATTGAGAAGGAGTGGCGAGTTTAGGCAACTAGTAGCCTTACAGGACGTCTGAATAGACCTCCTACAATGTTCGATCCCAATGCCATGCACAAATCCACAATTCAAATCAGATACCTTATACGTTTAAAACCTGGCAAGTTATTTGGTTTCATTCCATGTTTTGATGGTAATGAACAATTTGCACCTATTATCACATGTGATGTATTTAGCTGACATGGACTACCATTACTATTGCAGTTGTGGTGTCATCATCAATGAGCACATGTTGACAGGTTTATATTTCAAACAAGGCTGTAGCTGTGACATTATATTTACCAAAATGGTGGTCATCACATCACGATTTTTCAGAAACCGATATATAGATAGCATTTCACAACGAACTGGGGTGACCTTTTGGCGCAATGACATATTTTGTCATATGCTCTAGAAATATGTTGTTTTCTAGACGCCAAACCCGGAGATGTAGTCAAAAGCATTCTTTAATGAAGACGCAAGACGATATATATTTATATTAACCGTCTGACCGGGGCTAGGCAACTAGTTGAGATCATCCAAGTGCTGTCATGACAAATAATATTGCAAGTTTCCCTGCACGTGACCCAGTGGTAAACCTTGATAATATGTTAGGCAATATAGCGGTCATTGGGGTGTCGCGAGTTACCGCTCGATTTGAGCGAGTATCCTAGAAACGTTTGACACTGACAGCGCTGACAGCGACAGGATGCAGACATTTCCCTGCGAAGAATGATTGTAAGAATTGAATAAGTCATCTGCAATTATCCATTTAAATCTTAGCGGAGATGTTTCATCTTCAAGCAGAAAACTTTCAACTTCATATAAAATCATGCAAATTACTTACAAAGAATGACTGAACTTGCAAATATCGCAGACACTTGCTAGTAGGAAGTACACAACATGACTTCAATCAGCACAAAATCTTGTGACGTCACTCTTTTTGCGGTACAAAGTATACTATTATCTTACAGCTGCAGTTTTCAGATAGTTTTCCTTTTAAGTAACTCAATTATACGGCATATTTGCCCATCATAATGCACAGTTTGTAGTGAGTTGTACAATTTAACATCGAATGTATAAAACATATAGAATGATATATGTTCGTTACACAACACAAACAAGAGAAATAAAAGGATCGAAAGTTTATGATGTATGAGATCATGTTCCCATGTTGGTCAAGGCTTCACCTTAGGTTATTCATGTTTGTTCCAGCTGACAAGATCCTACAGTGGAGTGATCATTGTTATTCAGTCTAATATCATTCCGATTCATGTTAATCACGTCACGTGAACGATTGATCAAAATACTGTGCAAATATGGCATGTATATGAATGTATTGCTTATTGCATATGATTATGGCAGAATTAATGATGTGGATTGCTTTTATTTATTTTATATTCTATTGTTGAGACTTCTCTTCTCCACAGCCTGTTTGTAAGGCAAATTAATCTGTTCAAATTGTTGATCTGTGTACTGGAAAAGTGCATTCTCATTGTATTCAGCAATATTTGTCCAGACTTATATATACAAGAAAGCAAAAACAGAACAAACTTCAAAACGACTTTTTATTAGTCAGCATGAGGAAGTATCACAGAAATAAGTATGTATACAGGTGAACATTGTTATTGATACATTATATTTATATATACATATAGGTCTATGTATAACAGAATATTGTTATAATTCAGCTAAGAATTATAACTACTTCATACAATAAGCAATTATTCGTTCGACAAATACTGAATCAAATGATTTTAGAAACAACAATCCAATCCAAAATCAGATTGTCGAAGCAGAGTCATCTTTCATTTGCATAAATATGAGCTTATTAATCGAAATAATTACATCAGACGAATGCGGTTTGATTCATATTGGACATGTTTTTAAATAGTGCACAGCAAAACAAAATCCAGAGAGGTATAGTAAGAATTTAGATGAGTATATTAATCTATACAGAATAAATTATCTCCGGAACTTGACCAATTAAAACGGTGGAAAGGTTTCTACTCAAGGTAGAATTTCTGAAAGTAAATGTGATCATATCTTTCTGTACTTTCTTGATGCCGCTCATACCATAAAAGCTCCAAGGACCGTTTATCATGGCCTGAATAGTATATTCCCGTTTCATCCGGATGGAAGTCCTTGTTGGAAATAAAATTCGTGTAGGTTTACATGTACCGTCAGATTGGATAATAATTACTCCAGTATCTGCTATCACGTTGTCCATATCGTCAATCAACTTCACCTGCAAATTATGTCGACTAAGGTCCTCGCCACCATAAATTCCAACGCCAAGTATATCAATATCTTTATCACACTGAAAAGTAATTGCATCCGCATAACCCGAAATGTAAAGCCATTTTTTCATTGGGTCAACATGATTGAAACGCGAAACAGTACACGCTCTTGGTGTCACGCATGTTTTCAGCCTGGGGCATTCCGCATCTAAGCTAGACATGTCGCCGCTGATATGTTTTGATATGTAGGTCTGTTCGGTGGTCGCCAGCAGCCCATGACATTGGGTTACTAGTGAGAATTCCTCACGAGTCATTGCAGAAAATCGAATCTTGTTGAAGACGCGTCCCAAAGCATCTCTACGATTAAAACTGGTGCATAATTTTTGTTCGGAAGTACATCGTGCATCAGCCCATTTGATGCAAGCTAAGTATATATCATATTCAGAAATGCCTCCTAGAAATTTCAATTCAATAATTGTTTCGAGAGCTTTTGAAGTCAAAACGCTGAATTCTTCATCCCCAAAGAAACGTTCAGAGTTTTGCACCACAAAATCGAAACACTTCCTTGTGAGTTTCGATTCCTCAAAATAAATAGCCAAGTTAAGAATGCTGTATACATTGCAATCGTCAATCATGTTCTCCAAATAATGCACACATTTGGTGGAGAGCAACGGGATGATGTACTTTTCTTGGCAGCGTAGAGGATTTCGAATACATTATCCACTGTGATATCGGCTTCTTCGCAATATAAATACCTATAACAACAACAACCACAGACAACTACAAAGTATATCGGAAATGGCAGTCTGCTGTTAATGTGCGACCGAACACAAAATTGAAAATAGAGAGATTTTACAGCTGTGAAGACGATTTATCACTGTCGAAATACGAACCTGAGCATTTCATCGAAAATGCGAGGCTCGACGTCTTGAACTGCGATGGGTGTTCCATCCTGGGGCAGCCATCGTGTCAACATAGCCTCGAATACCGGTGAACCACAGAGCAACACGAAACTATGAGCCGCTATTTCGTTTACATCCTTGCTACCAACGACGAATCTCACATCACAGCCATGCTTGTTCGTCCACATCTGCTTCTGGCGTTTAAGGATGGGCAGACCAACTCGCCAATCATCACAGTGATGGGAGGAAATTAGTGGCTTCATGGTGTCACAGGCGAAAGAATGTAAGTAGTCTGCTTACAAGAAAAACATATGGTGTATTCAGCAAATATCATCTGTTTTATAGAATGTTTTCATAATAATATGACCCACAAAAACCGGGTGAGGAGGATATAACTTGACGGTTCTTATGTCAACCGAACATATATATATATTGCAACTGTAAGAAATCATTTAAAGATTCATTCTCGGCGTTTTCGCGAGGTGTTTCTCTCGAAGTTTTTATCCAGTAGCTCAATTTCTCGATTTGAGTCCTTTCTTGGTATTAGCAACACCAAACCATACATGGTTTTTCGAAGTAAGAGATAAATTTTGTATATATCGACGTCATCCAACTTGTATCCAAAATATCAAATAAGAAGCGAATGGGTTGGAACATGGGCAACAATATTAATAACTGTCAAAAAATAAGAATCAGAATGGCATAAATAAATGTCTCGAGTCTCCGATTTGACTCGACTTTACGGACATCAATTTATAAATGTGTAGGGAAACGGTCAATGATGATTTATATTCACTGCAATATTATGATGAAATGCAGTTGATAAATGGATATTTAAAAAAAACACAATTTGATAACCTGCAATGACGATGTTTCACAGTTTTCCGAAGTACAATTCAAAATACCATGACTATGTTATTATGGAGAATTTCAGTTTCTTTTTTTAACGTTTCGGTTTCGGTTTTTTACTCAGTTGCGTGCACAGACAGATGATTTCTGAGTTTCACTTTCGATCAATACTCGTTTCAGAAACTATCTTCGTGAAGTGATTGCGATACGAGTATGATATACCGTTTATTAACTCAATCCTCAGTTACCAATTACCATATGTAACGTATACAATAATCACTTACCGACTAGCTAACAGTTGTTATCCGGTGCCAATAAGTGAGTGGAAACCACAGCTTTATTTCGCACAGAACTTTTTGAGAGATATCACTGCATCGCCGCATATTTCTCCATGTGAGTAAAGATACGATAGCCACAACAAGAAACTTAACTTCAGGCGTGCTTTTATAACGAATGCAGCTGTGAAATGCGTTGCGTATCCAAGGTTCCCCTACACTAAATAGTGATTGTCCCAGTTAGGGTTGACTGTCTAGAACTGTTTGGCTCAACTAAGTTAAATTTACATTCTTGTACTCGCCTGCTGGAGATGACATAAACAATCTTGAAGGAAGTGAACATTGACAACAATGTGGACTTGCTGGCTGTTGGGGGTTTGTGCTTTGATAGTACTTATCACAAGGGTTGTCATAAATTTGACAAGTGGAAATCTTTAGTGCAACCAAGTGTGACGTCACATCGCTGATAACAGGTTTCATTGACTCAAAAACATATATCTGAACCTCTCTAGTCATGTCAGGGAGGTTATGTCTCAGGGAACAGGAATATGATATATATTTACTTAATGATTAGGGACACAACATATGGTGATTCATCCGCTAGAAACGTTGTCAAGGACAAAATACAAGGTGGAAAAAACACATAGGTTGTACAACAATCAACAGGTGCTCCTGTTGTTGAATATAAATCGACAACAGCTTGCTGGCCAGTATAGAGCGTTCTTCGTGAGACTTATGTTCGATCCTGCACAGCCTTTTATTTTAAATAAATGCACAACACAAATGAGAATGGTTGTTAAAAAGATGTTTGGGTGGCGGCATACTCAGGGTGGGCCCATTGGGTGGTGGAACCTGGGCTTCTTGTACCCGGTATCTTGTATCGCGTTCTGCACTATTTGCCTTCATGTAGCTGCCATAAATTAATAATATATTGCAATGTTATTCAAAACTCGAATCTTCTACGGCACGATACGTCGCCCCTATCAACGAAAATTTAAGTGGCAAGAACCTTTAGCTTCATTTGTTCAGTGAGCTGCAATTTCCTTTTTGCGATTTCGGTTACGTAATAACTAAACAAGCTCACGATTTGCCCGTTAAATCTATGAGAGCTGGTCCTCGCCTCGGCGGCGGCGAGAAGGCTCTGCGCAACAGAATGTGAGACAGGCGGTATGTATAATCATAACTTATTACCTTATGTAATTACTCGCAGGACCAGTTTACCTTAAAAGTTATGTAAGAATGATCTACCTGGTGTTCTTGATCAACTTTGAAAGCTGCATCGGACTGCACAATAAACAAGATGCAGAGAGTAGCGCTGCTTCCTTCAAATAAATTTTTATGATTTAAAAGAATGCCAGAAACCGAAAGCATGGAAAGGCTTCTTGGTCATCGGTGAATAAGGTATAATCCGCCCGCACTTCACTACTCGGATAGGGTGTGAGGCACGAATATTGGTACGTACCCTACATAATACATGTATCAACACCCCCCCCCCTCCCCCACAAACGCGCTCATACACATGCACACACCATCTGCTCGCACTCACGCTCATAACACTCCAACCCAAGCCACACGCCAATTCAGAACCCTTATTACAACCTCTGTTTTCGGCTTGTTGGGACAAGCAAAATTGACCCTCATTCAGACCCGCATGTTCGGTGGCCCTGATTCCAAATTAACACTTTACCTTGTCAGCATGTCCCACTCCAAACACAGGGATTCGTATCAGAAGGTAGGTTGAAGATAGAAATATAATCGATCTCATGACCCCGCTACTACTAAAAAAAACAAGGGAAACCAACGACTGGGCGCATCCCCGGTGGAAAACTTTCGATAATTACTCCCAAACCCATGTCATCTCACTCCAAACAGCTCGATTCGGTGGGAAAACGTCCATATTTATTCTCAACACACTCACTCGCCGTGAGCAGACTCTCTCAACGCATATTTGACCACTTTTTCGCAACTTCAGCCAGAACTACAGAGCTCAGTTTACGGAAATCGCCATTTGCCTCTATCTTTTATTTTTGTAGAATAACCACACATACGCCAGCCAATAGGAGCACGGGACCAAATTTGCCGCGGGGCAAATGGCAATTTTTGTGACCCTCCCCACAAACCAGAATTTTGAATTTCTGAACTAATTTCCCAATGGTGTCATTTGTGAGACATTATACATATGAATTGATGAAAAAAACATTTGGCCTATATATTTTAAAGTCAACCCTTAACCTACCCACGAATTATACAATGTAAAGACCTGTTGTAATTTCTTTGTGGCCAATCTTTATGTTGGAACAGAATACCTATTTTGAATTTGATCATATTTCTTTGGGGGATGTTCCTGGATCCCTGAATGCCATATGAATAATTATAGTGCCATACTCAATTTAGTTTATGTTGGCATTAAATAGCGTCGGTTTAATGTAGAATGTTATTTTTTACGGCAGTCACCCATCCACTTAGTGCGCCTCGAGTCCTGCACTGCTTATTCAGGTCAGAGTAATGGATTAGCCCTATTGGATGTTTGTTGAATATTGCATTTAATTCATTACATTGATTTTTCTAATGGTGTCTTTAATATAAGTCCATGAACATTATGATTTTGTCCTGTCATATTGTAAATCATGTCAAAAGCAGCAGAGCTGCGTCCCAAACTCTTGAGGTTCCGCTATGCCCCTGAGTCAACGACGAGACAAGGTGCGAATCTGATGCCTCCGAATATTCATCAGAAATGCTCGTCAATCTACGTGCCATCCTGCGTGAGCAATCAACGCCGAGATTGTGATTCCAATTGACCTCTGTTGTGCGGTTCGGTCATGATGATGACTTGTTATATGCTTGTTATATTAAATATAGAGTTACAATGAATCAATCAGCTGATCGGACTTCTTTGGGGACTGCAGTTAAGATATGGGTCAGCGTATATATTTATCACAACCATATACTCCCGCTAAATTCGCTTCGCAGCGGATCAAACCACAAATGGCGACTAATCTTAGGAATATAAGACATTGTTCAATAAGATACGACGAGTGAGAGCACCCGATAAACAGGGCGTCTGATTGAGACATCCCTGTCCGTGGATGCTTCATCAGATCAGAGCATGTTATTGTTCAAGACCCAGATTTCAAGCGTAAAACCTCACGTGTAACTTTGTATGAAAAATATTTTTACCTTCCCCCCAGAAACAAAATGACGCCCCGCCTCTCCCACACAACAAAAAATATTGCCCCCCCCCCCCCACATCGATTGTCCGTCGTTCCGTAGCAGGTAAATAATGAACGTTCTCTTAGTGCGTGGTTGTAGTACCGAATCTATTATATTACCCATGTGACACACTGTACACGTATAAATCTGTGATCATTTATTATACTAAGCACTTTTAATCAAGCGAATCTAATATGTCGTCGGCTACTCCCTTATAAAACTCTCTCTTGGGTCTGGCAGTGGCGAGCAACTGACCAAAATTCTGCACCATTCTTCACCACCTGCTTCTCATAGCGGTGCAGATGTAGATATTCACACAGGTCGCAATGGAAATGTCTGTAATAATACCGTTCACATTTGTACGATTTCTTCCTTCTGATGTAGCCATTATACAACTCATCATTTTGGTCGAGTTGCAGCAAGTAGTCCGCTAGGTGGCGTGGGGATGTGAAGTTCCTCACATCAATATATGTGCCTGGGGGCAGCAAAGTTTTGTAGTCATAGCTTCCCATCACTATAGGAATTATATCCAAGTCAAGTACTTTGTGTAGCTTCTCTGTGACGTACTCCCTACAGAAAGAGAGGCTTGTTGACGCACGCTGTGCTATCCACACTCATCTGCGACTGGTTCTTGCACATAGGCTTGCCGCACGCTACGAAAATATCGACCTGCAGTAGCACAATGACAGTATTGATTTGATTTATTCGTCCACAGGCGCTTGGGCTAGACAATAAGGATCATATAAAGCCAAAGCGCCCGTGTAATCAACATTATGTCAATGATACTGGCAAGTGAGCTTGAATGTCCAATGCAGTTGATTAAAGTTATGAATCAGCTAAGTAGTATAGGAGGCACAGGATACACCGGAAAACTTTTTGTATATGTTATACCAGAGCCCCCCCATGACCTTCCCACCCCCCTTGTTCCCCCCACGCGTTGACCACGTGATCATGTGACGTGTTTGGACTTGTTTGGACTTGTTTGTCACGTGGTGATGCTATGTGACCACGTGATATGATGTAAGGCCTAGTTTAGGTGTGTTGTTGAGTGTTTAAAGGTACTGAGTGGGGTTCTATAGAAATACATGAGAATAACAATGGGTTGGGTATATCCTTTAGTTTAAGACTTCTAGTCAAATGATGTACCCACGCCACTTGACTCAAGTGTATCCTGTGCCTCCTATACTACTCAGCTACAATAATACATTTTCTGAAGTTCTTATATGGCATTTAATTGTCACAAAAGGTGTCAAATTTAAATAGCTCTGGTAATAATGACCTGAAGATCAGGACCAGGGATTTAATATGTAATGGGGTGATGAGATTTCTTCACGTGTCATTGCAGAAAATCGAACCTTGTTGAAGACGCATCCCAAAGCATCTCAACGATTAAAACCAGTGCATATTTTTTGTTTGGAAGTACATAGTACATCAGCCTATTTGATGTAAGCTAAGTATACATCATATTCAGAAATGCCTCCTAGAAATTTCAATTCAAGAATTGTTTCAAGAGCTTTTCACCACAAAATCGAAACACTTCCTTGTGAGTTTCGATTCCTCAAAATAAATAGCCAAGTTAAGAATGCTGTATACATTGCAATCGTCAAACATGTTCTCCAAATAATGCACACATTTTGTGGAGAGCAGCGGGATGATGTACTTCTTGGCAGCGTAGAGGATTTTGAATACATTATCCACTGTGATATCGGCTTCTTCGCAATATAAATACCCTATAACAACAACAACCACAGACAACTACAAAGTATATCGGAAATGGCAGTCTGCTGTTAATGTGCGACCGAACACAAAATTGAAAATAGAGAGATTTTACAGCTGTGAAGACGATTTATCACTGTCGAAATACGAACCTGAGCATTTCATCGAAAATGCGAGGCTCGACGTCTTGAACTGCGATGGGTGTTCCATCCTGGGGCAGCCATCGTGTCAACATAGCCTCGAATACCAGTGAACCACAGAGCAACACGAAACTATGAGCCGCTATTTCGTTTACATCCTTGCTACCAACGACGAATCTCACATCACAGCCATGCTTGTTCGTCCACATCTGCTTCTGGCGTTTAAGGATGGGCAGACCAACTCGCCAATCATCACAGTGATGGGAGGAAATTAGTGGCTTCATGGTGTCACAGGCGAAAGAATGTAAGTAGTCTGCTTACAAGAAAAACATATGGTGTATTCAGCAAATATCATCTGTTTTATAGAATGTTTTCATAATAATATGACCCACAAAAACCGGGTGAGGAGGATATAACTTGACGGTTCTTATGTCAACCGAACATATATATATATTGCAACTGTAAGAAATCATTTAAAGATTCATTCTCGGCGTTTTCGCGAGGTGTTTCTCTCGAAGTTTTTATCCAGTAGCTCAATTTCTCGATTTGAGTCCTTTCTTGGTATTAGCAACACCAAACCATACATGGTTTTTCGAAGTAAGAGATAAATTTTGTATATATCGACGTCATCCAACTTGTATCCAAAATATCAAATAAGAAGCGAATGGGTTGGAACATGGGCAACAATATTAATAACTGTCAAAAAATAAGAATCAGAATGGCATAAATAAATGTCTCGAGTCTCCGATTTGACTCGACTTTACGGACATCAATTTATAAATGTGTAGGGAAACGGTCAATGATGATTTATATTCACTGCAATATTATGATGAAATGCAGTTGATAAATGGATATTTAAAAAAAACACAATTTGATAACCTGCAATGACGATGTTTCACAGTTTTCCGAAGTACAATTCAAAATACCATGACTATGTTATTATGGAGAATTTCAGTTTCTTTTTTTAACGTTTCGGTTTCGGTTTTTTACTCAGTTGCGTGCACAGACAGATGATTTCTGAGTTTCACTTTCGATCAATACTCGTTTCAGAAACTATCTTCGTGAAGTGATTGCGATACGAGTATGATATACCGTTTATTAACTCAATCCTCAGTTACCAATTACCATATGTAACGTATACAATAATCACTTACCGACTAGCTAACAGTTGTTATCCGGTGCCAATAAGTGAGTGGAAACCACAGCTTTATTTCGCACAGAACTTTTTGAGAGATATCACTGCATCGCCGCATATTTCTCCATGTGAGTAAAGATACGATAGCCACAACAAGAAACTTAACTTCAGGCGTGCTTTTATAACGAATGCAGCTGTGAAATGCGTTGCGTATCCAAGGTTCCCCTACACTAAATAGTGGATTGTCCCAGTTAGGGTTGACTGTCTAGAACTGTTTGGCTCAACTAAGTTAAATTTACATTCTTGTACTCGCCTGCTGGAGATGACATAAACAATCTTGAAGGAAGTGAACATTGTCAACAATGTGGACTTGCTGGCTGTTGGGGGTTTGTGCTTTGATAGTACTTATCACAAGGGTTGTCATAAATTTGACAAGTGGAAATCTTTAGTGCAACCAAGTGTGACGTCACATCGCTGATAACAGGTTTCATTGACTCAAAAACATATATCTGAACCTCTCTAGTCATGTCAGGGAGGTTATGTCTCAGGGAACAGGAATATGATATATATTTACTTAATGATTAGGGACACAACATATGGTGATTCATCCGCTAGAAACGTTGTCAAGGACAAAATACAAGGTGGAAAAAACACATAGGTTGTACAACAATCAACAGGTGCTCCTGTTGTTGAATATAAATCGACAACAGCTTGCTGGCCAGTATAGAGCGTTTTCTTCGTGAGACTTATGTTCGATCCTGCACAGCCTTTTATTTTAAATAAATGCACAACACAAATGAGAATGGTTGTTAAAAAGATGTTTGGGTGGCGGCATACTCAGGGTGGGCCCATTGTGTGGTGGAACCTGGGCTTCTTGTACCCGGTATCTTGTATCGCGTTCTGCACTATTTGCCTTCATGTAGCTGCCATAAATTAATAATATTGCAATGTTATTCAAAACTCGAATCTTCTACGGCACGATACGTCGCCCCTATCAACGAAAATTTAAGTGGCAAGAACCTTTAGCTTCATTTGTTCAGTGAGCTGCAATTTCCTTTTTGCGATTTCGGTTACGTAATAACTAAACAAGCTCACGATTTGCCCGTTAAATCTATGAGAGCTGGTCCTCGCCTCGGCGGCGGCGAGAAGGCTCTGCGCAACAGAATGTGAGACAGGCGGTATGTATAATCATAACTTATTACCTTATGTAATTACTCGCAGGACCAGTTTACCTTAAAAGTTATGTAAGAATGATCTACCTGGTGTTCTTGATCAACTTTGAAAGCTGCATCGGACTGCACAATAAACAAGATGCAGAGAGTAGCGCTGCTTCCTTCAAATAAATTTTTATGATTTAAAAGAATGCCAGAAACCGAAAGCATGGAAAGGCTTCTTGGTCATCGGTGAATAAGGTATAATCCGCCCGCACTTCACTACTCGGATAGGGTGTGAGGCACGAATATTGGTACGTACCCTACATAATACATGTATCAACACCCCCCCCCCCCTCCCCCACAAACGCGCTCATACACATGCACACACCATCTGCTCGCACTCACGCTCATAACACTCCAACCCAAGCCACACGCCAATTCAGAACCCTTATTACAACCTCTGTTTTCGGCTTGTTGGGACAAGCAAAATTGACCCTCATTCAGACCCGCATGTTCGGTGGCCCTGATTCCAAATTAACACTTTACCTTGTCAGCATGTCCCACTCCAAACACAGGGATTCGTATCAGAAGGTAGGTTGAAGATAGAAATATAATCGATCTCATGACCCCGCTACTACTAAAAAACACAAGGGAACCAACGACTGGGCGCATCCCCGGTGGAAAACTTTCGATAATTACTCCCAAACCCATGTCATCTCACTCCAAACAGCTCGATTCGGTGGGAAAACGTCCATATTTATTCTCAACACACTCACTCGCCGTGAGCAGACTCTCTCAACGCATATTTGACCACTTTTTCGCAACTTCAGCCAGAACTACAGAGCTCAGTTTACGGAAATCGCCATTTGCCTCTATCTTTTATTTTTGTAGAATAACCACACATACGCCAGCCAATAGGAGCACGGGACCAAATTTGCCGCGGGGCAAATGGCAATTTTTGTGACCCTCCCCACAAACCAGAATTTTGAATTTCTGAACTAATTTCCCAATGGTGTCATTTGTGAGACATTATACATATGAATTGATGAAAAAAACATTTGGCCTATATATTTTAAAGTCAACCCTTAACCTACCCACGAATTATACAATGTAAAGACCTGTTGTAATTTCTTTGTGGCCAATCTTTATGTTGGAACAGAATACCTATTTTGAATTTGATCATATTTCTTTGGGGGATGTTCCTGGATCCCTGAATGCCATATGAATAATTATAGTGCCATACTCAATTTAGTTTATGTTGGCATTAAATAGCGTCGGTTTAATGTAGAATGTTATTTTTTACGGCAGTCACCCATCCACTTAGTGCGCCTCGAGTCCTGCACTGCTTATTCAGGTCAGAGTAATGGATTAGCCCTATTGGATGTTTGTTGAATATTGCATTTAATTCATTACATTGATTTTTCTAATGGTGTCTTTAATATAAGTCCATGAACATTATGATTTTGTCCTGTCATATTGTAAATCATGTCAAAAGCAGCAGAGCTGCGTCCCAAACTCTTGAGGTTCCGCTATGCCCCTGAGTCAACGACGAGACAAGGTGCGAATCTGATGCCTCCGAATATTCATCAGAAATGCTCGTCAATCTACGTGCCATCCTGCGTGAGCAATCAACGCCGAGATTGTGATTCCAATTGACCTCTGTTGTGCGGTTCGGTCATGATGATGACTTGTTATATGCTTGTTATATTAAATATAGAGTTACAATGAATCAATCAGCTGATCGGACTTCTTTGGGGACTGCAGTTAAGATATGGGTCAGCGTATATATTTATCACAACCATATACTCCCGCTAAATTCGCTTCGCAGCGGATCAAACCACAAATGGCGACTAATCTTAGGAATATAAGACATTGTTCAATAAGATACGACGAGTGAGAGCACCCGATAAACAGGGCGTCTGATTGAGACATCCCTGTCCGTGGATGCTTCATCAGATCAGAGCATGTTATTGTTCAAGACCCAGATTTCAAGCGTAAAACCTCACGTGTAACTTTGTATGAAAAATATTTTTACCTTCCCCCCAGAAACAAAATGACGCCCCGCCTCTCCCACACAACAAAAATATTGCCCCCCCCCCCCCACATCGATTGTCCGTCGTTCCGTAGCAGGTAAATAATGAACGTTCTCTTAGTGCGTGGTTGTAGTACCGAATCTATTATATTACCCATGTGACACACTGTACACGTATAAATCTGTGATCATTTATTATACTAAGCACTTTTAATCAAGCGAATCTAATATGTCGTCAGCTACTCCCTTATAAAACTCTCTTGGGGTCTGGCAGCGGCGAGCAACTGACCAAAATTCCGCACCATTCTTCACCACCTGCTTCTCATAGCGGTGCAGATGTAGATATTCACACAGGTCGCAATGGAAATGTCTGTAATAATACCGTTCACATTTGTACGATTTCTTCCTTCTGATGTAGCCATTATACAACTCATCATTTTTTGGTCGAGTTGCAGCAAGTAGTCCGCTAGGTGGCGTGGGGATGTGAAGTTCCTCACATCAATATATGTGCCTGGGGGCAGCAAAGTTTTGTAGTCATAGCTTCCCATCACTATAGGAATTATATCCAAGTCAAGTACTTTGTGTAGCTTCTCTGTGACGTACTCCCTACAGAAAGAGAGGCTTGTTGACGCACGCTGTGCTATCCACACTCATCTGCGACTGGTTCTTGCACATAGGCTTGCCGCACGCTACGAAAATATCGACCTGCAGTAGCACAATGACAGTATTGATTTGATTTATTCGTCCACAGGCGCTTGGGCTAGACAATAAGGATCATATAAAGCCAAAGCGCCCGTGTAATCAACATTATGTCAATGATACTGGCAAGTGAGCTTGAATGTCCAATGCAGTTGATTAAAGTTATGAATCAGCTAAGTAGTATAGGAGGCACAGGATACACCGGAAAACTTTTTGTATATGTTATACCAGAGCCCCCCCATGACCTTCCCACCCCCCTTGTTCCCCCCACGCGTTGACCACGTGATCATGTGACGTGTTTGGACTTGTTTGGACTTGTTTGTCACGTGGTGATGCTATGTGACCACGTGATATGATGTAAGGCCTAGTTTAGGTGTGTTGTTGAGTGTTTAAAGGTACTGAGTGGGGTTCTATAGAAATACATGAGAATAACAATGGGTTGGGTATATCCTTTAGTTTAAGACTTCTAGTCAAATGATGTACCCACGCCACTTGACTCAAGTGTATCCTGTGCCTCCTATACTACTCAGCTACAATAATACATTTTCTGAAGTTCTTATATGGCATTTAATTGTCACAAAAGGTGTCAAATTTAAATAGCTCTGGTAATAATGACCTGAAGATCAGGACCAGGGATTTAATATGTAATGGGGTGATGAGATTTCTTCACGTGTCATTGCAGAAAATCGAACCTTGTTGAAGACGCATCCCAAAGCATCTCAACGATTAAAACCAGTGCATATTTTTTGTTTGGAAGTACATAGTACATCAGCCTATTTGATGTAAGCTAAGTATACATCATATTCAGAAATGCCTCCTAGAAATTTCAATTCAAGAATTGTTTCAAGAGCTTTTCACCACAAAAATCGAAACACTTCCTTGTGAGTTTCGATTCCTCAAAATAAATAGCCAAGTTAAGAATGCTGTATACATTGCAATCGTCAAACATGTTCTCCAAATAATGCACACATTTTGTGGAGAGCAGCGGGATGATGTACTTCTTGGCAGCGTAGAGGATTTCGAATACATTATCCACTGTGATATCGGCTTCTTCGCAATATAAATACCTATAACAACAACAACCACAGACAACTACAAAGTATATCGGAAATGGCAGTCTGCTGTTAATGTGCGACCGAACACAAAATTGAAAATAGAGAGATTTTACAGCTGTGAAGACGATTTATCACTGTCGAAATACGAACCTGAGCATTTCATCGAAAATGCGAGGCTCGACGTCTTGAACTGCGATGGGTGTTCCATCCTGGGGCAGCCATCGTGTCAACATAGCCTCGAATACCAGTGAACCACAGAGCAACACGAAACTATGAGCCGCTATTTCGTTTACATCCTTGCTACCAACGACGAATCTCACATCACAGCCATGCTTGTTCGTCCACATCTGCTTCTGGCGTTTAAGGATGGGCAGACCAACTCGCCAATCATCACAGTGATGGGAGGAAATTAGTGGCTTCATGGTGTCACAGGCGAAAGAATGTAAGTAGTCTGCTTACAAGAAAAACATATGGTGTATTCAGCAAATATCATCTGTTTTATAGAATGTTTTCATAATAATATGACCCACAAAAACCGGGTGAGGAGGATATAACTTGACGGTTCTTATGTCAACCGAACATATATATATATTGCAACTGTAAGAAATCATTTAAAGATTCATTCTCGGCGTTTTCGCGAGGTGTTTCTCTCGAAGTTTTTATCCAGTAGCTCAATTTCTCGATTTGAGTCCTTTCTTGGTATTAGCAACACCAAACCATACATGGTTTGTCGAAGTAAGAGATATTTTTTTTTATATCGACGTCATCCAACTTGTATCCAAAATATCAAATAAGAAGCGAATGGGTTGGAACATGGGCAACAATATTAATAACTGTCAAAAAATAAGAATTAGGATGTCATAAATAAATGTCTCGAGTCTCCGATTGGACTCGACTTTACGGACATCAATTTATAAATATGTAGGGAAACGGTCAATGATGATTTGTGTTCACAGAAATATTATGATGAAATGCAGTTGATAAATGGATATTTAAAAAAACACAATTTGATTACCTGCCATCGCGATGTTTCACAGTTTTTCGGGTTTCCATTGGAAGTACAATTCAAAATACTATGTTATGAAGGAGAATTTCGGTTTCTTTTTTAACGTGAGTTTCGGTTTCGGTTTTTCATTTATTTGCGTGCACAGACCGATGATTACTTAGTTTCACTTTCGATCAATACTCGTTTCAGACACTATCTTCGTGAAGTGATTGCGATACGAATATGATATACCGTTTATTAACTCAATCCTCAGTTACCAATTACCATATGTAACGTATACAGTAATCACTTACCGACTAGCTAACAGTTGTTGTTATCCGGTGCCAATAAGTGAGTGGAAACCACAGCTTTATTTCGCACAGAACTTTTTGAGAGATATCACTGCATCGCCGCATATTTCTCCATGTGAGTAAAGATACGATAGCCACAACAACAAACTTAACTTCAGGCGTGCTTTTATAACGAATGCAGCTGTGAAATACGTAGCGTATCCAAGGTTCCCCTACACTAAATAGTGATTGTCCCAGTTAGGGTTGACTGTCTAGAACTGTTTGGCTCAACTAAGTTAAATTTACATTCTTGTACTCGCCTGCTGGAGATGACATAAAAAATCTTGAAGGAAGTGAAGATTGACAACAATGTGGACTTGCTGGCTGTTGGGGGTTTGTGCTTTGATAGTACTTATCACAAGGGTTACCAAAATTTGACAAGTGGAAATCTTTAGTGCAACTAAGTGATGTCACATCGCTGATAACAGGTTTCATTGACTCAGTAAAAAAAATTCTCTGAAGCTTTCTAGTCATGTCAGGGAGGTTATGTCTCAGGGAACAGGAATATGATATATATTTACATAATGATTAGAGACACAACACATGGTGATTCATCCGCTAGAAACGTTGTCAAGGACAAAATACATTGCTTAAAAAGGGACATAGCTTGTACAACAATCAACAGGTGCTCCTGTTGTTGAATATAAATCGACAACAGCTTGCTGGCCAGTATAGAGCGTTCTTCATGAAACTAATGTTCGATCCTGCACAACCTTTTATTTTAAATAAATGCACAACACAAATGAGAATGGTTGTTAAAAAGATGTTTGGGTGGCGGCATACTCAGGGTGGGTCCATTGGGTGGTGGAACCTGGGCTTCTTGTACCCGGTATCTTGTATCGCGTTCTGCACTATTTGCCTTCATGTAGCTGCCACAAATTAATAATATTGCAATGCTATTCAAAACTCGAATCTTCTACTGATAACAAATATAGTGTTACAGTGAATCAATCAGCTGATCGGACTTGTTTGGGGACTGCCGGCTTTGGCAAGAGGATGGGCGGTGAGGATGGCGGGTCCGCTGTTAAACAGATTGGACCAGCATTCAAATTTGGTGGAGGTAGCAACCCGGCAGTGCCTGCTTTTGGGGCTTCTGCTACTGCAGGTTAAATTGTTGACTTGCCACAACACAACCTAAATGATACTTAGATTAGGGGTGGCCTGTGTCCACTACAGGGACCTCATAGTATGTAGATTTGTGATAGCCTGTGATTCTGTGTGTGTAGCTCCCCCTGTGTTTGGTGGGTTTGTAGGAGCAAACAACGCCACGGTAGCCAGCAGCAGCAGCAACATGTTTGCTGCAGCCCCTGCCAGCAGTGTACCTGCCTTTGGTTCCACAGCTGCCACCACCCAAGCACTACCAGCCTTTGGAGCCCCTCAGTCAGCCGCGCCCATCCCATTCAACGCACAGCCAGTGGCTACACCTAACACTGGATTTAACAACACCAACCCACCGAACCAGACGTTCAATACAACCCCAAGCTTCAACTTTGGTGCTGCCCCTCCAAAAGTGGCTGGAACAGGTGCCACATCAGTTAGCATGGCTTTTGGTACAGCTGGCCAGGCAGGTAGGTTGTCATTTGCTTCTACTGCAGCAGTTAAGATATGTCGAATGTTTATGATACTACGTTTGACATGGTTAGCAACTGTATCAACATGTATCATTGAATGCCTTATGTCTTGGCATTGTGTCATTGACTTTGACCTGTGTTGAATATTTACTCTAGCGACAGTAAACAAACCTCAGTCGGGTTTCTCCTTCCCGACCGTAACAAGCACAGCGCCCCCTGCTGCCACAGGTATCTTCACATTTGGTAGTGGGCCTAAGCAGAGTGATGCCAGCAAGCCATTAGGAGCGGGTGCCCCTGCACCACAACCCTTCGGCCTTGGCAAGAGGATGGGCGGTGAGGATGGCGGGTCCGCTGTTAAACACACTGGACCAGCATTCAAATTTGGTGGAGGTAGCAACCCGGCAGTGCCTGCTTTCGGGGCTTCTGCTACTGCAGGTTAGTTATGCTTTCATCACCAGATATCAAAATTGTTGACTTGCCACTACACAACCTAAAAGATACTTAGATTAGGGGTGGCCTGTGTCCACTACAGGGACCTCATAGTGTGTTGATTTGTGTTAGCCTGTGATTCCCTGTGTGTAGCTCCCCCTGCGTTTGGTGGGTTTGTAGGAGCAAACAATGCCACGGTAGCCAGCAGCAGCAGCAACATGTTTGCTGCAGCCCCTGCCAGCAGTGTACCTGCCTTTGGTTCCACAGCTGCCACCACCCAAGCACTACCAGCCTTTGGAGCCCCTCAGTCAGCCGCGCCCATCCCATTCAACGCACAGCCAGTGGCCACACCTAACACTGGATTTAACAACACCAACCAACACCGAAACCAGACGTTCAATACAACCCCAAGCTTCAACTTTGGTGCTGCCCCTCCAAAAGCGGCTGTATTTCAGTTTGGCGGAGATGGGGTATGTTTAGGATGACCTATATTCTCCTCTTCAGGTCTGTTGTATTACACTGGCTTATCTGTATACTGATTTCTGTATTGTTTGGTTGTTGCAGAACAACAGCAGTGCTCCTAATAACTCTGCCCCATTTGCATTTGGAGCCCAGTCTGCAGCACCCCGCCCCGGCCTCAGGCTAGCACTGGATTCAACTTTGGGGCTGCAACCTCAACCTCTCCTGCTATGAATTTTGGGTCAGTTGGGTCATATTGATGAACATAGTATCAGTCATAGTTGGTTGTCTGTGTCAGTTGAGAAATAACCATATTCTTTTCTTGGTATGATTATCTATAGATGTGTAGCATCCGTAAATTGGAAATAAGTGAACCTTATATTGTGTTTGTTTATTGATGCCTCGCTTATGCAAAATATTAATACTTGTGTCCAGTGCTGGTGCTACCCCTTCTGGTCCCACCCCTCTGGCTGCTAGCAATCCATTCAGCGTGCCCACTCCCACTGCCAGACAACCTGGCCAACGCCAAGTCAGAAAAAGCAGTTAGGAAGCTGCGCAAATGACCACACTTCTGTTGTTAGGTCATAGTTTCTGCAGGAAAAACAAATGTGTGAAAGTGGAGGGAAGTGTGGTGATATCACTGGGCATGGATGAAAGCTGTGGGTGGAACACAGCCCCACGTGATAATGCTCAATTGAAGCGTTATGACAAAGCGTGTATAGCATATGACATTAAGTATGCCTCTCCGTGAACTGTGAGAGAAAGATGGGTATTTTCTCGTTGTTAATAACCCAGTACCGAGATATGCAGCCTTACATTCTGTTATTTGTGTGTTTGATCACTGGTTTGACTGCGTGAAAATGGAAGCTTTTTTTTCTTTGCTCAACTTGACAGGGACAGTGTGTGACATTGTCTCTGGTGTGTTTGTATAAAGGTGCAGAATAAGTAAACAGACAGAAATCGACTATGCACTTGTGTTCTATTTTTCAGACAAGTGCTTAAGATGTAAGGCTGCATACTTGTGTATATAAGTTGATTACATGGTAATGGATAATTGATATAAGCTTGTATATAGTTTAGCACTCAAAAGTCCAAATTGCAGGATTTATATTTTTTTACAGTTATACAGGAAACAAATTAGTTGTAACTTATTCCTATGGTGAATGGTATGCAAGTCTATAAGCATGCCTGAGACTGTCTCTTCTGGCTATTTGGGATATGATTGTCGAAGTAAAAGGCTGTGTTTCATGCACACAAAACTGAAAACTGCAGTTTGGACTTGTCAGTGTCCATGTCTTCTTGATAAGTACAAGCTGTGTTCAAAAAGTTGTACATGAAATGTTTTATTCAAAAAGAGAATGCTTGAGTAATTTCTCTAGTTTTGAAGTATTCAGCACCAGCAATATTTTGCCAAAGATTTGTTTATAAGGACTGAATTGTTCAAGCTCGTTCTGTTTCATTGCATTCAATTTTGGTGAACTTGTTGATATGGTGTTGCTGGTGTGGCTCAGTACAACTTTATTGCCTCGGCATGTACTAATTGTGAGGACTGTGTTCGTTTATTTGCCTGTTTGAGCTGACTGTGTTGTCTGTTTAGGAGATTTATTGTGCATCTCCTAGTATGCTTGAATCATCACTTCTACTTAATCCAACTGGGGGGGGGGGGCAGGGGGCGAGGTTCAAAAAGTCATTATTATTGCCCATTGCCTGATTACATTTAGAGGTAAAGACATTGCTATTCCAGTTATTGTGCTGTTTTAGAAATAGAAGATCTGGCCAAACAATTTAATTTGCTGACATGAAAGGCTAGCAATCTACCATATATGGATGATGTACAAGTTTACATCTAGTTTTCTGAGTTGTGTAAGTGCTAGATTTAATTGTGATATTTGGGTATACATCAATATATTCCCTAAATTAAGCCCACGTTTTGAAAACTGCAGGCCGCAGGTATTTAACCTGGGTCTACCACTCTTGTGTGTGTGAATAAGATGCATGTATATGGAGTATAATGTAATGACTGACACCAGGTATGACATGTATGTAATATATTGACTTCACTGTGAAGTTACCCATTTACCTGTCCCTTCCTGCACCGCATTTTGTTGTATACTGCTACAGGGGGACCTGGTCAGCCAGTCATGATTGTGTGGATATAAATCAGCCAGTTCATTGATTGTGTGGAGATAAAAGTAATGTAACCAATTGGTCAGTGTTATGTAAAGCCTTAATTGTATGTTATCTTGTTATAATCATCACTAGCAAGTCCAATAAAAAAAAAAGAAATATTAAATTTGGTTCCTTTGTGTGGATATTTATATCCTTGTTTAAATACTATACTGGGGGTTATATCAAAGATCTTGTTTATAATAAGATACCCGACTTGGCAGCTTGCCCGACAAATTCTGTGACATCGCGTAGGCAGCGCCCCCTACTTTTGTGGAAGCTACTCAACGCGCAGCAGCCAACCAATGTCGTTATGACTTGCGAGTATGTCTGACTAGAAGTCGAACGCAAAAGGGCGTTTCTGCAATTGAATGTTTGAATTGACAAAGGCCTTTCCACACAGGAAGTGAATATGCATATGTCTCTAGCTATATTGCCCGGAAATTAAGTTGTGTGCAATATGCAGAAACAAAATTTCTGTAGTCAATGATATACATGACAAGAAGAATTACCAAAGTGTAAAGGAAGGGCTCGTTGTCCCAAGCAAATCACTAGTAGATGCATTATGCAGGCTTAATGAACATTGCTGCAAATTCATTGACACAGTATTATACAGTAAGCAAATGAAAGCCAGGGTTGTAAGCATTCTAGCTAAAGAGGTCTCATTAGAGAAACTCCAGTGTGAATCATGCAGGTGTCATGTTTCTGTAATATGTATTATGGTGAACATCAGGTTGTATCATTCCCTGAGAGACCATAAGGAGAGAACAAATCGTAAGACATTGACATATTCCCACGCATGAAAATATGTGCTCTATTTGTTTAAATTGCTGTTTTGATGAAAATATGTGCTCTTATTTGTTAAATCAATTTTGTATCATTGTATGTGCGAAATTTGTGAAAAATTGAAATAAGACCCTAAGGATGAGAACTATTTGTTTACGTACAAATCATTATGCTCTTCTTGTTAAAATTGGTTGGTATGCAGATCTATACAAAGACAAGGAGCCCTATTCTATCATAAATCCTCACCAGTATATAGTAATACTGCACCTTAGATTGTAGTGGTGGGGGGTAGGGGAGCTTGTCGAACAAATGTGTCCCTGGATATACTGTTAGAATGGTTGGTTGCATGGTACTCCAATCAGATGTGTGTGTAAGACGAAACAGAACTATGTCTGGCTGATTTGGTGTGTTTAATGACATAAGACAGGGAGGCATATTATCAAGCTATCTGTTCATTGTTTATAGGGATGAATTGAGCTCTGGTTTAAAATAATTGTTGTGTTCAGTGTAGTTTTAGTGCGCTTATTGTTAATCTTGTAATGTATGCTGATGATCTCATTTCATTGGTGGTTGTTCTGAGTAAGCTATTAAGACAGAGATGTTTAGGGGGTTCCTAATGACCTTAATATAGATATATATAGATATATATATAGAGAATATATATATATATATATATATATATAGATATATATATATATATATATATATATATATATAATATATATATATATATGTATATATATATATATATATATATATATATATATATATATATATATATATATATATATATATATATATATATATATATATATATGGGTGGGGGGGGGTGTGTGTGTATGGAGGGAGAGAGACAGAGAGACAGAGAAAGAGAGAGAGAGAGACATAAATACAGAGAGAGAAAAAGAGAGAGAGAGAGAGAGCTAATGATGATTAAATTCATGCTGTATCAATGTTTTTAGTATATGCTTTGTCCTGAAATAATTCATTATTATATTGTTAATCAAAATAAGCAAGAATGCATGTTACAGTACTACATAATAATATCATACGTCTGCACAGGGCACCCCATCAACCAACAATGCAGCTTGTTGATTCGGTGGAGGTTCGGGTTACAAATCAAATAACATTCAATCGGGAAATCATTAGCATGAATTTAAATCAACTTCTTATATTCCGCCGCAAATATGTCCACACTAATGACAAAACCAATACGATTCAGAACATTTTAGCTTCCACGAAACCAGGTGGCGCGCTGGTCGCGAGGTTCACAACGGAAATCCGTAGTAGGGTACCGTATTAATTATAGCAAGTATCTAATGTAGTAAAACAAATCTTTGTTGTAGTACACAATACATTATATTAAACCTGGGATCATTTATTACACGTATAAGCCTGGGACATTTATTCAAGCGAAATCTAATATGTCGTCAGCTATTCCCTTATAAAACTCTCTTGGGGTCTGGCAGCGGCGAGCAACTGACCAAAATTCCGCACCATTCTTCACCACCTGCTTCTCATAGCGGTGCAGATGTAGATATTCACACAGGTCGCAATGGAAATGTCTGTAATAATACCGTTCACATTTGTACGATTTCTTCCTTCTGATGTAGCCATTATACAACTCATCATTTTGGTCGAGTTGCAGCAAGTAGTCCGCTAGGTGGCGTGGGGATGTGAAGTTCCTCACATCAATATATGTGCCTGGGGGCAGCAAATTTTTGTAGTCATAGCTTCCCATCACTATGGGAATTATATCCAAGTCCAGTACTTTGTGCAGCTTCTCTGTGACGTACTCCCTACAGAAAGAGTTCTCCAGACTAAGGTAGAATTTGTAGGTAGAGTTGAGAAGCTTGTTGACGCAAGCTGTGCTATCCACACTCATCTGCGACTGGCTCTGGTCCGAAAATGTCTACAGAAAGATTCTCATAAGGCTTGCAAAACGTAGAGTTGAAAGCAAGTTGATCAAGACTATCCCACACTCATCTGCGACTGGCTCTTGCACATAGGCTTGCCACACGCTCCGAAAATATCGACCTGCAGTAGCACAATGTCAGTTTTGAATTAATTTATTCGTCCACAGGCGCTTGGGCTAGACAATAAGGATCACATCAAGCCAAAGCGCCCGTGTAATCAACATTTTGTCAATGATACTGGCAAGTGAGCTTGAATGTCCAATGCAGTTGATTAAAGTTATGAATCAGCTATAATAATACATTTTCTGAAGTTCTTATATGGCATTTAATTGTCACAAAAGGTGTCTAATTTAAATAGATGAAATTTGATGAAATTTACATTTTGTAACCTTAGCGGAAGTATACACATCGATTGCGAGGTAGTTATAGAGCGCGTAATGATTCACAGCTAACGTTCGTGTGGTTCATGGTTTTAGGCAGGCACCGTTATCGATGGAACGACACAACTAAATTAAACTGATTTCTACTGTACATCATGAATATTTACAATAAGATAATAATGTTGAAAATATATCAGCTTGATTTTCGATCAAGTAAACTTTGCGGCACAAATTTAAAGATGGAATTATTTATATTTGCGTTAAACGTAGTAATGTATTATCAAAATGATCCCTGAGTGCCCGTTATGGGGCTGAACAGCTTCTTTCATTAATACTGTCAAGATGGCAATAATTGAAGGTTAATACATAAGATTTATGTATCTGATGATTTGTAGAGCCAGTTTGTTCAAGACAAATAATTGCGGCAGTTACCTCTATGTACAACTGTAGTTCCTTGACATAGACCTCGCGTGCGCTTGCGCTGTGACAATTGCTGACAAACCAGGCCACCTTACTTGTTTTGTGTGCGGCTACATTACCTATCGCCTCATTGATAACAGGTGTGCACTTAAAGCGATGGTGATGAAGTGGTATATGTGAATCCCATGTGTAAGTGGCAGTGAGGTTAAATTGGGTCCACACAGCGGGCCAGCTTTTATTCACATGACTCCAGACTTGCACAGGGGACTCTGTTTCGTAGAATATCCACTTTTGATATGGTGGGTGCGCGGATGGCATCGGGGTTGTATATTTGATCGACCTTGCATGGAAGAGAATGGCGTGACTGTTGACGGCTGGAACAGAGAAGTCATGGGCTGTATAGCTGCATTTCATCCAGGGCGACGGTTAGTAGCACAAACTAACAACTGCTAAGCACCTGCTCGGCCTCGTACAACAATGCCTTGAGGTTCTTTTTAAATTCCACATGATCTTCTCAGCAATAGTGCAAATTTAGCAGAATATATAATACGATTAATACATTTAACCTGTCTTTGGAAAGAAAAGTTTTTTCCATGTTCTGACTGTTGAGTGTCACGCGATAAGACCGGAAGCTGGGATGGGTAATGATTTCTTGTATACGTATGTTCATCTATATGTGCATAATTGCCGACAGATGAGCAAGCAATCGACCGTTGTTCGTAAAAAAAAATCGTCAGTTCAATACACCCCTGTTACTATAAAAATCGATGTACGTGCAGGTTGCCAACAACGCGCATCTATTCAATTAAGAAAATAGCTAGCCCCACAATCGATTATATTACAGTGTTATTGGATACAAGAAAAGTTGCCATCTTCGGGTGTATCCTCAGTCCTTCAAGATTTCATGTTTTTAGCGTCTGCAATTGTGACCCATTTTCCTATGACTATTCCATTATCTACTCACTTTGACAGCTTGCTCAATTATCACTTAGACTAGTAGACTGTCATGCGTTGACAAGGTTGAAACAAACCCTAATCCCTTATCCCTACTAAGACCTTTACGTTTATAGCAACCCGGTGACTAGTACATGGTGTTAAATCAAAGTTTGAAGCCAAAGACGTAACATACTCTTATGCACAGCTGTATGACTCGGTAAAAAAATGCACATGTGGAGCAATTTGTAACTGGCTAGGTGGAAAGCATTTAAGTTATGGACGTAGAAGGCTAGGACCTTGCATATTGTATTGCGAAGCAGCAGGTTCCGTTTGAAAAGTTGCAGTTGTGGACTAATTTGCAAGTGGCCTGTGCTCCAGTATATGAGCAACATTCGGAATCTATAGCGCTCAGTAGGTTACCTATGGAAACAAACGTATGTCATAAAAGACAGCGTGCTTGATGATGATTGCAGCTGCACATTGCTGTACCTATTTTACTTTCGATCTACGAGGTAACATTGTTACACGCGTGGGTGACGCTTGCTTTGATGAGCGATGTGATATGCTTTTGCTTCGTAGGTGTAACTAATTAACGTGACTTACAATGCGTAGAAATCCCACGATGAATAATACGAGGCAGGTAGGAGGGTTTTAGGTTTATTTCCGGGAGTGCCAAGTCCCTAATTTGGCTATTTCAATGAGATCCTATATTGTTCAATGAGTCCGAAGCTGAAAATAGATCCTGAGCCTAAGACTGAGCGACTAAGAGTGAGTCTGTTCCTACCGAAAGAGGACTCCATAATGGGGACGCTCTTCCACTGATGCGTGCAGAGAGGACCCACCAGGGCCAGTTTTCAGACTGATGATGAGACTGATCGTCATGAGGGAAATAATGTACCACGTCAATATTGTTGTTGACCTGACATTCAAGTACAAATATCAAATTAACAGTTCCTTTGTTGAACCTGGAAATCGTTCATTACTAATAATCGGAATATTTAGTAACCTCTTACTTCTTCAATTATGTGACAATTTATCGAACGCTGTATGATAGCTGATAGTTGTAGGCTGAATCAATATGCACAGCCTGAAGCAACGGGAGTTATAAAACCGAGAAAATACACACAAGTGTTATAACTCCTTAGTGTCCACACGTGTAACCAGGTAACTACATACATTTATGATTAGACATCAGACATATGCGCTGACGTCCCCCAATCAATATATGCACATGCTATTAAGAAAACCAAGTACGGGCGCGGTCAGCATACGCAGCACAGTAAAGCTTAATGGCGTCATTATATGTACAATTTAATCATGGCGCCTGCCAACACAATCATTGTCTCTGCTATATATGGTGCTCCACCAGTACACCTGGACACTCAACACGCATCCCTTCATTATCACCTTGACCTAGGTCAATAACTGGAGGTTCAAGCCACGGAGAGGCATTCTTCCTCCGCATTGTACAGGGGCTCGGAGGGGGAGCAAATGGTTCAATGACCTCTTCCTCTAGAATCGTTGTGGGGACGTTGATAAACTGTGCCCTGCCCGGAACGCGCAAAGTGTTCATCTTGCTCGAGGGTGAGTAGGGGTAGTAGTTATTGGGAATAGGTGGTTCGTACACAAACCGTTTCGGTTCGCGAACTCTTGGCTGAGCATGCGGTTGATACATCTGGACCACGTGACATGTTGGAGACGCGGGAAGGTCGACTTGGGAATCCTGTGCGACCATAGGATGAATTCGACCTCTCAGTTTGTTCGCACAGACGAGAGTACTGGCTGCTTCACCCACACTTCTGATAATGGGCGTTCTACACACAGGAGCCTTGCGCGTCTTCCTTTCGTTCTCGGTGCTGGGTGCCCAGCTACACGATTTAGGACGCTGAACACCTGGCGACTCGGCAACAAACTCATCAACACAATATGACGCGCTCTCAGTGCTGCATTCGTGTTGACGCACTACATGCTCTTTACTACTATGATAACCAGGCTTCTTTCTGTTCTTCTTTTTGTTGAAATCAACGCGTTCACAGACCTCTTCAAAGTCCATATCGCCAAGAAGAAACATACAGATTCTCTGAGACATGGCATCTAACTGCTCTGCTTCGGAACAACCAGAGTGTTCTCCACGTGAACTCGCCATGCTCCGAGCTTGTGGTGTGGTCATTCTGTTGAACAAGTCGTCACTTCCAGTAGAATTAACGTTCTCTTCATCTTCAAAGATATCGAAATGTCTGTTCACGCGGTGCAAAATTGAGGCCTTTTCTTGAACTTCACTTTGGAAACGTGAAGGGGATTTAAACGTGGATTCACGTGGTACGAAGAAGACCTCCTCATCTGGATTGTACATTGGCGAGTCGCCATTGCCTGGTGAATTCGACCGCGTACTGAACGGCGTGGCGCCATATGTGTACTGTGAGGTCAGAGAAGATCTGGTGCTCAGTTGATGAACGTGGCTCAAACTTGAACTGGCAAACGAGGACCTGGCACTGAAAGGCATGGACTGCGAGCTGCGGAAGCTGCTCCATCGTGAAGAACCCCAGGAAATCCTATGGTTTCCTATTTCTTCCTTATCTAGCGAAGCCACACTGCCTGTTGGTGATGAACGGCCTGGAGAGAATTCCCGCACCAAGGATGACCTTTGGCTTACGGGGAAGTTCGATGAGTATGGTGATTTACCGTATGCTATAGCTTGTGGAATGCCATAGTGAGAGGCGAAGGACGATCTGCCGCTATCGGAGGACATGTCTTGGTCAGGGGTTGGTCCACACGCACGAGTACTGGAGAAAGATTTCGATGATGCACTTCGGTTTTGTCTCTGTGAGAAGGACATACGGTAAACGGTGGGAATACTCGAAAGCGTACTAGCGGCCCGGTCTGTGCAGCGCGAGCACACGGACGGACGCATGCCGCCAGCTTTGCTGTTCTTGTAGACGGCCGATGTCTGCGTACCACTGTGCTCAAAGGGAACGTGCTCCATATTAGACGCTGCAATATACCGCTTGCAATAGATGCAGTGCTGGCAGGTCATGGGGTCGGGTGGAAGGGGGGCAATCGTGGACACGTCGAGTTTATTAGCGTTAGATACAGGCGGCTGGTCGGACGTCAGGGAGAAAGCCATGCGATGCAGTTCCCTCATTGGACCCTTACATTTGACCATGCGTATCATACAATGACAATACAGTCTGTTGCATACAGCATATATGATAGGATTGGACATCTTCAAAGGCCAGACTAATGCCATGATCATTGACGGTACTTCCATTCCACCCCACGCACTGAAGAGCATTACAAGGTAAAATGGCACCCAAGTCACGACGAAAATGCCAAGAACAGTTAATATTAGTCTTTTAGATTTCTGCTCAATGACCCCAGACATCTTCTTGGTGAGGGAAACAATGGAGGTTTTGTGTCTCAGTACAGTGTGGTAAATCTTCATGTAAACCACACTCATCACTAAAAGAGGGATGAGAAAATTCACCAGCGATGAGTATAGAACAATGACCCTGCCAGCTTCCTCGTTCGTCAAGAGGGTGCATGTCTTAATATGGCTGTTGTATTTATAGCTGTTGGGCCTGGTCATCGCGGGAACGCAGCTCAGACAGGTGTAGATACCAAGGACCGCGAGTGCTCGTTTGGCACTGTTGACAGTAGCCATAATCTTCTTCTGCGGATAAGCGATGCTGAGTAATCTATGGATGCTGATCAGAACAAGCGTGTTGGTTGAAGCCGCGTACAAGTTATGGGTGATATACCCAACTACCGCACAAAGTCGAGCGGATTTATTCAAATCAAAGTGACCCCCTGCTGTGAACCAAAGAAACGGAACGCCGCACCCTACCAAGACATGGAGCCAATCACAGACCGCCAGGGTGACCACCAGTAGGTTGTTATTTGAGCGAAGCACTTTGTTTTTCAGGAAAACAAGAAAAGTAAATGCGTTGAGAAGAGAGGATGAGAAGAGAATGACAACGAGCAGAGCGCCATATAGAAATAGCTCCCCGGACACGGAAGCTGGTTCTGAGAGGAAATTAGGCTGGGAGATGTTGTGCGGCTCCATCTGTGAGACAGATAGAATCGAGGGAATGTGAAATAAAAGTTTTTGTTACATAATTATAACCAGTTTTTAATAACACACAAACCATCAACTTAGTGCTACTAATGTACCTTTTTCGTTCGCTGCACTTCCTCTTCGTTTACCTTGTCGACATAGATCCTTTTCCTGATCCAATCCCTCAATATAGTGAAGCCGCTTTTGCGACTGCTTGGCTTATTATGCGATGGAAGCTGTTGATCAATCATCTTTATACAACCCGCGTTTAATGATTTGAGCGAAAATAACCTCGTGGAGATTTATCAGAAACATCGATAAGCTTTTAAGGGAGGAATCATTTTGAGTCTCATTCAAGGGAAAGCAGCGTTTGTCAATTAAGCGATCCTGTAATTAATCTGACATGTCCACAGGATGCGTTGAAGACGAATCATCCTATATGGACACCGAAACCTTTCCTCGGGGATGTTTCTGGTGATACAAAAACGGAGAGGACGTATTTTATTACCCTCATCGCCTAGGGTATCACTTTATCCAGAGCATACCAATTGCATCATCACTTGTATTTTTCACCTTTGCGAACCGAGATAATAGAATTTACTTATAATCTTGCATAATCCATAAAAAAACTGCGTACCCGTGGACCAGTCGAAGAAGCTTGAAGGATATGCTGATCGAGTATATGTGTCCCGTTTGTTGTTGTTGTAAATAGTATTCGGCAAAGGTGGTACCAACCCCTCCCGACATGGACATTATCGCCTAGAAACAGGTTCCCGTCAGCAGATGCGTCTGCGCTGGCATCTCCCCAACTCCCTCGAGACACTTTCTCTCATAGGACCTACCAAATTTTTCCCACCACCACCTTCCTCACGGACCCTTCCAGTCCAATAGACCGGAACCCCAATTTGCCTGACTTAAGACTTAGCAGTGTTGCCATGGTCAATCCGCCTGCTCTGATGGTCAGGACAAGCAATCCGTTTCTAGTTTGCCGGATACTCAACATTTTGCCAACCAGTTGCATGTCCGTTGCCAGAGGCGCCTCGTGGGGTCCAGGAGACCCGCCGTTGCCATGTGTCACGCTCAAGTTGGCTCAATGTATCCAGAGGCACTCAAGTCAATACCCCCGAGCGACAGTGACATGTTTAGTAATATTTATATAAGTCAGGCGAAAGCGAACACTACTGAGCGTGCTCGTTTAATGAATTGACTTGAATGACAGTGAATGTACCTGTCAAATAGATGCGCTCACTTCGGTTGACGATTGTGACATCCCGACTTCACTAATGATAACCTCGTTCTTTTTAAGGACCCGAATTCCCCTTTTCATTTTTAATTATATGTTTAGACTATTTGTTACGGGACATAGTTCTTATTTACTGATTCAAGTAGTATTAGTTGAGACGTCGTGGGGACAGTCTTGTGTAACATGCGTCACACCCCTTCTCTCTAGGATCAACAGCTAATACTTGTTCAGTAGCGTCTTAAGTCAAGGGGACAGATCACTTCCAGTCAGAGAAGGCGTTGACGCGCGAGTCCTGTCTTAGACATGATTAACCGGTCGGTATCACACCCGGGGGTATCACGTCGTTGCTTCGATCTAATGGACCCACCAGTTCGGAAAGCTCAGATCAATGATAATTCTTATTGTGTAAATGATTGAATCAAGTTTTATTCGCCTAATTTTTTTTTACCTTAAATGGGTATACGCAAGTGAAACGACCATAACTTGTTTGTCATCAGCCCTTCTTTGTTGGTTTAGATGCAAGTAAAACGACCATGACTTGCTCAGGCAATGTTCCTATTCCAATGGTATAATTTACCTCTTCTTTAGAACAGTCAGGCCCCCAATGTTAATTAGTTTAAGCGTTCAGGTGCACAGAGCCAACTCTCTGCCTGGCTCTGATTCACAAGGGTAAGGAGTGTCGCAAGATGCTCCTGCTGGCGCTATCGATGCTTCAGTGTCAATAGCGCCGAGTTTCCGAGTACAGCTGGGGTATCTATGAGTAATATACATGCCCTGGACATAGATGTTCCCAAATAAAATTAAAATATGGTTGGATTCAAACCCTCTAGGAAATAGACCACCCTGTACGATATCTACCCACAACTCACATGTTCAACAATACGTATTAGTTAAGTAATTATAGTAACATACAATGTAATAATAGTAATAACATAAATACTTTGATTTAACTAATTGACAATTAATCGGAGCAGAATAAATTTTTTAAAGATATTTTTAACAATTCTGATATAAAGTACATTGGAATGTGTATTACACATTTCAATTCACTACCCGACCCTCAGTTTAGAAAATGCCCATGATGTTTTTTCTCCCATGCAGGGACGTTGTTTCTTTTGTGGATATTTATCTACTTTAACTGAGAGTGTGATATGTTGAGTGCCAAATTGACAACAAACCCACCCATCATCATAACGTACCCGTTCAGTTATCAGTTTTATAGAGAAACCCCCTACAGCTGATATGAATTTCAAACCTCAGCTTCCCAGATCCACGAGTGACCTAAGTATCACCTGCTACCTCCCACCTCTCCTCATGCATACTCCATATCCTATAGCCACATGCCCATCCTCACTGACCAGGAGAATTGCGATATGGTGCCTTAGTTGCTGAGGGAAATACTTATACATCTTTAAAATCAGTTCTATCCTGGCCTACGAGCTCAACACATCTCTCTCCAATCTTTAGGCAAAGCTATATCTTAAATTCAAAACTCATGTGAAATAATAAAGTTCATGATTCTTCTAAACCCTACGCCTGGAGTATGAGTCTTCCTTTATTATCACAAGTGCGTATCGTGTGCATCTCTACACCTCACTTCACAATACGACAGGAGCATCTCATGGCTATTATGAAAATTCTGTTGTGAAAACTTTACATACTGCTTTTGGAATTATTCTCAAAATTGAGTCCAATCGTTGACCCCCTGCCATTTTGTATGGTCATGTCCTTATATTGAACTGGACACGACTTATAACCCAAATATAGCACATGGTAGGCGCTACTAGACATCAGAAAGCTTAAAGCCGACGAAGTTTGAGGGTAATACCATATTATGGAATTGTGCATATATTGCTACTAGACCCAGTGTCACTCATTTCTATATTATTGTTAACTATGATCGGAGGCTGTCCAAAGTGTCGATAAATCATTGAGGATTTGCTGTTCCGAACACTTTGAAAAGATTACAATAGCGTCGTTTGAGCGAATAGACAAAAATGGAAACAAATTATAAATTGAACCTGGCACCTACAAAAAGCATCTTAAACAAGGTAAATCAACAGGTGGTACTGGACATATAACCAAAGATCTTGCTATAATAAGATACCCGCCTCTCTCTCTGTGTCTCTCTGTGTGTCTCTCTTCGTCTCTGTAGGTCATTATAACTAAAACTCTCAGTCTTAATAGCTTACTCAGAACAACCACAAATGAAATGAGATCATCAGCATACATTAGAAGATTAACAACAAGCGCACTAAAACTACACTGAACACAACAATTCATCCATATAAACAATGAACAGATAGGTTGACAATATGCCTCCCTGTCTTATGTCATTAAACACACCAAATCAACTAGACTTAGTTCTGCCCCATCTTACACACACATCTGATTGGAGTAGCATGCAACCTACCATTCTATTGGTATATCAAGGGACGCCTTTGTTCGACAATCTCTCCCCACCCCGCCATAGAGGGCTTTCAAGGAACTAAGTAAACAAATATCAATATTTGATTTTTTCGGAAATCTACACATACAACAGCACAAATTTTCATGTGTGGTAAAATATCTATGTCTTTCGATTTTTTCTCTCCTTATGGTCCCTTAACTTACAGTTAGCCTCTCTCAGAGAATGATGCAACCTGATGTTCACCATAATACATATTACAGAAACATGACAACTGCATGATTCACATTGGAGTTTCTCTAATGAGACCTCTTTAGCTAGAATGCTCACAACCCTGGCTTTCACTTGATTACTGTGTAATACTGTCAATGAATTTGCAGCAATGTTCCTTAAGCCTGCATGATGCATCTACTAGTGATTTGCTTGGGACAACAAGCCCTTCCTTTGCACTTCGGTAATTCTTCTTGTCATGTATATCATTGACTACAGAAATTGCACACACCTTAATTTCCAGGCAATATAGCCAGAGACATATGCAAGAACATTCACTTCCTGGGTGGAAAGGCCTTTGTCAATTCAAACATTCAATTGCAGAAACGCCCTTTTGCGTTCGACTTCTAGTAAGACATACTCGCAAGTCATAACGACGTTGGTTGGCTGCTGCGCGTTGAGTAGCTTCCACAAAAGTAGGGGGCGCTGCCTACGCGATGTCACAGAATTTGTCGGGCAAGCTGCCAAGTCGGGTATCTTATTATAAACAAGATCTTTGATATAACCCCCAGTATAGTATTTAAACAAGGATATAAATATCCACACAAAGGAACCAAATTTAATATTTCTTTTTTTTTATTGGACTTGCTATTGAAGATTATAACAAGACAGGCATACAATTAAGGCTTTACATAACACTGACCAATTGGTTACATTACTTTTATCTCCACACAATCATGACTGGCTGACCAGGTCCCCCCTGTAGCAGTATACAACAACATGCGGTGCAGGAAGGGACAGGTAAATGGGTAACTTCACAGTGAAGTCAATATATTACATACATGTCATACCTGGTGTCAGTCATTACATTATACTCCATATACATGCATCTTATTCACACACACAAGAGTGGTAGACCCAGGTTAAATACCTGCGGCCTGCAGTTTTCAAAACGTGGGCTTAATTTAGGGAATATATTGATGTATACCCAAATATCACAATTAAATCTAGCACTTACACAACTCAGAAAACTAGATGTAAACTTGTACATCATCCATATATGGTAGATTGCTAGCCTTTCATGTCAGCAAATTAAATTGTTTGGCCAAATCTTCTATTTCTAAAACAGCACAATAACTGGAATAGCAATGTCTTTACCTCTAAATGTAATCAGGCAATGGGCAATAATAATGACTTTTGAACCTCGCCCCCTGCCCCCCCCCCCCCCCAGTTGGATTAAGTAGAAGTGATGATTCAAGCATACAAGGAGATGCACAATAAATCTCCTAAACAGACAACACAGTCAGCTCAAACAGGCAAATAAACGAACACAGTCCTCACAATTAGTACATGCCGAGGCAATAAAGTTGTACTGAGCCACACCAGCAACACCATATCAACAAGTTCACCAAAATTGAATGCAATGAAACAGAACGAGCTTGAACAATTCAGTCCTTATAAACAAATCTTTGGCAAAATATTGCTGGTGCTGAATACTTAAAAACTAGTGAAATTACTCAAGCATTCTCTTTTTGAATAAAACATTTCATGTACAACTTTTTGAACACAGCTTGTACTTATCAAGAAGACATGGACACTGACAAGTCCAAACTGCAGTTTTCAGTTTTGTGTGCATGAAACACAGCCTTTTACTTCGACAATCATATCCCAAATAGCCAGAAGAGACAGTCTCAGGCATGCTTATAGACTTGCATACCATTCACCATAGGAATAAGTTACAACTAATTTGTTTCCTGTATAACTGTAAAAAAAAATATAAATCCTGCAATTTGGACTTTTGAGTGCTAAACTATATACAAGCTTATATCAATTATCCATTACCATGTAATCAACTTATATACACAAGTATGCAGCCTTACATCTTAAGCACTTGTCTGAAAAATAGAACACAAGTGCATAGTCGATTTCTGTCTGTTTACTTATTCTGCACCTTTATACAAACACACCAGAGACAATGTCACACACTGTCCCTGTCAAGTTGAGCAAAGAAAAAAAAGCTTCCATTTTCACGCAGTCAAACCAGTGATCAAACACACAAATAACAGAATGTAAGGCTGCATATCTCGGTACTGGGTTATTAACAACGAGAAAATACCCCACTTTCTCTCACAGTTCACGGAGAGGCATACTTAATGTCATATGCTATACACGCTTTGTCATAACGCTTCAATTGAGCATTATCACGTGGGGCTGTGTTCCACCCACAGCTTTCATCCATGCCCAGTGATATCACCACACTTCCCTCCACTTTCACACATTTGTTTTTCCTGCAGAAACTATGACCTAACAACAGAAGTGTGGTCATTTGCGCAGCTTCCTAACTGCTTTTCTGACTTGGCGTTGGCCAGGTTGTCTGGCAGTGGGAGTGGGCACGCTGAATGGATTGCTAGCAGCCAGAGGGGTGGGACCAGAAGGGGTAGCACCAGCACTGGACACAAGTATAAAAATTTTGCATAAGCGAGGCATCAATAAACAAACACAATATAAGGTTCACTTATTTCCAATTTACGGATGCTACACATCTATAGATAATCATACCAAGAAAAGAATATGGTTATTTCTCAACTGACACAGACAACCAACTATGACTGATACTATGTTCATCAATATGACCCAACTGACCCAAAATTCATAGCAGGAGGTTGAGGTGCAGCCCCAAAGTTGAATCCAGTGCTAGCCTGAGGCTGGGGCGGGGGTGCTGCAGACTGGGCTCCAAATGCAAATGGGGCAGAGTTATTAGGAGCACTGCTGTTGTTCTGCAACAACCAAACAATACAGAAATCAGTATACAGATAAGCCAGCGTAATACAACAGACCTGAAGAGGAGAATATAGGTCATCCTAAACATACCCCATCTCCGCCAAACTGAAATACAGCCGCTTTTGGAGGGGCAGCACCAAAGTTGAAGCTTGGGGTTGTATTGAACGTCTGGTTCGGTGGGTTGGTGTTGTTAAATCCAGTGTTAGGTGTGGCCACTGGCTGTGCGTTGAATGGGATGGGCGCGGCTGACTGAGGGGCTCCAAAGGCTGGTAGTGCTTGGGTGGTGGCAGCTGTGGAACCAAAGGCAGGTACACTGCTGGCAGGGGCTGCAGCAAACATGTTGCTGCTGCTGCTGGCTACCGTGGCGTTGTTTGCTCCTACAAACCCACCAAACGCAGGGGGAGCTACACACAGGGAATCACAGGCTAACACAAATCAACACACTATGAGGTCCCTGTAGTGGACACAGGCCACCCCTAATCTAAGTATCTTTTAGGTTGTGTAGTGGCAAGTCAACAATTTTGATATCTGGTGATGAAAGCATAACTAACCTGCAGTAGCAGAAGCCCCGAAAGCAGGCGCTGCCGGGTTGCTACCTCCACCAAATTTGAATGCTGGTCCAGTCTGTTTAACAGCGGACCCGCCATCCTCACCGCCCATCCTCTTGCCAAGGCCGAAGGGTTGTGGTGCAGGGGCACCCACTCCTAATGGCTTGCTGGCGTCACTCTGCTTAGGCCCACTACCAAATGTGAAGATGCCTGTGGCAGCAGGGGGCGCTGTGTTTGTTACGGTCGGGAAGGAGAAACCCGACTGAGGTTTGTTTACTGTCGCTAGAGTAAATATTCAACACAGGTCAAAGTCAATGACAAAATGCCAAGACATAAGGCATTCAATGATACATGTTGATACAGTTGCTAACCATGTCAAACGTAGTATCATAAACATTCGACATATCTTAACTGCTGCAGTAGAAGCAAATGACAACCTACCTGCCTGGCCAGCTGTACCAAAAGCCATGCTAACTGATGTGGCACCTGTTCCAGTAGGCAATGCACTAACACCTGTACTTGTATTTGTGTTGGCTCCGAATGTAAACACTGAGGTTGGATTCGATGTAGTGTTGGGTGCTTCATATTTAGGAGGTGCTGGACCAGAACTTGCTCCTGGCCCAGTCACAATACTCCCCGAGCCCCCAAATATAGAAGAGGCATTAGATTTAGGCAAGGAATTCAGACTAGAAATTCCAGAATCTACATTTTGAGGTGCAGATCCAGTTTGAACCTGGTTAGGAGCACCAAACTGGAAGCCACCAATGGAGGTGACACTGTTTTTAGATGCTTGATTTGCGGTTGAGACTGCTGAGGTGAAGAGTGTTGAAGCTGAGGTACTGGCCAGAGAGGCGGCTGTTGATGAGTTCACCACACCACCTATGGACTGTGAAACTTTGGAGAGCCTACTGATAGAGCTGTTATCTACACTGCCGAACTTAAAACCACCAGGAGTTTTATTTTCAGTGCCAGGAGTTTCAAATTTGAAGCCGCCTATGGCAGGTTTATCACTTGCTGAGCTGCCTGTAGCAGCTGTTGCCTGTGTACCAAATTTCAATCCTGGCACATTCTCATTTTCAGTGGGTCCAAATTTGAAACCACCAATTCCTGGAGCTCCAACTTTACCACCAGTTGGCACAGTCTCTTTCTTTTCACTGCTTTGGCTCCCGAATTTAAAACCACCAACACCTATTTCTTTTCTGAGCTAATAAGTCCGCCTTCACTGGATTTGCTATCAGTGTTCCCAAACTTAAAACCGCCAACAATTTTGTCTGCCTTAGGAGCTTCTGATGGCTTGCTTCCTACACTTCCTAAGGGCAAATCCGTCTGGATATCTGAATACGTGCCGAAATTAATTGCCACTGGAAGGGCCGCAGTTGAGTTGAGGCCACCAAATTTTATTCCTGCTTCAGGCACTTTCTTGGCACAGGTACCTGACATCAAAGCTGCTGGAACGACCTTGGGAGCGTCTGTGGATGCGTCAGAAGCAGGAACAGATAATTTGAAACCACCTGTTTCTGGTTTGGAAGCAGTGTTGATGACAGAGAGACCTCCATTAGTTGATGTAGAGTTGGTAGAGGCTGCAGTAAATTTGAAACCAGCAGACAACTGGAGTTTGTCAGATGACTCAGATTCTGCTGTTAGTTTGTCTTTACCAGGCACCAAGTTACCAATAGCGAAGCCGCCTCCTTTGTTGAACTGGAATCCACCAGCATTGGTGAAACCTGGAGGCATACAAACATTATTTTCTAACTACTATTCATAAGAAAGAAAGAGACAGGAGAGAGAGAGAAAGAGAGAGAGAGAGAGAGAGAGAGAGAGAGAGAGAGAGAGAGAGAGAGAGAGAGAGAGAGAGATCAGATTGTAAATTAATAATAAGAAATAATGGATAAGGTTGTTTACTAGTGGACGACTTGCTGCCAGGCTTTGGTGTTTCACATGCCACACATTTAGTGGAGGAATCCTTGTTGGTGACCATACAAGTAGTACATTCCCAGGAGTCACTGGTCTTCTTGAACATATCGGACAGACTAGGTGCCTGAAATCATTACAACAAGTTGACCTGGAGATCAAAAGTATCCTCCAAAATTATATTAAGGACCACAAGAGGTATCATCAGCCAAAAACATGGAAGAATCAGAGCAAGCTCTCGTATTACAAATCCTTAAATTAGGGATTCAGCTCAGTCATTCAACCACTAACGAAACTACTCAATAACAGGTAGGAATTTCAATATTATTAAAAAAGAAAAGCAATATACTGCAATGTTACCATACAAGTCATATCAATTCACATAAAGCCAGCGTACCTGTGAAGAAGGTGCCTTGGATTCACTAGAAGCACCAGGCTTATTGGTCTCACATGAAGGACATTTCTGCAATTCCTCCTTATTGCTCACCATGCATGTAGGACACTCCCAAGAACCTGCGGCCTTCTTAAACAAGCTAGCCAGGCTATTACCACCTGGAGATGATGCCCCCGATGCTGGTTTAGCTTCTGTCATCCCAGACCCTGGCTTAGGTGTGGAGCAAGCAGGACAGACAGTGGACCCGGTCTGATTTTGCACCAGACATACAGGACAATCCCAGCCCCCAATGGGCTTTTTAAAGAGGGAAGACAGAGAGTTTGTCTGAGTAGGTGTATTACTGGATTGTGAGTTGGCAGGAACAGAGCACGGCTTGGCTGTCTCACATGCAGGGCACTTTGCCATAACAGCCTGATTGGTCACCATGCAGGTAGGACAATCCCATGTACCAGATGCTTTTTTAAAGAGACTGTTCAACGAGTCACCACCGGCACTGCCCTGTATCCAAACACCAAAGCTGATGTGAATGCATCACCACGGCCGCTAACATTGAGTGAAAAGCAATCATTAATTAATGCGGGAACAATCTGTAACAACCCAGTGGGATAACTCACCGTTTGCGGGGTGGTGAACTGCATGGAGTTGGTAGGTGGTGCACTAGTAGAGGCCATACTACTGCAGCTTCCCCCGGGGCGAGATGTATTACAAGCAGCACACAGGTCCAGATTCTTCTTATTGGCGATCATACACGTCGGACACTCCCATGTATCAGGTGCCCTCTTGAAGATATCACTCAACATAGGCGTGTTGGACGAGCCAAGAGGAATACCTTCAAAACAACAACATAAGTCATTACCAACTACTAAGTAATAATAGAATCTCTATCCACTGATAGGTGAAGCATGTGCCACAGAATGACACATCTGAAAATCCTCTCCACTCACCTTTGTTACCACCCAGTATATCCATAACGCTGCCCTGTTTCAGCTCGGTAGCGGCTCTTACACCACCACTCACACTCTCTTGCTTGGGGCTTGCCTCGGCCATTTGGGTAAGGGCATCAAGGACGCTGCCTGTTTTTAGCTGAGGTGAGGGCTTCACTCCGGATGAAGCTGGAGAGGTAACCATGGAGGCAGTGGCCTGTTTAGAGCTGGTGGAAGTCACCACTATGGACATCAAAGTCATTGCCCTCATTAAAACGTATAACACGACTACACACCGAATGAACACCAATAATGAAATGGTAAACCAACTTGTATTGAGCTACTAAGTAGTGGACATAGCATCCCAGCTATATGGTTGGCTTACCATTACTAAACTTAAAAAGTCCTGCTGAGGCACTGCTAGTAGCTATGCTGGTCCCCATGGCGGGGGACACAGTCAGTTTATTGACTGGAGGTTGCTCTTTGCTGACATGAGATGCATCCGTTTTCTCAAACTGAATGGGAGAGCTAAACTGGAATGCCTGTAAAGAAATACATGGTACATGTGGTATAGAAAACTAGCATGCCATAACATACAAAATGAGCAAGATTGTGTCAGCAGGCATCGTGGAGTACCTGTTGGGATGTGGAGCCTTTAATAGGAGAACCCATGTCTTCCTTGTCCCACTTCTCTATGGGGCAGCTGAAGCGAAATGGAGGGCTGGACTGCGCAGACTGAGTAGGCAGTGTGGTGCTGTTGGCTGCTGTGGCTATGGAAGTCTTTTGGGGGTTGGATGCGGCAAAGTCAAACTTGGGCATGTTAGTGATGGGTAGAGTGAAGCCTGTGGGTAAGTCCGGGACCTCCTCCACCTAGACAGAAGCAGTTAACAAGTCAGGAAAAGTGTATAAAACATGGTAGGCATTCACAAGGGTCATAATGCTAAAAGGCAATTGGCACCGATGAGACACGAGCCGACTCACCTCCACCTCAACATCATTCTTCTTGCTACTGTAGTGAGCCGAGTGTTTCTCTCTCCTCATCTTGCCTGACTGTGGACCTCCACTGAAAAAAACCATCAGAACATAGTTACCCAGGGCTCTCAGGAACCTTTATCTTAATAGATTGAGCAGCTCGGCACTTAGGAACATGGAATTGGGAACCTAGCATAGTGACAATTCTAAGAACATTTTGATTATCATAAACATCAAACACATACATTTCATCAAACAATTTTTTTTTATGCATAATCAAAATGGTGAATCAATTTGTCATTGATCGGTTTGAAAATATCCAGTAACCATAAGTATCGACTAGGATACTATAAAGATGTTGATGACTATAGCTGGCTAGCAAGGCACCCTTTGCCATATTAGAGGGTACTTACCTGTTGACAGGTTGCTGCTGCTGCGAGGATTTACCTCCCGTCCCTTGCTTAGGGGAAGAGGCTGCTATAGGGGCACGGTGGTAATTCTCAGCTATCTTAGCTCGCTGGAGCATTGATAATGATCGCACAGGCGGAGCCTACACACATGTACAACAACCAATCTTGAGCAACAACTGTTGGCAATAATCTCATATAACAGTAAATTGTACATTCATCAAGACAAATGATGTCAAGACTGTACGTAGGGTCATCAATGACTAATTATCTCACCTCTGCACACCGAGCAGGTATGCTGCGACGTCGATAACTGGAGGGCTTCAAACACATACACACAAAATACCATTAACAAGAAAACATAATCTCAGGTCAAATTCATTTCATAAGTTATAAGAAATGATAAAGACAGAAATAAATTCTTAATTACAGTGAAAGACAAGGGAGACTCAACAAGAGATGAGCTGAATGTTGGAATCTTTTTGGCATCCTGCAAAAAAATAAGAACAATCCATAAACAAAGGTTATTTCATTTGGATTATTTCAAGCTCAAAGAAAAATATATGACTTTACTGACACTTAGGGGTGTGGAGAGACGGTCTAAAGTGTCTAGTATCTGTTTGGCTGTAGAACTGCTGACTCCACCACTGAAGGCCGTACTGCGTGACGGTTTAGCATGCACCTGTCCCACAGAAGACGGCCCACACTGAAACACAATCTCCCATGTAACACCAGACACAATAATGTTTAAGCATGAAAAACACACACGAGTCAGAAAATGAGAAATTGTTCAATGTCTGTACCTGTGATACAGCCTGGGGCTTTAACCTCACTCGTCTGTGTGATGAAGCACCACCAAACGAAGTGCGACCGGAGTAGTAAGGTGATGAAAATGGGGCTTTACCAGACTTCAACAAACCAACACATTCATCAATACACGCAACCATGAAGACAAAAACAAGAAAAGGAACATTAGCATATACAGCAGGAGTATAATTTATCAGGTATCTTTCACAATACTAACCTGTGTTACTGCTGGAAAGAGTGATATGTCAAAGTCTGGCTTATGACGTTTAGCGGGCGGTTGGGGATGACTTTCTTTAGTGGGGGAAGTGACGACAGTGGATGTCCATATGAAGCTTTCTTCTTGGTTGGCCTTGGATGTATCTGCAGTTATCAAGAAGCATCATGCAACAAAATAATTCAAAATAAGAGCACTGATGTTAATTTGTTAAGAGCAAAATCCTACCTGATGGCCCAGCTTCTACAGTTGTCCTTCTTGAATCATCTGTGCTTCCTGAATAGCAATGCAAGCAGGCCGCTATCACAATGGGTGAAAATTGGTCACATGCAGAAGAATTATTTTCTAGCGAGTGTATGTGTTTAATGAAATTTAGAATCTACATGAAATTATAACTTATAATATAAGAAATCTTCAAAGAATGCATAGGAGTTTTGGGACTCGGCATAGTCTTTGGGATATAACAACGGGACGGTAATGTTGCCTCTTTAGTTATGGCCGCAGTACGAAAATCACCTGGGGTGTCCCCGGGATTTCGCAAAGGTTAATGTATTCACCGCGTCATGAAACTTGGCAGCCAATTAGAGGATGTGTTACAGAACACAATAGTGAAAGTGGCATTGCTGTATGTTAAGGGGAATTCCAGTTACAAACAGATGAATTTCGTCCTAATTCCAGCACAACTATCAGAGAATTTTTTCCATAAGTCATCCTCTCAGCATCTTATCTTTCGATAACACAAACAGAACAGTCAATCAACACCGCAGAATAGACGGTTTAAGTTAATATTCGGTCGTTGGGTATATGTCTGGGTCTCATTCATACGACAGGCGAATCTATTAAATAGCTCATGCTTGCTCCCCATCACGTGACCCAAACAGCGATATATGATAGGGTGGACTATTCCATTCCGATATAAATAAAGTTTTTATAAGGGGGGTTTCTTTTTGGCGCTTTTTTTAATGATTAGCGATCATATGAAACGGAGCCTATATCTTTTTTTTATTGTGAATTGACCCATTAAGTACGCCCTTACGATTGTTACAGCTGCAGTTTGTTGAAATGGGCTTTGATGAAGACTACTACCTTTGGAAGTTTGCTGTGAAAGCTGAACTCCCACTCCAGGCCCTTGTCAACAATAATTACAGCGGGGTTGACCACGATAAGTTTACAGACTGACTCAGGGCTCAAAACTAATAATCGGCTTGGGCGGGTAGATATAACGAAACTGCTCGCCTGTGTGGCGATTGAAAAGAGTGTCCCCAAAGGTATCAAATGACCCATGAAATACATTTTGCCATACTTGCCAGGTTGCAAGTCATGTCATGGGCCATATCATGACCTGTCTGAATAGGCTTTCAGATTTTGGTGATAAGGCAGTAGAAAAACTTGTGGGTACTGGTGTTATTTAAATAATCATTGCTATAATAAACTCATATATCTTGTGCGTATTCTCACAGATAGCAACAGAGGTCCAGGAATTGACAAGATGTCCTGGGCTTGCATCAACAGGGCACATAGAACAGACTGTTGTGATGTATTATCCCACATGGAAGGTAAGTATAGGGTTAAACGGCACACCGACACTCATGGGTTATATGGTGCCAAGAAAGGTTAATAGATGAGATTGACCTGATTAAGCAGCCGCCTTCTTGGATAAATGAATATGGATATGGAAAAGATAACAATGGAAACGATTATCCTAGGGCAAGTCAGCACCAGCCGATTGACTGAACCAGGCTGTTCCATTTTAGGTGAAACCCGGGCCCGAGTGGCATATTGCAGATATGGCCCTTGCCAAGACCTCTGAACTCCACCACCAGGATCCCATAGTTCACCGACACGGCCTATTCTACCCCTGGACCCACAGGGGGACAGATACCGAGGGTAATTTTGTGGTAGATGTTATGGGGAAATTGTCCTTGATGAGTGATCATGCCTCAAATGAGAAAGCCAGTAACATAAAACTTGGTGAGTAGCGAGATCAGCTTTTAGAACTGGCTCTCAATGAAGCTGAAAGTCAGGTTGTCCATCACTTTGTATGGCCCATTGCTTATTGGGATTTCATAGCTATGGCCGTCGAGAGCTGCAGTCTCAGTTATCAGAGTTAGAACATGACGGAAGTTGGGTCGAGATTGTAGCAGTCAGGCTCTAGGTGTGAAGTATATCAAAGTTACTGGGCCATATCATTCTCTTATAGTAGGAAACAAAGTTAGTGACTTAAGAGCTACAGCAGGAACTTAACAGTTTCTTGAAGGACTGTCAGGTCAATCCAGAGCCATTAACTGTTGACAAGGGTGAGTATGACAGTCATACAGATATGGATGAACATGAACTTCATCCTTCTATCATCCAATTGACGTATCCTGACCAGGAGGAACTCTTCATGAGTACGCTGAACTTGTTGTGCAAGGCTTTTGTTAAAACTTCTGACAACCAGCTATCAGATTTTCTTCCCAGTGGCAAGTATTCAGCTCAGCCAACCAAATCAGAAATGGAGAGGACAGAATTCAGACGGTTAGACAATCTCTCCTGTTTTTTGCCATCTTGGCGGTCTTGATGCCAGTCAACGTAGACGCCCTAATGCCACATTCCACTATCATTCAACTCTTGAAATGCTCAAACAAAACCGTCAAGACTTAGTGAAGTGGATACTTTTTAGATCTGCAGCTCAGCTGAAACTATTAAGGGTTTAGGCTAGACGGAACAGAATTCTTCTACATGAGAAGCATAGGGTCCATCAGAAAACTGAAGGGCGATAGAAATATGGAACTGTTGAAGAAATGGCAAGGCGAACGCAGAAAAGGGCAGCAAAGAAAGTTCTAAAAAATGCAAAGAAGACTGTTATGAATCAAAAGAAAGTCAATAAGACAGGGAAGAAAAAGACAAACGGGTAGATGAAGAGAAATTGCCAAAAAACTTGTGAAGACTGCTGTGATCGAAGTTTGGAATTTTGTTGCCGTTGCCTACAGCGACCCAAATAACTGGAACTGTTCTGAGTGTCAGTGAAGATGATATACCAGATGTCAGGTTCCTCCATCCACACAAAGGAAATCCCTGTTTATTCAAATGGCCAGCCGACTCAGACTAAACTAGTGTGGACCCGAAATACATTATCCACGAGTGTCCCTATTATTCCTGGTGCTTCTCTCCATTCATGGAAATTGGAGAAGGATACTTACACTGAAATAGATCAGCTGTTCAATGCATATTCCAAAAAACATTCCAAGTATATCATGTAAATGCTTATTGACACTTTCATGTTGTTCTAGGTTGTCTTCCTGTTCATAAGTCACCCAGTGTTTATCTCATGTCTGTTACATACAGGACTAAATGATGAACAGACCATTATGACTTTGCTACAGCTTTCATAAGCATTTTTTAATCTTAAATCAGGCCTCTTTTAATAGATTAAGATTGCATAAGAATTTTTTTTTACTAACTTCGCTGAGGCGGACATTTTGTATTTGTCGGCCATCTTGGCCATTTTCGTCAATACTTATCACAAATTTCAGTTGTAAAAGATCAAGTAGCTTTAAGTTTAAGGAATTTGGTTAACTGGTCTGGTTTTAAGCTAATAACAATCAAATATGCAAATTAGGCTTTAATTAACTGTGTTACCTTGAGATATTCATTAAATCTGAGATCATAATTGTGATCAAGGACATTTTTTCTATCCAGATATCAAAATTAAGGAAGTTACAGCACTCTAAAAATGAACAACGTTAAGACACTAAATTGAGGGGTCCAGACTATTCCTTTAGTTTTAAGCATAATAGCTATCACCAAAACTGATCAAAATTAAAAAAACAGCTTACCCGATTTTCAAAATTCCTATCTTAAAATAAGTCTAATTTGGTCAGATGAAAAATTTCATCTTGCATTGCTGTGAAAGCAGTCAAAGCAAATTTACACCTCATCCACCACATCTCGTCAGTAAAACATAACCTGGAGTTATCAAGAAGTAACACATACCTGATCCTTGAGGTGCAGACTGACGGTTCCCAATGCCACCGAGATCTTGCCGAAGTTGTTGTATTTTTGACTCGTTGAGTTGCAAAACATCATGCTGGTAATCCCGAGTATCAGGGCAGTGGGGCAACATGGAAGAGCAGCCACTGGTAGAGACAGAGTATTCACTCATCTCAGATTGGTCGTCACCACCTGGAAACCGCAATGAGGCAATATAAATATGTGAAATATCAAACTGCTTGTTAAGAATAAAACCAAATTTTCGTTGATCCATTTTTGGAAATTCAATGGATTAAAATTTGACAATACCATGATCATGGTAAAAATACCAAATATAATAATCCAACAGAGTGTGAAGACATACCGTTGACTGGAAAGACTGGCTTGTAAGGGTTGAAAGGCAAGCTTTCTGAGCCAAATGTGCCACTTGTATTGGGTCTAGAACTAGCTACAGGTGTGAGGTTAGGTTGAGATGGTCCATCCATGAAGGACAAATACCGTGACTGAGGCACCATGCTGACACGCTGCTGATTAGGAGCAGCGTTACTGGTTCGCTTCGCAGACTGCCTGTCCACTGAATTGTGGTGGCCTTCTTCATATTGACGAGGCAGTGTTTTCCCAATCTTAAATCAACAACAATAGAACCATTGTGAAAAGCAGAAATAGTTTGCATAACCCAGTAAACCACACTTGCTGACTTGTTAAATACAATGACACTTACCTGCTGAGACTGATCAGGGGTTTTGTTGGCTGTACTGGAAACAAGGTTAACCAGCCACGAGGGACTAAGCATCTCTTTCACTGTGTCACCAACACGCCCCAACAGAGACTGTACACAGAAATGAATCATATCGACAGGTTAACCACAGCAACCACTGGTAAATCATACTAGAGCATTTTCTAATGCATCTTTATCAACCTCTGCAATGAGGCCACTCTTTTTGTGGCCTTCAGATGATTGGTGGTTACATAAACTATCCAGCTTAAAATAACATGTCCCTCGCACAATTGGACAGTTGCAGAACTTCTTGTTGATACATTACTTGGTTTATAATCTGCAGTGCATCACATTTTTGTCAGGGTCATGAATCAACCAATCACAAGGTCTTCCTTCCTCATCATGCACTGCCTTACCATATCCAACTTCTCCTATTCATTTTATTTAGATTTCTTTGCAGGTAGGGGCTCAGGCCCTACCAAATACTGAAATGGCAACAAGTAGCCATACAGGAAGTCTATGTAGTTATAATCAAATGAAATTCCCCTGCAGGGCTAGAAAACGAGTGACATAACACTAGATTACAATGCTATTTATACATTGCCCGCTGCACATAGCAGGATCAAGTGGAGTAAAATTAAGACCCAGGACAAAATCTGCACAGGCTGAATAAGTAAAGGTGACATGGATTTTACCACACACATGAGCGCAAAAATTGCGCCAGAATGCTGTTTTTCAATGATCATAGAGAAAAAAAAGGGCAGTGGGATACATTGAAACAAAAGCAAGGCAACTGTTTTGTTATATGTCTACTTTCAACACAAAGCAGGATATAGTCAAGCAAATTCGGGAACTATTACATAATTGACATTTATTCACCATATCCAGTGGGCTGTCAAATAGACATTACTGTATGCTCATAACATCGTTGCTTTATTGAAAAACAGTCTTGACAGGTGTCTTGCATTTTATTTACTTGAATTATGCACTGTGTTTTCTAAGTCGAGCTGTGTGTAGTTTTTTTTAGTTATTAATGTTTCGAACGTAAATCAGATAAACATCCCACAGTTTGATTTTTAAAAATTATGTACCAAAAAGCTTCTATGGAATGTCAACTTGTCGCATGCAGAACAGTTGCAGGACAAAATTAAATGCAGCATTGAAATAGGAAAACTGCTCGAACTCAAAACGTCTACCAAACTTCACACCAATCTGGTGAATTAGCTTCACATGTGCATTTTTTTCAACCAAGTAACCTCGGTCAAGTTGCCTTACATTATTTGTTAATGGCACACTGCCACCCCTTCAATTGATTATTGTATTTTAACAAAGTATGGACTTCAAAGTGAACATCATATTTATCGAGTTAATAAAAAGTACAAATAGCATTGCGGCACAAGCGCGGGTCGCGCCCATCTGAAATCCCTAAAACTAATTAAAGAATATAATAATTGACAAGGAAAATTGTGACTAAAGATACTCTGTGAAAACTGCATAAGGTTATTGAATGAGAAAAATTCAACCAAAACATTTCCTGGAACTGTTTCGTGAAACAATGCGGAAACACGCATTACAAAACAGAACGGGAACAGTGTAAAACGCAGACTAGCATATTATCGCTCATGTTCATCAACTTATGTTCACTGCTTAGCAAACGATTACAATAAATGATCAACTTAATTAAAATATCACAAATTCATCAGCGCTATCACAAGGACACTATACGAGGCTCTAGCTAGAATCAATCAGTCTTTGCTATTAAAGAAAAACATTTGAATCCTCTGAAACAAACACTGAAAGACCATGCAGTTCGCACCTGACGCCTCGAGTACGGTTTCTTGGAATCATGGTTCCGTTTGAACTTAAATTTACCGACACCGTCGGCAGCCATTGTATTAGAAAAATTGTATTATGTCATAGACGAAAATTCGAGTTAAATGGATAAGATGAATATATCAGAAATCTTTCTTCGACGACTCCTTTTACGCGAACATGGCGGCGGTAAATCCCTAGTATTTCATTGGTCAAAAAAATCATGTGACTTGCGCACAATCTGCCGAAAACTATTGCATATCAATAATCGTCCGTAGATTCTCAATGGGACATTAAATCTAAAATCGGTTTCCAAAATAAAAACTGAGCTGGAGGCGTTAAATATAAAGAGGTTATATTTGTAACGGTTATTTTGCTGATGACACAAGCTCATATATGAGTCTGAAGGGCATTCAAATTAGAATCACAGGAGATGCATTGTCAGCATGTTATATACTAGCTGATTACTCAGCGTTTCCCACACTGAGAAGTAGCCTTTAATGTCACAGAATTGCAGTCCGCACATGGATATCAGAATTGTTGGTAATGACGACCTATAACGGTTTTCCGGGGGTTCTCCCTAATCCATGCCATGACACCTACATAATCCCACATTGAAACCACCCTAAACCCCACTAATTCTCAAATATAAATTAGATTTATGGCTACCTTTCCCCCCAATTATTAGTTTATCTCTCCATCTCTCTTTTGAACCTGATATAACAACCTCTCCTGCATATTTTTATTAATTGTGTTTTTGTTTCTCTGTCAGGAACATCGCATAGTAAATTAGAGATTGATAAAGAAAATCCTGCATGATTAGTTATTGAAAACAAACATTGATAGTAAATGTAGGAGTTTTTTTGTATATATAGAGCAGCAGCAAAGAACGTCTAGGTAGACGTTCTGTAGGGCTACAACATTCAATGATTTATTATATAATATATTCAATGGTGGCATAGTATATTATACATTCACTATAAGATGGGGGAAAAAATCCTGTAACAGGAAACAACCAAATTCTGCTGTCACATCTTATCCTGCGTAAAATATGTGTAATATTCAATATATAATATTTGCAGCGAAAAAACTATGAAAGTAGTGGTTAACTGGTGTGCAGTGATCATTGTCTTGGTATGGAGGTTAAAATAAGAAAACCTATTTTGACATTGTGACTATTGTGCATAGTTCCCTGGCTTAGGTCTACACAACACAAGTACAGAATGGTAGATCCATCAAATACCACTTATTGCACATTCAATCAGGATGCAAAATATATAATTATATATTACTTCCTTTAGCATATTTATGAATAAGCAGAATATTTTATCATAAAAGTGGTTGCATACCTTAGATAATATATGAGATGATCTCTAACTCAAAGGTTTTCCATATTTGTTTTCAGAATTTTACCTTGATTTCCAGACAAAAACAGGCATTTCAAATAAGGTGGATCGTGATATTAGTTTAAAATGGCTGTGGTGGTGATTAGTGCAACTGACGATGCCATTCAATACGAACACGCAGGCGCAACAATATCCACGATGTAATAAAGCTGCCCCAATGCTTGAAAAATGATTGCCTGTAAAATGCATGCCTCTCACCTGCTCACAATATGCAGATACGAGCCAGATTACTTTTCAAATGGTTATTGGCGAACTAATAACCCATTCATAAATCCTTTTGAATCCTACTATCATCTGTTGGAACACCATCTGGCATAGAAGTTGCACACACGAACGACAAGGCCATGCACCTGTATTAAGGAGATATGTCATAATTTTCCCTGACATCAGTTTCAAACATTTAATTTTGCAATGGGCATTATTCACATGTTAGCGTCAGAGGGTTTTATATCTTATCGTATTTGACGTCAACTGCCATGCAATTAAGAATCATTGATATTCATATGTATTTTAAACTGAATCCCAAAGAATTATGAGAATACCCACTCAACGAATCTCTGTTGAGTGACCCTGGGGTCGATTCTATCACTGGCGCGAAAACATTGCAAAATCAGCAGGTTGCAATCGAATTCTTTACACATCGCGACGTTGTAGCCAATAAGAATGGGCCAAGTGCTTGCGCGCTCGAGCGGATAAACTTCCGTTTGGGTTGGCAGGCCACATATGCCGACGAACGGTGCAATCATATTTTTGGGGTTTATCCAAATTTTCTCCACATTCTGATTCCGTTGGGTGTCAAGAGTCTTCAGAACGTTGTTGGGATATTCACTTTGAAGTCTTATATGCTCAGCGGTGTAATCTATTGTACCGATCGCTAGCTTTTATTGTGACAGCTGTCACACTTGTTGACAAAAATGGCATGGTTTGACAGTCTGCTACTTTTGGTTTCTGGCCTTTTCGTGGCATTTCATTCAGTATGCAGTCAAGTAAGTGTAAGAAGAAGATTCGAATACAAGCACAGTTTTAAAGGGCCCCATCTTGTACAGCGAGACGGCACCATACCATTTTGGGAGCATGGAGGGCGTACGTTTGTAATAACCATTTCCTGCAACCATGGCATGGTTCCTGTCTTGCGGTATTAACCGAACAGCTGTTAGGATATGTTGTGCCTTTAACAAGGGTTCTAAGCTATATTATTCAATTCTTGTTTCAGATGCTATTGCAAGCGACGAGTCAATCAGAGTCACACCATCATTGAGAAGTAAAAAAGGTGTGAGCTCTCTGTGTATTTGATTCGCCAATTATAGCCTGAGGCAACAAGCATGTTACCTGTGATACAAGTCTTCATCTTCAGATGTGTATCTGTTATTGCACATACTTGCTCCGTCATGATGTTACGTCTGTCTACCAGGTTATGTTTGGAACACTGAAAAGAACTCGGCCGAAAACTGGGAAATAGAAGTAACATTCAGAATAACTGGTAGAGGTCGTATTGGGGCAGATGGTTTGGTGAGAAATTTGTTTAAACTGAACTATTAAATTTCATAAATGCCTATATATTCAGTTTTCTAATTTAAAACACCTTGGCTGGATCGTGTAAACTTATAGGGATATATATTTTGTTGTGTCAAATATCCAGGCCATATGGTACACAGAAGAGAAGGGTAGTGAAGGGCCTGTTTTTGGAAGCAATGACAAATGGAAGGGTCTTGCCGTTTTCTTCGATTCATTTGATAATGACAACCAGGTTTGTGGTCGTGTATTTGAAATTTACTACTTGAGTAATGGCTCACATGAGATTGAGCACACAGATAATAAGTGTATTGAAAAATTGACATTATTATAACATTTTCAACATTGGTGTGAATGAAGTCTAGATTTTAATGCATGTAACATCACTTGCAGCACAACAACCCATACATCTTGGCCATGCTCAATGATGGAACAAAAGCATATGAGCACAGGACGTGAGTACATATGTAGTTGCCCTTTACTAGCAATATGCACCTGACTTTTTTGTATGGATTTGTATTTCCATCCCTTGTTAACTGCTATTTTTATATGGAATTAGCACCCAGATTGGCTGGTGCAACCTTAAATGTTGACTTACTGATTCTACTCTAAAACTATCTTAAACCCTTAACCAGTTGCACATATTGTTCTGACACTAGATAATTGTGATACAATATTCTGTTGTAATTCATCACACTTGAGTATCAATTGTCTCAGTAGCTAGCATATTCACATGATAATTGCAAACATACTGATTTCTGAGAACACATCTAGGTAGCTGATTGACGTGCATCTGGGAGTTGTTATTATGTTCTGCAGTAGTAATAAAGTATGGCTAAATAGTGTATGGATTTGCAGACAGGTAGATCTGATTCTGGACTCATTCTGGAGTTAAGTGAGCAGCAATTGGTGACCATGAATTAATGCTTATCTGGGAAGGGAGGGGACAAGATGTTGAAAGTTAACTTTTTAGATTAATTAGATATCTCAATCAGTATTCAATCTCAGGAGTGACAACTGTGTACAGAGATGGTAGCTCTCAGCAGCTGGGTGGTTGTTTGCGTGACTTCCGTAACAAGCCATTCTCAGTTCGAGCCAAAATTGAATACTACAACCGAGAGCTTACGGTGAGTTTCATCATACGTTATATTTTAAATCGACCTCTCTTACCTAGCTAATGATCAATACAAGAAATCAATGTCTGAAATGAGAGCAACATATGTGAGAAATTGACCCAGTTTTTGCTCCTATTCCCCAGGTGTTCTTCCATAACGGAATGACAAATGATGTAGAAAATTACGAGCTGTGCATGCGAGTGTCCAATGTGGATTTGCCAAAAGAGGGTCACTTTGGATTATCTGCAGCTACTGGAGGTCTGGCAGGTGAGAAGCAGGTCATGTGTCTGTATTTGTCACTTTCATTAAGCATGAGTAAATTGACAGAAGACTTGCAAAGGCATGACATGCATGGTCTGCCATGTTGATGTGAGATGTGGCATGATTGATATTCCTGGTGTCCCCGGAGTTCACTTAAAAATGCATTCAAGACAAGGAGATGACATTCTTCTGGATGTATGCCAATATGGGATGAGTGGCACGCATTTCAAATTTTACTTTATATTCAAATCCTTTGCTGATCCACTCATTGACGGATGTCAGGATAGCTTGATTGACATGTCCCCTCTGATGTTATACTGTATGTAAGGAATATCTTAAGACTATAGTTTTTAGTGCAATTAGCTTGAATCAACATGTATAACAACAAAATATTTAATTTTCATCAACACCTAAAACTAAAGTAAATAATACTTTTCGCAGGATCTGTGGCCCTATATAACACCAATATCTACAGCAAGTCATTTAAAGTGAATTTAGAGGTTGAATATTCATAATGAATTGCACATGAAATATTCTGCTCAGATGCTTTGTGTTATTTTGGTTTATCATAAGTGTGTGCTTCTTGTTCTTGATTTGAAAGTGTCCATAGCAGGTAAGTTGTTTTTTTGGATGGATTGTTGTTTCCAAATCAATGCCATTCATCTCTGTGGTTAGAGCTAGGTCAGGCTTCATAACAGCCTCAGCATGGCAAATAGATGGGTCTTTTCCAATAATAGCAGAGCATTTTGATGTGTGCATGAACCTTTGAACTGTGAAATGTAAATTTATGAAGCTTCATAGCAAGCCATTGGTGCTATGTCTGGCTGTGCCAAGCCACAGCGAATGTAGCAGTCCTGCCGTGACAAATTCTGTGATGCCAGTTTCCTTGCATGACATTCTTAGTGACAATCAGTGGTTGTTTGCACATGCTTAAGTACTCTATTGTTTGGCTTGGTATGTTATATGTTGGTGTCAGACATATGAAGTCTGTACCAGCAACACCATTAAATTGATCCCTGTTATCTAATGAACATTTGAGACATGATTTGATTGGTTGTTGGAATTGGTGATGAAAATGGAGTAGTATATATTTGTTCGGAAATGTACCTGGTTGATAGATATGTGAAGATTAGTTAAGAGCAATATTGACCTTGTTGCACACTCAATTTTTTACCAAGCATTGATGTGGGCTGTGAGATAAATTTCTCATCATCTTCATCACTGTGTGTTTCAGATGATCATGATGTGTCATCCTTTATTACACACAGTCTGAGGAGTGCTGGGGGTGACTCCGTAAGTGATGTCTGAATATTGTCCTTGTCAATATGTTGCTGTGAATTTTGGCACCTGTTTATAATGCTTCAATGTGTCTTTATGGCTCAACTTGTAGAAAGATACACCCTTAATGTCTGATGAATTTTGTCTTCATAACTCAAGCACATCATTTATTAACTATATGTGTGTATATTTATTGCTTGAGTATCTAACACCAATCAGCTCCATTTATAGTCCTATAAGTATCTGTATCTAGTCTTCCCCAGATAGACCTGTTCAGTTGCTAGGTTTGGCACTCAAACAATCTACCTTAACAGGATGCCTTTAGCCTGTCAATATTATCATTAGCTACACATTGACCCATGTACACCATCAAGTGTTGACGATTGTTGCTATGACTTAGGTTGGGACTGGTCAAGCTGTTCCTGAGGATGAAAGGAAAAAATTTGAACAAGAATTTGATGACTACTACAAAAAACTACAAGATGCGAAAGATGAGTGAGTGGCTTGTGATTTTACCATGCTGTCATGGCAATATAATGTCAGACTCCCATGTATGAAGTAATGATTGATTTATGGTTGTTTTCTATTTATAGATATCGTAAAGAACACCCTGATGCCGAACCCAAGTATGATTATGAGGTAGGTGTGCCACCATCTGTACATGAATATTCATTTGTTTCTTTCAACCCCCTGCACACGTTTGCTCAAGGATAAATATAGATATGTAATTTTTTTTTTTTTTGCAGTTTGAGGGCCAAGAGGAAAGGGAGCTGAAGCAGATCTTTGATGGTCAAGAAAACATCCATAGAGTGGTGCGAGAGCTTAATCGGAAACTGGATGAGGTGATAGGTCGTCAGGAGCGTACGTTATCACAGCTGTCCATGATGCAGCAGGGTGGTGGAGGGGCTGTGCAGCAACCTGGCCAGCCTGCTGGGGTGAGTACATCCACAACGTGGACTCATTTATGTCAATAATTTCTAATATTATCGTGGGTTTCATCTCGGTTTTTTTAAAAGAAATATCTGTGAGATTCCAGTTTGTGATGATTTATTTCTGGTTCCAGTCTCAGCCATACATTGATACATTCAAAAGACATGAAGTAGATTCGGTACTCAGTACTCAGCGAGACCTTCTGCAATATGCACGCGATGTCAAGTATGTCTCAGTCTTGTACATGACACCATGCACAATTACGATGCAACCCTGCTTGTTCCCAATGATATGGAAATCAAATACCTTAATTTTAACTAACTTAATGTTATATGCGATTTTGTGTCAGTACAATATATGAAGTCATGAATATGCAGATTTTAATCTTTCAGTGAATGTACATGTGTTTTCTGTATTTTGCAGATCTTTAGTGAATGACATATCATCCAAGAATCGGGGTGGAAGCCAAGGGGGTTATGATGGTACCATGCATCATAATGAGGTCAAAGGTCATATAAATTCACTGCAAAATGATGTCAAGTCATTGCTAAATAAACAGGTAAACTTCCTCATTCCCATTACTTTTTTGACTTGCAAGCTCAGTATAATTGTAGCAAATAGGATAAACATTTCATGATTAAATCAAATGATTTCCTGCGATTGTGTATTGTGACACCATATTTTATTGTCTTGTACATTCTGGAGTGTGTCTTTGTTCTGTGCAGGGTGCTGCTGGTTGCCCAGATGTAACATTAAGTTGTGTGTCTACTTCCATGTTTATTGTACTAATGCTGCTTCAAGCTGTCCTCTTCATAGGCTATAATATCTACCGGTAATTGTACACTTTCTCCATTAATGATAGAACCTGGAATATTGTACATTGTGACTGAATTTTCTGATTTGATTGATAATTGTTTGGTCTCTGTGTTTATGTAGATCATCCAAGGAAGCATCTGCGAAGAAATTCTACTAATGACTAAATCTCTAGATACGTATTTTAGTAATTTGCAAAGTATATATTTGTGAGTGAGTGTTGCAAGTTTAATCATGATATCATTCTGGTCATCTGTTTGAGAAATGGTGCATAATTTTGTTCTCATGATTTTAATATTTTGGGCATTAATTGCCATATAGCTATCTGATGTCATGAAATATATTAATTATGATCCTTCAAGTAGCGTTGCAAAGAACCTGATTACTTTGGTTTGGATTCCATGTCACACATTATGTGTGCAGAGTGAACATACTTGTCTGTCTTTTCTTTTTTCTCTGCCAACTTATGATGCTCAATGCATAGCTATGATATCAAAAAGCCTTTAGTCTGGTAATTCATTAGTATTCATATGTCACTTTGGTAAAGTCCCATCACCTCTGTGATGAGTTTCATTTGTTGTTAAATATTCCCGACTGAAGTTGCATTTACAAGAATGAGTATTTTGATACAATTTGGCTGATGATATAAAAAAGGAAAATATTGTTATGTAAAATAATGCACCTTGGTCTATTCTTCATGGATGATATAGTGTACAATTGATTTACAAGCTGTCATTACATAAACTGTGTGTTAGGAATGTGTTTGCCTACTTTCAATGACAATTGTGTGTATGCTGAATCATATCTCTATGGTAACTGAATGATAGATTTTCAGAGTTGAAAATGAACATTATATGATGTAGAGCGTGATTACCCTTCGACACATGTATTTGATAATGTGGATACACCATTCCTGGGTTGACCAAGGTGTTAGTCAGTTTGGTCAACGTCGCCGGTCATGAAGAATCTCATCCACAAATGAAGACTCGAGTCTTTACAGTAAAAAAAATTCTTAGTAATCTTGTCTTCTGTCTGTATAGACTTAAATCCCTAGCTTCCCGGAGACTAGTTCATCTTTTATGAAATAGCTGTTTAATTGTCATCCATGTTTTGATGTCAGTATAAGACAAGTGATCAGTGCTTCATGTTCTGTCAGTTTGTCTTTTCTATAGTGAGACATTGCTCTTGTTAATATTTGTGGATTTTATGCAGTTTGTTCACTGTATCTCACTGTTTTAGAGCAGAAAACAGAACATGAATTCTATGTATTGGCGTCGACATTCCATCTTTGTGATCATATTGTTCAGTGTCTCCTACCTACTTCAGTGGATGTACCAATGCCGGTTACAACTGTACACAGACAACTGTGGAAGTGCCTGGAAAGCCATTTCATAGCAAACTTTTTGCGTGTGCTTTATAAAACACCATTTGATACAAGTTTAATTCAGAAATGATTTGCAAAGAGGCATAAATTATTTATTTGAGTATAGAGATCCCACCACATAAGATTTGTGATTATGATCTGCTAGGGTTACTCTTTACAGTATTCTGCAGCCCACCACCAACATATTTCATTTGTGTATACATTCTACTGTCTTGGGGCAAGGTGTATTTCTGTTTATATCCATTGCTGTTACCACAGTCTTAATTATTGTTTCATGTTTACAAGAAATCTATTGTGTTAATGTTGCAGATGTCAATGTACTTAAGGTATGTGTTATTCTGAATATATGTAAGTCAACCAACTGTTATATCATTCAAATAAATTTAATTTTATCTGTACTTCATATCTTATCTTCAGATCTGTTTGCTGACATGAGAGAAATATTATATACATGGGCAGATAATGTCCTCTCCTTGATCCCGACCATAGGTTACAATATATACCCACCTGAATGTTTTTTTGTAAGCTTTGGGTATTCTGTTTGTTTAACATGTGCAATAGATTAGCTGATAGACTGTTGTTAATGAAGTTCTCAACCCCTGGTGGTGCATGTGTGGACATAGCATGCATCAAACAGCCATAAAACCTGATTCTCGTGCAACTTGAATGTACAATACTGCCATTGCAAAACCTTTTAAATTTAGCCCAGTAGATATTACACTTGAACAATGGTCTTGAACACTACAATGTTTTTACAAGTGAACGGAACTTAAGACAGTAGGTTCTCATTACTTACATGTTAACAGTTATACAATTGGAGACATTGGATCTAGTAAACTAAGCTAATGATGAACCACACATATGATCGGTCATGCCTTTTCAATAGCTCTTTCGAACTAAGTACGGGAGTGATGCATGCACTCCCTCTTAGGACAAGGTAATAAATAGAATCTGACGTTGGTCTTTTGGGCTACTTTTCAACCATTTCCCTGGAATATTCTGCATTCAGTTGAGACAGTTGATACATTTTCTCTTGATCTAATTCCTTACATCTACATATGGACATACAGTGTGTTGCGTATCTTTCTCTATTACATAACAAACGATGACACCGATGCTTATCACGTGTACTCGAGACTTCATACAACACTCGCCTTCATACTTATTTATCACAGGGTGTGGGACGGCTGGAATGGGATATGACTGGAGTGCCTGTTTGCATATGACGCTGGTAGGTGAGTAATGAAGCGGTGACATTATGATCAAAATCATAATGTTTGCATTGGTGAAGTCACGCTTGATCGGCGATCGAGACGTTCTGACTCCTGAGCGGTTAACACCAGCACAGAGCCAAAGCTTACGCAAGCAAGCTTAAGACCAGCTTAAAACATTTGGAGAGTGAGAGGGGAAGTTATTTGACATAGTGATGAAACTGTTTGAACAATGGCCAACAAAGGTTATGCTTACGGATTAAGTCGCCAATGTCAAATAAAGGTAAATATGGAAGTCGTAATTCAAGAGCAGTTACATGTACGCTGAAATAAAAAAATAGCCTGTAATGCTGTATGTATAATCAACAATTGACGATGTCTAATGAGGGTAGGCTAGCTCCGGTCGAACGTCTTGTAGGGGTAAGGGTAGGCAAGGCACTCGCCCCTGACCTGGTGTTTGGATGAACTGATGCCACCTTAGGGCGGATCTAAGAGATCGAAAGTAGTAAATAGCGCGGACGCTGTCAGGGGCGAAGTTTCTTTGCATATGATGAGGGGTGATTCAACCCACTATTTCTAAAGATGATTGAAATTCCAGCAGGAAATTTGTCGCTGTGTCAGTTGCGTGCCACTGGTGCTTAGTAGGTGGTGTGTGGGTTTTTTTAAACACTATACTGTGCAACACAATTTAATACCCTGTTATTTATTGTCAAGCGATAATTTTTTATAAAGGTCTAAGTTCTGAACATGAGCATGGAGTAATCTGTCTATCCTGGCACGTGATAGACACAACCCCACTTGTTACAAACTTGTTTGGTTATAGGCACACCCGGGGTCGGCCTATTGGGTGATGGTATCTGGGCTTTTTGTGTCTTGTTCTGCACGAATAGCCTTCATCATGCATAAGACTAAATAATTAATTATATTGCAATTCAATTCATAACTTGTATCTATTATGGGAAGACTTCCGCTCTATCTGTTGTTGGGCTATGGAATCACCTAAACAGCAGAGCTCACGCTGGGCATTTGGACATGATAAATCCCAAGCATCCCACAACTGCCATCGGTTGGTCATATTCTTGCCCCTGTCTCTGCTTCTGCTAGACTTGGACACAGCAGATCTTCACTTCTGTATGAGGGTCTTGTGGCCCACCAGCTGGTTTTCATTCTCCTTATTGAGGCAAAGTCAGTCCTGTATTGTAGGTTAATTCAACTGAACTCAACTACATCCAATACCAATATTTACACATACACAACACATGTTAATATGGAGGCCATGTTCACTTAAGAAACCAAACCTTTCCTGTTTGTTTGTCAGTCATGCACAGACAGACAATGTTAAGGATGAAAGAGACTGGCACTGAGAGTGACGCTCAGTGTGTGTATGTATTTATCTATTACATATACTGTATATGATTGACAGACATTAAAGAAGTTTGATGTGAACTTAGCAAGGGAAGCACTCTTGTGGATAGAAGACGTGTTGGGAGAGAAACTCAATCCATGCAGTGAAGAAATAGAGGATCACATTCAAGTCAAGAATGCTTTGAAAAATGGCCAAGCATTGTGCAGGTAGGAATCATAAAATTGACGTTCTTAATGTTTCTGGGTTTTGAAAAGGGTTGATGGATAATAATTTGATATAAATAGTTTGAAGTAAATAACTTGTCCATGGTTTTTCAGTGTTATTAGATTATGCATGTGCATATCAATGTCTTCATCCAATTCCCTTAGTGAATAGAATGGTGCAACTAATGCTGCCGAACAGTGCAAGCACCAAATTTGTTATAAGAGTGAATACCTGGTATTTGCAAGTCACTGGTACTTTTCCTAGTCTGTGACCTTGAGTCTGTCTGCTTGACCATTCACTGTATGTATAAGAGAAACATCCCTTACATGTCTTTACATGTTTACAATAACATGTTTCCAGACTTATGAATACTTTACAACCTGGTGCTATCAAGAAATTTAACACAAGCACTATAGCATTCAAAGAGGTGATCCACAGATTCTTCTGAAGTTGTCAACTTGCAATGAAAGTAATTTCTTGAATATTGCTTTTATCTATGCAGTGTAGGAAATTCCTAATGAAAATATGGCTTTTTTCATCAGATGGAGAATATTGAGAAATTCCTTGTGGCATGCAAAGCATATGGTATGAAGGAAGTTGACGCATTCCAAACACAAGATCTTTATGAAGCGAAAGCTATTTACTCGGTGAGAGGTAGCTTTACTTGTCAATATAGCTGCGCAACTAATGACATTTAATGGAAACCTTCTCCCCATTGTGTGATGAGATGTAATTGCTATGTAATGTGTTGATGGTGCTATTTTACTCATTACCTAATTCATATATTGATATGAATATTTTCAGGTGATAAACTGCTTGCAAAATCTTGGATCTTTGGTAAGGACACAATGAATGGCTTTCTGATGCAGTGCATAAGATTAGAAAACATATTTGACATACAGATTTGTATATCATTTTAACCAATGCACAAGCATACTTGATCTCAATGTATATATTTGTCTGATAACTAAACAGGCTAAGAAGAATGGTTTTACTGGACCAACTATTGGTGTGAAATTAGCAGCTGAAAACAAGCGAAGTTTCTCTGAAGATCAACTGATGAAAGGTCGCACATTTACTAGTCTCCAATATGGCTCCCCAACAGGTGCCTCCCAGAAAGGCATGACCCCATATGGCTCCGTGCGCAAAATGTGACTCTTTTTATGATCAAGGGGTCATGGTTACATTTCCTGGTGTTGTTGTATCTCATTTTTGCTGTAAACATATATAACGAAATGCACTTTTTAAATCTTGAAATGTTTATTGATTAAGGTGATGCAGCATTGATGTTATTCAAGAATCATGACATTTTTGTTGTGGTCATCATGCAAATGATATATATTGATCTTTATTATTATCCATATCAATTTTTTTTGAATTGGCATAAAGGTTTTCATACAATTTTACAAATGTTGATTTTGACAATATATATTTGTTTTGTTTTTAGTATGGTTATGTTCAATGTCTTTTGGTGTTAAATACGGTGTAAATATTTGTTTAACAGACTAACAATAATAACAAATATGTAGATGACTTGGGATCATTTCTGCGATATCATACAAGAATAAGAAACATCTGCGATTTATTATCTTGTCATGTGTTGTTAATTTACATTTCCTTTTGTGAATCTGGCATCTGAAACAAGTGTAACAATGTTTTTGATATCTCATAATAATATGTAAATATGAATCTGGAAACTAGTGTCTTTATTCCTTGAATGCATTCCAACTGTTTATCCCATGTCATACATATCTCAAAAATTGTGATTAATGAAGTGATGCTAATTGCCATATAGTGTAGAATGGAAAGGCTTTAATTTTGATGACAAATACATGGTATTTGTAATGTTTGTGTACAATTGGACTGACATAATTGTGTCATGTTAGTGACTTATTTAGAACTAATGCTTACTCTCCTGGCATCCAAATTATAAAGCATTGATGAAATGTTTCATGAGGGTTTCGGATACATTCCTTAGATGGGTGTGATTGTAAGTGCAATATGCACCTGATATGAATAATTAATATCATTGATCACATGTTCAAGTAGATTCATGGTATATTTTGTACAATTCATCAGTTGTTTTTGTTATTGTTAAAGATGTTGGTGGGATTTTCAAGTCATTGGTTGCAACTGTTTTACACAATGTATCATATATTTTAACACACAATTGAATGTGGCACTGTTATTTTAACATTTTTAATAAAATTTAATAGCACCTCTTTAAGTCCTTTTCTGTTTTAATAAGGATTTATTGACCAATCTATTTTGATCTTTTCATACCGACCCCATTAAGAGGCTTTACCTGGACGATGAGCCGATTGGGCCAGTTATGTCCACCATTGCTATATTATCTTCCCCAAATATTTTACCATTTGCTTATATCGGTTTAAATATCGCTTAAAATGACTTGTATGATTTCTCACAGATTTTCAGTTATTGAAAAATGGATTGCTGCTTAAAATGACGTTACTTAGAATTAAATCTATAATTTTCCAAAGACATTGAGCAGCATAATAAAAAAACCAGACTTTGTATCTGAATTGTGGTTAATACATATATAAAACAATGAATATGTATATACATTTATGAAAAAATATACCAGCAGGTTACAGAATGAACAGATTTCACCAATGCATACAATCATATAAGACATAAATTCATAATGGAAGAAAAATCAACCATCATGGAAAAATTTGACTTCAAGTGTTTCAATTTCTATTTCCATAAAAGATATGGCTGTCAAGATACAAATGGTAGAACTATTTTCAGATTTTGTAACTTCCAGACACAAGGCAACCCTGCATCTTTCTCATTCTGTAATTATAGTATCTGCACAACATCGTTGATATAATGGCTCTTAACAACAGTAACAGAAATACCAATAGTGGCTAAAAACCTGAGGACAAAATCTGTGTAACACAGTAACTATTTGGCAACTACCAGGAAAGATGCATCATTGCTTCTGTTCCTTCAGCTAATTACATGTTAACTAGTGGATATGCATACAAGAGTACACTAAAATCAACAACATACACCTGGAAACTAATTAACAATCTTTCATTAACAAATACTCATCAATTTGCATCCATTCTGTTCCTCACTCTCAAAATCATTCTGTGTTCTTTAAATTGACATTTTAAACAGAAATCAAAATACTGATACATTGACCCAAAAATCTGTGACCCAAAAATACAAGCATTCAAAATCTTGCACTTAATACTTCTCCATTAATTCTTGATGTCTTAAATGTATAAACAAGTCCCTCTCATGCACAGAATAATATGTATATTTGCAACAAAGTAATTTTGTCGTAAACATTATAATTCCTTCATATTTTCTTCACACTGTTAATTATTCCAGTTCAGCAATTCAAAGATAATGGAAATTTTAACATAATACGATCATGCAACATTATTGAATTTCTTTGGCATTTGAACTTATCACTTTTCAGGGTAAATAAATGTATACATGAATCAACATAGATTCATAGCATACTAACAATGGACAATTCAAGACTTGTGCAAGAAGTTTGAAAATTGATGTTACTTCATCTTCTTTGAAATTCCACTGTTTCTAACAAACTCACATAAACTTTTGTGATGCTGTCAAAGAAGTGGATGAAAAATACAGGCCAAAAGGAGACACAATTTGGCATACACCCATCCACTCTACAACACAGTAGTTAAGGAACAAATCAACTGCGGAACGAAATCAACAGACACCAAGGCTAAATACTAAAGACACAGTTTTGACACTATCACTAAAACACTATAAGATCATCTAAAACATATGAATGGCTCATTATAAGACATAGGTATGAAACTACGTAAGCACCTACATTATGCTATACAAAACACTCCCATTCATCCTACATACTACGGTTTTGAGGTAAATAAGCTGCTCACCTGTCTCTCTCTGTTAGCACCTTGTGCATATTTCCCAATCAATCTGGCTCCACTTTCTTTTACAATGGTCAAACAACCTTCCAAAACTTTTGTTACTCATGTTAAATACACTGTAGGTATTTTAACTCTGTATCCAATATAAAAACATAGTTGTGTATATAAATATAAATTGCTAACTCCGCAAGTCAAACAAGCCATGCAAAATTGAAGCTCTATTGATTAAAATGCCTCAGCATTCATCTTCTATAATTGAAGCTTGATATCCTGTAGATCCCCACCAAGAGGGGCGTATCCTGTCAGTCTCTCCGCAGTGGGCATCAGCCACGATCCAGCTCAGTGGCTATCTACCATATGTACCTGAACGTTAGCAATCACTTGATTAGGCAAAACAGTCTGTTCCGGAAGCACCTCTGAGAAAGCTCGAGCTAAGTCTGTTTGCTCTGGTATAATACTGTCGACACCCAGAAGCCTGGCCGTATGTGCCAGCTGGGTGGAGGCCAGAAGTGGGGGAGAGGGGCTACGACTTCTACGTGGGGGTGGGGGCAGGAAGCCTTTGCCAGCCTTCGTTGGAGGAGGGCGGTATCGGTCCCTGCTAATGATGAGGGGTTCAACGCAGGTAGTGCTGGCCTGCTCGCTGTCATCCTGAGGTGTCATTGTGCTGTAACCCAGGTCACTCTCCGGCTGTGTTGGGCGTCTGTAAGTTGTGTTCATGCGATAGGGAGAGATGCTGGCTGGATTTTCAAAGGAAGCCAGGATGATGTTCGTGTGCCCTGTTACAAAGGAGATCAAATCAGTAGAAGGCAATCAAGTTCACCAATTGGGACTGCAAAAAACTACATTTAATGTTTACCATAATATATCAACATCATACCAGGTTGAACATGCTCAATGATTAAAGACCGGCAACGCAGAAGCCCGCCTCGCTCTACAAATGTTTAACACTACCAAAATTACCATAAGTAAGCTTTCAGAACAAATCTGTTACATAACAAGATCAATTGGTGAGAGGCAACTGACCTGAGGCTCCGCCTGGGTCATCAGGTGCATGTAACTCCTCCATCTCATTATCTAGCTGGGCCAGTCGCGGCCCTTCCCCGGCCAGCCCGCCTGCAGACAAGTACTGGTGAGAAGCGGAGGTACGGTGGACGTGGTTACGGTAGCAGTAGACACCAAGAGCCAGGAAGAGGAAACATCCCATAATGCCTCCAGCCACAGGTCCCACCGGGGCACTGCGCATTGATGACGCCTCATCGCTGCCATCATCTGCAGATTCACAGATCAAGTCCGGTGTTAGTTCAACATTAGAACAAAAGAGCATATTGCAGCAGGTACACTCCTAGGGTACCTAGCTAGCAAAATGTCTCATTTGCATTGAGGATAAAGCAGCTTAGACACTAAATGAATATTATATATAATCATCATCATGTAGGCTGTACCTGTTTCCTGTATCTGGTCCCCATAGGGTGTGGGGGCAGCTAGGACACCTGCAAAACACACTCGCTGGGTGGAGCAGAAAGCCTGGTGGAGCAGAGTGATTCCATCGGTATCTCGCTCACACCACTCACAGTCCACCACACCTAGACACTCCCTGCCAACAACACACCTTCTTCAGAGACTCCGAAACACTCCACAAAGCATATCATAAATCTAACAGCTCTTGATCCTCAACCAAAGATTATGGAATATATGGAGAGAGCATAAAGGATGCTCAATAAAACATTAACAATATCTGAAGCCTCGATAATCAAGGTAGAAATATCTGAAGCCTCTTTAAACAAAGTTTGTTGCAGTTACATTTTTGTTTTGCGATCCGTGCAATGAGACTGATAGCACTGTGGAATGGCCTGGAGGACATCAGCTACCACATCAACGGAAGGAGGCTCCTCTGGGAACTGTTGGCAACTGGGATTGCTACAATCAGAAACATGATGAGTTTGACAACGTCCCATCGGTGAGTAGCACCCATGAGTAGTGAATGTCCTATGATACTTATGTACGTACACATCAAGTTGATCTCTGAGGTGGCCGCTGTGGCAGTGGTCCATATGAAGGGGACATTCACACGGACACTCACACTCAGTCTGCTCCATACGCTGGCAGTTCAGACAGAGCCGGTCAACCTGAAATACCAAACAGAAAATGCTGTTGTACTGAGACTAATGGCTAATGACGAACAGGTTATTGAGGCAGATGATATAGGTCTTGACAGGTGAGTGAATTGAACAGGATCTAATGTGTGACTGTAAAGACCCACCATGCTGCAGGGACAGAAGGCCCTCATCATACTGCATGTCTCATTCACAATTCCCAAGAAGACGTTGGTCCCTGACACTGGTGTCACCTGGTACCTGGCACAATGTTCCCCGTGTACCAAGTTAGTGATCACTCCATCTAGACTTGTGTTGAACTGAAATCCAATCACAGATAGAAATCCTCACCAAACAGAAACCAATGGCTCAATGTTATTCCAAAAACACATTGAAATTAAGGGTGAAATATTGTCAAATATGTATTGTTCTTTGATTAACATACTTGATAGAAGCGCTGAATCGTGCGGTCAGAGTAGGAATTACACAGTTTCTTTAACACAAAACCTTCATGGTTAAGTATATCATTGGCTGCCAATGGCTCCTGCAAGATGAAACACATGAAACATATAAAACATTCACTAAAACACCCTGACAAGTGAGATTACTTTATGTCAAACAAGCACTGCAAACAACCTTATGTGTGATGTGCTTCTCTTCAGACGGAGCGCGTCCTGTGGGCTCGATGAGATCCTGGTGGGCTATCAGGTAGCCCCTGTCATCCATCAGAAACATCTGGACACAACCACATCATCACTGTCAACACCAGCCTTAACAATAACAAGTGGATATCTCCCAAGGCCCTGCCTTCTTAGCTTCATTTGTAGCTATGCATCTAAGCTTTTCAATGAGAGGACACAGTTAATTGATAATTTGTCAAGACTGGCCTGTCACCAGGGCTGTGTTTACCGTATGTGAGCCAGGTTACACTGGGGGAGTTGCTCGGTGAGTATTTTGTAGAAGTACTTGAGTGTAACATCGATGCCCATCACAGCCATTACAGGGTCTGTCTCACTGTGCACGGCAGCATGTCTGGTGACACAAACATTATAGATATATATACATACCAAAACATCACACAGAGTGACCTTCACCTTCATAATCATTAATATTAGATCCTCTGCATCAGTTTTGTTTGTTTAATTGAAATTTTCATTCCCACATGCCAATCGATAAACATTTCATCCCCCACCCCCTCCCTCACACACACTACGCAACATCAGCTTGGACATCCTATGCTCTGTCCCAATGCCATTTATTGGACACAACACAACAATTCACACAGCACTGCATGGTGTGACTCACTTTCCCTCATAGATGGTATGACTGATGGTGACGATATAGCCAGCTCCACCGTTATCCAGGTAGGGGGCTGTAAGCACCACCTTACCTGGGTGCTCCAATGCTCGCAAGTACCTGTCACGGCAAAAAGGATGGACTAATTGGTGATAGTACATCTCTCAAAGCTTTCACAATGTAACATGCAATACTAGAAAAATAGCATAGACTTATCCATTGTTTAACAACACAGACACCAGCTGAAATGTGTAGTCTTACCAGTCTCTGCGCGTTGGGTCATATGCTTTATTGATGTGGGTACCAGGGAACATGCGGAACACACCACTGGGGGTCGCCACAAACCTGACAAACAGAACAAGGTTATCATGAAGCAGCTCACTAAGTTGATACAGGAGAAGGTGTCAATCAAGTTGGACTGTGATGATTGATTCAGAGATAGTATGACGTAATGCTACGTAGCCGTAGAGGAGAGACCTGCGTGGGATGTAGTCATTGAGTTGACTGTGTACGTATTGCTGTTTCCACTCGCTGTTGATTCTGCTTGTGGCCTGTACATCTTTCAGCACTCCATCCTACATACAACATGATTCAATACACCCGCCATACACACCTTGATCCCAACAACACCATGATTCAATACACCCACCATACACACCTAGATCCCAACAACACCATGATTCAATACACCCACCATACACACCTTGATCCCAACAACACCATGATTCAATACACCCACCATACACACCTTGATCCCAACACCATGATTCAATACACCCACCATACACACCTTGATCCCAACAACACCATGATTCAATACCCCACCATACACACCTTGATCCCAACAACACCATGATTCAATACACCCACCATACACACCTTGATCCCAACAACACCATGATTCAATACACCCACCATACACACCTTGATCCCAACAACACCATGATTCAATACACCCACCATACACACCTTGATCCCAACAACCCATGATTCAATACACCCACCATACACACCTTGATCCCAACAACACCATGATTCAATACACCCACCATACACACCTTGATCCCAACAACACCATGATTCAATACACCCACCATACACACCTTGATCCCAACAACACCATGATTCAATACACCCACCATACACACCTTGATCCCAACAACACCACGTCAAGCAGTTTTAACATTTTAATAAAAACTGTGACCAGCATTTAAGTGTCTAACACACTTGACTTCCTCATCAAGCATCCCAGCCTCATAAATACCATACATCCAGAAGTCACCCAGTTTTTTTAAGGAAATATTGCTGGTTGATGTCAGATGTAAGAGTTACCTTGATGCCTGGGTTGCTGATGAGGCTGGTGTCGTCATTGAGGTAGGCCAGGTAACCCTGTACCATGCGCTTGGTTTCCTTCTGACTCAGGTGGAGAAATGGTTCCTGGAAGGCTTGCCCGGCCAGGAATAGAGAAGATGTATCTGTACAAAGCCAAACATAAACAGGTCATTACATACAAACTCTCAACACACAAACTCTCATTGTTACAAATACAGATAGAGGAGCTGTGGGCAATCGCAGCAGAACTAGCCCAGTCAATTATTAATGTATAGGATGGATATGTGTGGGGTGTGTTTAATGTATACCTAGAGTAGCCAACTGTTTAAGGTGCAGACAGGTGTTGTCAGTAGGTAACAGGTCCAGCCTGTGGTAGACCAGCTCTGGGTAACTTGACACTGAAATGCAAGACCAACTTCATCCATCTACATACCTATACATGAGGATGATAAGGTTTCAGTTTCTCTTGTTCAGTTTTCACAGTGTTCAATGCATCTCTAAAAACAAATGACAGCATGAACTAACCATAGATGTTTCTTATTTGGCGATGTTTCACACTTGACTCAGCTGCTTTGACAACCAAAATGAATGGCGATACTTCCACCTGAAAAATCCCAATAAAAAAGCATACAATAATTTACAGACATTATTTACATGAAAAGGTAACATGAACATTTCATTATTATGTATAAGTCAGAGAGTAAATAGCTGTCTATCTGGTGAGAGCAGGGTATGGCTGTGGACGGCGGAGAAGAAGATTTACCCTATCAATGAGGACCCTTTGCCATGTGTAGGTGTAGGTATGGCGAGTGAGATCATCATCGGCAGCCTCCAGCGTCGCCTGACCACTCACTTCACTGTTATAAGCGCACAACAAGTGGTTACTATTACATATATATCCAACCTATACTCAATGAGGACTGACATTTTCAGTAGATGAGCAGATTTAAAATCTTGAACATAGATTGCACATGTGAAAAGGTCACATAATAGATAATAATAAAAAGAGTTTCATTGGATAACAGGGCAGCAGGCCAAATAAAATGTGATTGTATTGAATCCAATCGAACAACAGCGGAGAATGACAGAGTGGTCAATATCAAAGCTGAGAATAACTGAGTGGAGAATGAGAGGAAGATGGAGGACAGAGCAACAAATAACAGAGCTGTGAATAAGCAGTGAGTGACAGCTAGATGGATGACAGGTGATGAATGACAAAGGATGACAGAGCAATGAATAACAGAGCTGTGAATAAGCAGTCAGTGACAGCTAGATGGATGACAGGTGATGAATGACAAAGGATGACAGAGCAATGAATAACAGAGCTGTGAATAAGCAGTCAGTGACAGGTAGATGGATGACAGGTGATGAACAACAAAGGATGACAGAGCAATGAATAACAGAGCTGTGAATAAGCAGTCAGTGACAGGTAGATGGATGACAGGTGATGAACAACAAAGGATGACAGACAATGAATAACAGAGCAATGAATAACAGAGCAATGAATAACAGAGCTGTGAATAAGCAGTGAGTGACAGGTGATGAATGACAGGTGATAAATAACATCATCGGCTGTCAGGGTGATTAATGACTACCTGAGGATTTGATCTCTGATATTGTGGAATCCGGGAAGGGTCTCATAATGGCTAATATCAGTTCTTACAGGCTGGTGTTGTGTCAAGAATGGTCTCTGCATTGATGGGTGCATTACTGTATAACCTGATCACAGCAACAGCACAAACAGTCTTTAAACATTGTGTACCTTCACCAATAATCATAAGTGTTCTTGGTATAGCAGCTCACCATTCATGTCTACGAGAAAGGACTGTGAGTTGTTTCCCTTGTGGTAGGTCACACCCTCGACTAGATCACCAAGATGGACATCCATGCCAACCACACCCAGCAGCTGATCGTCATAGAGACAGGGCAAGGTCAAGGACACCACCTCACCTGCGCACACACACCATCAGTTGTTGCTAACCACTAATTCATCTTATCAACAATCTGTACAGTCAATGCAATTATTTTGACCACATAATTACAGGTGTAAGTCTATAGGTGAGCAGCTCACCTTTGCCTGAGATGAGGTCCTGAGAAGGCACGGCCATGTGAGGCAGACTAGGTGTGGAACGATTAAACACCTGATAGAAGTGACCAACCACCAGTCCCAAGTCTGTTGAGGATTTCACCTCCTCCATTTTACCTTTCTGTCAGTCATAACGAACAAATTCATTTCAAGGATCTGCATACTCGATATGGTTTACAGCTTTTGGTGATTATTCAGAATATCAGAGTGGAAACTTATGTGGGAGGCTGAAGGATGAAACTTACCCTGGCTGCTCTGGGATGCTGCTGCTCCACAAGGTATTTGGTAAAGTTCTGATCTGCTACATCTTGCAAGAAACTTTTCTCATACATAATGGGCTTACCCTCTGAAATAACAATAACTCCTTTCAGACTCCATTGTATTATGGCTTTTATAAAGAGACCTCCAGAGTCTATTATGAATACAGGGGCATAATAAATAACAACAAAGTGTAAATATACATTTTCTTTATCTGTTTGTTTACGTATACCGACCCTCAATTACAGCATAAGTGTTGATAATGACTCTGTTCTCAAACTGGCCATTGCCAATAGCAATAGTGTTCAATACATCCTTGGCTTCAGTCAAAGACGAGAGGAGTCCTCTACTGATGTAAGCAATAAAGAGATCCTCTGGAAAACATACCGCAGGCATATACCACAGACTGCATCGGGTGGGGTATAACTACCAAGCCATGCTATACATACATATTGCAACGAGTACTGAAAGTAAATACCCCGGCGTGGTTGACATACCTGTGCTGAGTGTTGTGCTGTCTGTGGAGCTGTTTAGCATATGGAAGGCATGTTGCAGACCAAGAGAGTGGTTGGCAGCACCTGCACAAATACATGCAATTCAATCAACACCTACACATCAAACTACACATAAAAGTATTAAGTTATTTGTCTTGATCCAGAAATATTATGAGGGTTTTCAATTTTACAATTCTGGCAAAGACCAATTTATAAATATAAGTCATTTTGACAATCTTGCTGTAATTATTAGGTATTTTGATAATAATACAATAGATGTAAGGCATTTTGAGAATTGTGCTATGGATTTAAGTTATCCTGAAAACTTATCCTGTACTTTGATAGATTTGAGGTACTTTGACAACTCTGCTTTCAATATTTGGCTATTTGAGGATTGTGCTATGGAAATAAGACATTTTGACAGTCTTACTAATCAAAACATATGATATTTTGAGCATCCTGCTATATATGAGGCATTTTTAAATCCGAACAAAATGGCAAGCATGTGATAAAGTACGATTTAACATCCTAGAACAATAAAAGACTTTGTATATGTACTGTTGACTTTCTGTATGCTGTTGATGGTGTCAAACATGGTCTCTCTGATCTCCGGTGTTAATGCCACCAGCTGGTCCTCCAGGCAGCTACCTGCATCCGGAAACGTCAGGTCAGAAGAGAGACCGAAAAAGCCCACATAGTCCTCTTCATTCAGGGTCATGAGTAACTGCTTGGCTATAGACTTAGCCAATGCGAACTGCTTGAGACTGAGAGAGTTGCCTTGGTCCATCACTATGACAACATGTTTCCTATGGCGACTCACTGTGTTCACGTAGGTGTCCCTAAAGAGCAATTTCAAAATGGGGCAACATTTACATAACTTCTCAAATCTAGTAAGCTTCCACATAGCACACAAACTAATGGGTGTAAATACAATGGGTATTAGCACATCATAACTGGATGAGTAGGAGAACTCATCAAGGGCAGTATATCCTTAGTAGGAAACAATACCTATGCCATTCATTAGCCGGCCAGGAAGAGTCTGATGGTCTTGTACGCTGGCAATTGTAAGCAGGGAACAGGTTATATATGCCATCTGTTGTGATGAAGTATTGCCACTTGATGCTCGACTTGTACACCACATTGTGTTGAAAAACTACGCCACATGAAAAAAACAGCACATCAATCAGTATATTTTATAGAGCTCTCACTAGATGAATAACTACAGCTTGAGGGGTTAAATGCTACCAATATTGGTAGTGCAGAATAGTATGTAACCATACCAGAGGATGATCATCTATTCTGAGAGAGCCAAAGCTAGTAACAAGACAACCATACAGACAAGTGGGGCATGTCATAACAAAAAAAATGTCATGTCTAAGCCACCACCTACAACCCTCAGCCCGCTCGCCAGAATCCAATAAATCACGTCTCTTGAGACCTCACCTTCAGTGAGATTCCGTCCAGGGTTGAAAGCCAGTGGGGGAACATAGGAAGGAAGGAGGTCACAGCTCTTGTCTTCCGTAACATCACAGTCATGGTGACTACTCCATCTACACCACAACACAATAACAGCCATTATTATGACAAAGAGGAAAGTGAATATGAAAAGGGAACTGAGAGAGAGAGATGAATTCAAGGGCAGAACACTAACTGCAGGCTGCTGGCTGGGATGTTCGAACACGGCTGAGCCAGGTTGATGAGGCGAGACAGATGGAGGCGATATAAGTTCTCTACTGTAGCTTTGTTGGTATTCAGTAACTGCATGTACTGTTCTATCTTCTTCTCCAATCCATCTGTCAGCTGCACACAGAAGATTGGCTTACACAAGTCTATGATGTAACAATTTCACAAGTCACAAGATATTAATTTAGGAGCCACTTGGTATAAGCTTTGTTGATATGATAATGATTAACTTACCCTTCTCACTTCTTCACTATAGTCGGGCTGAACATCAGTGTATACCAAGGAGTCATAGATGCCCTGAAAGAGCAAATTCAAGGGTAAATATCATAGCCAACATATCATCCCCCTTTAAAGAAGTGTTCACTGAACATACAACACATGGACCGTTAAACAGACAATGTATGATAAGAAATAAATGGAAGCAAATAAACTCATATCTGCAATAACAATTGTTCTATCAGGATATTGGTTGTGTTTAATCTTCACAGTTGCAAATGATTATCACATTATTTGACTAAGTGTATTTTATAATAACCATATCCACCGCTCCAAGTCCCCACTCACATCATTTTAAAAAAAAACCTGCAATACACGACATTACCAAGTACACAGATGGAATCGACCCTATGACTTTAAGAATTTCTTGGGTTTAGGCTTGGAGGAATTAGGGAGGGCCTTTCTCTTCATTATAACTGCTTGATATAGAAAATGCAAAAAAAACTTCAATCGAGCTCCTAACACCTGTGACACAATTGCTAACCAGTGTAGGCACTCTAATCTTCAAATGCCAATTATCTCAAGCGTCTAATGTGTATGTGTAAAGATATATACCAGAGACTAACGAGGAGGGGCGTTTGAAGATTCGAGTGCCTGTTCGCACCATGTACGATTGTTGACGTAGGGAGTGGAGTCGAGTTCGCAGCATGGCACATTCACCATCCATAAGCCGAGTCTACTGATGATCAAGATAAGTCGCCGGTCGCGCCATAACTCTAGTAACCGATGTGCGTTTCGAACGCAAACAGCCGAAATTTATTGGATCGACTGATCACCTCTACCCCCACCCCCTCCACCACCCAAACACCCGGGGGGACTCTGGGTAGCAACCAAGCAGCAGCCACAGAGACGTACATGCACCGGGGAGATAGATAATACTGAGAGCGTGATATTCATGTCTGCCCATGAATGTCAAAATACACCATGTATACTGCACCGACGCTGGAGTCTCAAAGCACCACTTGATATGAAGTGTTCACTTGGGGACTTGGTAAAGCACATGGCGCCTGATATGCTGATGAGTGCACATATAAGATCGAGAGCAATTGATAGCGCACTCAGACGTCCTGTAGGGCTAATAGCGCGCATGCTGTCGGATGCAAAGTTACTCATGACTTGGTAGTTAGGGATTCGCTTACTTCACTTCACCTTGCACTCAGTACCGTCAATCGATGTACAGGCGGTCTACATGCTACACTTCGCTTCAGTGTCGTGTCTCGCCGTGGTACTCCATGCGACATTGACAAGGCACCGACATTCGCCCCAATCGTGTTTCAAATAAATCGGTAGCAAAAAGTTGCAGGGGGTCCTTAAGCATTGCTTTATAAGATAAGAACATTTGATGCCTTGCTTTTTGTCCTAAAAATTGTTTCTTGTAAGTGGATCATCCATATGTTGTAGATTTTATAAATAACAAAGCAAGTCATGATATTTATCCAAAAAGTGGTCGCCGAGACATGACTTGAAAAGTAGAATGCTACAGCGACGTCACACCGTGAAGTCTGTGTCGGCTGAGAAGTTTCTCTGCCTGTGGGATGCATGAAGCATCACGATAAGATCGGATACATGGATCAGATTGTCTGGGTAGCAACCACCATTAACGCGTGGACATGTTCATAGAAAAACATGCCAAGTTGGTCACGCGACCGGGTCGTGAGGAGCAATGAACACCATTGAAGGATTTCCCGCCATCCTGTCACGATGGGGAGTTTCAAGCGCGGTTTGACAGTCAACAACACCAACTGGCACTGAATTCAACCCAACCTAATCAACCGCCCCCACCTCACCCCATCCCACACGGTAATTTCATAAAATGATCAGGGCGAGGAAAAAGAGGTCAATGCAAACTCAAACATGGAGTGAACTAGCTGCATCATTGGGCCTGATGCGCGGTGGCTCTGTATGAAAGCCCAAGAAGCCACAGGAAGCACAGGCGACAGGCGAAGCAACTTCTGGTTAGTTAGGCATTTAACGTTAGTCATGACTGTGACTGACATCGTTAGGGAGGTGAAGCAGAAAAGCCGACTACTTTAGTGCCTTTGTCGGGAATGGTGAGAGAGGTAGCAGGGGGTCAGGTCCTTCTCAACACCATGTGTGAATGGGTCTTAACAGAAGTTAAAGAAAGAAGACCTCCTTTTCAGTGAAATAGGTCTGGCCCATCTTGCGACGGATAACATAGAGGGGGCAAACAGAGGTGGTAAACAGGGGCTTTTGTGTGGAGGGACAAAGAGGCAGGTTGGAGCCCCCTGCGAATAGTCAAATAATATCATGTTTCTCTCTTTGCTTTCAAGTGCCACAAGAGCAGATACCCAGACAAGCAAACAAGAACTTCTGTATGAATACAAGTGTTGTATTCCACCAAATACTACTAATGTCAAGTCAGACTGAAAACAGAATCCACCCCCCCCCCCCGAATATCATTTGAAGAGAAGACTTTGAAACAGCCAACAGCCACAACACAGGAGGTTTTGGTTTTCAAGCATATTTTGCAGCTATTGCTCTATAACTCAGCACATCAAAATGAAACCATTTCAACATGAATACATGGATGAAGCTGTAAATTTGTCATGGCAGCATGAGTTCTGCAAGCATGGGCAAATTAATATTATATTTGCATGATTAAGGAGACAGCATAGAAAATCTAAGTACCAAATAAAAGAGCACCACACCAGCTGAACATTGTTTATGAGTTGTAACTGGCTCAAATAACTATGCTTGTGCAATTTACAATTTTTCTGAAATTACAGCCCAAATTCCACAATGTCTACCAGGTACCATATTTGGGGTATCTATTACCAGATATTGTGAAGGTTTACCGGACCCGTCGGACATCCAGTAAACCTTTCTTTGGTCCGATTAAAAATGTGATTGTTCACCGGTCCTTGGTCCAGTAATAAATTCTTATATAATAAACATGCCAGTACCCCCTCAAAAATGAAAATAAACCCAAGAATTCACCGTTTCACATCTCTTTTGTCTTTCTCCCAATATTTACAATTTTCGCCGGTTCGTTAGTCATTCGCCAGGCGACGTGACTACGGGTGATTCCGTGGTTGCCGGAAACGCACAAGTAGATTTTTTTTTTTAAAAGTACAGCGTGGCCATATATGGTTGTCAAAACTTCGGTCCAGTAAAAAAAAACTCCAGTAAAGGTTTAAATTCCTTCACAATGTCTGTTTATCACATCCCATCAAAAATCACGAATATGACATGTCAATGGGAATATAAATGGCTGGAGTCACTGATTTGGCCAGACTTTACAGATATCACTTTCAAAAGTAGTAAGGAATCAGTATGCGATTTTATTCACTGCGCAATTTATATTATATTAGTGAAATGCAAAGAAAATTTAAAATGGTGAAACAATTCACATAAGGTACCATAAAAAAAAACTGCTGCTGAGTTAATCAGTTAGAATTGCAAAAAAAAGTTGTAATAAGCACTTTGATCAGTAGATAGCATGCTACATTGTTTTAAAAGAGAAGGTTCACAACTGCAATACTCTTGCAACTGTAAAAAAAATGATATGGACATCATTGGCAAATTCTATATTATAACTAACTATCAAATGAAAAAAAATTCCGTCTAGGATTTGGCTCACACACAAGTATATGTCATTAAAATGGCGATTGCATTGCTAGGTTACAAATTTGGTGGAATAATCCTATCATGCATGGAATATGAATCCCACAACATATGCTATGGTAGAGATCCCGAGTCATAATACTCATATGCATATACAGTCCCATAAACCCCATCATCCAGATAACAGCTGGAAAATGTACCAAGTCATTTGGGATGAACAGCCATAATATCATATAACATGCACAATCCAGACACTCTGACTGCAACTGCCACATTTATACACTAAAGATCCACTTAAATTCTTAGTCAATTCAACAGTTGGATTAAAATTAATAACATATTGTCCTATATTATCAAGTAAGTCATGCATTATGAACAAGGCAGACCATGATCACAGTTCTTTTGAATAAATTTGTAATATGATGAGATCTTACACAGGAACATACTAAACTTGATGATAAGCATTCATAGATGTGAAAATTCTTTCTTTTTGTGTACATCACTACATGTGGTGTGGGCATTGTGTATGATTGTGTATGATTGTATGCATAGCTTTGACTTCAACTAGACGTCCTGCATGGCTACCTCAACCCACAGTTCTTTTCTACAGCCCACAAGACACATCTCAATATTCATGCCATGAAGTATTAATGAAGTAAAAATTGATAAAGTTCACAATGCCAGATCTGATGTTTTCAGCCACCTTTTCCCAGCTTCCGAACCAAACTATGTCCTGCATCTAAAATTCTACAAACATGATTTAATACTCACTTGCATTGCTGTCACACCCATTTCTTCATTACTGAGCTTTGTGAACTTTAGTGTCAGTTTCCTGGCCTCATCTCTGATGTGAATGCCTCCCAATTTCAAAGGATCTATTTCTTCTTGTGTGGGATCGATCCAATATCCCTGGTCGTCGTGATTTGATGGTAGCAACTTTGGGTTGTTGAAGTGCACAACACCGTCTAATCTAGGACCATATCCTTCATATTTGGGTTCAGTTTCACACATACATATGTGTATTCTGGCAAGCAGAAAAATCCCAGTTGGAAGGATTGCCAAGACAAATCCAAGACAAACACTCGCCATTTTCGTGACTGACTGATGAGTGGCCGAGTACTAAAGGCGATGGATGTTCGTTTTCAGCACCTAACCTTTCTTTCGCTGGTATTTATATTCATACACCAAGCAATTTTTAAGACGAACCTTGTGCTTCTTCATGTTAAACACTTTGACAAGCGTGCATTATTGTTTTTCTACTCACACGTGTAGAGCTACATTGCCGCGATAAATTAGTTTCGTAGTCTCTACCCAAAATATCGAATACGAAACACACTTTAGTACAATAACAAACATGGCGTCAATGAGCAGAAGGCTTTTCAAGGAAAGCTGTACAAGATGTTTATTTGCCAGATATAGGACGTTCTCCTTGTCATCGACAATTTTGAAAAATAAAATATCTTATAGAAGAAAAGCTATAAACCATATCAATGGACGAAGTTTCATGACATTGAGGGGTAATTTGCATGTTCATGACGATTTAAGTCCCACCGACCAGCCGACTGTGTGGTTCCACGATACCGGTTCCACTACCCGATTGCGCAATGATTTACGTAGCAGGTTATTACTTCTACTACAGTCTTAATTGGTCCAAAGCCGTCACGTAATAGAAAATTGCTTAGCACTTTCTTTTTTTTACACGTAACTGAATTAGCCTAGACTAATTATACCCACCCCTTCCCACCGGTATGGCCAAACAGTACCAGTTCTCGGCCCCTCATACGATGTTCCAGGTCGATGATTTGCTGTCCCCTACTTCTATGGTATCAGGTCAGTGCGCCATCATGACCATCCACCCCGGTTCGATGTGCCATCGCCTTTTTGTAACGCGTTTGTTTGTACGCCCCTAGAGCACTCTATCATATCAGCAAATATCATTAATACTGTTCCTTTCTTAAATTAAATCTATAGCATTCAGTATATACATTCACCTCATTCTTGTAACACAAGTGTGTTTCATCCCACAGGGCGCATTGTCCTGGAGGCGCAAATTTTTTTATCTTGAAGGTCCTTAGTGTTAGTGTGCTGTTATCCCCTATACTCACCCTACTTTACCTCACCATCAAAAATCATGAAAATTCTGAAAAAAAACTTTATCGACCAATTCCCTGCCACTGTCAAATATGCCTATGGTTCGTTACTAGAACCTGCCATACTATAAAATGTATCATTTCATTTTCCTCATGTACTGTATTTAGGTCCATTATTTCATGGTGATTATGAATGGAAAGACCCTAAATCAGAAGATGAAGTGTGAGTTTATTACCATCTCCTCACAAATGTATGTTGATAGTTTCATTTGCCTGACAATTTTCACCAGCTTAAGGCGTTTGGTTGAAATTAGTTGCGTGTGTTTGTTCCAGTGTTAATGTTACCTTCATAGATCGTGATGGCAATAAACACCCTATACGTGGAAAGATTGGTGACAACTTGTTATACTTAGCACACAGATATAAAGTTGAAATGGAAGGTGAGTAATTCCAGTTACATTCTGTATGATCTAATGGGAAATTTCTATCAATTCAATTGTACATTTTGTTGCTATTATTGTACTCTCAAAAAGCAATTGCTTTGGATATGTTAATATTTGATAAACGCAACACTATCATTGTGCTACCTGATGTGTTCAATAGGTGCATGTGAAGCCTCCTTGGCCTGTTCCACTTGTCATGTCTATGTTCATCAAGACTATGTAGACCTTCTGCCAGAGGCTGAGGAAAAGTAAGTTCATCAGTGTCTTGTACATATTGCTGGTGCAATCTGTGAAGGTAGAGGTGATGTATGGTTTGGATACATGACATGAAGTTGATAAATTTGTGTATCAGATAAATGGGTCTACAAAATTTATTTTCTATTAAAATAGTAGTTCATGTATAAACCCATTTATAATCTTGAAATGTAACATTGAAGTTCTTTATGATTTTTTTCAGAGAGGAGGATATGCTTGACTTGGCTGTATTTCTGAAAGAGAATTCAAGATTAGGTGATTATGTTTTTGTAAACTAATAATGAAAATGGTTGCTTTGGAAAGACAGGGTAATACCACAGACTCATTTGTTATTGTATTGTATTTGTTTGTGTCACCCAGGTTGTCAGATAATTCTGAACAAAGATCTTGAAGGATTAGAAGTCTCTCTCCCTAAGGCAACTAGGAATTTCTATGTAGATGGACATGTACCTGAACCACATTGATCAAATGTTTTCCATCCAGCACAAAATTGGTCTTCTAGCACAAACAAAACGGGTTGCTTTTCAACCTTTACATGCTTTCACTGATGTAAGGATTTTGTGTAGTGTGATATAACCTCTACAGTTAAATTATTTATTGTCAATATTTCAATTTATAATAAACATATGGTAAATAATAGAAAGAATTTTTGCCTCTGTGATTTCAAAACACAACTGAATAATTAAATAGTTGAGATATTTTATATGTTCATGGAACATTTCATTGAGAGATGGTCAAAGATATTCCACACCACATTTCATTCACAGTAAGTCAAAGATATTTCCCACCACATGCTAACTGTTTCCATTTGGTTCTTGTTAATTCATGGTGAGCATCAACAGCCATCAGCTTGCCTGAAATATATCGCTCACATGATGTACAAGCAGTTGTCAGCCTTAGCATTGCTTGCTGATATCACAGTCACCCAATTGTTGAGAAGACATCAGATTTCTCCTTCATCAAGGTTATTGGTCCATGCTACAAGGTCATCAACCTCTCTTTCCCAAGGCTCCTCTCCGTGGTCTGTATTTACCCTAGGGTGTGGCGTTCGCGCTGTCTGGCCACCACTGCCAGCTTGTATTTCTCCTCTTTCATGTAAAACTGTTCAGATCAGTAAAATATTAGATATTATCTCAATCAGATGCAGATGTAAGAATTGTAAAACTCACTGTGGTATACTAGAAAATGATCTTTCTACCCTTGTAGGTTTGGTGATGAATTTCAATTATTATTTGTTATGCATCAGTTGCCTGTTATATTTCAATATCTTACTGTTTGGAGTCTTTCTGGGTGTCCTTGGCTGTAAATAAATTTTCCTCATTTGGTTGATGTGGTCAAGCTTGGCTTGCTTGTTTTCTCCCTCTTTAGTCTTTTGGAACCTACCATACATCAGCTGCTTCTGTCTGAACAATAACACATGGAGAAAAAATAGGAGATATTACTCCACTGGAGAATAAACTTTTATATTTCCCCCATTTCTGTGGCAAAAGTGGTTCTCCTGCTTCTGTTATTTCTGAAAATATTGACCTGTGGTTTCCTGGAAATTTAAGTTGGAAAAATCATGTTGAATTATATCCACTGCCCAGAGAAGATTGAAATGCATACCTTACAATGCCTCTGACAATATCATTTAATGGAAAATGTATAATTTCAATGAAATGATAAGACATGACATACAACAACTGTCTTCACAACAGGCTCCCCCTTTCTAATATGCACATGGTTTGATTGAACCTACTCATCATTTCTCCTCTCCATTTGGTCTTGCAGTTCATGGACTGGCATCCCATAATGTACTGATTGAAGATTAGGTTTGTCATGTAAACTTTCTTCCACTGCAACAATCAAATGTCTCATCTGTGAATGCGTTAATTGATGTAAATATTAAACCTGAAATGGTTGTAATGCTCTGTTTAGCATTGATGATGAAGAGGTAAAAGTAGACCCCCTTGTTGTATGAAACTTTCTTTGATGTGTCCTTACATGGTGATTTGTCATCCAGGTTAGATTTAGATGTGGCTATGCCTGACCATGTGAGATGGTAATCCTCAAATGACACCTTGCCAACTCTGGCTCCAGAAGTCTTTATTTGTTCCCTGTGATGATTTTCTTTCCTATCTGTTTTATGGTACTGCAAGTTTATTTGATTGTCTGGAGGATGAGTGTTCAATCCAGCTGTGAAAATCAACAAAAGGAGGAATATGATGACAACAAAAGGAATTTACCAATGCTCTCTTAAATATGAAATTTAAAACAAATATGATACATGTAAGTGACTCAGGTAACTGATTTGTCGGTACAAACCTTCCACTCTTTGACTGGCTGCAACACAATCTTGCACCATTTGACTGTATGTTTTAGGAGATAAAACTATCATATCTCGAGCTTCGTGATTAACAGAGTGATCTAGGTCAGGGTTTGACAGCATATCCTGTTGAGCATTTGGTGGAATAATTGTGAAAAAAGCGAAAAATATTAATAGAAGCACTGTATTAATGTACTGCTGTTCAATATACAGTTGAGTATCCCTTATCCGGAATTCCGGAATCCGGAACTCGCTCGGTCCCGGGCATTCCGGATGAGGGATACTCAACTGTATATGTAAAACTATCACATCAAAATGCAAAAATTAATACATGCTTGGTGAACATGGAATGTGATATGCTGATATATCTATGTGTGATTCATGATAAAATCATGACACAAGCAAGTGCATATAATAAATACAAACATGTTCCTACCTGAATCTGCTGCAATATTGCTGAAATTGTGCATGGATTTTCCGATGATTTGTCATTATTTAATATATCCAGACATGGTTTTCCTGTTATCATATCCACTGCACACAACATGTGAATTAAATACATAGGCATGGGTTATGTTTCGACTAATAAGAGTTCAACACGGTCTATTGTAACTGCTGACTGTAATGATTTCATAGCTACATAGTCTGACTAAGCAGAGATACTTAATAACAACAGAGCTGAATGATTGTCAAAAACTGGGTTGATTGTACATTGACACTATATAGCTAAGAAATGTGAAAATCCCTGCTTTTGCAATATAGCATCTAACCAGGTGACCATCTATACATGATGAATAACAACTGTAAGACTATCAATAAAAAAAAAAGGAAAGAAGAATATAATCAACCATTTGGATGATAAGGAATGGTGTGGAAGCAGACTTCTGGTGGTCTCGTATTGTAATGCTCGTTGAACTTAATGTAGAGACGGAAGACTCCACCTGGAATTTCAAAAGGACTCAATGAATTGGCAGGTTATATAGCCAAGGGTGCTGTAGACATTCGCTGCATATGTATACAAAATATTACCTTCCCACATGGTTCCAGGTAACCCTTGTAATTTGGCTGACCATTCAAATATATTGTCGTTTCTTAAGGGGCCAGCCTCAATACCCTGTTGAATTGATCAAAGCAAACAAATCTAGATATCGTATGTGAATGCATTAGTATGAGATCTAGCTGGGATAATTATGCACAATAACCAATAAAGATTAGCATCATATACCTGTATTTTTTCTTCCAGCAGCCTCTCATGATCTCTCTCAATCAAAAGATGAGCCCTTGACAACATTCTTACTGCATGCAGAAGTTACACAATCAAAGGTTCAGTTAGTGTCCATGGAACTGAATACATTTTCATTCAAATGCTGAGATTTAATCTCACTGTCTATAACTATTCCCTGACCCTGAGGAACCAACAGCTTGTTTCATCTATCCTTTCTCCCGCCCCTCTTCCAGTTACTCTCAGATTACTTAAGCCCCAGCATCACCAACCACTCCCAAACCTGCATCCAGATTTGCAGTCAAGTATACATGTGTACTTCTCAAGTGACACTTAATCCTTCCAGCTCAGTTCCTCCCTCAAATTTACCACAAAAATCTCATCATTCCCTTAATACAAACTCTGCAAGCTGCTGACTTCTCATCCACCCACCCCCAGATTGTTCACTTCAACCTATTTGAGTGGAAAAGGGATTTTAAGCGATTTCACTTAGATGATTTTGGCCATTCTGGCAGTTGACATGAATTTGTGAAGTCATACAGAGGGTGTACAAATGTTGTCATCTGCCTAGAAATAAGCACATGGCCAAGTCCAAACATTGTCACAGAGTCAGCATCCCGCATAACTAAATCTTGCAAGTTCTCTCATCAATGCCAAGCAACTTTGACTGTGCATGGAATATGCCCTACTCTTGTTGCAAGGGCAGTATTGGCCACAATTCTTTTACACACAGTGACATAACACGCCACCCACAATGCAACTTTTGGAGGTGGAAACAGCGATATCATGTAGTCCAACAAGGCATAAGCAGTTTTCCCCAATTTGATGTTGACATTTGCTAACAATATCAGCGGGTTATATCTCTGGACTTGAAGGAAGTACTCTAAATTGTTACAAGCGCAAGCAAGAGATCTGTGGGTTGTCAGATTGTCCTTACATACAGCCTGCAGATATTTTCACACGTATGAACCCCACTGGCACCCTCCTTTCATGTTTCCTCACCATCCTTGGGCTGTCATTACACAGTGTGGCAAAGTGGTTACTACTCACTGGAACTGCAAAGCTGGGTACGTAGATACTGATTTATATCTGAATTACTATCATGGAATAATGGTAAGTAATCATAGCTTATGTGACATCTGTATCTGACAATAAATGGCTTATTTCTCATTTCATTATTGTGGATACTCAGTAAGAGGTCATTTATTTATTTAGTGAAAAATCAGTGGCATATTTGTTAAGGAAACAACATCACTGAATTGTAGTAAATTACACTACTATGATGTTGAGTTATGTGTGAATGTGTGTTTCATTGGCAAGGTGAATTGTGTTCCCACATAAAGAACACTTCTCGACAAGGTTTAGATGACAGTAAGAGCTCGTGGAACTAGAGAGCCTACATAAAAGGTGTGCAGCATGAGTGGCAGACATAAACTTCTATGGCGACAAACCAAAGGGCAAGGTTATATCAAACAACACACCAGCTCGTAGAGCAGAACCCCAACCAATTGGTTTCACTGGCCTTGCGTTGGAATTTTTTTAGGAACCAAGATAAAAAATGTGACAATTAAGAAAATGTTTGCCCTATTCTTTATTGTATGGACACATAACCACATTACTCATGAATCTTAGACCAAATGAGTATATAGCTGAAAAGATCATTATTATATTTTAATTCACCACCATTTATGAATGTATGTATTTAGAACACATACATTATGAACACAATGTGTACCAGATATCCATCTAGGAAAACAAATACTGTCTGTAAATTTGGTCTAATCTAAGAAAATAATTACTCCTGTGGCTTAAATTTTTATCACAGATGGAAAAATAAGGAAACAATGCATGGGATATCACAGGACTGATTTTACACAGATTACAAAAAAACAAATGTGCAGAGCAAATTTATTGACGTAGAGACCGCCAGCCTTAGGTTCCCATAGCTTTTGGGTAACAGGATCAGTACAAGCGCACTTTACGCTTAGGTCGGGAATCTTTAAGAAAGAAACTTTCCCCTCGCCATTTTTCATCAATGGTTGCTCAATGCAAGGCACTTGGCCCTGGTGTTTTGATGATGTGTTGCCACCTTAGGGGCGAGGGGCCATAGAGCAGAATCTTTAAGGATATAAGCAAATATGCTCCATCTCACAATGAAGACAAGGGATAGTTTAAAAAATATACATTTTCATATCCATAAATGTCTTAACATCAATCTTGCCTAGATTGCAACAACAGTGATACTTCTTTATTAACAGAAACAATGAAATCCAACACAGTTTTAAGAATTGTTGTCAAACATGGCTACTGTGCAAATCAAATACAAGACGGATACCACAGCAAATTATCTAGAGGTAGCAGCATGTTGTGTCTGCGGGTCAAGGTCCAGTGTAGGTGCCAGCAAGCAACTCAAACTTTTCAATTGGGCCCACATCTATGGGTGATGTACGAAGATACTAGGTCAGATGATATAATACTGTTTCATGTTGCAGTTGTGAATATTACTATGGCCTGTATTGGCTCGGCTTTCGGTTGGAAATTATGAGCTCCACCAAATTATGTTGCATTGTGGGAGTCGGCAATTTTTTGTGATGAAACTTATTAATGATACAATACTGTAGTAATAGAAACAGTCCTCGTGTCATTTTGTGATATAATCTTTCGTTTTGTCACAAACATTATGGCCAGGAGGACTTTTGTAAGTTTTTAGCGAGTTCACTTGCCATTTTGACATCGGAATCTTAGAAAATTTAGCAGGTGGCTCTTCGCTCCTACAGCGCGGATGTGAGAGTAGTAAATAGGGCGGACGCTGTCAGAGGCGAAGTTTCTTTGCCTATGGTGGTTCTTGCACTAGTCCAAGCACTACAAAACTTAGCTCCGGTCGAACGGTAATATAAATATATACTATTCGGGCGTCTTGAAGGGCTATATACACAACTTCGTCATCATGCTATATTCGTACTAAGAAATCCCTGAAAAAGCCCACATTTTTGCTTCAACATTGTATAAAATGGGGAATTCGTTGCCATGCGCAGCGACGGTGGCGCCCTCGGCAAAATGCCCGTATTGTGTGCGTGAAAGAATCGCTGCACGACGGTTTAATTATCACCCGGGAATAGTCACCGTCCGACGGGGCTATGCCTAGGGCTGGACTAGCTCGTATACCAACAGCACACCTTAACCAAGGGTTTTGATGTAAAACATTCAGTGAAGGAAAATGGAACAAAAAGCATATATCGAACATACTGTTTATTTGTAATTACCCTAATTTTTATCGAATGGTCATCTTATCAGAACGTCCACCATATTGTTTCACTTCACAACGGATATGACGAAAATATGTTATGGAAAACCAAAAGTATCTTATAGATAGTTTGTAGTTATGGCCTCTGACAGCGCCGCGCTATTTACTACTTTAGATCTCTCACATTCGCGATAAGGTGGCATCAGATCATCAAAACACCAGGGGCGAGTGCCTTGCCTAAGACACAGTTAACCAATGAAATGACTTAAAAGGTTTTGGCTGAAGGAAATTTCAGTGATTGTTTGCTGACAGTAAGAAATCAAATTTCAAAAGCCTTAATGGATTCACATTAATCATGTTATTAAATAACCCCTACACCCCACCCTTCATGCAAACTGATTTTCAGTTTGTAAAGAAGTAATGATTTCATTGATTTTTCAAAGAAAATTTAAATTTATTCAAAGATTTATTTACGTTTTCTCCCATTGCAAGCCATTACATTTCTCAGTGTAAATGTTTACATTACAATAACATTATACATTAATTATGAAACTTTATTTAGTCAACCAACTTGTAAAAATAGCTGGTATATGGTCAAGAATAGTGAAAACAACATGCTCAGTAAGCTATCTTTGCAGAAAAATATTCCTTACTCTATGTAGTAAACTTTTTGTTTCATCTGATACACTTACAATACCTGTTTATAATATTTGAGCATTATTGACATGAATATATAACAATGATTATGCATAGTAAGAAGACAACATGCAGCTTAGATCATAAGTTTCCTTAATTGCTTCGTATGCCCCACTCAGAGACTTTCTTTTGTGCATATACCATCACTACCATACTTGTCCCATTTGATAGAAAACTGCGTATTGTTCCTGGCATTATTCCACGATAGAGAGCAAGAAATCCACCACGTTCTTTAATTACATGCTGCATTCTTTTCCACACTGGCATTTTTCTGATGACACAAAATTCTCCATCACCTGCCATGTTTAATTCATCAACCAATAAAGGAAGTTGACAAACATATAAAATTTGGTAAATCATGGTGTCCAAAACACAAGCTTGTAAACAAATTTCAAATAAAGAGTGCAACATAACAGGTACGGTGATTCAAACTGAATAGGGCAACACAAAGACCTATCATGAAATAAAGCATGCAGAGGCTTTATCAAACATAACTTACTCTCCATAGTTTCCTTGCACCTGAGCTTTCATATATTCAAGGGGCCACACCAACCACCATGCCAAGGTAGCTGATAGTCCTGATGTCAAGAATGGCCCGAGGAGAGGCTTAGAAAACTGGTCAGGAAAATGGCGCCGTCCACTATCCACAAGAATAAAGTAGGTTGTCATAAGACCCAAAGTTCTACTCAAAGTTACCCCAAATCCCTGCAAAAAAAGAAGAGCTAGATTACTGTGAGTAAGAAAAATGTAAGGAACTGCAAAGAATAATTCAAGAATATTAGCCAGTGTTAACTGATATTGTAAAATTCAATACAGCTTTGTAACACACTGTGGATCATGAAATGATGGTGTCATATCATTGCACCATTCAACTTTACAGTGTAAAGTCCTCTGAACTGCCAAGACTGTTGAGTTTGTCTCCTAATCTGAAAACACAATGCCAGCTCTAAATCTTAAAAGATGCAAATGAATGTCATTACATATGTACTGAACGCAGAATTCCTTCAAAGTAAATGCAATCAATGGCATCATGCACTTAGCAGCTTCCACAACAATGAGGGATATAAAAAAACCTGTTCACGTCAAGTGAAAAGGGTATTTAAAGGATGCACCTTGGCATACTCAAGTGGTGTTTCAATGATGGCACGAGCAGTAGAACCCGCAAGGCCAGCCAACACAACTCGCCTGAAACAATGCAACTGTGAGTAATAAAAAAAATGGGCAAATTGTTTAGGAGATAAAAATAAACCCTTGGGCGGCAGTCATCACCATATGCAAGAGCAGGGCTTCATCAAGGTATAACAATTATTGAATACATCTGCAGAGGCATTCGGTTTTCAATCAACTTATATTCAATAGGAACTATACAACTAAATTCATTTATTACAACTTTCTTTGTCACAGGTTTGTGATACTTGATGCTTTCTAGGCCAAGAATGTCAAGCTCATTGTGATGACAGTACCCTTATGTAATACTTATATCATGAACACATTTAGCCAGTGACTTATTGAAAGAAATTTATGAAATAAATATCATACCAGAATAAATTCATTCAATCACCCAATTCAGTGGCAATGATGGAATAATCAAAAGCACTATGATTAAACATTTTACACAACCATATTACTGTTAGAAGCTATCAACCCAGATACTTTGATTAGTAGTGTTTCATGGACAGGTAGTTGTAGCTGGTAGAGGTAGGACAAGGGAATCACAAACATGCTATAAACACAATCTAACCATATTTACCATAGTACAGCACAAAATAATAGATTTTTTTTAGTTATTTGCTAATGACCTGTAATTGATATTGCATTGTATACTGATGCCAATGCCTTACACATGTCAATTTGCTGGTTGTTCAAAAATAAAAGAACAGTTACAAAACAAGAGGTCTATGGGCCTCTAAGCTCTGCTGCTTTTGACACACGATAAGACCCAAGGTAATCAGTGTATGTGCAGCTAGATAAGTTTCATGGGAGTTTTACACTCTTCAACAATCAGAACCACTTGTCCAAGACAATGGTTGTGTCCAGCCCAGCAATAGGTACTCACTATCAACTGCAATGGATGGTTACAAACGCACGACTTCCAAATATGGATTTGCATCTTGAATTTTGGTCCAAAATGTTCAACCTAAACTAGAGTAAATATGGTACATTTCCAAACCCATGCAAGATTAAAAATGCCTTGTGCACACTTCAAGTCCTTTTATTTGCTAACATTGCAATTACCTCAACCTGGATTTTCAGCAATTGAATGGTGACCCCCTTCCTGTGTTATGAGGTGACTGTTTACGGAGTCACCAGGCAAGAGCAACCTCAGCAAGGACATGTGATGAGGTAAATCCTCAATGACATACATCATTTGAATGGTGTGGTCTTTACTTGTTTATTGATATGACAGAATACAAATGATAACTGTTCTTTTTCTCCACACCAGTGAACTACAACACATGATTATAGAGTTGATACGTATAGATAATTGTAACTAAACATTGCTGGACCTTAAACAGTAACAGGGCTTTTGTGGTATATTTAACAACAAAGAATAAAGCAAGCAGGTGTTGTCACTAACAATGCATTCATATATGCACTGTGGTCAAATATATATGTTCTGATTGTGGATATAACTTAGAAAATGCATGAAATTACTCTGGCTCTCAAACTGTAACATGTTTTGCTAACTATAATATAGACATACCTAGTTCCAGTAGTGTTGAGTGATAAATCAAGCAATATAGATAAAAACGAAAACCCTAAATTCAGGTTCTTTATACATGCTGATCCAGAGTGGTGGCAGCAAAAATAACAGGCGATGGCAATAAATGATTACCTGAGGTTCTGCAAAATACATTTATGACATCAGTTCACCAGGTTTTTTTTTTGAAAAGCCAGTGTTTTTTTTTTTTTTTAAATCACTGAGATCTGCACCCATTTGTTATTATAAATGATTTTCACAATATAAAGCATTATATTTTATCAGTAAACAAAAGCAGCTGATCCTGCTGGAGAAAAGTTATATGAGGGACTCACAGTTGCAGTCCAGCAGTCAAAGGAATCTCATATCTCCCAAATGAGTTATCCAAATAGGTGTATCTACACACATTATAACCATAATCACTTAACAGACATGCCAGCAATAAATAAATATACTATCAACTCGCACTTACTGAACTGTAAGGTTGGAATTATTTCGCTTGGATGATCAGTATTACATGTACTTGAATACAAACAATAGTGTTCTCTTTCTATAATAGATAGAACATTATCAGGGAAAAAGAGAAGAGTTGTTTCAGTAGCAATCTTAAGTATGAATACATTTTTTCCAAAAAACAATTTGCACTGAGATCACAGGTACTGACCCTGCTTCAAATACTGCAAACTGGGTTGAGCGAAATATCCCTGATCCCCAAAGAGGCGGAATGCAACCTCTGGAAAAAAAATAAACTGATTACCCAAATAAGGCAAATAAGAAACATATGCAAAAATATATCTACCACACAACTATCTCACCTATATAAACCTATTACACCTTGGGTCCGTAGTGTCTTCATTAAGGTCTTCCCCATTCCACCAGTTTCGAAGCCACGCTGGGCCTGCATCTTAGTTTTTATGGTATCAAGTGGGTGACCCACTGTGACACTTGTGACACCATACAAAATCCCCACTGTTGGAAGAAATAAATGGACTTCATAATTTATTTCCATTTATATAGAAGGGATTAAATTAATGTAGTTTTTTTTAAATAGACCAGTTAAATGTTCTGTCCCAAGAAATAAACTACTTAATTAAGTTATGAAGAATCATGGTTACCTCAATAAAAGATGACAGAAATGTTTAAATAGATACCTCCTAGCCCAATAGCACCCTCCTTAACCCAATGAGCACGTTCCTCATTGTGCGTCATATTGAGAACTACACACATAACAATTACATAAACATACAAGTGATTATTCTACATGATATGGCGTCAAAACCACACCTACTTCATCAGGCAACAATTCCTCAGATGTTGTCAATAAAGATCCAGTTAATGGATTCCCTACTGCATTTTAACTACAGACCCTCTTACAATCAATCGCACACCCACCACCACTACCACACATAAAATTCATCCACACTTCCCAATGAATGCTTTATCACTAAAATCAAGGACTAAATCAGTGATAGGCAAATTCTTCTGAGGGAGAGGGAGGAGCACATGTGGAGGCATAGTTAGTTCAATGGGACAAACGATATCCTAGACAAGTTACCTCGCTAGCCCTGCTGCCTGTGTCATGTAGGCTAATTAGCCTACATGAAACAGGCAGCAGGACTGCCAAGTTAACTCCCCTAGGGAAATTTTCTAAGGTTTTTGACCCAGGTAAATATATAAGTCCCTGTAGCATTGAATAGGTCTGAAAAACCAGTAGGCAAAGAAACTCCGCCTCTGACAGCGCTGCGCTATTTACTACTCTATATTCTTAAAATTGTGTTGGATTTCGTTGATTCTGTTAATAAATAAGTATGACTGTTGTTATGGATATGAAAATCAGACATTGTGAAGGTTTACCGGACCCGTCAGACATCCAGTAAACTTTTTTTTGGTCCAATAAAAAATGTGATGGTTCACCGGTCCTTGGTCCAGTAATAAATTCTTATATAATAAACATGCCAGTACTCCCTCAAAATTGAAAATAAACCCAAGAATTCGCCGTATCACATCTCTTTCGTCTTTCTCCCAATATTTACAATTTTTGCCGGTTCGTTAGTCATTCGCCAGGCGACGTGACTACAGGTGATTCTGTGGTTTCCTGGAATCGCACAAGTAGATTTCACGCGGATTTTTAAAAGTACAGCTTGGCCATATATGCCTGTCAAAATTTCGGTCCAGTAAACAAAATCTCGGTCCAGTAAGTTTTTCAAAATTTTCTGGACCGAGGTCCGGTAAAGGTTTAAATTCCTTCACAATGTCTGGAAAATGTATATTTTTTAAACAGCCGTCCCTTGTCTTCATTGTGAGTATTAGGAGCATATCTGCTTATATCCTTAAAGAATCTGCTATAAGGCCCCTCGCCCCTAAGGTGGCACCAGATCATCAAAACACCTAATGCCTAATTACTTAGTAATATTTAATAAACCATATCATATGTTGCAATGGTCATGCCATATTTAATTGAAGATTATGCCGGAGGGGACACTTGTAAAACTTAACGGATGTCACAATCTAATAGCTCTTACGAATCAAGTACGGGATATACTGTAGCAATCCCCTCAACAAGGTAATCAAACCAAATGTTGGTCTTTTGGGCTACTTTCTAACATCATCTTGCAGTACAGCTGGTGGTTAACGTTTCAAACTTCCTTGCAGTTGCATAAAGTTTTTTATGATTTACGCATTGGAATTAATTATCTGAAATTTTAACACTATATGTCTGTACAAAAATTTACACATTCATTTGCATTAAAAATCAGCGTCGAATAGTCGCTACGATTGATCAAAGATTCGAGAGATGCTAGATTCAAAAGTTTGGACATCGTTTCACCGGGGATTGCGTCTCACCTTTTTATATTCTATATGAACCCTCACAAATTGTGTAGTCATTGAAGATTTGAACAAAAAAAAAAGGACAAGCTTTCAAAGGAAGAGTTGAATCATCTGTTTAATACCCGATCCACTTGTGCTCCCTCTTGCGTAGAACTTGATCGATAAGCTCTTTTGAACTAAGTACGGGAGTGATGCATGCACTCCCTCTTAGGTGATAAATAGAACCTGACCGTGGTCTATTGGGCTACGATCGACTGTTGATCTGTTGGGCTAGATTCAGCCACAGCGCAAATCCTGTTCAGATAAGAAGTATTGCAGCTGCGGTACAAAATATGCATATGATTCAATCATGGCGGGAACAGAGGAGGAGTCCGAAATGACAGTGGACAATAATAACGATGAAAATGACACTTTGCAAAGTGACAAAGTCCAGCGAACGAATAAGTTTCCGTTATCCCGGATCAAGCACCTTATTAAAATGGATCCTGATGTTGCCCTAGCCAGTGCTGATGCAGTTATATTGTTGGCGAAAGCCAGTGTAAGTTTCTATATAAAATTAGGTAGACCCTATGTGACAAAAAAAATAACTATTTTAGAATTGAATTGAATTTTTTCATTCTGATAGAGCTTAATAAAAGAAACAAAATGACACCAAGATTGTCAAAATATGTTAAGAAATAAGAAAGTTATGTCGATTTTAGTCCAATGGAAACTAATTAATTTGTCCCTCTGTTTTGCTTTGACTAGGCCAAAATAGTGTGATCCGGGAAATGAATTAGCCATAACTTTCTAGTTTTTCAAGATAATTCAATGAAATTTTCAGGACATTGAGAATAGGGTCTCTGCTATGATATGCATGATCTTATTCAACATCCATCAGTTTACATATCTTTATTAGTTAAAAAATTATTAGCTAATAAAGGGGCGAAAATTTTATCAACACCAGTCTGATGGCAAGAGATGTGAGAATATATCAAGTGCCTTGCAATCAAGAAATTCAAGAAAGGTTTATTGAAAAGTAAAGAAACACATAATTAATATATCCTAGAGTTGGCATATGTATGATCAGCTATGTACAGCAACATTATCCCAGAAAAATATATTCAGCAATATACAGTCAGGTGAGTAGTCTATACAACATTTTTCAATCAGAAATAACTAGTTCTCCCAGTAACAAATCAGTGGCTGCAGAATAAACAGAAACATCAGTATCCTGTGCATTATTGTATTCTTGGTCTTCAGTCCAATATGCAATTCTGTACAATTTTCCCTTCCTTTTACTCTCCCATGATTTCAAACTCTTTGTGGTCACTCAACTTTCTAAATTTATCTAGAGTCTGTGACACTAGTCTTTTGATATCGCAATTTAAAGAATGACCAGGAGCTGTTGCAAAACGCGCCTCCTTCAACTGTCGCTCAGTCTCAGTACGGCTGTTCCCAAATGTCAGGTATAGATGTAGCACATGTCCATTTTTTAATGGACTGACTGAACTGGAAGGAAGGACGGAAAACTTCTCCTCTGTGTGCTTTCTTGCTATGCCAGGCCGAGACTCTGCTAGTTTACAGAATTTCTTCTTTGGAGGCATCTTTCAGTTCTTTTCGCGTCAAGGAAGTGACGTTCAGTTCTTAAAAGAACTTTTCGCTTCAAGGAAATGTTCAGATTGTGAAGAGTTGCAATTCGGTCGCCTATGGTTTAACCGTATAGGTTATATGAAAGTAGATGCGTGAGGGTCAGCTTATATACAGTCAAGAACAGAGACAGTTTGTCCGTTGCTGGATCCTTTTGATCTAGACTCGGCAGCTCTGAGCTGCTTAGTGCGCGACGTGACGAATTGCGCTTTTGATGTTGTCCACCACAGTAGGCGACTATTACGTCCATAGGTTTGAATTGTCCGCTTCTGACAAAACGCATTAACCGTCATTTATATTTTGAAACGAGAATGGGAGAAAACTTAACTATCGTTTTTATTGAGTTTTAAAAATATACATTTAACATTGCGGGATAAGCGCAGCCGCTTTTTGCAACGTTCAGCTGACACCTCCACCATTGCTGGATCTACATGGGGACATTCATATGAGTATAACTCAAGTTGCCTGCCACCAATGTTAATGAAACTTGGCCAGTTATTAGATGAGATGTAGTTTAAAACGTCTATTAACTTTAGAATGATGTCTATGCGTGAGAAAGAAGGTTTTGATGAGATGGAACTTAATGAACTTTTATAATCGCGCGATCTCCGAAATGACGCATTGCTTGATGTACATGGGGACATTCCGCTAAGTATAACTCAAGTTGCATGCCACCAATATTGATGAAACTTGGCCAGTTATTAGATGAAAAGTTGTTTTAAACGTCTATTAACTTTAGGATGATGTCTATGCGTGAGAAAGTAGGTTTTGATGCGATGGAACTTAATGAACTTTTATAATCGCGCGATCTCCGTAATGACACATTGCTGGATGTACATGGGGACATTCCTATAAGTATAACTCAAGTTGTCCTGCCACCAATATTAATGAAACTTGGCCAGTTATTAGATGAGATGTAGTTTAAAACGTCTATTAACTTTAGGATGATGTCTATGCGTGAGAAAGAAGGTTTTGATGCGATGGAACTTAATGAACTTTTATAATCGCGCGATCTCCGAAATGACGCATTGCTTGATGTACATGGGGACATTCCGCTAAGTATAACTCAAGTTGCCTGCCACCAATGTTAATGAAACTTGGCCAGTTATTAGATGAAATGTTGTTTTAAACGTCTATTAACTTTAGGATGATGTCTATGCATGAGAAAGTAGGTTTTGGAGCGTCGAAACTTAATGACAATTTGTAAATCTCCATATCTCCGCAATGACGTGACGGAATCAAAAATTTCGAAAACGAGGGAAAAATAGGGGTTTCCATCTACGTAATAGAAGAATTCCCTGTGGAAATCTCTACAACAGCCAATCCGTAGCCAGGATATCATTGATCACCCTGCGCGGGATAAGCGAGAGACCCAAGCTGCGGTCTGCGGACATCGGCCCACGCCTACCGCTTGGGATTGCCACATACCTATCGTAGGCAAAGAAACTCAGCTTAGCTCTTATGAACCAAGTGAAGCTTACGCTCCCTCTCAAAGGGGAGTACCCGATCGACTCTTGGTCTGTTGGGCTAACTCAGCTCCGCGCTATTTACTACTTTCGATCTCTCACATCCGCGCCTAAGGTGGCATCAGATCATCAAAACACCAGCGGCGAGTTGCCTTCCCTACCCCATGTCGTAGCTCTTTTGAACCAAGTGGAGCTTGCGCTCCCAACAAGGGAGTACCCTATCGACTGTTGTTCTGTTGGGCTACCCCGTCGAACTGTAATATAATAATGATAATCTCTTTTATTGACATCGTGATACATAGAACATGTATATGAGAGACTACATTGTCAATAAACGCTACAGCTGACTTAACAAATAACAAATATGACCAATTATGGCACAGCTCCAATATCATTTAACCATTTAGTAAGTAGTGTGCCAAGTATAACCCAACTGATGTCGTCAACTTAGCATTCTTGTTCATCCCTCTCATCTAACAGTATTGATTTTAGTCGAGTGGGTAATTGTCTTTGTCTGAGCTCTTACTGATAAGCAGTGACCATTTGAATAGGGGTTATTCTATAGTTTTTATGAAAAATCTGTGTCTAATTAATCAGTGTGTGGAGGGAGTACGAGTACTCTGTTCATGGCTCCTTGAAACCTTAAAATCGGCCCAGCAATACCTAAAAACTCATTGAATTCAGAGTTGGGGAATTATAGTGATGTCATGTATATGTTAGACTGTTCAGCCCCATATTTGGAACGAGGTTGCCTAGCAAGCTGCTTGGCAACCGCACCTTGGAAACCAAAAATGTTAAGTTTTCAGTCGCAACGCAGCGCTGTGGTCTCAGAAAAAAGATCATTACTTCGGCTGTCGCCATTTGTGTTGTCGGACATTACCCTTCCTGCTTGTTGGTCTAATGTGTTCACAATGATGCCCAAATCTTGAATGAGTGAAGATTTTATGAAATCTACATTATGTAACTAAAGCGGAAGAATACACATTGATAGCGAGGTAAATTCAGTGCGCGTTATGATTTACAGCTAACATTCATGTGGTTCATGGTTTTAGGGAGCCACCATTATCGATGGAACGACATAACTGAATAAAACAGATTTCCACAGTAGATCATGAATATTTCCAGTCAAATAATAATGTTAAAAACTTATCAACGTAATTTCCATCATGGAAACTTTGCGGCACAAATTAGAAGACGTTATTACTTAAGTCTGCGTTAATCGTAATGTAATAACGAGATGATCCCTGATTGCCTTATATGGGGCTGAACAGTCTCTTTCAGCAATCTTATATTATACCTTCATATCTGTATGTCTGTTTCATCAGGTCATCTGTCCGTTTCGTACACTTTTTATGGAGAGTTTTCTTATGAAGAGTGCAGACTGCCCCTAATAAGACTTCTTTTGATAATGGGTCTTTGCACGATAAAAAAATAAGCTCTGCATGATCTTTGACCCATGATTTATTATGGAAATCTCAAGCACCCAATTAAACCCAGTGAAGTATCATGATTCAATTTTGTCTTAACTTGTTTTAGAAAACTAGCCGGGCTTCATGTTCTATTGCCCTCTTCTTTTTTTTGCAGGAATTGTTTTTGCAGGAACTCGCTAAAGATGCATACAGATACACAATGCAATCCAAACGGAAAACGGTACAGAAAAAAGATTTAGGTAAGGTATTCTTACTAAATTTTAATTGCTTTCAAATAAATGCTTGGAAAATTATGTTACATGGTGAGTGGAACCAATTTTGGTCTAGCATTTGGACCTAACCCCATAGGCAGTTGGAATGTTCAATGTACTTGTTGCACATTCACCATTTATTGGCAGATACTTCACATATCTTGAAAAAGAAACTAACAGAACTTGTGAAATTATATGATTATCTACCAAATTCCTATGACAGTCTAACTGTTCAAATTGTAATCGCCCCTTTCTCGCTATCCCCTGGCTCAGTAGGAACAATTCAGTATTGACCAAACCTGATGTATTACATGTATGTTATTGGCTGCATGCAGAATTGGCTGTGGATGGTGTTGATAATTTGGCATTTCTAGAAGGTGAGGATTGTCTATTAATTTATCAGAACTGGACTAAAACATTGTATGATTTGTATTTGCTTTGAATTTGTATGGTTCCCTTAAGTATCACATATGACACAGTGTATGTTTGAGTACACAGACATAAGCTTTTTAAGGTTGCACTATCTGTATGTATTATTTTGCATTAATTTTACTTCAGGAACATTGGATACCTGACATAGGAACTGGATTTGTTGTTTTCAAAAACTGCAGCCAGTAGGAATAAATAAGATATTTATTCTAGAGGATTCTGAGACTGAGAAGCATCTTTGGAACCCTATCAGAATTTGGAAATTGCTTGAGTGGGAGAATGTATTGGTGAAATTTATAAACTCATTGTGTCATTTTAATAAATATATTTGTTATATATCTCATGAGCAAATTTTCTTGTTTTTGATTTTATGTGCTTCATATGCATCTTATTGAAAGAACCTGTATTATTGAAGGATTTTGTTAAATATTCTCTGGTGCAGTGCCAAATCCCCACTTTACTCGGGTTGTTTTTCGAAACTTTTTGGTTCTTCACGGTTCCTCCGTTTTAACAAAGTGTATTTGGATGTCGTAAAATCATTGAAAAGTACATAGATTCAGGTGATTTAGTTACTAAGATCTCAATATTGGGATATATTGCCCCTGTTTCAATAGTGACTAGGCTGCACAGGATGGTGGATGGTTTTGGCAACAGTTGTTCAATCCCTCAGATGTCTTTATTTCAGTGTCATGCAACTGTTGGTGAATATATGAGAGAACGGTCATTGGTGCACAAAGTTTTTGGCAAAAATGTCATATAATTGGTTAAGGTATGTAGGGATGAATTGTGTGTTCTGCTACAAAGATATATGTAATGTGGAAAAGGTTCTTTTTGTCGAACAATTTAAGAGTCCCAGCTTAGAATGGATAATATGAGCTGTTAAGAGGTCTGCTCCAAACAAGTGGACACCAACGTTAACAGACTGTTTGGCAACAGCCCACATACATAGTAAAATGTGTCGCCTTTCGACTCGCAGGTTGTGGATTCGATACCAAGGTGTGAAAACCTGACTAGATCACCTTGAGATATCTCGTTGTTGAAAGTGACGTTAAACCCCAATTTTACCATTACAAATATCACTGCCCTTCGAATGACCTATCTGATATTAGTCATATTGCAATTTGGTCTTCAGTAATATACCGTCATATCAAAACATCTTTAATGAGATTAACGTACAGTTGACAGTGCAAAGCAATTAGAACACATTAAACCCAGTTTCCATACATGCATGTGATTAATGCACCAAAAAGTGGTAAATCAAGTAAGGTGCGTTGTTATCCTGTCATTGTCACTAACAACAGGGAACAATTTACAAATTATAGTCCAAGCCTACAAAAGATCATGCTTCGCTGTTTTTATCAGTTAATTGCTGTCAGTGTCAGACAACGACCTCATACAAATGAGGACGTAGGGTGAAAGAGAGTTGAATTCTTTGGACCAGTAAATCAACCCTTGTGCTATTTAATTATCTTTATCAATAAAAGGGTTACGAAGGCCTTAAAGATATGCAGGATGTGCGCATGAAATCCACATGCATTTGCGCTAGATGCCATGCGAAAGCGATGATATCCGTACGTAACCAATGTCGTCTGTGTGTTAGGTGTTTCGTTTCGCTCACTGTAATCCCGCTCTACTTTATTCTGGTGCGTGACCCAGTTAGTTAAACGTCTATAGAAGGCGGACGACTTAACATTCTGCTGAGTGTTGTGACTAAACCTACCACAATGGTCGCGTTGTTTTGACCACTATAATTTACCATGTCGCTTTGAAGGGTCAAAATGACCAGCAGTAAAAACAGCCTGGATGCGGAAAGTATCCCATCCAATCCAAGAGACAGTGCTGACGAGTCGGATGATGAAGAAAGCGAAGTATTGGAGGAAAGTCCGTGTGGACGCTGGCAAAAGCGAAGAGAACAGGTTTGTTCAGCTCCATCTGTTTAATGGAATGGGCATTTAATTTTGTCTCGCTGCCAAGATGACCAGTAACTATCTGTTATCTGTCGGTTGTAATTGGTTTGGTGGAGTGTCTCTATTGTGGGTGACGATTCTGGTTTGTCAATCAAATTAAAAATTATCAATAAGTACTCTCAGAGAGAGGAGCAACACTGTCAACAGACAGCTGTTTGCTAATAGTAATAATCATGACTAAGTCTATGACTCCTGAGCCAGGTGGTGTAAGACTGTCTTGTGTATTTGATATCTTAATATCTTTTTTACAATTTTCTCAACGACTAATAAGAGGGATGTCCAATAATGTGTTGCCATAGTTGGCTACTTGTGCAGATATGATTTTGAGTCAATGAGGATTGCTGATATCTACATAGTCCCCAGTCAGACGGTGATATATTTATATACAACGTCCTGTACTCCCCTGTAGGGCTATTATTTACAGAGCTTCCACGAGGCGTGCAACTGTCCCGAACAATGCTAAACAGCAATATGTTTGTTGATATCAGCATAGATTCCCATAAATACATTTCCCAACTGTCTCAATAAGTCAACTTATTTGTTGTTACAAAATGACATAGTTATGTCAGTTTGTGCCTCCATTGAAACAAAACAAAAAATTGCAAATCAATAAGTAGATAATGCATGTTGAAAGGCTCCCCAGTGGTCCCAAGGTCACCATGCCTTCTGATTCGATCAATTATCTTTCATTTTATTGTACAACTTATTAATGTAATTGTTGTCAACTGGCTAAGTTGGATTTTTCCACTGTATGCATTTGCACTGTTAGGTAACCCAGCGCGATGTCCCTGGAATCGACTGCGCCTTTTTGGCCATGGACACAGAAGAGGGAATGGAAGTTGTTTGGAATGAAGTTCGTGTTTCTGAGAAAAAATCTTCCAAAGCAAAATTGGTAAGCTGTTTCTCTAACAGTGATAACATAGCATGTTCATGTAGTGTGCAAGTAGCATATATTTATGTAATCAAATGCTGTGGACAACATTAAGCAGTTATCACATTCTGAATGTTGACAGGAAAAGATCAAGCAAGTATTTGATAACTTGATTGAGTTGGAACATGCCAACATTGTGAAATTCCACAAGTACTGGACAGACACTAAGTCAGACCGACCACGGGTAAGTTGGTCTCATCTTATTTTGTAAAACTTGACTTAATTAATCAATTATATGTTGGGGAATATTACAGTGAAGATCAGCTCTCACATCTTGCTCACCATATAAATCCATCTTATGCATTTAATTACAGGTCATCTTCATCACTGAATATATGTCATCTGGATCACTCCACCAGTTTCTGAAGAAAACAAAGAATAACAACAAAACTTTGAAGGTACTTTGACGTCCCACATTTTCCTTTTATCCCATTTTACATTTTGCATGGAGACCTGAAGCTATAATATATTTTTATTATGTCTCCATTTCTCAAGGTAATAATACCACAGTGATGTAGGCAACATTTCGGCAGACACCTGTTATAACCTTTTTTACTTTTCTTTGGCCTCGTAACCTTTGATCAAAATCAGATGGTGTATTACTCAAACACCATCGCCCGCTCATTTTCCATTTCTATTTACATGAGCCTTACTTTGTACAAACAAGGTACCAGTGCATTGATATTGTGAGGCTTTCATTGCACGTTATTGGTTCAGCTGCTTGTCCATCATTGAATCAGTGTTCAAGTATCAAGACTGTCAGTGGCTAGACATGGGTGAGTATGTGTTCCAAGGGGGGGTTCCTTTATGTCTTTGTGGTGGTTACAGGCTTGGAAGCGATGGTGTACTCAGATACTATCAGCTCTCAGGTTTGCAGATTCACATAATTTCACATGAAAATCTACACAGTGTTTTTGTTGATGGAACTGTTATATGCTAGATTGCTCATTACTGGTTTTCTTCGATCTTCTAGCTATCTGCATTCCTGTACTCCTCCCATTATCCATGGGAATCTGACCACAGATACTATCTTCATTCAACATAATGGTCTCATTAAAATAGGATCAGGTAATATTTTTAGCAGAGGAATAACATAAGCAAATGTGATTTATATATTTAATTGGTATTTTTACTGAATGGTCATTTAGATGGAATTATGACTTTTATTTAAGTGGCCCCTGATGCAATCTACAGCCATGTGAAAACCTACAAAGCAGAGGCTAAAAACATGCATTACTCTGCCCCGGAATATGGAGGTAAGACGTGTTCTCTTTATACCAGGTCAACTCTTCTCTGTGTACACAAAGGGCACTTATTGTTTATGTGTCCTCTAATTTGATGGACACCTTTCTGAAAGACAGATTGCCCTAATTTTAATTGAATTAATCATACACAATTTTGTGTCTTTAAGAAACCGTTGAATATTGAATTATTTGTTGCGTAAAAATCAAATGTTAGAATAGGTGTGTATATGCTTTGCAGGTCATGATCCTGTCAGCACAGCTGTAGACATCTATTCCTTTGGGATATGTGCCTTGGAAGTAAGTAATAATATCAACTCGGGTGTGATCCTGTATCGACTACAATTAAAAAGCATTGGATGCTATACACACCTGCCACACTATGATTTGATCAGATGGCTGCTCTAGAAATCCCTGGCAATGGTGACACAGGCAACCATATCTCTGAAGTCTGCGTTCAAAAGTGCCTTGATACCCTCCAAGATCCTTTACAGAAGGTAACATACTCCTGCAGATTGATCATTATGGCCCACCAGGATATCTTGGTAATGTTCGTATTTGTGATTACATTTGTAGTTGCTTGTTTGTTGCATGTGATAGGACTTCATATTGAAGTGTCTGGATAAGGACCCGGTGCGTCGCAGTAATGCAAGAGATCTCCTTTTTCACCCTGTGCTTTTTGAGGTCCACTCCCTCAAACTTCTTTCTGCACACTCCCTCGTGCAACATGCTGGTAAGCACATGATGTTTGCGTGTGTGTATGTGACAATATTTTCAAACGTGCTATGTATTTACATCTGCTATTGTTTGCTGGTTAACTCCAGGAGAAGTGTATTATTCTGTGTTGTGGTGAGAGGATGACATATATCATGACTTTGTCTTCAGTAAATATGAATGAGGATGCTTACCAACCGGAAATTGAGCCTACTAAAGTCATAGGAGTTATTCATGACGGCCATGACAATGAGACACAGTTCACGTGAGTCTTCCTGTGTCACAGACTTGATTCAATTACAGTCATCCTGTAGAACATAAAGCACCAACTATGTACACACATTTTTTTTATCTTGTGGTCTATCTCGTGTACTATTTTTTGACGGCTTTGATCAAATTTTAAGTTGTTAGCTTATAAGGGATAACTTCTGCAGATTTTGTACCAATGGAATTATATAAGTTATTGATGTATATACTTTAAGCAAAGACATGTATCAGGTTGTTAGATACTGCTGAGAAGTTTACTGAAGTGTACTTTGTGTTAAATTAATTTGCCCTTTATGATAACAGTTTCTATCATTATTGTTTTCAGTGTTTCCCAAGCAAATACACTAGAATTGGAGAAATTTCTTGAAGATGTCAAGTGAGTAATAGTGCTTCTTTGTTGTGCTCTCTGATTCAATCGAATACTTCATTCCTCCCTTAAACAGAGTAATGAAAAATTAGTGGATTTGGATGGATAAATGCAGGGTTTAAGTATGAATGATTGACCACAATGCTACCTCAAAACACCTGATTGTATTCCCTTTGGATATGGCAGGAATGGTGTGTACCCGCTGACTGCATTCTCCGCCGTGCCAGGCGGCCAAGTGAGACCACGGGCCGTCTCACCGGAGCTAGCTGAGTCTGTCAAGTCAGTATCACCTGAACCTGTTGATAATGAAGTCCGTCATGCAGTGCAAATGACATGCCAGCTACGGCGAATCGAGGAACAGGGTTACGTTCAGGTCAGAGTTCTGTCACAGTAAATCTTCCCTGACAAGGTCAAGCACTTGCTCTGTTTTTGAACGGAGGAGATGATATCTAATCAGATTAAAGATATGAGTGCTCATATAATACTGATAGACCTACACTGTGAATGGAAAAGCTATAAAGATAATCACCTCAGTTGACACTAAGTCAATATTTTGTGAATGCACCCATACAGATGACTATAGTCTTGCGGATGAGTGACAAGATGAACCGGCAATTGACCTGTGATGTCAATGACCAAGACTCTGCGTCTGTGCTGGCAGAGGAACTGGTCCATTATGGATTCATTAACTCGGTACTTTTGTATATTTATATCTTTAATTATATTCTTCTTTAATATTTGTATGGTACTTGTTAAAAAATCTTGTGTCTGTAGTTATAGGACATTGTATCATTTTCATTGTGCAGGTTGATCGGGACAAATTATCATCCTTGATTGATGAAACATTGAGAAACAAAATCATCAGTCACTCTCCCCCAAACTTGATGGAACAGAAAACTTGACCTTATTTCTATACTTCATCATATTTCCCCACACAGCCTACTCCTGTGCTTCAGTCATCAGTTGGATGTTCCAATCTTAGTTAATGCACATTCATTTCTCCAAGCTATGTGTTCACTCTGGTGCTGGTCATGTTCAATTGTTCATTGACATATTTTTCCATTTAAGTTGCAAATGTTAGGCACTTTCAGGCCAGCTCAGCCTGAATTGTGTTTGTGTGTGATATTATAATGATCATTATGTAAAATGTATCCCGGTCTTTCATTGATAACAGGTTTTTATCAATATAATTCCAGTTTGGTTCTTGCTGAGGTTCACCGCTTCAGTTCTTATAATTCATCAAATCATCATTAAATTTAGACATTTGGTATAGTTTTATTTCTTTTTCAAAACCTCTCCAGTCTTACTCATTTTGACAACTAGAGATATGCAAAGCATATATGTGATAATGTTGTAAAAGCTGCACAGGACTGACCACTGTCATGGTCACAGACCCCATCCATCCCCAGCCCCTCCCCCTTTTTATCTCATCAAGGCTAATATAAATGGGGAAATTTCTGAAGAAAACCAGTTTATGTCCATTGCTGTGATTAACATCTGTTATTAATCTACGTCAGCATTAAGTCAAAAGACCAATTCATTTGTCATCCAGGAGAATAATATATCTTTATCCTGTGAGAGTGCAGTTTTATCTAAAGAAATACATGTCTTGATAAGACTTGCATGCTGCTCATGTGTACTTTATTAATTCTTACTCAACAGTTGCAGTATTTTGTGTCATGATGACCTGAATATGGGTTTGTAATCTCAATGGTTCACAGATAGATAAAAAAGATATTTCTTGCCAGATGTGAGTGTTGCCTTGCTGTGTGGTCTTGGTGTCCTTATACATATCACAAGATTTCTCTTGAGAGTCTGACCAAGTGTTTTATTTCTATCTACCCATTGTTCGTATTCAAAATGAAACGAAAACATTGCTGCCCCTTTCATGGTCTTGTGGCTTAAGTAGCGGAATCATTAATTTAATTACTGTTGTCAAGATATATTGTAGTTGGTGCCTGTTTCCTTCTATCCTGTGTATTATGCAGTAGCATTTGAAATCACTTGGGTGTTCAGCATCCGACATTTAGTTGTTACCCTAAGAAAAGTTGGTATGAATCTGTGTATTATTACCAAAGAAAGTTGAGTTTGTCTTTCTCTTTGAAACAATTGAAGTAGGAACTAATTAATACATCACTGAGTTTGCAACCTTATTTGAGGTGAGATTGCTATTAACCAGTATTGTTTTAATATGAAACTGAAATGTTAAAATGCTCACAGACAGAGATTGTCTGTTTGTTTTTTTTTGCTTTGTACATATTGTAATACCCTGAGGTTTAAATGTGATTGTCTGTGTGCAAGGCTTAATTGTCTGAGAATGAATGGCGTTGCAAAACGTACAGCAGTAGTGAATTTGTCCCGTGTTTATAGTGGATGAATTTCATCCATTACAGCTTTTCTACCTATCATTTTAATGAATGGGTTTTATACAATAAGATTACGTTTCAGTATTCAGCTTAAGTCTACTTGGTTGAACTAATAGCGAAATCCTTATTTTCACCTGATGATATGCTTGCCAATGCTATGGTTAAATTCTATGATCCAGGTACTTATTAACTTAAACGTCTAAAGCATACTGTGTTGCAATGGCCTCTCCTTCTTAACCTTTGTTTTGTTATTTATTATTGTAAGGAAGTCTTTGTAGTATGATAAAATAGCTTTACCCCTGATAATGTTTATGAGGTAGCTTTATCCGTCATGTTCCATATCTTCTCCGCTCCTGCTTCCCCCCGCCCACAAGATGGAAATCTAACACCTATCAGACTTAAAGCTCCTGTTTTCAATGACTATGGATATAGTTATGATTCTAAGAGAATTGTTCAAATGATTGAACTAGGTATCTGCTTTCGCACCATCTTATAGTATGCTGTGTAGTAATGACATTACCCATCATATCTAAATTATATATTTAGTGAAGCTGATTCCACTATGTGGAGATCGGAGTATATCATGTGGATGTATCAGTGTTTCAACCACATACTTTGTTTAAGAGCAATGAAACCCTTCCCAGGAAGGGCGAGCGCCTTATGCACACTGGATGTACTCTCCAAGTTATTACTAGTGTCACTGTAGTGTATTATTAAAATTATGTATACTGTACATACAGTATAGGTGGAAATGTATACCAGAACCTGAACATTGTCGCTGGATCATATAGTTGTTTAATCAGTTTGTAAACTCAATATTTTGTTTATGTTCTATCATATACGTGGTGTAGGTTCTATGAGAATTCTCAGCCGATAGCTTTCGCAAAAAATTGGGGGGATAGTCTTCATAATGTGCTCTGTTAAGAATTCTTATACCAGGACATCATACATGTGAAAAGTTCCATTCCAAAAGGTAAATATTGCATGTGTATTTATTGCAATATTTTTTACCCATGTTTAACCTAACATTGAATCAGAATTCTTGTGTAATTACAGAATCACTTAATCTACCACATTACATAATCTTTGATCCATTAATATGAAGCGTGTGAACCTCTATGGTGACATCTTCCATAGGACACACCCATTGCCACGTTTCCTAGAGATGCAAGGGAGCTTGGATCATTAGGTCTACTTCAAAATATTTCTCAAATGCCCAGAGGTTATGAAAATGTAACAATAAAACTATATTGTTTTGCATTCTGATATTGTTGTTGTTCCAGACCATATATATATATATATATATATATGTATATGTATGTATATATGTATGTATATATATATGTATGTATATATATATATATATATATATATGCATATATATATATGTATGCATATATATGTATGCATATATATGTATTGAAAGTATATGTATACATATGTGTATATATATATGTATACACATATATACATGTATATACGTATATATGTATATGTGTATATATATACATTTCATGCATATATATATATATATATATATATATATATATATTTATATATATATACATATATGTATATTGTATATATATATATATATATATACATTTAATGCAAATATGTATATTTATATATATATACAACACATCAACGCACTCTCCATGGCAGGGCCGTTTGACGCAATAGTAACATGCGAATCCCAGCCTGCGTGGAAGCCGATCGTCATCAACAGTCACCCTGACGTTTGGTGCCTATAACAATTTCATTTGATATTTCAGCTGAGCATGCGCAAACAAAAATTTACTGTTATGGTGAGCGCGAGATTGTTGTCGATTTGAAAACATCGTTTCTCAATAAATGGATTATCCATTCTAAAATTATTGAATTCCTCAATGTTTCGCAATAATACAACCAATCACATCAACATAGTAAGTGAGATTTTTCGATTTTAGTCACAGTATTTCTGAGCAGACATATTTGTACAATACCTTCAGAACGTGTCAAAACATGTTGATTGCGGCCGATCCGCTTTCGAGTTTTGTTGCCAATGGACGAATGGTGGGGCCCTTGCTTACAGGTGACAGCAGAGCAGCCTATCCCCTCCCGATCTTCGAGTTGTGCAGTGGCGATAGATTACCGCAGCTTTTTACGTAACAGAAAATAATAATATCCTTTGGCCGGGTTTTTCCATTGAAGTAAAACGGATTTGAAGCGTCATGATTTGATATTTAGAGCTTATCCTTCGACCCGGGTCCCGTTAGTCGACACCCCTGCCGTAAGTACTTGTTGACCATATAGTGGACAGTTTAAGTAGGGAGGTACCATTTAGGAAATTCAGTTATGTTATGGGGAGAAAATGATACGACATGGACGTATAATTATCCAAGTCTTTAAGGTAATTTGGCTCTTGTGAAGTTGTGTCATGGACACGTACAAAAACTTATCCCTGTTTGGACATCCTGTGGCAGTGTAGTGCTTTCAAGAATGTAGCCCTACAGGACGTTTGAGTAGATATAAATATTTCACTGTCCGACCGGGGCTAACAAAAACGTAGCTTTATCTTTCATTTTGTTGTTGCGAAGAGAATATTGTGAAATAGCCTAAATAATGTGAGGCAATTGGCATTCATACTGTATTGACTTGCTCCCTCTCAATCTCATGTTACAGTTAAGGATATACTGTTCAGTTTAGGAAAGATATGATCTATCAATATGTGATGCTTGGCTTTAACTATGAATTTTAAATCCAAAAGAGTCTGCTTACTTGTTTGTTGCAGTTCTTTGATCATGGATGGAAATGGAAGAAGAAGTTCCAACAGCCATGTGCTGAACATAACTAGGCCAGCCACATACATCGCATTGTGGGATGCTCGAGGCATTGGAGATCAAATCGAAATTAATTTCACAGACGATTGGTGTGTTAAAATATTTTTGTATGTTTTTATTCTTGTTGACACTTAGATGATAGCAGTATAATCTATTTTGAATGTCAAATGAAATATAGTTAACTTATAACTCCTGTTTCCAAAATTATAATCTGTGTAGCATTATAATCTATTTTGAATGTCAAATGAAATTTAGTTAACATATAACTCCTGTTTCCAAAATTATAATCTGTGTAGCATTATAATCTATTTTGAATGACAAAACATATATTGCCTGTTTCCAAAAATATAATTTGTGTAAATTATATTTGCATAAACTTTTGATATTTGTGAGCCTTAAACCACACCCTGCTCAAACCATGATACAGGTTTTCAAACAGTTTTTCTTATTAATGTATAATTCTGACAGCAAGGTGGATGTCCATCTTGAAGAGACTACGTTACGTCTTCTCCAGAGATTCTCTGAACAAAAACCAGACTCAAAGTATTTGTGTTCATTGGTGGGATCCATCTCCTTACAAAGTGGTGAGAAATAAAGATATTCTGTGCGGCAAAATAACATGATTCATTTTGAATGTCCAAAACAATAGATTAGACTCAATAAAAAAATAGAAAATGACATTGATGAATTTTTATTACAAAAGGGGGACACTTGATGCATCATTTTTCTGCTATTGAAACTTTTGAAAATAACAAGTGCATCATCTAGTTTAATAACTATGCAGTGAAAGTCATGCCTCCATCAATAATGCAGCACATTTATAAGTTGTATAAAAAGGATGTGGGTGGTGGGTGGCAGATGATGGACGCCTTGTTTTACATGTGGAGAGGCTAGCTGAGCGTGCTGATGACAAAACACCTGGAGAGATCATCATCCCATGCACGGTCAGTAGTCCTCACTTTTCTGTTTATGATATTGACATTGAAAATGTTAATCACACCTGCAAATAAACATGTTGAATGATGTGATACATATCTATTGATAAAAACACAGGGCACTATTATCAATTTTCAGAACACTAACCATCTTCTTATTTATGGATCTTAACAGTTACATGGCTATGCAAGGTTTGGTAAATTTGAACTTTTCATTTACTGTTCAAGGTCAATGTGAACAGTGCACGTCCCTTGACTTGTGAAGCTGATTTGTCAGCAGCTATTCAGGTAACTTCTGTTGAACTATAATTAATTTGATATGCTTTAAGTTTCTTGTGTTTTCTTTAAGTATTCTGTACCATTCCGTTTTAGATTTTATATTTGAATTTGTATAATATATTGAAAAAGTATGTTTTTGAGATGTGTGCTATGGATTGTGGTGGTGTTGTTCAAGTGAGATAGTTCTGTGGGGAGAACTTAGTGTTTTCTGATCTGGTATAATTGATCATGACATTAAGATGTTAAAATGTTTAAGTTTTCTTGACATATCATGTGTTGGTTAGAAATTGGATGTGCAGTCATCTGACATGGTGAAACTTGACTTGGCTCAGCTGCTCTCTCCTCAAGTCCTCTGTAGTTATCACAGCAACAGGACATCATCTACATTCCATGTGGACGTCAATATGGTCACATTTTCAGCCCGAATGTCACTCACTCCAATCGCCACTGTTCCCATTGTTCCAACAGCCTTGTCAAAAAATCTCACAGGCCCCATTGGTTTGATAAACCCTCACTCTGAACCTAAGTCAGGGTGAGACTAGTTTTCTCTTGGGGCAATACTGATAGAATTTTTATAGAATGATATCTGCACATTTTCATGTCATACGAATGAACACTCACTGGGTATCTGTTTGACACGGAGCAGGTTTCTGGCTATGGACCAGACAAGGAGAGTGCTGTTGATATTGGAATCTGACCCAAAGTGTTCATCACTTCCATTAGTTGGAGTGTGAGTTTCCCTATGCCCTGTTTATTATTTCTCTTGACTCTAAACTGAATGCTAATATCAGTCACAATAATTGATATTATGCTGATTGTTTCAGTTGGGTTGGCACCGTAGCCAGTCTAACTGACCCCCGCGTGTGGGCAAGCTGTGTGCGTTACGCAACCAGCAAGAGATTAAATGATAGGTTGGGCCTCTTCCTTGACCTCATTTCTCACACGATGAAACAGGGTTATTTCAACTTTGTCATGACCTCTGTCTTATTGGTCCAAGTGGTTGTTTTATAAAAACAAAACATTTTTCTTGCACTTCAGCTTGCGATCTCCACCAGAGCCCTTCTTGGTACTGGTCTATAGTGCAGGGAGACAGCGGCCTCAATTCTATGAATGTCGGGTGCCTACACTCTCACCCTCTCTGCTAAATGGTCACGAGGTCATACAACTTCACAAGGTCAGAATGCAGAATCAATACATGCTTCTCTAATTTTCAACTTCAAGATATAAAAGCTAGCCTGAGTTAATAGACCGATCAGGATTTAATTATACCAGTCTTTCAGTGTTAAGAAATTATTGTCTTTCTGAGCTTTGATGGGGATGAATATCTTGTCTGTGTACACTAGGGAGGTATAGGTGAGCTGCCTGAGGGAATTGATATAGAGATGTTACATGTTCAAAGTGGTCCCAAATCTGACACATTTCATGCAGCTGTGCAAAATACCACATTGAGGTATGATTATATAACAACCTTTGAAGGTAGTAATGTGTGATAAATCACTCATTTCTCGTTATTACATGCATTGATTCTATACTTTGGTGTGAATAACTGTGCTGGCAGTGTGAGGGAAGAACATGCAAAGGGCCGCCAACAGGTGGAAGAAGTTGGACAAGCTGATGACACTTTGCCCCGAAGTCAGCTAAGACCTCACCAATTCAACGTAATCATTTTCTGTAAACTCTCTTACAGTTTGGGGACAGACATTGAATTCTTCATTAATATCCTTTAATGACAAGAATCCTTACCAACTGGCTTTATATCAATGTGTTACAGGGACCCAGTCTATTTCAGAGTTCGGTACCAGATGTGTCATTGCTCTTCGAGGAATCTCACCGCAACACTGTCAGTCGGACTAATCCTGGTGAGGTGGCCTCATCCCATAACCCTGCTTTCTCCTCCCATCCACCCAGCCACACCCACTCACCAGTCACAATGGTCCCTGTCTCAAGAGCTCCTCCAGAAACCAGACCGGGGTTTGTGGCGTCTCATCAGAGCCGGAGACAGCCCCCGCTGAACCAGCTAGGGGGCTACCCTCCTGTGAGACCTGTTGTAGGAGAACAAGGTGCTGGATATCAGGTAGGGAGGATGGCTAACCAAATGAGGCCAACAATGCCACATGCACACTTCCAAAGACATCGCCATCCTCTAACTCCCCAACACCCCTTACCTCGTGCAGAGATAGTTGCCCAGGGTTTGCACCAGCGACCCCCCATACAGACGTACCCTCACGGGCCTGGTTCACCTGCCCCCCACTGCTCACCGGTCTACCACCCCCAGCAGTACACCAGCCACTCTGTGAGGCCCAATATGCCACCCTGTGACCCAGTCAATTACACAACTTCTCCTGCTCATCATACGGCCATCTCTATGGCGACTGGTCATCCATACCAGCATCACCCTGGTGATACTGGACCTTATCCTCGTCAATATAACACACATCCGGCAGCACAGCCAGTGCTGAGAACCTCACATAGTGATTCTAGGAGGCCCGAGGGGCAGGCGGTCAGTCACAAGCCAGTGGGCTCGCTTCAATCTCTGCCACATTATACAGTTGCAAAACATTTACAGTCTAAGGGTTCTCCAACTGCCTCTGGCTCAAGTAGCCTGGAAACTTCCCCGGTTAGAAATTCTGTTTCCACGGACAGTGGTTTACAGGTGGAGACTCTCAATGACTCGATGGACAGTTTGACAAGCACCTATCACACAGGGGATGCCTCACACCGAATGTCTGATGTCTCTCAAGTGCCCACTGATGTCTTAGAGAGGTTGAAAACACAAGACCAGCAGCTGCAGGAGCTACGCCAGCAGCTGGCCCAGCTGATGGCCAAACAAAGTGGCACTGCTCAAGAACCTACCTCTAAAGCCGTGTGTGACACTGCCACCCAGAGCTCGGGCACATTAACACCAGGTGATGAAGCATCGGCCAAGCTGCCTGCCTCAGTAAACAAGCCTGACAAATGTTCCATCGCCATCAACACAAGTCTGTGGTTGTCAGAGCCACCACCTTCCGACCATGACACGTCCTCCCAGACCGCCAACTCGTCTGGTACACCACACAACGCACCACAGACAGCTCACCAGCCAGCCGTCTGTCCCAGGCCTCTTGTACAACAACCACAACCAGTGTATCACTCCAGTCCTGTTCATCCTGACCAGTATGTGGGAATAAGTCGTCTGGAGAATGAGTCGCTCAGTTTGGGAGAGTTCCACTTGACCGCAGTCCCTGAGCCTTCGGATGAAAGTTATGTTTCAGAAATGATTGTTGATATGCCTGCTTACACCTCTATGTCCCCTGACAAGTGAGCCTCACTCTCATACTTTAACTTATCCATTAAGGTTTATAGAGCTATTCAATATAAGATCTTGAAGATGTATTAAACAGATCAGGTTTCAGTCTGTCTCTGATTTATCTCTGATTACTGTAGCTGTTAACACGTTTTCATCATGTCAAGACATTGATTCAGATAACTTCTCTGTATATTATCTTAGCTTATTACAGGTTACTGTGTAATTGATTTATAAATAAGGAATGGTTCTGTTGTGATGTAGGTTGGACAGAAGAAGCTGGGGCTCCACCCACTGTTCTAGTAACAGCTCACATAGCTACTCCACAAGCCAGAGCAAACAACCATCGGTAACTCCTGTTCTCTGACTACTTGGTATTCGAACCACCATACTAAACTTTGCATAGCTTTCTGAATAAGTAGGTACCACAATGAATAACAGGTTATTGACAAGTCATTAAATAGCGTTTAGCCGATAGCTTAAGATTAGTTCGATTAGTGGTTTTTCCTTAATTCAAATCATTGCAGGAGGAAGAACTGCTGGAAAGTACTCTGGATCCACAATCCAATGCGGACATCCAGGATCAGAAGAAGTTTTATGAGAACCTGATTGTAAGTCTACTTAAAGTGAACATTCTTGACTATTGTTGATTTCTTTAATTAGTGGGATGTTCTTTTCGACTGTGAGTATATGTGACCCGATTTCTATGTGGCATGTAGGGAAATGTGCGTCGCTTTCTGGGCCAATTGGACGACAGTCATCAGAGCACAGAGACAGAAGTGGCTGACCATCAGCCAGACGTTATCGAGCAGACGAGTGAGTCTCCTCCCCCTACACCTCCTGACGTACATGACAAGATTACCAGCAACGTCAGTCTGGATGTGGGACAGATGACAAGACAACAGCTGTCTGAACTGGGAGTAGACCTCAATCATATACTAAACAACTCAGCCGCTACCACCAGGTAGACTTTATTATTGACTCTGTTTCTCACATGTCTAGGTGTGCATTTATATATGCTAGTTTAATGTTGTATACTGTTTATGAACCTGCACCCAATGCCAGACGGAATGGTTCAGATAGTTAATTGTCAAATATCTGTATCTTATTGTGTAAAAACCAAATTATTGGCTTGTCCTCATCCCTAATGTCTGATTCATTTACTCCATATTGTTGTTTGTAGGTGTGACCAGTCCACCATGCTGTTAGATGCAGCCCTCCTCCCTAAAGTCAATTACCAATCTTTGTGGCTTGATGGAACTGAGTCAGAGGGCAGCTCTGACTTTGATGCACTTGCTATGAAGTATCTAAGCGATGAGCAACTATCAGAATTAGCCAGACTTCAGTCGTCTTCAAAAAAATCTCATGCAAGGAGTGGTCGGGGATTGGATGGGTTATTGGAAGACAAGTCCAAATCAAGGGGTTCTGATGTCAGTGCATGGGGACTCCCTCTCAATCACATGTCGTTTGCCAGTAAGAAATACTTGGAGCGTTATGGATTACTGAATGAGACGGGGGAAGGTGCCCGGTGCGAATCGGTTCCATCCTCTCCCCAGGTGCCAGCAAATCAACACATTTATCAGTTTTTGCATGTCCTAGCTGAAAATAACAACATGAGTTTATCAGAATCAGAGGGGGGGTCTACAAAAGGAGAGACAGCGCGTCGGTTGCAGTCTAATGAGCAGCAATTGTGGCACGCCCCAGAGCATGGTAACGCGGAGACTGCGATGCAGTCAGGCCTCTCCAGCATGGGCTCTCATCATAGCACTGGCAGCTCCATGTCGTCACATTCATCAGACCATCATGTTGCATGTGTTCCTGTCTCCCCACACCATCAGCGTTATAACACTCAGCCGAAGCACCGCCAACCACCAAGAAACTCTCTCCCAGGTGAAAAGCCACCTGCCAGAGGACAGGTGCTTGATATTGATCGGCTGCGACAGCTTCCTAAACTGATGTGATCAGTCAATTTTTTTGATTTTATAGATCTGTATCCTGTTGAAGACTGCAGTATTGTGTGCAGCACATGATCTTATTGTTATTGACTTATTATCAATGACTTCATCAAGTGTGTAATGTACCAGTGCCAAAAATAGTTAGTCCATTTTACTTAGTCTGTATGAGTTAACATGACATAATGTTTATATTCAGATTTTACCGTAGTTGCAACAACTTGTATATATGTCAATTTGATGTTTATCGTTTTTCTACTGTATATTTTTGCCATGTTATTTATTGAATTAATAGTCTGTCAAAATTGATTTCTGGGTCATTCCGTGTTGCGCCAAGGCAACTTGCACATCTTAGGCACCTGTGAAGAAGTTCAACCTGAAATCGGTGGACTACAAGCTGTGATTGTTCCTCTGTGTCTTGGCTCAACGACTGCATGACAGTCCCCAGTGTTGTTGTGCCAATATTGGTCATCATACTTAGAATTTGGATGCTTCATCTTTCGATAGCAAACCATTGTCTATGAATCTGTGGATGTCCATACATCTTTTCATCCTCAAGACTACCATCGTATTTAGCACAGGCCCGTTAGACTGCAATTAGTATAGCCTTAACGAAGAAGACGTTGCAAATCTTTAATTGACCAGCTATCTTTTTGGTACAGAATGGATTTGTTCAATAAGTCGAAAAATCATGTCGCTTTTAAAGCACTTGAAATATTGTTACCGAGGGATCAACATAACAGTAGGTTATTCCTGGAAATGTGGCGTTGGATGCCCCACAGCAAACGGCAGTCAATGCTCGCCATCACAAGATGAAAACAAGACATATTGAGAGTGAGTTTGAAAAGTATTGATGCTTTATGATCCACACTGCTGACATAAAATGATACATGATAGATTTCTTACGACTGTAGGAAGAAAAAAAATCTAAATCGAGGTCATTTCCACATTGATGTGGTATTGCAACCGTGATGAAGGAGAATGATATTAATACTTGTACAATGGCACTGAAGAGTTCCTTCTGGACAAAACACTGGCTACAACAATTTGCTACAAACAACTACTAATGTGGGAAATCCAATAATGTATTAATGAACTGCATAACTACAGCACACAGACCCTTCATTGACAGCAGCAACAGGTCTCAAGCATACTGCTAAGGCAATTAACTTGCACAAAATTATTTTTATGTCAACACTGATCACCATGGTTTATCCACAAGGGATACCATAAAACAAAGACACTTTGCCAACATAGCCAGCATTTATTAAATATTTGGTCATATATAGCATGTGATCTCCAGAAGAAAAGAACAATTGTTAATGAATAACATGTAGTGGCTGAATGACTCAATTAAAACAAGAATGCTTCATTCTAACCACAAATGAAAGAAAGCACTGTTGAGGCAGATACCACTTGGTACGGACTGAGATTGGCAAAACAATGTCAACTAAAGAATCACGAGAGCCACCATGTAGCGTCTTAACTTTACGATCACCAATGCAATCATATTATCCCTAGGGCTCAACTAATGGAAACCCTGCACCACTACTTGTATTTGTGCACAAGTCTAACTAACAGACCCCTCGTGTTTCTTATTTAACAAGAGAATGTGGATCTGCTAAATGACACGCATGGTAAAACAGTGTGCATCCTTCATTGAAGACAACGAATCATGATGAGGAATGGTAAGGATGGCATCTGCCCTTCTTAGCAACAATGCAACATGTGCGCAACGTAACACTCTCGAGACTAGTGAAATATGAATTCAAAGGAAGAAATGATTCGATCATCCATCAATGTCCACATAGGGTAAAATGTGTAGGAGATTTTCACCGTAGGTCGTCACAGACATGCATCTGGTCCAATCATGCCACACCCCACTCGAGTCATACCGTCCATTTACACCCGGCCAATGGTCGTCATGAAGTCTATTTACACTCGCTTCATTGACCTCCTCTGGTGGGGGTGGAGATGGTGGCTCAGACCAGTCAATGGCCTCCAGGTCAAGTGGCGGCAAATGTGACCAGGGGTCCCTGATCATTGCACTATCACAGCTGGGTGGAGCCTGCCCACTAGTGTCTGGTATATGCCCATCATGCACATCTGATGCATGAGCCCTAGTTTGACTGAAGCCACCATTCACTTTGTGGGGGCCATGTAGGGAAGGAGATTGGGGAATTATGAGCGGAGATTCAACGTCCACATCTTCTGAGATGTCTGGTTGCAGCTTCAGCTTCAGTAGGTTGCTGAGATCACTGTCGTGATCCTGGGGTGGCCCAGGCGATGGAGTTACAGCTGTCCGCAAGAACGACTGAATGCGCTCATTTTTGGTTTGAGATAAACTTTTGTCAGAATGAATAGGTGGGTGAATACCCGCACAGTTTCTGCGCCTCGGCCTCGGCCTGGCCCCAGCAGGAACAACAGACTCGTCCCCATCATCCTCTTTCTCAATCTGATTCATAGCAATTCTCGTCACTGTTGGTGTAGCACGTAAAGTCACTTGTCCCGTCTCATGTAATTCTTTGATCAGCTGAGCTGTGGTTTTAACTTTGGGTGTTTTAGGTGTCAGTGAAGCAGTTCTTTCTAGGTTTTTATTCCCTACGGTTCCCCATTTATCTGGAGTATTAGTATTTGATGTTCTATCCAAGAGCATTTGTTGATCACAACTAAGAGCGCCTTTGTGTTTTGACAATGAGGGTTCCTCTAGTGTTGGTGATTCCCTAAGGGATGTCCTTATTTCCTCAGAGGTAACCTCATGCCCATTATGACTGGCACCGATTCCTTCAACTTTCACTTCAGTGTGAGATACCAACCCGTTGACAGTCCTTTCATGTTTGATCTTCACTTTAATACCACTTGATGATGATGTTGATGGTAAGTGAGGTGATACATTGTCTGGTATCAAGCTGCTATCACATGCAGCTTGCTTACGTTGAGGCTCACCCAATGGCGGGCTGCTCTCCTCCAGTCGCCTCTTCCGCATGTTAGCCACATTTGTTTTGGAGAGGGGATCGGTGGGTGTGCCAGGTCGACTGGAGAAAGATGACTCTGCATTAACATGAGGTGGGATGTTTCTTTGTGGGGTTGGCTTGGTTGTTTGGTCACCAGCCCCTGCATGGTAAGCAGCCAAGGCTGGGCTACTAGGTTGGCTAGTACTGGTTAAGCCCAGGCTACTCAGTTTGGGCGAGTGTCTGGAGACCTTATGCTGGACAGGGGGTGTGTCTGATCTAGAACTGGATACACTGCATGCTGACTGCATACGAGTGTTATTGAGTGGGGATACATTTGAGCGAGCGCTAGATGGGGTGCCTGGGCGACTGCAGGGGCTTGAGGGTCGAGACAGTCCCGACACTAGAGAAGCCACTGGCCCCTTCACTGCTCCGCCACCCACCCCATCTGATGCTATCCCTTCTCCATTAACTGTTTGATTGACAGAAGCAGAATTAGTTGCTTGAAGTAGTTTTTGCCATTTGCGCACCAACTGTTTAGCACGTTTGGAAAGATCCTTATCAGAAGTTTTGCGTCGTAGATCATTGACATGCCTGCCCAGACGTGTTTGCTGGAATCACAATACGGTTATTAATCACAAATCGATGTCATAAATATAACACACAATTATACATCATAGACATGCCAGCAGATATTACCAAAATGTAACTCAAGCAAAAGGAAATGAAAATAAATATATAGGGCCATGCAACAAGTACTTTTTGTTGTTGCCAATGAACGATTTTCACAATAATGATAGATGTGAGATACCAGCACTTACTTCAAGATTTTCACGGGTGATAGGAAATTTTTCAAGAGAGGTGAAAACCTCCAACACCATGGGCATATCAACCACCTGCACGCCAATCAAGAATGCAAGTTAACATACTTTTCCTTTCCAAAAATCATACAGGAGAACGATATTCTACTGACACGATTGCATTAGTGATTTTTTTAATGTGACCTTCACAATACAGTTTTAGAAGGCGCTCACTATAAGGACCAGTCTGGCACTTGTGTTTAAAACTTGTGGGGCCCACAGCCACATATTACTTGAAAGTGTTACAAGTTAAGACAACATTACAGAATGTGTCATTCACTGAAATTAATTACTGGGGGCCAATTTGAGCTTACCAGCAACATTAGTTGTGCTCTTCCAGATATATATGCACTTTAGTTAAGCAACAGTATTAGATTTATCAATGCAGAAGTTCACTACATGATTTTGACACATACATCCATTGTTATTGGAAGTATGAAGATGAATGTGGGCTGTGATTTAAGTTTCTTCTCACTACCCAAAAATAACTATATATGAAATTTAGCAGTGGATATAGAATACTGAAGTCTGTACCATATGTACAGGCTGCAAAATAACCCAGAGAAAGATGCATCATTAGCAGATGGCCATTCAATAATAATTGAGAATGTACTGATAACAGAAATAAAGCGAACCGTTTCGGAGGTTTAATGTTCGGAAGAGGCGACGGTCCAGCGCCGCACACGAGGGTGTCGACCGAACCGATCATTTAAGAATTATGGCTACATGCATGGCACGCCGCGCAACCAACAAAAACACCTTTCCCAACACGTTGTATCGGAAGAGAATTGCAAACAAACACAGCAAGAGAAAAGAGTGGATATTCATCTAACAGCTTGCGATATATTTAAGACAGTTTGTGTGATACGTCTCCCCTCAATCTCCGAATATCTGCAGTCGTGTGGAGACACGAGCGTTCCCACGGCCATCACTGACAGCCTGTTTTGCAAGCTTCACCAAGAGACAAGTTCAATAACCAAAACTTCCCAATTCGTCTTACATTATAGTCCTTATCAAGTGCCTTGAGCAGCCTCTCCTTTAGTTCTTGGGGACTGTGCTGCATTTGGGCTGTTAAAAGCCCTTATTCTACCAGTATTTAGCGATTGAGTGCCAGTTTGTGAATTTAAGAATGGCGACCATCCAGACATTGTAGAAAGTGCCCTAAGAATTCTGGGATTGCTAGGCCGACAGTTTCTCGTGTCCGAGTCCCTAATGTTCGGCTATGTTCGGGAAATACAAAAAGGTGCGCCACCCATCGGTCGGCTACGACAACGCAATTACGTTATGAATGCTAGATCATAACGAAGACTATTTATTGAAAAATGCAAAAGTGTAACAGCGCTGAGAGAGCTGAAGCGCCAGTGGGCGATGCTTGTTGGACAACCAATAAGCGTGTAATATGAAGGGAGCATTAATTGTAACATATATTCTGAAGAAATATTCATGCATTTAATCTCGTCATGATGGCGATATCATAAATTGAACACGCCAGTGAGGTCTACTTATATATAAATTTAGTTCAGTGTAAATAAACTTGCTAATTAGGTCATGTTGGGAAAGCTGATATGGTCTCAGCTCTAATAGTTGCTGGTTAGGTCATGTTGGGATAGCTGACACACCTCAGCTCTAACTTGCTGGTTAGGTCATGTTGGCACAGCTGACACACCTCAGCTCTAACTTGCTGGTTAGGTCATGTTGGCATAGCTGACGCACCTCAGCTCTAACTTGCTGGTTAGGTCATGTTCGGATAGCTGACACACCTCAGCTCTAACTTGCTGGTGAGGTCATGTTGGCACAGCTGACACACCTCAGCTCTAACTTGCTGGTTAGGTCATGTTGGCACAACTGACACACCTCAGCTCTAACTTGCTGGTTAGGTCATGTTGGCACAGCTGACACACCTCAGCTCTAACTTGCTGGTTAGGTCATGTTGGCATAGCTGACACACCTCTGGTGTTGAACGAAAATATTGACAAGCATTGATATGGTACACGAAACTCTTTTACTTTTAAGGTGTTGATCCAGTCTTACCAGAGACGAACCAAATGAGTCGGAATCAGCGGAATCATATCATTACTTACTTGCTCGATTTCTTTCTTACTTTTACTAAGTAGTCTAAATGTGTTGACTGGTTGATGGGCGTGTCAGACGGTAGCGCAAAATACGATCTTCGCTTGTGGCGCAATGCTATTTATCTGAAGGCTTCCAGAGTTGAAGCTGTAACTACTCTAGAGGGGAGTTTGTTCCAATCTCTTATCATCTTTGGGAAGTTAGGTAGAAGGAGTTGGCGTAGGTAGCATCGTTGATGCGTTCTTGGTGAAAAAAACTGTGTTGTCCTCAAGTGCCGATGTCACTGCGTTAGAGGTACCTGTCTGAGGGGATGTCTACAAGGTTGTTCTGTGTCTTATACATTATGGTTAGGCTGCTGCATATTCGACGGCATTCTATAGGGACTCCCAGCCAAGGTCCTACATCATATTGGTGACCCATCCTGTGATCTTGGTTGAATAGTCATTGAAGACGTATCAGGCTGCTTTCCTCTGCACCTGTTCGAGGGTCTGGATACTGGATTTGGTGTGGGGGTCCCAGACGGTTGAGGTTTTTTCTATCATGGATCACACCATGGCTTTGTAGGAGTCATCATTGACTGTTGTCGTGCACTCTCCAAGGTTTCTGCGTAGGAAAACAACATTGTGGCCAGCCTTGCTGGCGATGTTGTTCATGTGGGTGACCCATGAAGGTGAATTAGTAATTGTCACATCCAAGTATTTGCTGGCGTCAACAACTTCCAGTCGGTGCCATGAAGTAGGTACTCAGTGCTGATGACTTTCTTTCGGCCGTGTGGAGCGATACAAATGACAGTGCATTTGGTTGGGTGGAAACTCATCTGCCAGGTTTCTTCCCGTTGTTGCAGGTGTCGTAAACAGTTTTACTCAATTTTACCCTCTCTACCTTAAAGCTTCTAGCAGGTTCACCAGTGAGGTCGCCCCTTAATGAGGTAGTTAAGTTGGGGTTAAGGAATAACTGACGGGCCTGAAGCATTCATCACCGCAACATGAGGTGACAGCTCCGCTAAAATGCCAGCACCCACTTGGCACAAACCTTTTGCCTTGACCGGGCTGCGAAACCCACACCACTTGCATGAAGGTCCAGCATGGTACTATTGCGCTACTGGGTCGGGTGCACATCCACTTTCTGAGTTGGGACGACACACGGGAAGACAGTCAGGTTTTCACACCTTGGTAAAAAATCCACAACCTGTTGGTTGAAAGGCAACGCAGTTTATCACTACAACTCGGGAACCGGCTTTATTTTGCCTTATAAAAATTACATGAGGACTAATTCCCTAGTGGGGTTAAAGGTCCATCGATTTAAGAGGGGTCCATGTGTGATTTTTTGGCTGCTAGCTTGCTGTATTAGAAAATGTGCCATCATAACTTATTACCCATTGGGTTTACATGGTACAAGATGTTCAAAAACAACTCAAGTGTCAAGGGTCATGTAGTGGTCTTTTTTTAAATGCAAGGAGACATTAACTTTTAAGACTGTAATTTGGGGCTGCAATCCAGCTTTATAATAAAATGTCCTGTCAAAAATATATCTGCTTCACACACCCCTTATTAGTGGCTGTGACCTTTAAAATAAACGGATAACCTCTCTGACATTAGGTCCTGCCACACTTTCACACTATAAGTTGCTAGCAAGTGCATTTGTAACATTATAAGCCATAGATATGTGACACTCAAATGTATCAGATTAAGATTCCTTATTTTTGGCTGTGACCTTGAACATAAGGTCAAAGTCATTGATAACTTCTCTAATGAAACGTCCCAGGAGACTTAACATTTTGATCGGAAAGAAATTACTGTAGGTGTGAAGATTCAATTCCCCACTGGATTAACATGGGTTTTTCATCAGTAACTCAGGGGTCAAAGATCAAACAGAGCCGATTTTTAGTTTATGAACAGATGTTGACATAACAAAGGTCTGTGTATTATGTGGGCTGCTCTATTGGTTTTTTTTCAACAAAACCTGCCATAAAAGTTTATGTAGATAGAGACAGCCAAGCAATGGTACTCAGTTCTACCGAAGTGCAGAGCTCAAAACCAAACAAGAGCTCACAAACAACAGTCAACAAAATAAGTGATACTCATACCATGTTTATTACGGCTATAATGGCCTTCATCAAAAGAACAGGCATTCCATGTTCGTATTTCCACATCATACAACATAACAGCTATTCATCAAAATTTGATCGACAGAAAGGCAGTCAAAGAACAGTCTTGTCATGTCAACTATAGAAATGTAACAGATCAACAACAAAACAGAAATCTGTTAATGCAACTTCCAAGGGATCTCTTTTTCATCGACAATTATTTTCTTTCTCAGAAATAGAAAGCTACTGACAGTCATCTAACCATCCGCAATTTCTAGAAACATATTCAGATTTCTGTAACAAAATATAACTGATGAAGTGACTTAGATGAGACTGTTCATGGGACTGCTTGTTATATATTTGGTGAATTATTTGGTGGTCAAGGTTGGTCGTCGAGGAAAAAGACAAGGTCTTGTACAGCAAAGTTAAACCTCCGCAGCACAGTGGTCCAACATGATGTGGTCGAGGGCAGAAGTGATGTGGCTGCTAGTCTTGTTCACCTTGTGGAACTCTTCCTGCTTGTTGGCCCCAACTACAACCTGATGCCTGTAAATATCAACGTCACGAGGCCAGATTACCAGAAAGTGAGACGTGTATTACCATCACTCAGTAATCCTTGGTTTATTAAAGCGATTACGGATTTTTAAGTGCAAGTGACCCAATGAAAGCATGTAAAATATGATAGTGAATTAAGTGTGACTGACCAGCTCTGCTCCTGCATGAGGTAATAGCAGCGTGGTTTGGGCATGCCGTTGAAGTTAGAAGCAGCACACATGGTGTAGGCACCCATATCATGGAACACCAGCCAGTCACCGCTTTCAAGCTCGGGCAGCAGGGTGTCCTCTAGGATGCGATCGAGTCCATCACAGGTGGGTCCCCACACGCTGCTTGAAAAGCGCGGCTCATCCTCGTACTCCTGTACAGTGGGCATGTCAGGGCAATGATGGTTTGTCAAACAAATAAAAGCTGAAATCTGCATCCTGGATATTACGCTAAACGATATGTGGCATAAAGGTATGGTCTCGTATTTGTATGGTATTGCTCCTTGAGTTAACAAGTGTATTCGCCATTGTATTAGCAGGCTCATTATTTAATCGATCTCACACAGGTGCTTCCAACAATGGTAGATGATAGATCAATAGCTATGTACTACTGCTTTAGATGTAACAGCCTTACAAGCAATACTAAGATCAGGAAAACACCTGTTTATCTCTATCAGATACACAACAACCATCAGTGGTTGACAACAATGCACTAACTCACCTCTGGGTCAACCAGATTGGGCTTCACGGTGGCATGATCGAACAGCAGACAGTTGAAGCTTCCATACACTCCGTCATTGACATAGTACATAAACTTGGGTTCCATGTCTCCAGACCCATTGTACTCATCTACACACAACACCCACAATATCCCTCACTACTACAACAAGACAAAGTAGAAACACACACCCATCTGACACACATCATTCAATCAAACTGAAGCCAGTATGTGTATGTGACAGTGAAAGAACACACACCATCATCGTAATGAGGATCGTCACGGGCAACAACGCGCTTGGCAATGATATTGACACACAGGGTGTAGGCGGAGGCTGCAAAGAAGCGACCGGGCTCGGCAATGATGCGGATGCCCATGCTGTCAGGGAAGTACATGTCCAGGGCAAGTCTCAGGGGGGTGGCAATCTACAATCAGCAGACTGTCAATATACACACTACATCCCACATGTACAATAAATACATTCATTCACATATTAAATAATCTACTCGCGTAACTTAATGAATATCATCTCTATGCATATCCATGTAGAGTTACTTACTTCCTCGAATGAGACTGATGAGGACTTATCACCCGGGAAACCACCTCCGATGTCCAGCAGTTCAAAATGGTATCCAGCCTTCTCCCCCATGTCAAACACAGTACGGGCTGAGGCTACGGCAGCTGGGAAGGCTGAGGTATCATAGCAACCGCTTCCCACATGGAAGCTGCACAACATCAACCAGTCAGCATGACTCCATAATGATACAACCTAATTATGTTAAACAGATGCCAATCACACACAGAAACTGAATGCCCACCTGACGCCCACCACATTAAGAGACATGTCCTTGGCCGACTTGAGCAGCTTGGGTACTTGCTTGATGTCACAGCCATACTTCATACCCAGTGGACACACACACTTGGTGTCATCGGGAGGCTGAATGCGTACAACCAGCCTGCATCAACACACAAACAATGCCACTGCCAAAACAGCCAGGTATACATTAACATCTCCTCATTCTCATGGTTTTATTGACACGTTTTTATTGAGATTACACCAAAGGAAGACTCACTTGGCTTCAGGAAAGTTGGTCTTGATTTTGTGTAGCTCATTGACGTTGTCAAAGGTCATAAGGGGGACATTGTGCTTGGCAGCATAGCGGATGTGAGAGCTTTGCTTGCATGGGTTGGCGTAGATGATCCTGTCTGGGGAGACCTTCATGTCCAGGATCTTTTGGATCTCATGCTGTTTCAAAGGAGACAAGTACATAAGGCAATAGAAGTAATGATCGAATAGTTTCAGCAAGCTAGGCTTATTCATCACAAGTTGCTATGAAGATCAACACAATAACTCTTCCTCTAAGCCCGTTTCAGCAGCAGCACTGAGCCACCAGCCCCTTCCTTACCATAATGTTAGAAAAAAACATGATTGATTTCCCCTTGAATCATTAAGTGGTGGGTAAGTGATGCATAGTACGGAAAACAGGAGGAGCACTGTGTAGATTTACTGTAGGCCTCACCTTGCTAGCGCAGTCAAAGCCAGTTCCAAGTTGGCTCAGAACTGACAAAAGGCCAGGGTCTTCATTGCACTTCACAGCTGCAAAGTAGTTAAATCCAAATTAAGAATCAAAAGCAAACTATAACACTAAATGCCAGGCAATGAAGCAGAAACAACAAATTTCTGGGGTAGGTAATATTGACTTTTGGTACTGTGAGCTGGGGTCATTACCGTAATGTGGCTCAACACGGGGGAGCTGCTGATGCCACAGCTTGAACTTCCGCACAACACCAAAATCAGCAACAAAAAAGGCATCATCTTTGTCCTGAAGATAAAAAACATAATGACATCTTACAACAGATGTTCCATAAACTAGGTTGAGATGTCAATATGGAGCACTGAACGTAATTGTTCTGGTAGATAATTCTATGAACTTTGACCGAGGCATAATGCAGGATTGACGTGATGAATCAACACATCATACATTAATCATTTATAACCAGGCATAAATCAGCCCCCCTATACCCCGCTAGCCCAACTCTGCACCCCAGCCCGCAGACAGGCCAACCCCTGTGCATAGACTATTAGCAAAATCTGGTGTGACCAGTGAATGACAACTCACCTCGCGACCACGGGCATTGATCTTGGTCTGAATCAGGTTATTGGGACTCTCTTTCACCAACTCAACACTCACACTAGTATTCTTCAAAAATTGTTTCATGTTGTATGATTAGGAAATACGTAACAATCTGAAAAGGGAAAAGGGGTAAAATTCTAAATGCAAAGTTCAAATACAACAGCATATATCAAATCATTTAAAATTGCTCAGGGCCTGTAATGGTTCTTAGGTGTTTTAAGCCAGCTAAGGGCAGTTTTGGTATTGATTCTTGCTTGAACCAAATTTGCACAAGGCTATCGAGGCAGGATATTTTATGCTTCTTCTGAGTTTTCAATTTCTTTAAAAATTGGGGCCAGGTATTGTAAGCATAAGAAGCTCATACTTAAGGAATGAACACCCCCAAGGAATATCTGTACCTCAGATCAGAGGATCCAAAAGATCCAACCTATTTAAAGTCGTACATAGCCAAACGACTTTAGTTGGAACCGCCAACAAACCAGCCAACCAACCAGTCAAGAGTTTATTTACAAATATATGACTGCATATAATTTCTACTGTATATGCATATTGATGAACATTTTATGGATGATTAAGATATTCTTTCTTTTCTGTGCAGGATCCTAGTGGTCCTTGATTTGGCATGTGTACCCTTGTGGCCCCCAAATTTTGTTTCTAAGGTACCCAACTGGCCCCAAGACTAAGAGAGCTATTTTTTCACCTGACATACAGTATTAAAAGTTGGTCAAATGTAACCAAATCTCAGTTGCTAAACCATTTGATTACAAATACCAAATGCTAATCTCATTTGTACATATATAAACTGATAGCAACAAATACTCACAGGGCCAAATAGTACACCTGTTCTTTTAGCAAATATCAGCTGGGGTCCCAGGGGGGTTCTGCGTTGACGTCTAGTTTCTCGCTGGAACGCCGGACTCCTTCAGAATAGCTGATGTAGATCTTACCAGAGAAACCACCCTGTCAACAGACACAGCAACACATTCAGAAGCTTCAAAAGAAAACAATATGCACAGCAACACAATCAGAATAACTAAGTCCCAAGGATAAGAGCAGTTGACATAAGCAGCAAGCATCTATGTCAGCTCAGAAACATTTCCATGCTGACCTGCATCGATTCCGACTTTGCTGTGGTCTCGTCTCCATATGATATGGGAGTGCACCACATTACCAGCTACGTAGACTTATATACGCCAACTGGCCGGAATTTCTCATATTTTAGCCACCATCACCACAAGTTGCAAAATGAATATGCAATGGCAGCTCAAGAGAATACCTCAATTCCATACATGTGGGTATATTGTGTTATGAATGTGGGTTCACACAATTCGCAGGATAACAAGTTAGCAGAAATTCCATCAACTTGAACATTGTTATGCACATAATTTATTTCAAAATAATATGTAATAATAATATTAGAACTACAAAAGCAGAAAGAAGCATTGGCAGGGATGAGCTTACTCACCAGGACCCCTTTGCCTTGTTGAAATTGCTGGTTGATCTGATAGGACATTGGTAGAAGCAACTCCATACCGGGGTTATGTTCCCTTTCTTTATATATTCATTTCATGATGTATATCAAGATTACAATCTAAGATTATCTTGGTGAGATGGCCAATTTTATCTAATCCATCAACAGATATAGAACTTTATGTAATATTTGAGTGGAGAATGACAGATTGAAGGCATCAGATAGATCTGGTCATTTGGCAATGTCATGAAGCACCAAACAAATGATAATTATCACACAATGAAGTTTAGTGCCCAACACATATGCTCTGAGAATATCATGCGATCTCCAGCCGATAACCTTACTGGAAGTATTATCGAATGGTCAGTTATCACGATAAGCAGTGAAGATAATCTTATCCACTAACCCACGCATAATAGGGATTTGTGATGGCATAACTCAGTAGAAATAGATTGGTTACTGATTTCTTATCAGAAAACAGACCATCATCACTTAACTATAATAATGTGGTCAAGCAAGGTCATAAGTTTGGGCAATCCTGAAGATGGATAATTCACCACACTGAGTCACCTTCATGCTCAATATAGAATCAGAGATTTATTCCTTTAATTAAAATAGTCAGATTTGGTTTATGACATCACCATCACCCAATACTCAAGGATGATCATTCATGAAAATCAGAATCATGCCAATGGTAAGTGTCTCAGCCAAGAAAGGTGTTAAAATGCTATTCTGTAAATCAATAACTACCTTCATATATATAAGTTATGATGGCAAGTGATAGAGTGACAATTATATATATATATATATATCACTGGTGAATAGTAATAACCCTAATTTCTGGGGCATGGATTCACCAAACTTCATTTATCTGTAAGAGTATGTTATTCAATGTGTTCCTCCTCATCGGTTCAAGGTGGTGACCATGATTAAGGATTGGCACCATGTCACTGGGGGTGTTTAATACTTAGTAAATGAAAGACCGACAGATTTTAAAAGAGCATATCCAGTCAATAGATTAAAACAATTTCTTAGCTTGCTAAGAACACAAGCCATGTGATTCTATCGAACCAAGTTGTATTTACATATCCATCCCCAGCTGGACGGTGATATACTTATTAATAACACGTCCTGCGGAGTGCAGGGTTATCACATATCCTGATATCGTGGTCTTTGGGCATCGTGACTCAGAGTTGAGGTTTGGTGTAGCTGACTTAAGTAATATGTGGCATAGGGAAGTGACACATAACAAGATACCTGCATAGTGACAAAGATTACATAAGAAAGAATTTTAGGGTAAATGATATTACATCTGTACCGTTGACCTGCGCTGGGGCAGCCACGGTTGTCAAATTGACCTTCCGAACTGTCACTCATCCTCTGATACCCGATTCACAATATTTTGTCAAAAAGAAAATACATTCACGAGGATTACCTTCACAGAACCTTCCCCCGCGAAACTGCGTTCTTTTTGGGGCGGAATTGTGGCAAATTGAAAGCAATTTATAGAGGAATATCAGATAATGAGCCTCGTTGTTTCACAACGAAGCTCGTCTTCATTCACTCCTACGCAACGAACGATGCGGCAAGACAACCTGCCCTACTTTCGGCGCAATAATCACGCGAAGCTTATTATAGGTAATCAACTCATCTTGAAAATCAAATCGTTAAGGTTTAGGTTATTTTGTTTAAAATTTTAGTTGGGATTTGAGAACATATTTTGAATCAAGAATCATTGTTACTTAATATAATTGAGATTCAATCAGAACTACATTCATCCTAGCTAAAATGGAAGCATATGCGCAGTTCATTGAGACCACGTGCCCCATCCTGAAGCTTGCGCAATTGTTTTAAACATCAATATAGTCAAGCACTGTGGGTGCATTTGTAAGTTTAACCAAGGGGTTGGGTATATGTAACTCATTGGTTTAACCTATTGTACATAAAACCTATATGTCTCAATATTTATGAAAACTTCATTGGAATAAGCATAAAGATGCTTTAAACGAAGATCAGTTAAAGTGTACATGTATTTTAAACCAAAACAGCGCTTGATAGCTCACTTCCAATCACCCCCACAAACCACTAATACGGTAGCGCCGATTTCTTACCGTTTTCATTATATGGTTGCATCTGGTAGCTAACTATAGCTGCATCAGAACCAAGGGAAATAAAAGTCATAGTGACTCCTTCGCTTTCCTAAATGGTCGCACAAGGTCAAATATTTCATTTAGGTATATGAATGGGTCGCTTTTGGTAATTAGATATATAAATGGTTCAAATTTTCGAAGAATTTGCATATTGATGAGTCCCTTACTCGCACTTTGGCTTGGTCTAGATACGAGTCGGATTTTCACCCCTTTTCACGTGTCCCAACATAATTATATATATATCCTAGACGATCGTAAGAGTCTACACCAGGCCCCTGACGGATGTTGACGATCTGATATTACCTCTACAGCGCGACATGAACGATTGAGGGCAGATGCAGTGAGAGGCGAATTTTAAGGCCTATGTCTTCCCCTTGCTTGCCAATTAATATACTTTATAAAAATCCGACACATTCGTTTACCTGGCCATTGCGTAAAATCGACCCATTTATATACCTACCAGTCTCAAATAGCGACCCATTCGTATACCATAGTGCCAAACACAGACCCATATTGGCGGCACATTCCTCGATCCTGAGGAATTAATAGATAGTTAGGGGCAGGAGTGTACCATAAAATGCAGATAAGTAAGTTCAAGGCGTACTGATATGGTGTATTTCATTGAATATTACGATGGTAGCTTTATCATTATAAATTAAAATTTATACTGCAAAATTTTCATGCACATAACTTATATTTTCTAGAAATTATCTCACGACTAACATTTAATACCCAAATGATTCTAAAGTATTAGATGAACCCACATTTTTGTAGGACTATGTTTTCTTGCGCATAGTCTGTAGTGAGATTTGACCGTCTCAAACGCCATCTTTGATCCGAGTGAGGAGGCTATCTTCATATCGCAGACTAAAATATCGAAAATATGACTGATACTAAAGATCTAAATGCGAAAGATAAGTTGATCCTTCAATTGCAAAATGAGAAGGACAATCTTGATCCCGGTTTTGACCATGCGAAGAGGCTCGTAGCGGAGGGTAGGTGAAAAACAAAATCGTGGAGAAGCCAGGGGCAGGGGAAATGGCATGCTGCCGCCGGTCGGCTGTTGAATGTGTATCGCATAAAAAAACGTCGGCCTTATCTGAAAATAACCCACACAAAAATAATAACTTAATGTCGGTCAAAAACTAACTACTGGTATGACACGGCAATCGTTGTATTTAATTAAAAGCCAAATTGTAAATTATTGAATGAAGTATGTTATGAGAGGGACGATCCGTTCCTTCATTCACATCTCTGTATTAACTATTATTATGTTATTCGTCACGTTTCGTTTAAATAATGAAAAAAACCTTTATTATAATCGTGTTAAGTAATCCTCTAGTCATTGTTTCATTTGACTATTCTGCTCCTATGGGTGGCAAATAGTTTGAATTGACAGAAAATTGTTCTTCAAATCCTTTCAGTCTTTGATCTCTTTTCTGGAGTACAATTAGACTAAGTAAAATTATCTTACATATTCATGGGATGGATGTTATTTGTTTTTCAAGTCATTAGAAGTGTTGACTTATCAATAATTCTTTGAGACTAGCTGTAGATAGTGCCAAAAATAGCACAAATTGGGAATATGATATATTTCTGTCTGCGAAATATATTTCTTATGGTCTCTGTAATTGCAATGGAAAATTGATAATGGTCCTTGACGCATTTGGTATATTTTGCTTTCTGAAGTCATTTACTGATGTGAACCATCCGTGGCATGACAATATGTTGCTCGGTCAATCTCCCTTGATATCCTCTCATATAACTGAAGGTTAACAAATCATGAAATGCTCTGGTAGATTACTTCTTTTTATTGACTGAATGAAGTGAATTGTATAAACTGTTGGATAATTTTCTCAACGGTAAGTTTGTCTTTAAATATACTGTTAGTTGGATGTTTCATCAATATTCAACATGCAGTCACCAATCATTTATTGATAAAATCATAATTCATTCATTACACAGTGATTCTATTAAAATCTTGGCTGGTTCGTCTACATCTAGCCAACATGCAGAATGCGCCAATATTTTAAAGCTGGGACCTCTGAACCAAAGGGTGTGCAATTATCATCTTAGTTTGGTATAAAATTCTTTTCTGTTAAATATCAAAGTGTTGGCCAGCCTCTTAACTTCTGATTTGAAATATTTTACTGCTTACGTGTTTAGGGTGGATACAAGTGAATTTAAAAAGTTAAAAGATATTGTTCATGACTGTAGTTATGTTGGTATCAGTTTTTACTATATAGGAAAAACTTTAGTGCATTTGAAAATATTAAAAACCACTTCATGATGTTATTTTTCTTATTGAGTTTTAGAAAATATCTCTAAGTCTGTTAAATAGATTTAAGGTTATAGTTATGCCTATTGAAGGAAGTAAAGTTCAATTCCAAATAAAGTTCTGGCTAACACCTTGAGAAATATGTCTCAAATTAATAAAGAAAATATAGTATAAAGAGGCAGCAAAATGATGTTAACCTGAACATAAAACTACCGATGTCAATTATCAGGCTAAGCACACACCCTGAGGTTGGATGGCGTCCAAAGACACTTTGTGTCTCAAAGAGCGCTTAACTGTTGCACGATAACATTTTCTTTCCCACAGAATTAGAGAGGGTTCAATCGGGAAGACATAAAATTCCAGACATGATAGAGATCCACAAGGATAAACCATTGAAATTGGTCCAAAGAGTTGTAATCCCAGTAAAAGAGCATCCAAAGGTATGTATCAGTGATTGTGGCTAGCAGCCTAAACGGTATTATCAATTTTATTTTTAACTCTTGAACAAATACTTGATGTCTTAAGAACAACAGGTAGTTTGAATTCTTGTTTATGAGAAAACTTCTGATTCTCAACCATTCTCATATGATTAAAGGCTAATAAATATCTTGGAAGTTGTGATTGAATTGCATGACTATTTTCTGGAACTTGGCTTGGAATTTTAAGTATTGTAAAAAAATCCAGCTCTGCTTAGTTAAAAGTGTAGTTTTGCATTTGTATGTCTAGACATAGATTTAAATACCCAAAGGCATTATTGTTGATCTTCTGTGAATGCCCAACTGAGTCTATCAACCTGTTAAAACTGAATTCATCAGTAAAAATAGCCATTAAGTTGAACATGGGGTCGATATTGGTTTATTTGTGTACAAGAGCATTCTTTCATTGATCCTACTGTGCCAAATTATCTTATATATATTGCTGGATTAACTTTGTTATAAGTTTTGAAAAAATGATCTCAAAAGTTCCTAAAAGTCACATTGTGCCATAAGTGTTATAAATGAGCACTTGGTTGTTGGCAGTGATGTCAGTTTAACTTCCCCAGCATGCATCTGAACCAATGTCTGTTTTTGTGCGAGTTCATATACAAGCTTCAATTAATGCTCACTACGTTGTCTTTTGTGAATATTTTTGGTTAAATCAGGTGACATTTAAAGCAAACAAAATTGCCATGTTCTCGTCAGCATGCATGTTTTTGGTTTTTTTTATGAAATCCCTAGATAGATTTATTTCGCACTTCATTGCACAAATGGATGGGATGGAGAGAACTGTGATAAAAGCATGTAATGTTCGGAACATTATTAAATATAAATGATTTAAATAGGGTTACCAATTACAGACTGGCTGCTAATAGTGTGTTCAGAAGTAATTTCCTGGTACTGTTGAAAAATTATTGTGGTGGGGGGAACGGGCATTACACCTGGCATTGTCCATGAACAAGTGTTGTTGGTATGTGCAGCACAACTTTGTGGGCAAGCTGCTTGGTCCCAAGGGAAACACCATGAAACGACTTCAAGAGGAGACCGGTACCAAGATGGCTGTGCTTGGCCGGGGGTCCATGAGAGATAAGAAGCAGGTAATCACTGAATCTCACCCTTGCCACTGTGCCCACCATCTACTTGGGACTGCTGATCTTTTCCATGTTTGCTTCTCAGAAAGCCTTCCTTCTGTCAGTGAACTTTTCTCATAATATAAATAAAAATTGTGTTTTGCCTTGCATTTGTAATATTTTGCTCTGACTGTAGGAAGAGGAATTCCGCCAGCAAGGTGGCAAGTATGCCCACCTCAATGATGAGCTTCATGTCCTGGTTGAAGTGTTTGCTCCTCCCTGCCAAGGCTTCCGTCAGCTTGGTATGGCACTTGGTGAACTCCAGAAGTATCTCATTCCTGTAAGTCTTCCCTATCTCCAAGCTTGTGTATTGGAAGGATTTGCTTTGTAACATGTTATGTTAATGTAGGTGTGATTCTCTACCTCTTTCAAACATTGCTAAAACTTGGTGAACATATTAAAGCAACATGGTCTAAGCAAGTTGTAATTTGTGCAACAGCAGTGCCTTATCACGAAGCTTGGAAGGAGGCTATGGTATTTAGATGCTGTCCTTTGTGTTGTAGATGGATGACAGTGAGGATGACATTCGCCAGCAGCAGCTTCAGGAGTTGATGTATCTGAATGGTTCAGAGGGTGACCAGTCTGGCCAACATGGTGGGCCTCTAGGAGGACATCCTGGGCAGCAGAGGGGACATCCAGGTCAGATGGGACCCCCTGGTGGACACCATCCACGTGGAGGCCGTGGGGGCATGGCTGGAATGTCAAGAGGTGTGCCACGTGGAGCCCCGAGAGGTGGTCCTCGTGGGGGTCTGTTGGCCACACCAGCTGGTCGAATGCCGCCACCAAGGTCACTACTTACTCCACCACTCTGATTCACTGCTCACTTGTATATATAGAGAGATGGGTTAATAGATTAATGTATGGTACTTTATGGTGTATAGGGGCTCATTGAGCCAGTCATCTGGCCGTGGTTTACCAAGGGGAGCTCTACGAGGCTCGGCACCCACCAGCAGACCTGCACCTGCTAGAGCTCCAGCACCTGCACCTACCAGCATGGATTTGTATGATGAAGACTCCTATGCAAGTTATGCTAACGAGGATTTCTCTTTCCGTCCAAGCCGTTTCACATCATCGGAGGCACTCCAAAAGGTTAGGGTTTTTTTGTGTGTGTGTTCATCTTCAGAAATACATTATATGAAATATATTTGTTAATATTGTGAGTTGTTGTCCAATATGTTTATGTTGTGGTGTTGTATTGTCAATAGACCCCCAGTACTGCTGCTGCTTATAGCAGAGAACAGCAAGACTACAGCTATGATCAGGAATATGCATCAGACACTTATGAACAATCCTACTCCTCATCAGCTGGGTAATTATATTAATTCACCAATTTAGTATGGGAAGAAGTTGTGGCAATCAATCATCGTGTCGATTCATTATTGTACTTGTGTCCAGGTCTGACTCACAGTTCTTTGATTATGGCCACGGTCCCTCATCAGAGCAGAGTTATGAGAGCTATGGTGAGTAGGCGTTTCAGTGTGTCAAGTTTCACTTTATCCCTTTAGTGGAACGTGTGAGAGCAAAAGAAACATTGAAGTGCTGTTTGATTTGTATAGCAGGTGATTCCTGGCCGTCTCAATCAGCCAGCTATGGGAAAATTCCTACATCTCGACCCAGCACACGAGGTGTATCCACTCGTGGAGCTGTCTCAAGAGGAGCCTTGTCACGTGGAACGTTGTCACGAGGAACACTGTCACGTGGTATGCCCAGTAGAGGTGCTGCTGCCATGCGATCTCATCCATACGCAAGCATGCGTGGTGCAGCAAGTGCTGCTGCTAGATACTGAATATCCTCATGTGGGGCCACACTTGGGTGAAGCAACGAGATATTCTGAGTTGATGACATTGATTCACATCCAGATACATGTTAAGTTGTATCATTGGGCAGCAAGAATGTGTTGTTATGTGATGTTTTTTTATAGAGATTCCCAGTAAGTTGAGCTTAGCTAATTATGTCAGAAAAAAAACAGCAGCACAGCACTTTCCAATTTGTGTCAAGAGTCGGCTCTTTATACCCCATCACTGTTTTTTAGTTACAATGTGATATATCTTTCGACTTAAAATGTGTTCATCTGCTGCATGTCGGCTTACCAATAAATGTACATGTTGTCTAGCGATGGTGTTTCTTCTATTATTCACCTGGATGGAGGAGTATGTCTTAGCTGAGAATACGGAATCTTTCTCCAATATTGAAACGCCCACTGCACTTTGTTGAACTAAAAGGGAAATGTTTCAGCAGCTCGTGGGGTGTTCTTGGTTTGCATCCTGGACTCCAAGGGTTCTGCTAATCTGCTGGACTAGTCTACAACCAGTAAAAGAGCAAGTCTGTTGTGTCTAATCATTCATAACACGCAGATGTAGAGACCCAAATTGACCTCTGTTGCAGGCAGCTTGGTCATGACACTGTTTTGCAACCTTTCAAAGAATTGTTTCATGCATAAATACTATTACTTTATGAGACATCCATAAGTAGTTATTTATTACAACATATATGCTGACTAAATCTGCTATGAAGCAGAGAAGAAATAAATAGGTGGTTAATCTTTTGGAAGTATGACATCCAATCAGACATGAATGAATGCACCCAAGAAACGGCATCTTATTTGTGCATGGCTGCCCCGGATCTGCCAATGTTCTTGTCCTACACTCTGACTTGTTATATTTAATACCCTGAACATGTGCCCCCCAGCTGGGCTATGTTGACATTGGTTTTTGAAAGCCGGACTGGTTTGCTACTGAAATTGTATTGAAGACAGTTTAATTACTCCATACCATATATGGAACATTTAGAGCCACCAACCGAGGTATATGTCTACTAAATAACGCCTGGTAGGATTTAAAGTAAAAATTCACCCCTATAACCCTTTGATTGTCATTAGAAAATACCTTATACAATGTAAGACCAATAGGGAGTTTGAACTGCTGTTTCTAAGCAATCAAGCCAAAATAAGTAAAGTTTGTTTGTATCTTACATTAGAGAGGGCACCCATGACCTTAACATCATTCCAAGGGTCAGGTCGTAAACCATTATCCAGTTGGTGTTTGCTTGTTGGTTTTGTTAACGTGTCACAGCGTCATAGGTCAGCTCAACGCGTCCCGTCAGCCACCGGCAGTTTCCAGACGCCACATGAATAACTGAGATAACTGATTGAACTGTGTGGATATCTTTACCAGATGTTGTCAAAATCAGTCAATAACGTTTTTTTTCACAGCAACTAATTACAAATGGAACCCGCGAAAATAATTATTTCGTGGACAACAATATATGCGAGCATCAAAGTCGCCTCTTATTATGATGAATAACATGGCCTTTACAACAGAAACAATTTTATTATTAGGTTGAATAATTCAGCTACTAAGATAGTGTAATTCTGGACAAAATGATAAATGACGCGTCACAACATTCAACGAAAAATGGTGTTGTACAATTTTATCACCGCTGTCACTGACGTAATGTTTGCTAAATTACCGACGACTAAGTTGCGTTTCAATTATATATTTCACCTTGAAATGAACTGAAGCAATAATTGACACCGCTCCAGAAAATCGATACACCTCACAATATTTTTTTCATTCAATGTTCATATCTACTCCGATATTGCTGACGAAATTATTAAAGTCTCATTCAACCACATATAAGGGCCCTATGACATCCAGTCGTTCTTTTTCACTGGCACGAACACTGAGTGGGCGCCTTAAAAGCAAAACAATTCAGTTTATAATGATCATACATCCATTTTCGTTTAGAGCTTTTCACATTCAACAGAGGTGTGAATACTACGGGTTATTGCGTATGTGTAACTGAAATTTCGTAGTTAGTGGCATCAGCTTTAACTAAAGCAACCCGTTGCTAATGACATAACTAAAACTGTGTATTTCGGGTTTGGTCCACAATTATGACGCTAGTAAGTTCGCATTGATGTCAACTCAGCTATTTTCAATCACACTACAACATATCTGGACGAGTAAGGTGCTACACCTGTCATTTATCTATTTACATTAACATGTACTCTTCCACTTGGGTATTTGTTATTTGGGAACATAAGATTTATTTCAGAGGGAAATTTCGAGGTAGTCAATGGGTAACCAAATATGATATAAGTCATTTAAATTTAAATCAGATGATTTTGTTGAGCAGTAAAAAATAAGATCGTCGAAACGGAAACGATTGATTAAACCCCCTGGGAAAGGGTTCAACGAAGACTAAGTGTAGCGAAGGGATGATGTACCGCATTGGGTGATAAAAGTCAAATTGCCAGGTTAAGTTTAAGAAACGTTATAAATGGAATTTCGCTTTGAAAATAAAGCATGTGCTGCTTCGTCAAATTCGTACGTGTCTCAACCTGGGTCCGATCCCGATGCATTCTTCTACTGGATATAATTCATTGCGATGTTGAGCAGACAAGTCAAAACCATACAAGTTGACGTTATGAGTCCGGCGTGTTCACTAATAATAGGATTGATTCCCTGGAGATATATGACACTTATCAACGCTACAAACACCCATATTGACACGTAAATAGATAGCACTATGGAGTGATACTGGGTGACGCGTCGGCAGTACTTGACGCGATGTTCCTGGGAAACGCGTTGCTGGTCGGATGCCGCTAGTGTGCTCCCATGGTCCCCGCTTTTCAGGCGATCGTTGAGATTTTTCGTCATTTCCAGGGAAACGGTTGGTACTACCCTGTTGTTACCTACACTTCTCAGTACCGATCCCTCTCCGTGTCGACACTCACAATTCACCCCGTTGTGGATTTTGCAAAGCGGACGTTGAATGGTTCCAAGCGATTGCTCAACCGATGAATCCTTCATGGGTTCGTCGACTTCATCTTGGCGGACTTTTAGACTTGCGCTCGGATTGGGTGGGGAATTCGTAATGCGACTTGTCGTGCGGTTTCCGCTAACTGGCTGTGAACGTACACTTCCTTGACTAGGTAGTTTGTTTCTCACCAATACCAACAATGCGATATGAAAAACAACAAGGCATAAAATAAGTAATGTACCTAAGCTCAAAAGCAACCAGGAGTAGCTATTCTTGTACGATTCCTTGCCAAGCCAACAAACTGATGTATCCGATTTACGGATGAAGGCCAATCCAAGACAGCCCACGAAAAGCCAGAATATCCAGCTACCGAGAGTCATCAAGCGATACACGCTAATGGAGTAGGTGCCCCCACGTTGAAAGACATTCCTAATCCGCAAATAGTTGTGGGCGTTGAGGAAAAGTAGCGTCGTCAAAGAGCAGCCGGCGCTCATTACAATGAGCACTGACTGAATGTTACACACTAAGAGTGTCGAGATGTCCCACATATGTAACAAGCTGCCTATAGCCACCGATACAGCCACAATGATGTCGGCTAAACTGATGTTACAGACCAGGTAATAATGGGCTTGTTTAATCTTCTTCTTATTGACCAGACCGCAGAGAATGGCAATGTTGCTGATGATCACAATGAGGCAAATGGACAACAGCACCGAGTTGATTACCTGCACTTCATACGACAATTCACTGCTGCTGTTATTGGCCAGTTGATTTTCATCCACACCTTGTAGGTCCGTGAGTTTATGGCTGAGCTCCGGAAGAGGCTCCCCGTCCTCCATGACGTCGTCATCAACTCGGACTACACAGACGTTCTGAGCGTTTACACAATCTCCTCCACGGAGGGACAATGTATAGCTGAAAGGAACAGAGCACAAAAGGACGAAAAATGTTGACTCGCCGATTTATAATCGAGACGGTTGTCCAAGGTGACCGTATTAACGTCATCCTGCAATAAATATTTAGCCCAAGTAATTGTTGGCTGATGAGCGAGTCATAGCGTAATCACGCAGATCATAATTGACACTACATGAGCTTCCATGATTATGGAACACCTCCTAAGAGTACGAAACGAAATCGTGTTGGTCAAATCAACCTAATTATATGATTATGACATGGATGTTAAGATAGTCCAGTGTTGCCGAAGATCAACTTTTTTCCAAATATATTTTGTCATTTAAGATGTTTCAATGAGCCAAGTCACATATCAGGGGCCGACATAAGAATTGGTTAAATAGGGTTATATTTAGCAATAAAAAATAATTCGAAAGAGATTAATATTTATACTTGAATTTATTCGAAAATCTCCCTTGACGATGTTTACAGAACATAAATAAATACATCCTTATGCTTTTACCAAACGTTGGGATGCACATTAATGTTTTTGAAGAGGTTTGTATTATGCTAATTGCAACATTCGAGAATCCATGTATCTCTCACTGGCCACAAAGTCCCTTGCTTAGTGAGCTCGTTCAGATCATATGGTGACATATTTTATTTTTCTTTTCAAAAGCATCTACACCTACATTTTGAGTTTTATAAGGGATGAGCCAAAAATGTTTTTATATATATTACAAAGAAAACGTCAACGGCCTTATGACAATGCATTAAGTAACTGATCATTAATTAGGGTTCGGAGCAGTGAAGATAAACCAATGGATTATATTTCTACTCGTGTGAACGTCCTGAATGAATTCCGCTCACTGATATAACGACGGAGAAATGGGTTAACAGTGAGTCTTGCAATGACTACGAGATAATTGGCTGGTCATTATCCAGTTGGTCGGGGGAACACATGGATGCACTCATCAATCATCAACAGAGAAATTAACGTTAATCATAATATGTACTACCAAGAATAGATGCAGTGAAGGTAAGTGTTCTACCAAGGTCCTCTGTTAGGCGCTACCACAATACACAAGACTTGTCTTACATTTGAGGTTTATTCACAGCATATATTAAACTAATGCTATAGATTGAGAAACCATCAAATAAAGTTACCTTAGGACGCACACAGCAGCAACAATCCGGGATCTGTTATCTGTTCCAGACATATCCAAATATTTTACATATTGCAATAACGAGCCCTCTGATGTACTTCAGTCGAAGTGTCTTCTAAGTGATTGGATTATTTGATTAATTCGGAAATAAACGAACCATATGGTTCATATGCGTCCGAAATACAGAACGCAACAAAACCGAACATTGCTCAATATTTAACGATGAACCACATTTCGTGAGGCGTTAATTTTTTAGGAAATGTTTACTGTAACGAGGGTCGCCGTCGGCCGTGACGTACTTATATACAGACGTCATACCACGCGAAGTTGACGTATTGGTGACCAACGTAATAACTGTAAACCGACGTGTGGTGAATACTTCCAAAGAGATCATTGGGCGTCTCACTGCAATAACTGATGACACGTATTGCTGTTGATTTCAATTATTTTACTTCAGTCAGTAGATATGGGGTTGGGTCAGAAAAATGTCTGTCTTCATGTGTATCCTTTGTGTTCTGTGGATTGTAACCATACGATATGGAAATAACTACATCTTAGAATAATTGATTGCTGGGCGACGCTATACACTGATTAAAGGTTTGTTACTTATATCTAACTATGCCGTGAAAATACTTACTGCTAAAATTGACGGTATGAGTAGCAAACTTGTCTTATATCACAAGCTGTACTTTCTCACCAGTGAAAATACCTATTTCAGTCCTGCATACTACATTCTGAGATTCGGTCATTGTACATGTTGTAATTCAACACGAAGTACATTTAAATTCCACAATAAACTGACAGTCAAGTAACAGAACGTTAGTCCCTCTGGTCGTCTGACGAAGATTTCCGAACTGGATAGCAATAATAAACCCGCTCATATCGAGTTTCTCTCCTGTCCGGTGCGTTTGCGACCACATTCGTAATCACTAAGACAGGAGAGCTTCATTCTTTTCAATTTCTTTTGTACCTTTCTAGGCGATTATATTCTTGGTTTCGTGGAAAACAGGAAAAATAGACTATATGTCATAGCCGTCATGATGTGGACGATATCGACTGACAACATCAGAAAATGCTATCGATTAATATATCATTCAATCGCCAGGTGGAGCAAGAAAAATTCTTCATGATTAAAACATGTCTGCATTTTAATGTCACCGACAATGATGATTTCGATGATTATGGTCCACATACATGGTAGCATCATAAGCGAAACATAGTAAACGGCTCAACAAACAAAACTAATGTACGGCTCCCATTCAGCCGCTGAGCTCTATTTTAATTTAACGAAACCGTTTTATTTTCGAAAGCAAACATTGCCACTCCCTCTGTAATGAGTGCTAATTGGGTTGCTGTGTGGATACTGAACTCAGATAATTGTGCTTGATGGACCAACATTCAACGAAATCACCGGGAAACTTGCATGAGCCTCGTTCCCGACGAATGATTACCTGCTACAGGAGATGTTTATCAGGAGCTGATGAAAAAACGCGTAATATATATGATGATGTGTTCAGAACTCAATCATATATATCTGACAAAAGAAATCAACAAAGAGTGACCGTTTCGGCCAGTTTCTTTGCAATTAATGATTAATTTCAAGCATGATTAAATTGACTTGTATCATTATGTATGTGAATCATGTAAGTTGACGTCGAATCAAGAAGTTATAGTATATATATACCAAGGGGTGTGAGTGCTTGGCAACCAGATAAAAACAGCGCCCCTGCTCGACTGGACAGAGGGGTATATATGTAGAGTAGTGCCGATGTAATGTGTACAGATGGGGTGAAAAGGGGAGGGGCGCCACGTTCGTTTGACTAAGGGTGTGTACAATTGATCGTGGGTGCGGCGGCTGAACTGATGCTTGCAGTGTCTGCTGCTGCTGCTGCTGCGGGCGGTGGTGGTGGTGGTGCAGTTCGCAAAGCGCACGTACATGCAATCGATAATGTTCAGCGCGCAGCAAAGGGGAACCTAAATAGCGCGTATCTGGTTCGCCATGTCAGTGGCGGGTGCACAGATCATTGCCGTTTTCACGTGGGGCATACTTGGCAGACGATTGCCTGTCCAGCTGTTTGCTGAAACAAATCTGTATTTTCCTTGTCGACTGATCTAATGGGAGTCACGTAAGGTCTGCCGTGAAGCTAGCGTTGTGATAACGGAGTCAAGACACCAGGGTACTTAACGAGCAACTACACGCACACGAACCAACCTCTTCCCCTACCCACAGGGTTCGTCGTGGAACAGCGGATTGGCGCGGTACAGAGCGCCTAGCAAGCAATACAGTGGCGAGTCACGGACGTACGAGCGGCTAGCGTCAGAAGCGTGTCTGCCTCCATCCCAATCAACCCATACGCTGCCACGCGTAGTTACCATGGAAACAAGTAAAGTGGAATGGTGAATATCAACGCACTCCTAAATACCAGCAGACCACGTGATTTCTTCCACTTCGCATCACGAGCTGTCATTTTCTCATCAAAAGGTGGGTACCGATATTCCGAACGCGTTTTATGAAATCAACTCCAATACAAAACACCCACCCATCCCCCTCACCTAAACCCCTCCACTTGCGATTATCCGTTCTCCCCAACTTCATTTCAACATTCGCTTCTTAATCCGTCGATCCGATCCATGCTCGGGAGAACACGCAGTTGTTTCATGACGTCCTATGATCCCAGAAGAGCAGCTTATCGAATGAGAGATCTCCTCCATGTAGGGTATCGCCCGGGGGTATCGCGCTTACCTTTATTGAACCAGAAAGGGGATTTCCAATAGGAATTCACCAGACACACTAAAACACTTATGTCTCTAGGTTTTGAGTTTTTACTGAACATGTACGCGTTGGAGCGAAAGAAAATTTTCCGCTGCTCAAGCGAGCCCACGTTATTGGATGCGTTCCAACTCACAGGCGCTCATTTCCCGAGGCCAAGATTCAGAGCGCCGAGCTGCTTCCGAATAGTGTTCCAGCTGACTCTCGCACAGTATATCAAGTGACTTGAGCATTTATTTCGACCACGCGTATCAATTCAGTGTGTATATTTAGATAGACATAGCATGCACTTGCTATTGTATACCCTCTGACGTTTCCGGTTAAGTGGTGATGTAGTATTGTCACAGTAATTGTCACATGAGCCTTCTCATTTCATGTGATTCCACTGCGCTTATTTACACTCACTCTGGAGCGGAAGATTCCTTGCTTGATTTGCAGCTCATTTTTCATGTAAACGCCATTAAGAAGGCCCCCTTCTCGGCTGGGTCGAATGTGCGGGCGATATCATGGTCGTTCAGAAAAAGGCGACGATCTCCTTATCCTGGTACTTGGAGATCCTGTACGGGATCTGGACTAATCCCGGCGAGCTGTCTGAAGCGGGCTACCAAGGCGCCTAAATCAAAACATCAAAACAAAACAAGTAAAATATTAATAAAAGCTCAAGTAGGCCCGATGACCCGTACTCGCCCGCACAATATAAATCAATATCTGTGTTCACGGCTTAATTCATGCAAGCGGCTTTTCAAAGCGAAACCCTCTCCCGGTTGCCCATTATTGAACCCGGACCAGTCTGATTGTAACGGGCCCGTTGATTTTCTATTGATGTGGTGATAAGCTTGAAAAGGGTCGTTTCGGATACGTTCTCTGTATGGTTAGGGGGCCACACAATGGTCACATTCTGTGTATATCACATATATATATATGACCAATATTAGGCCTGACGCTTAATGTAACGTGGTCATTGCTAAAAGCAGTCACCTTCGCCAAACCGGATTCAACAGAGAGCACATGCGTTGCAAGGAGGTAAGTTTACAAGCATTAAGGAAAACATTTAACACTGGGTCATTATGTACACTCTCGGGACAGAAGACGTTAGTTCACCGGCAATATAACTCTTTATTAGTTCGTCAATACAATCTCTGATGGAGTGGTGGTTTTCCGCAGCAGTGTTCCGCTATCCAGGCATGCTTTAACAGTATGGTTATTCCCAAAGGTTTGTGGTTTTTAAAAATAAATGCATCAGCGTGGTTTTGTGGGGGGAAAAAAACCGTACCCATGATTTAAAGCAGTCGACCAGGTTACGCAGTGGTAAGTCTACAGCGGTAAAGGGAGGATAGTTTGTTCCCGGACTAAATCGATCACACAGTAGTTACTCGAAATAAGAACCATGCGGCAAAAGGTAAGTATGACCATTAGAAGTAAGAATTGTCCATGTAGTTAAATAATGATTTGGGTATTAACAACTTATTCCTGTTGCTTGAATGCCTCGAGGCATTAACCAGTCAGAAAGTTCACCTGCCCGTGCTTAATCGTGATGATGACTGTTATTCGATATGAAACGTAAAGTAATCACGTATTTAAACAAATTCAACTTGCACATGCAGATTGATGTCAGTCTGCGCTCAACCAATTAAACCTTGTATCTGCGTCTTCAAGGACTGTCATTTATCAGTTATCTTGCAGCTATGTTTCCCTTGCCAGCCGCTTTATAATCGTTGGCAACGCTTTCTTGTTGGGCAGTACACATGTATCTCTTTCAACCGTAAATACAGCAAAGTGAGCTGATACTTGGGATCCCGTCTGGTCTAAAGTAGCCCCCTCTACAGCCCCCGCTGGCCCTCCTCTAATGCCTCACCTTGATTCCTATACTGTCTTCATGCAAAACATCCAAAACTGGATGTGATAATGGTGACTTTACGAGTGAAGAGTATTTTTTGAATATATTATTTACGTGAGATTTGACCGATGTGGTGACAACTTATTGTTGATTGCATTTCAGAAGACCAAATATCCGACCAACCTTGACCTCCTGTCACCAATGGTTGTTGGTGATACAACCCCCGAGCGCGAAGGGACGATGGGGAAAGAAGACAAAGACTTCCATAGGAACATACATTTAATGACCTCAATGTGCATCCCTCCTACAAGGTCACTCCTGGTAAGTGATAGATGTATGACTACACATATTAATTTGGGCAACTGTAATTTATAGTTATGTATTATCCCTCTCAAATGAAGAATCGCTTTTATAGTCGCCGTTTGTAGGATACGGATGACGTTCATATTCGTATGTTTTTATCATGTAGATCTGCTCCAAAACTTGGAACCGAAATACCCCGAAAAAAACTTCGAAAAGCAAATCTTTGATGGAGAAGATGAGTGAGTATTTATTCTTTCCTTGTTGTCTCAAGATGTTGTTGGACCCAAAAGTGATGATCAACTAAGAAGAGACTCCTAGAGCGTCCGTTTGTTTTAAATGTCTTCTATCTTGTGAACCCTCTTGCTCAATTTCTCTCCATATTTTATCAATATGTTCCTCCCACTTGTCTTCAATTCATTCGTTGAGTAAAGATATATCCGTATTCATTGCATTGATTATGTTTAGATGTGATTCCGGCGCCCCCATACCGATGGTATACCCCACAAAAGCCCCAGGTCAGTATGTCGGCGTGGATAACGGCAGGAAAGAAGACAGGAAGAAAAAGCGCAAGCAAAATATTGTCAGAGGTAACCTCATCTTCATCTACTTCTGTCTACCCTTCAACTAACATTAACACACTGCACCCCTACCCCGCCCATCTTCGGCTTGTTAGATTCCGGTTTCAGTGAACATTCTGCTCTAGATATAAAGAGTAATGTTTCTGACATATTCTTATCTGTATTGTCGTATATGATATGGATTTTGACGAGTTATCTTGCCCTGGGCATCTCCTCTCCTGATGCTATCTGTCAGCTTTATAATGACGCCCTGTCTTGGGCACGAGTCTTCCGTTGAAGTCACGCCCTCGTGGAAAAAATGTACCCCGCGTCGTATCGATCTGCGCAGTAGAAGCGCCTCGTGATAGCCCCACGCTTAAAGTTCTAATGAAATATCTGTTTAAAACGCTGCTTGGGTAGCATTGTCTCTGCCTATTATCAACCCTTAGCACTCTTTTCTTTCATATCTCGATTTTGTTCGCGCCCATGAAGAGCATTAATATGCGCTCTCACCCATGTTTAGTGAACACGGGACGTTAACACACCTTTCTTGTTAATGAAGTCTTGTGTTCATTAACTTATACTGTTAACACTCCTATCACATTAACCTTGTCACATCACCTGGCGGGTGTTGATAAAGCTGTGTTGGTGGTGGTGTTTTGCTTGCTGTGTACCCCGCCGACAGGTGTCTGCTGTGCCGGTTGGATCCTCTGTTTCCCTCTCTACTGCTTCTGTTGGGCAATTCGCGAGTCCCCTGTCGACGAAGAGGACCTTCGTCACGATCACTGCTATCCTTGCTACAGCTAACCTCTATCATGCACCTTCTCTAACAGCTTACCACTCTCACGCACTATCTCCTAATTGCGCCACATCATTGTCGCACCCATCGCGACAACCTCTGTTAGAGATTCTCCTCACTATACAGCTTTTGCAATTACGCGTCAGGAATGGTAGCCATGTTTTTATAGCGTGTCGAAAGCTTGATTTGGAGTACAGTGTACACGATCACTCGTCGTAAATTAATCAATATTTAAGACCCACACCATTCAACTGGTGCTGTAGTGTTCATGGATTGGCATACATACTCCGCGTACAATACCAGTGATTATAGTACATTACCATGTATGAATCCTACTTTATACTTGGGCCGGTTTCATTACCATAGTTGTATTCATCATCACTTATAGGACTGTGTTTCCTGGGCTGGATATGCTGCTGTCCACTGATGACTGCTGGAGTGTTAATACGAGAAACACCTGAGGATCAAGAGGATTTTGAGGACGACGTGTGCATCCCTTGTTACGTCAAGCAGTGATTCAACAATAGACTAATTGTGCATGTTGATTATGGAAGTGACAAAGGTGTGTTTACTACGCAACAAAAACTGGGCATAGGTCATGTTTCTCATGCATTGGAACTGATGACCCATGCAAGACTTTATTTTGATATTGACTTCCTTCCGTGCCCATCATGGACGCAGCTTCATGACGTCATAACCACGGCACATTGCTGCAGACTGCCAGAACAATCGCGCGTTCGGGCGATTTCCGAGCCAATGAAGCAAATCTTCACCTTGTTCCTATCTCTCATTTCAATAACTAAACGCGGACGGCTAAATGAAAGAATACTATGAATGATGGTATTATTACCAGTTAGGGATTTGATCGCTGTTTGGTTGTTTTTGTATTTTTCATACAGGTCCGGGAACCATTTTGTTGGTGTTGAATATTCTACTTATTTCGGTGTTCATTTGTAAGAGTATTTGTAATTTATCGATCAATAGTCGTTGGTCTGATTGGACGAATGTAAGTAAATCAATTTCAATCCGGTATAAATGCATTCAAATCGAAAACGTGATGGATGGTCTTCTGTGTTACATTGTGCGTGAATCTTAGGTTGGTGTCTTCCGTGGTGTTTGTGACTTGTGATGCTGTTGCGTTGCTCTATTTATTTAACTCCGTTGAACCTTTTGTGGGGTCCCCCCTCTGTGATCATTGTTGTGTTTGCTTATTTGTTCTGTCAGTTCAAACTGGCACGTACTACTAACAAAAAAAAACTAGTCTGAGGTATTTCAATTTATCACTGCATTCAGGTAATGCCATCTTATTTTTTTCTATGTCAGACGACAGAGGTTTATTGTAATAAATTCTTTACGATAACACCGACAGTTTCCGCATATACTCACAATCACAATATCTTGTTTCACGTATGTGACTTGTTGATTCACCGACTCTGCTCCCTACCTGCCCAAATACGATTAGATAACTTAGGCACTGGAGTCGCGAGTTAGGAATAATACGCTTTAGAAAAGGAATATTTCCTTTATTGGACAGCCGAGCGGACTAGTTACAACAGATTGTTCGGACTAAATGAGCTTAACGCTCCTGTTGTTTATCGCGTCATCGGCTTACGGTTAAAGCTAGACCAGGATAAGCCAGTAAGTATGAACGCCATGGTCACTAAGTTGCGGGGTGTGTTTCCTGACAGGAGGATGAGTGAGGTTCTCCGTTGGGTCGTGTTAGTCTATTGTAGCTGTATATCCAATCGTGTTTAATAAAAAAATCATTTCTACATGCATTTGTCCATTTGATTAAAGGCAGACCGGGTGCAGATCACTTGGGTAACCGAGCGTTTTCGTTACAGGCTGACAATAGCAATTTTCCACAATTCCTGTTGAACGGAACACAAAATATGCGCAGACGTTCAGGGTGGTTAATTTCCACTCCAGCATATATGTCAGCAGGTTTTTGAAGCTGGCTGTTTATAAGAGGCTGTTTGTTTACGCATCATGCGCATGCGGCCAGACGCCACACTTGATATCAATGTCAAGGGTTAAGGTTAAGTTTTAAGTCATCCTCGCGCTTTTTCAGAAGACGTGGTTATAAAGAGCTCATGTGATTGGCGATCCTCAGGTCTCTCAAAGAGCTCGTGGAGATCTGCACTCGTTATTAAAATAAACCTAGTCATAGAAACTTCGCTTCTGACAGCGTTCGCGCTGTTTACTACTTTCGACGTCTCATGTCCGCTCTGTAGAGGCGAAGCCGCATGCACTCGAGTCATAAAACACCCCTCCACTCTTGCTTCTGGCCTACTTTAATCGATGCTGGAGAGCGATCCGTGGGCGCATCTTAACAAAGCAAGCTCCCAACCCCGCTCTCCATACGAATCGGCTTCTTCGCAGGCTAGAATTCGTTATGTTTGCATTGTGTCAAAACACCCCACCATTGAGAATGTTGTTTCCCCATATCACCCACGTGACCATGCGATAGCTAACACTTACACCACAAGAAAAGGTCAAGCAGCCCCTCTCTGCTATTTGTGCTTTAACATGCAGAGATCGTCAACCAATAGGGACGAGGTAAACCACTCTCAGCAAGTTTATTGCGTGATTTTGCGAAATTGGGTCACTTGCGAATATCGCACAAACGTTTTCATGTGTAATTAGTCATGCGCAGAGAAAAGACACTTGATGCGTGGGGAAAAAAACCCTCATGGGAACGGCCAACAGCTCAAGTAAGCTATACATGGATGAAGCATATCAATAACCTAACCACCCGATGCTTAATGTGGTCATCGTTCGACAAGCTTTTCGCCTACGACGGAAAAAAATATACCATTCGTTAAAGTTAAAAACATTGTCGCTTGCATATTCTATATAATATTGTTGCTTGCGAGCTTGGCGTTAGAACTGAAATGGTCTGGTTCAAGCGCCTGAGCACTGCATTTAATCGGACGAAAAGAGAGAGTAGGGATGCTTAGCTTGAGAGTAAATGTTAGCCAAGCAAGAAGCTTCAACATTGCTGGGTATTCACTCTCTCTCGCTCTCTCATACACTCTCTCTCTTTCTCTTTCTCTTCTCTCTCTCTCTCTCTCTCTCTCTCTCTCGCTCGCTCTCTCGCTTCTCTCTCTCTCTCTCTCTCTCTCTCTCTCTCTCTCTCTCTCTCTCTCTCTCTCTCTCTCTCTCGCTCGCTCTCTCTCTCTCACTCTCTTTCTCTCGCTCCCTCTCTCTCCCGGTCTGCATTTGGTACCATCATATTGACGCCGTTTATTCTTAGTAACAAAGACAGCATCATAATGTTTTCAAAGTAACGATATCATAACGATTCATTACCAGAAATTATTTGTCAATCATGTGATATGATATCATGATTACTCTTGAAACTCGGGCTGCCTTGGGTGAAACAACGAGGTTGGTGGTTTGAGGCGACATATAGGTTCGAACCCCCTTGAGTCAACGAGACCGAAGCGGTACGTATCCGATACGGCACCTTGTACCGCATCGACTTCTTACCTTTGCGAGGCTATTTTTTATCTATGCTATGGATATCTCTTGTGATAAATATCATAAATAATATAATGTTTTGTGATTGGGAATTTTTTCCAAAAAAACGGAAAAGAAACCTTAACGCCACTTACAATATAGTATATAAGGGGTTCTTAGTTTGATGTGTAATCTGCATCTGCTCTGATTTTGCTCCGTGCACATCTCGATTAGAAATTACAATGCCAAAATACCGCATCAGCTTCAACGAAGTACCGTACACTCGACGTGCCGCACAGGCAAGGTGCCGCATCGGCTCGCCACTAGTCAACGATACCCCTTTTTATTAAGAATTATCGTTACAGGGCTTTGGAATAGTATTTTAAGTCTTCATGCGGCTTCACTAAGCCTTGTCGTAGGCATGTTTAGAGACGAATACTGATAGTCGTGGTGGTGGGGATAAGTTTATTGTTGACTCTGTAGGCCAGTCGTTGATTCTTGGAATGTTGAATTCTTTGTTCAAATGGATAAGATGCTTACTTTTGATCATCGTTAATGTTTTACAAAACGATTTGTTAGACATTGCTTATTTGCTTCTAGTTCTAGTTCCACACGGTAGGGCAGGAGACTGACAGACAAACACATGCGAGTATGGGTTATTTGGTCTATAAATTGTAAAAGGTTAAAACGATTCAAGGCAGTACTTATGTTAGTGAATTAAACACAACATACACATTTAAAACACTTGCTGCTAAAATACAATTATGGCACATGAGATGAGGTTATCAAATCCAAAATAAGAGGGTGTCGTCAGAAGGCCAAATAAATAAAGCAACGCCTTGAAACGCACGACCAACAGCAATGACCCATTTACAAGCGGATCAACATCACTCAACTAACTGTACGTTTGTACAATCAATACGACAACATCATCGTGAACGAGTAAACAAGAGGTAAGAGAATCGCGCTAAAGGGCGCGGCAAAATGGTGTGCTTCGTCTCTACTGATGTCACAATCATTTGCTTGAAATGTGGCATTCTGATACAGAATGTTAGATATCTGCATAAACATGTAAGCCTCCTGGCCACATCTTCCCCCTATGATATCCCTTAAGCAGCCATATAGGAATACCCTCATGGCCTTACATTTGTCTCTGGCTTTACGTAGGGTCTCTGCGCATTTACCAACCCCTTGCTGTACAGCAAATCCTTTGAAGCAACCGCTGCTGTTGAGAACGATTCTCTTGCCGACCTCAGAACACAGGTATGCATTACCATCCCTTATACCTTGAAGCTTGTTCCTAGTCTCAGTAGCACAGGTAGGCAGAACGCGGTCGATACAGCTCTCTTGATCAGGTATTTTCGAGCACAGCATATTCAGTTCCGACTCCGTATAAAATTTCACCTGCGAATGAGGGATATATCTACTGATAATCACATCGCAGGTGTTAACGTTATGCGGTGTACAACTCAGTGATAGCACTCCTTTCAACACCATTCCACAGACAAAAACCACAGATGTCCAAGTCGCCATGATCACACGGAATGATACGAACTCAGGGCAAGTGAGTCGAGAATGGCGGATATGAAAGCCAGACAACGTCGCACAATGATATGGTTGGCCAATTGATAATGCGTGCCAATGTTTTATTGTTTGATTTTCGATATTCTAGATCCACCCGGAGCATATTAGTTTATTTGGAAGATAAACAGAAGACAGAAAATTAGCGCCCAACACTGTCAAACTTTGAATTTCTGCCTTGAATCCAGAGCACACAAGACGCCTGACCTGCAGCATAAAATACACACACACACACAATCACACACACACATATATATATATATATATATATATATATATATATATATATATATATATATATATATATATATATATATATATATATATATATATATATATATATATATATATATATATATATATATATATATATATATATATATATATATATATATATATATATATATATATATATATATATATATATATATATATATATATATATATATATATATTATTTATATATAAGGCAATTGTACTTCGGCTTCCCATAGAGGCTTCGACGAGATAAACGGTTTAGCAAGAAGATCTCTAGCCTTATCCTTGTCACGATCGGTCATGGGAAGTAGAGCAGTGGTTTGTAGCTGTAGTCTGTCATAACAAACGGGCTGTATGTGGATATAGTTTATATTGGGGAAATAACTAATGTCAATTTTCGACAATATGGCCAGATATTCTAATGGGATGAATAACTGTGTTGATATAGACCTGTCTATGTCAGATGGTAGTATTCCAAGCCACATGATAGAGGGTAAAGCCAGTTGCTGCCATGTGGCTGCCTGCGCCTGGTTCAGTGGACAAAACACATAATCGCATGTAATTAGCATATTAGTTTAGTGGTCCCCCACGTCTCCGGCCACCCCTTCGGCCCGCCGTAAGTGACAGGATTCGTGGTCATGAGGGGTAATTTTACATAGTAAATCGTTCTGGACCAGTACAAGTGGCCGGATACTGGCGGTGGCCGGTCAAGAGGAGGGGGGGTGGCGGATATGAGGGGGACCACTGTACTATCAAACCCATATCCTTTCAATCGATAATCTGATCGGCTACCAATGGCTCATTGAAACGTTACCTTCGACCCATACTTGTAGATCGACATGATTTCTATTCCTTTTCAAAGAAAACACAGACAGTTAATTTTGTGATAAGTGTCAAAAAAACATTTACATTGAATAGTTTACCCATAAATTGCAAATCATCAAAAACCTTGAGCATTTGTATTGGGTGGTCATCAAGTATCAGGCACACAAAATGTACACGATATGACACGTGGCATGGGGAATACATTTTCCCTGCTCACATGATCTAACCTTGTTAAGAACATGTATATATATTGAAAACATTATACTGTTGAGGGTATTTGAGACCCATTGCAGCAGCTCTATTAAAAATACAATCAATGTGGAACAACATGCCTCACCGTGGGGGTCAGCATCTACAAGTGCAAATGTTGGTAAATGCAAGTCCTCCCAAATTCTTCGCAGAAACAGGCGAGTATTGACATCAGGAAAGCCTTTTCCCTGTGGAATTATTTCGATAGTCTCAATATCAAATTACCGGGAAAGCAAATTCCAAATGCATGGTTGGATTTCTGTAAATTACAAGCATGCTGTGAGTTGAGATGTTGACTGTTTCATACTGTGATCAAGATGATAGGACCCAAATAAGCACTAATGTTGTCATCCAACAATCGCTGAAACGTGGCATCTTTCTCAATGACCATAACACAAATGGCACTGGATCGAACACCTGTCAACATAAATTATGTCATTAGCCCAACCCAACCTGGTCTTAGTCAAGTTCGAATACAATCGGCCGTGTTGACCCCAATATAATTTAATGCAAGGCATTAGCCGACAAGAAAAGTGCCAGACTTAGATATCCACAAACAGAGCCTAACCTGTAATTCCACGGACATTGTTTGGGATCGATACGCCCTGTCAGAACAAAAAGCTGTCAGTTCGATTAACAAGAGCGGTTATCGATCAGACCAAGGAAACACCGGTAGTTTAGGTAAGTATGCAGATATGGCTCTTCAATGGGATTATGCTGGTTGGAACGTATATGTAAACGATGTTTTATATAAAAATAGAAGAATGTATTTGAATATTCTGTCACCGATAAGGTACCGGCACAGTCGATGAAGGTGCCATCAGGTGAAACGAATTGGATATCACCAGCGATCAGTCCTTTAGACGTGGCCAACTGCAACGGATTAGCCTTTGATTCATAACCAACGGATAATCTTAATATATATAACGCATATCATCGTGAATAAGTCGCAAACATTATAATAAATAGTCAATCAAATAAATGGGGTGCTATGCAGGAGTAAATACTGTACCAGTTTATCAGAAGTACGTACAATAAGGGTTAACGACCGACAGACGCGTAGCCAGGCATACTCCCATACTCCCGGGAGTACTTCGATTTTGAAAAATGAAAATTCTAAATGGCCTAAATCCCATCTCCACCAAGTAAATATATGTTTTGAATATTTATTGCTCGATCTTGCAGTTTTCCTTTTTTGCTTCAGTTATTATTAACTTAAAACTTGCATTTCAAGTTACCAGATATGCGTCAAATGCCACCAAATCGCACGAGTAAACAAAAAAAATTCAGGGGGAGGACCCCCGAAACCCCGCTAAAAATGGAAGTACTTCGAATTGGGTTCCAGCTACGCCCCTGACCGAGTAGTTAACGTTTCAATGACCACGAATTCCATTAAGTTTATGGGTTTTTGGGTTTTATCTGAATATAAAGGACAGTGTACATCAGATTAATTGAAATATACCAACACTTCTCCGGTGCAATTATCGTATGCTCATTTAATATCGATGCTTCCTTAACTTGCATGACTATGACTGAATCAGGGCATCTGACGAGAGTGTATGGTGTAGGGGGCGGGTCGACCGATGATGTGGGTGTTTGATTATGTTTCAAGAGATGTTTTACATTCCCTAAGCATCACTCACCACATGTAGAAACCAGCGAGGGGTTTGCAAAAGGGAGCATATGTTATCCATAGTGGAGTCCACTACAGACTGAGATCCGTATAGCGCAGCGTCTTGGTAGTAAAGCTCACTGTAGAGCAGGAACAAAAGAAGCCTATAATTTATGCGGTATCTGAATTTACAATCGCAGTATATGAAATGTTAGGAGCAAGCAAGCTAACACGACACAAAGCAGAGGTAAGTTCATGTTACATACAAGCAAAATAGAGCCAAACTGTTTTACCGTTTCGTACAATGTGTGTCTGTCTGAAGCAAATGGTGGATTTTGGAAAGCAACTTGGTCGTGATGGCTGCAACAGATATTAATATTTGACTTCGTAAAAGTCATTATATTGCCAAGATGGCGGCATTGGTTAGCAAAGAGGACAGTTTCATTCGAGGTGAACCTGGATAAACAATCTTTCCTGTCGGCATCTGTACATTTCTGTGCTGCCGTTGCTCAGTCTGCATAAATCACATACCCATTTTCTTCACAGATTGGATGGCGTCAAAACGAGTGGTGGTAATGGATGCCTCTGCATTGCATTTCAAGCCATGGTCCGCGTTAAAACTAAGTAAATAACATAATCAATCTAAGCTTAATTATTTAAATTGTGGTCACCAGAAACATATGGAGTCGACTTGTACCAATCAATGAGCTTTACGATGCATATGCAATTGAAAGCAAGCCCCTTGTACCTGATATTTGCCCAATTGCCTCTGTCGATAAATGTCAGCTCAGGTGGCTTTCCTCGTGAGATGTCTTCCATCATATTTTTCATCACAGTTTCAATTTTAGAAATAAGTGATTCCCTGCAAAATCATGCGCCATTCCTTTCAAATGTGTTGGCGATTAAATCTTGCAATCGAAATTCCTGCTTTAAGTGCGCACACTGAAACTCGTTTTTTGAACTAGATATATCGAGACTTCATAATTCCCGTCGAAGTTACAAGTGAGTGAAGAGTTTAGACTAACCTGATCCAAACAATCAGCATTTCTAGTTTCTACATTTATATATGATAAAATTAATCTGGGTAGTTCGGCTCCCGAATGAGTACCTGGAGTAGTTATCACCTGACTCGGCTTGTGAACTTTTTCGGAATCGGCCCCATCTATAATACAAATTAACATAATCATGTTAACGGATTTAAATAGGAAATGCAATTCCCCTCATTAAACAAATGTTTTGTTTATCGTACGTTCAAATTACTTTCTCCTCTGTCTACTGTAAATCTAAAATGGGATTCTTTCTATTTGGTGGCTAATGTGTATAGTGTATGAAACAGCTGCATATTTGTAAATGACTATGTTAGCCATTTTTAAAACATTAACCTGAACAAATCTTGGTCATGGACTCTAACTTGAGTAGATCGCTTCGCAAACGTGACAAGGATTGCCTAATGGTTTCCTGTACACTGGCCATTGTCTGAAGTGAAAAGCATCCATTGATTGAGATCATAAGCATCTCGAAGAATAGTTGCCGAAGACCGGCTTCATTGAATCTTCTTTCAAACATAAAATGACCACAAAATCATATTGAGATATAGTGGCCGATAATGAAGACGAAACCCGCGGATTTTTCGTGCAGTTTGACAGTAATAGATATTTGGGAACAACTTTCTGTCAATCTCGAGACATACTAGATCTACAAAGCATGAGGATCTTAGCTCAACGACTCAGTATATACCTCCCACTTGCTGATTAACGGATTGTTATATCAATGAATAATTCCATCTGACATTGCGACTTACTCTATCGAAACTGTAAAACCATTGAGTTATAACCAATAGCCTTTAGTTATATAACTCCTTGGTATAACATATGAATAACGGTCCGAATGCCAAAAAAATAATTATATATGGCTTCAGTTATTTGTTAACTGGCCAATTTTATCCATATGGTAATGGTATTTTTTAAACCACCAAATTGATATGCTTTTGTCGGTCTGTGGTGATAATATGGTGGGAATAAATTTATAGCATTAGTTGAAATGAGTGAAATTCTGGTTCGATTATCCCAATTTCAACCTCCGATTTGGCCCTACTCGCTACGTCCGATCACGCAAGCACGTGTTGAAATATTTGTGTCGTATTACCGCTCAATTAAGACGTGGATTCTAGTTTAGGACGAGGGTAGTTAAGGGACGAGTGAGTTACTGACTTATGAAACTCTACTAGTGCCTCGTTAATAGACGGGCAAACTAGTAAAAACAAAATAGTTTAGTTAGCTTTAGGTCTTTGTTTTCAAAGCAGCCACGTGGTCACGTAACCAATAGTTGCACGGATCAGGAGCATGCATTACTTGACAAATATCGCGGCAAAGAATTGTCGAATGGAAATGCAAATACCTTTACCATCACACAATCTACACAGTTTGCGCAACACCATTCACCCCACAGACTATTCAACGTTTCCATCGTAATTGACAGCCATGATATGGAAATGGCCAAACCACTATATCACATAATGATCACTACGGTTATGTCATACAGACGCATTTGTTGGAGGCGGACAAACAACGGCGTTATGATGATGGTATATCTCTGTCGATGTGACTGTATTTGTCCTCTGGCAGTCTGATATTTAATTAAAAATGCCGACTGACGATGAAATCCACAGATTAACTTGGTACCACAGTCACATGGAAACCAGCTTTGCATGTGAAATAGTAAATGCTCATTTGAACAAGTATGCAAAGCCCTTGGCCCAAGGGCTTTGCATACTTGTTCAAATGAGCAAGGCTTGGGCTAGCCGTGCACGACGGTAATATAAATGTTAATAAACGTCGTGCACGGCTACCCTTAGGCTAGAGTTAACTTTGTACAACATATAATCTCACTGATTTGAAATGTCCAGCCTGCACTAAGGAATATGAAACGGGATATTCCTTTATTTGGCCTCACACTTTATACCAGTTATCGTCAGTTAAACACCAGCTACAATTCAAATCATGTTCTTCATTGTAGTCAGTCATTCTGTAGTGTCTGGATGAATTCTACTTTTGCACTAATAATCTCAAGTTGAACCATAGCACTTCCATTTGGTGGAACTTTTGAAACTATAAAAGGTAATTGCTCCATGTCTATCAGCTTTTGTCTCCATCTGGCATGATCTCAGAAAGTCTGAGCAGTTCAGAATGGCAATGTCATAAACAGTCACGTTCTGACAAAAAAGCTCATTGAAATTGAAGAGCCAAATTTGAAATTAAAGTAACCACTAAAAAAATCCAACAACCTAATAAGCCATTAAGAAGAAAGTATGCATTATTTATTTGGTCAAATCATCTAAGACATCATCATCCTGGATGCACTATCCAATACGTTTTATTGGCCTTGGCGAGGCATGTGAAAAGACAAATGATGACAAGAACACAGAGTTGTTACAATAAGTTTGTCAGACAAGTTGCAACCAACTCATCAATCATCATGAGAGTGCAAGCTAAATGTCCACCCCAAGAGGTTGACACAAATGAAAAGCCCATTGAAGAGTTATGGCAACATTCAAGCACCAGCATCCAGAAATTCCCATAACATGCCAAGCTCAGGATATCAGATGGCATGGTGCTTGACCAAACCTTGATCACTACATAAAACATTTACATGTTGCATGTTAGTATCGTTATCATCATGATAAAAATATATACATAAACATTATCTGTATTCCTAACCAACTATTGTCCTTATAAAATGATACAAACATATGATAGCATTTCACATTCATTCACAAGTCCAGCAACATAATCCTCAAATCCACAATTCAATAAAAACCTAGCCACCATAAGCTAAAATCAAACCTTATTCATAATCAAAGTTACACCTTATTAGTCCAATATAAGACACCCTTAATGTGAGAGATTACTTTCAAAATTGATAGATAAAAGTGCTCAGCGATTATAAAAATGCAACTATACAAAAGTGATACTTGCACAGGAGGCAGTATATAATAGTAATCATAGCAACTAGCTTGGTGGTTTCAAGTCAAAATGTTACATTCATTTACCTAGGAAACATAGTGGTTCCCACCCACTAGATGTTCTTAGGTTAGGGAACACAACAGCACAGACTTATATACCAGTCATGAACATATGGCGACGTTTTTACAAAATGTTCACTTGATGACAAGATTTTGTTTGGACGAAGGAGAAGTTTACACGAAAAGGCAGCTGTATTCCAGTGAGAACCTCGCCATTTTACTCCATACAAGCTGCCTGGCTGCAAGCTATAAGCTATCATCAGTTTCTAACTGCAAACAGAATGAAATTTGTTGTTAAATAAGTCTGAAGAATGTATGGGCACCACTTTATATGGACAGATACATCAAAATTTCGAAAATGTTGACCGTTAAGAAGTAAAAGTAAGCAATAGGGTGAATTTGATGTCTCATCAAACAATTTTAGTAGCAATGTTGTCACTTCAACATGGCTATTTACACAGAATGATATGACAGTATAAACTATGCATACAAAGGATGGGGATTTCCTTAATATTTTTGAAAAGAAAAATGTTAAATATGCACTGTTACTGAAAGAACAACTGATTAATAAACCTAGTGTTTGCTCCTGTTCACATACCATTAATGAAAGTTCCCCATTTAATTAGAATCAGAATTTTCTACATTGTATGTGAGGGTCATGTGGTTTGTTACCTAGTTTGGCGAACTGGTATCACCTAGTCAGCATCTGTTTCTGTCTTTGTCTGGATTTCGATTTTTTCCACAGACAAATCTGGGTTCATGTCCGTCACAGATCGGATAGCTTCAGCCAGAGCCTGTCACAGATGAAAGAAGGCATGTCACTTTAAATATTTGCTCAGTTGAACAAAATGAGCAATACACATCAATACAAGTGAGGTTAGGTGCAGCAGGGTAGGATTGGGACTGACCAGATCGTGATCTATGTCATCACCCTCGCTTGTGATGACCATCTTGCGTTCAATGCGAGTTTCCACCATTCCGTCTTTCTCCGTCTTGTACTGCAACAGACAACAACACATTGCATTCAAATGGAAAATCACAGTGTGAAAAAGGACATGTGAAAGGACACAAATCATCGTTCTTTGGCAATCTTACACCAATCATCTTTCGCTGGGAATCTCGATTCCCACACAACAGTTTAACTTATGTTGACAGTTCCTCTTCTAAGTTGATTATATACATTAGACTTTTCAAAATAATTGGCTTTTTATGATAAGCATAAGCACTTTTGACAAGTAAAATAAGCATTCATATAGCCACTGCAATGTAATACTCTGTATAACTAAGAGTATTTATATATAAAAAGCCAAATAGCAGAAACAACATGACATGGCAATATTGGATTTAGATATAAAGAACACTGTAATTTTCACTACATAATAATGTGCCACCTATTGAACAAACAACCATCATTTAGCTCATTCCTACACACCAGACACATTCGGATTCTATGGTTACTTGTATACAACGGTATGCATGAAACATGGTAGAATCAACAGTGCCAAGAGTGTTAGCTAAGTGTCTTATTGAATATGTGTGTGTGCATGTGTGTGCATGAGTATCTCAAGCCAGCCAGCATCACCCAAAACCTCAAGCCCCATCCACCACAACAACACCACATGCTCATCCACCCTCTAACACCAGCAGCAGCAGCAGTAGTGGTGGTACAGATGTACTAGCCACAGAGGGGGGAGAACTAGTTTGAATACAGCCCATACACAAAGGGTGAGAAGAAAATGATGCTAAAAGAGCCAACTAGAGCAGAATCAACCAACAAGAGTTGACCAAAAGAAAGACAGCAGACAGTGGGTGATGATGAACAACATGTCAGCGTGCTTGGGTGGGATGGGGGAGAGGAAGGGTGTGTGGGGGCCAGTGCCTCTCCTCGTCATTAGTGCACTATGTCGACGGCCTATTCTGAAGCAGTGGGGGACTTCGTTACGTACCGTAGTCGTTTCTACAGTCTGCGAGCGACTTGAGTGTGACTGGGCGCTTACAAGCATTCCTTGGTCAGGGAAATCATTGGTCCCATCAGCTGAGTAGGTGACTGTACGAGTCTGAGTCTTGACGAGGGGAACGTCGGTGGTGGAGTATGGGGTGCTAGTGCCCGAGTGAGGCTCGTACGTCACAGGCGAGGTGTCCACAGTCGGAGGCTACAACCAAGGCAGCACAAGAGAGCAGAGGTCAGCAGGCCTGACAACACCAGCTCCATCCCCTTCCAGAGCTGCCCACTGCTAGGCTTCATTCTAGTCAAATTCTGGCTCTTAACATCTCAGTAGCAGCACCGTTAAATTACACCAGTATGAATTCCACCCCTCATATAGCCCAGGGTTAAGGTTCACTTTAATAAGCTCAGCTTAAGGACTCATATGAGCTGGACGATGTCATTGATAATTCAAGCTGAGGCTTTGGATGTATGAGGATAGAGCTTAAGCAGAGGTTATGTCTGTGGAGTTAACCCACATACCCCTACATGGACTGTGAACGCAACCAAAATGAGCGGACACCAAGAGCGCGCAGTAAAGGAACACATGTCAAGGGACCCAAAATGCACCACATAAAACGCATCATCATTTACACGCAGATAGCATCCATTTAAGGGTCTCGTGCAGGTGCTATCCTCAACCGAGAGAACGAAACCAAGAATAAATCAAAGAAAACCTCAAACAAACGAAGGAAAGACAAGTGGACAACATAGTACAATCCCTTGGCTGACCATGTAAGTGGAAAGAATGCACACATGCACACACAGCAGGTGACTGGCAATTATCAGGCAACGGGAGCCTTCTTAAATCCGCCCACGAGACCAACTGATAATAACAGTGATGTTTTGCTCCATCCCACACAAGATACCACGTTCACATGCAGAACCTACAGTGTATGATTATCAGGGACATGCTTCAAAAATAAACAACTAGAGCCAGTTCAAGTATCAAGTGAAAAAAAAAAAAAAAAAAAAACAAACACAAAAAAACAAACTTAAAGTCATTTCAAATTGTGAAAAATAGATTGAATCAGAATGTTAGTGTCAGCATTGGTGGTCTGTGTTGGTGGGACTTTTTCACCTGGTTGGCATTCATCGAAATATTAATTATTCAGAATTGCAGAGAAATACTGAGCGGCGTGTGCACTGGTCGAATGTATGCAGTATTTACTGATATGATCAAGTCTAGGATTTCCTACATCCCGTAAGACTTATTCACTAAACATATTATACAGAAACTATACAGCCCTACATATCAGCCACTATCAAACAGGAGCATTATCTGACCTCCACCAAAGCAGGTATAAGAAACCCGACCAATATAGCTCCCTGCTCAGTCGCAGGTGTCTTCATGCTACTGAAGATATCAGAGAAAGCAACCTTCACCATCTGCAGCACTGCATAAATGACCTACCTCATTCTGTACGACTGTCTTGCCATCTGGTCCCGTGTAGGTTCTGGATGAAGTGGTGGTACGGGTGGATGAGTAGCCCCCTCCTCCCCACTGTCCTTCACCCCCTGGGTAATTGCCACCACGGTGCTGGGCTAGCTGATCCTCTTGGTATGGAGGCAGTTCCTCTCCCTCTGGAGGCTGCACCCACAAACACACCAACATCATCATCACAGGCCAAGGTTCAAAGAGCATGGATTAATCCATTTGTCTATGGCAGAATCAATTTGTCAAAAAACCTTCATCAATGATTAGCAAACCAGTGGAACATGTTGAACAGATTCAGTTGTGCTCCAAACAAATGTTAAAACTATCAAGACTATTTACAGTTTGGGTAGGAATAGAGAGCATGAGTTTGCACTGTATGTTAATAAATATGAAATCACTGTAGTCACAATGTACTATGCAATCCAACTGACACAGAGGCAAGCAGCTGACAACACCATATTGATGTGGAGACCAAGTAGTATTGCTATATAAGACAAGCAGGCACACATATTAATCCTGCAATAACAACAGAGATGCATGGAAGAGATTAGACAAGGTTAGCAGAGAGAAGCATTGGATTGTTGGATGGGCGTCGGGACCTGCAACGTGACACCCTTCACCACACCAGGCTGCTGTAACAAAAGCTTATCTAGCCTTAATCAGTAATGCACATTTATGATTTCATCCCATGATATACAATAGAGGCGATAGTTATGGGTCCGGTGCTTATAGTTGGGGGTGGAGGATGTATTGACAAATGCAAGCGGTGTAGTCATTTGTATAATGGGTGGCAATTTGATGGGCAGCTTATTAAAAGTGAATCAGTTGAATGGATGCAGGTATCACTCCTGTCACAGTGGCCCCTATCATGTGGATTTGCATATCAGGCAGGGTGAATAACTCGACGTGGAGTGACATAATGATGTCTTTCCTTTTGCAACACATAGCATAGCTCATCTATAATGGTGTGACCACAACACTTACAAATTATGGGAAACTGGCCATTCCATCAGCAACATACAATGCAAGCAGGAAAAGATGGGCACAGATTCAACATCATCAACTAATATATATATATATAAAAACACACAAGCAGTTGTCACGGCAACACAGGCGGCATGAGGAAGATAAAGCAGGTGAGATAGTCTATGCATAAGGAGGGGTAGATAAGCGCCTTGACTAGGTGTTGTTGTAGCACACCACACCTGTCCAGGGGAGGCAGAACCACCAGCCCCAGCCGAGGCAGTGATGTACACGTTCTTAGTGATAATCACGTTGCCATGAGCATCACGTTGTGGCTCAGCATTCTCTTGGTTGTACATGGGTCCACCCTCTCCAGACTCATCACCACCCTGCTAACGTCAACACACGGTCATATCATGAGAGGTGGCTTATCACTGGTGCTCTCTGGCCACAAGCACCTGCTATCTACACCCCTTGGTGGGGCTGCTGACCAGTACTCGAATCACTGAAGGAAACCTCACTTCAGCCTGGTGGAAACGAGGCGGGTTGGGGTAGATGTTATATGTGTAACAGCATAATTGCCTTGCTCACAGCAAAGACACACCATGCAAAACATTATCAAAACACATCATTAAAAACTCAAATACACAGTATTCCATGCAAACCAAAACAATGCTACATCACCAAAAATGGACTTTAATTGATCCATTTGGAACAGGGTAGGGTGACAGCCACAGCACATGGCATGAATATAGTTCACATGATGAGCTGGAATCTTCATGGAGATAGAGAATGTTGCTTACATGACCGTTATAGGGTCCACCAGCGCCTCCTGGTTTCACCGTCCTGACGTAGGCCACTTTGGACGAGTCGGGACCAGAGCCAGCCAACACCGACACCTGTCCTTCCTGTTGCGGGCAGACACCACATCATCCCATTCAACAACATGCCTCATGCACAAATCAAAGCACAAATCATAACAATAGTAATGGAAATGAAATTTACTTCTCATGTAAAATAGGCATGCATTTGCAAAGAGCAGCAACAAGTGTATTACCCAATATAATGAAAACCAGTCTTTAATACATGAGTGCAATCACAGGATCAAAATTTTCAAGGATATTGATTATTGCAGTTTCAGATAAATCCATCAATTAAAAGTGGAGTTAGTAGATCACAGTCAAGTGATGAGGTTTGGGTAAGTGATGGAGTGGAGGACTACAGACATATTATTGGACCTTGTTTAGGGTGTATTTGTAGGTTTGTGCATCAACAAGAAACCAGGGATATAGCTGTTGAATGAGACCAGTAAGACATCGTGATTTAACTTGAATCATGCACAGGACCATATCAGGCAGCACCCACCACCTCATATTCTATACACAAGGGGAGATCTGCAAAACAAAATAATGTTGTTAGTACTGTACATGTTAGGCTAATAGGGAGGGGGTGGGGGTGGGTTAGGAACGATTGCTCGTAAGCACCAGGCAGTTCACGTTAGAAAGGTGCATGTAGCAGGCCACAATGGGCAGGACGGCAACAAAGGTGCCTACAACAAGCACAAAACTTGACCTGGTCTCTTTCTCCAGTTCGATAGAAGTCGTCCTGGCCAGCACCCATCTCACCGTCAGCGCCATAACCACCGGGTTTACGCGGGATGAAGATAGTATTACCAGCGGCATCTTTCGTAGCTATCATCTGACTTCTCCCCGTACCCTATCCCACAACAAAATACAACCATCTACATAAAGACAAGCAAAACATAAACAAACCAGGAAATGAAATATGATAAATAGGAAAAGTCGATTGAATATATACAAGACATCAAAATAAACCAAGATGCTCAAACAAATCCAGCATAAAGCCACAATCAAAGTTGAAACCAGCTGACTTGGCAAAACATAATCATAAACAACTGATTATTTTCAATCCTCATTTTCTCAACCAAAGATTCTCTAAGAAAACAGACATACTTAATATTGCAAAATGCAGATTGCTACAGACTTAGAAAGTAGCTGCTCAGCTAGTTCTGTGCAATATAAAGCTAGTTCTGTAGAATATAAACCCCAACTACAGATGCCACAGACATAACCACACACTATGTTGGTCAACAACTCTCTGAAAACCAGGGATACATGCATTGATATTCTGGAGTCCAAAAAGCCAATGAAGGGCAAAACATATTAATTGTTGAGGCAACAATTGGGAAAGATTGCTTGACAACAAGTCTGAATCAGATATCAAACAATCAAGCCAACATATTAATATCCAAATGTTTATTCATCATACTGAACGTCAAGTTGTCAGACGTACAGCCCACATCATGCATACTTAGTCAATACACTCACATAAGATTAATCTAAACTGCTTTATTGAAACACCAACAATTCACGAACAGCTGACCATCACAAACAGGCAATCTGCAAATACAAAAAGGGTTGTTTGTGATTAGTGTCAATATAAAAGAGGTGGGCTGGGGAGCAGGCATGGTGGACATGCTGTGTGGGGGCACCTGTATAATGAATTGCTGTCGACTCTCGGTCTGAATGAGAGTGGTCACAGGTGTAGGGGTGCCACTCTGCTCAACCTCCCTACAGTTAGGGGATACAGGCTGCTGGTGGGCAATGGGGAAAGTGGTCTGTAATGTGCCACAGTGCTGCTGGGAAATAGGGTCATGGATGTCCTGCTCTAGGTCCTCCTCAACCTAGATGATATACCAATACTTTATTGACGCTACCAAGCCAAGGGTTACAGCTCGATTGGCCAGTGTATCAGAAACTATAATTACCAACTACCCAACAAATGCCATCCCCACGACCTTCGCTCGAGCACATCAATCGACCAATAATGTCTGATTGTTTGTCAGCTTACCATGTCGTGCTCGTAGACGCCCGGCTCGTTAGCTCCCCCTGGTCCCAGACGGTAATCCTCATTATCAGCGTAGGGAACGTTGCGTTTCCTGTCCTTCAGGTCCAGTGTGGCGGTCTTACTCTCGTTGGGCTTGTACATTTCTGATCTCTCAGTCATCGTGCCATATCCCATGGGTAGTGTACCTGACAACAATAGCTCATCTGTTATGTTTGCAACTCACTTAACATGGTTGTAATTCAACACTAATGCTGTTCCGCTGAAATTATCTTTACTTCTTATATATCACGTCCCAGTCATGGGATAGTTTGCATGCCATCAGTATGATGCACAGGTTAAAGAACAGGTTAGACATCGTCATTTCTAAACTAGGCGGGCCTGGAGGAAGCAACTCAGCCCGACACATAATGCAGCAAACATATCCATGCACTGGCTGAGCAGGGGTGTGGCTTGACAGGTCAAGGGACATTTCATGAAGAGTAAAAGGGCACGAGTACAACAGGCACATCAAGACAAGCAAGCACCTGCAGCATTATGAGGTATATAACACCTTAACAGACATACCCATTTCTTTGCTACATGACTGCAAGCTAAAACCAATACTGACCACGTTTCTTATACCAGTTCTTTAATAAACCTATTTCACTGACACTTTTCAAGATGATTATGATTAATGGCCTGACTGAGTGTAAGGTCTGAGGCATTTGCAGGTCAGTGTATGGAAACACTGAATGGTCGACCATAGTTCAACAACCGGTGTTGTTAACTTCATGCACTCAACTACTCTCATTCACTAAGCCATTCAAAGGTTTGCACACTATCATATGTAAATACTGCCTTGCGGAGCTGCAATCAATTCTTTAACTTAATGACAATGATGTGCATTAAGAATGAACCTGCAAAAGGGCTTAACTTTACACCTGAAGGGGAAAATAACAGCTGCAATAACAGGCCATCAAAAGCATAGCTAATCCCATATATTCTAGTCTCCCACAATTCAGCAACGTTGTCTCCCAGACAGTTTTGGGTTGAGGCATGCAAAGACATGCGCAACAAGTCAAAAATACTTGAACAAATAAACAGCAAAATAGGCATGAACAGAATGCAAAACAGCAGCTAGCATGGCGATATGGTGGTGCAGTAGACGGACTACCTGTGGCCGAATCGTTGAGAACTGGCTCAGACCGAGTCATGGTGTGATCTGCAATCATAGACACACTCACGCACCCTGCCAACTCTACTCCTGGACCTACCTTACCCCAAATACACGTCTACACTGACCATGGTAGTCTGACGAGGATGTAGATGGGAAAAACAGGAAGAACCAAGAGCACAAAACACTATGCTACAGCACAAAATGTACAACGTGAAGGCTCACCACACCATACACCACAATATTAAGGTCAACAGCAGGTCATAGTATATTGAGTTGGTCCTTACCTCCATCCATGCTGCGGGAACCAGTGAACCGTTGACTGTGACCCCTGTCAAACTGAGGACCGGGGCGATCTATCAATGCAGCTGCCTGTCTTGTCTGGTATTGAGTACGACCAGAATAGCGGAATTGCGATCGAAAACGAGGGAACATTCCTGACTTGGCATTAGGCTCTGGCTCCTTCAATCTGCACAAAAAAGACCTCCAATACATCAACATTATGACCAACTGCAATTTACACAACACCAAAATGAAGTTAAGGCATTTCACAGCACATAGATACGCTAAATGTGAGACCCAACAGTCCAATAGTACCTGAAGAATGTGTGGTGTTCTACAGCGATCTTCCACAAGCGCTTGGCCATCTTGTGGTTGATTAATTTAAAACCTATCGTACTCTCAAACTGCTCAAACTGAAACCATAGATATACAGATAATACTGCATCAGTGACCTGATTAAATATCTCCTATCATGTCTAGTTGTTTATGGCAGTAACTTCAATGTGCAAATAACAATTCACAGCTGCTTGCACGATTTTGTAAATCAGTCCATTCAGTTAACAATAGCAGAGCTAATTTGTGATATTGAACTTTACACAATGATTAAACTCACATCCCCAGGACGGATTTTGATGTAGAAATTATTTCTCTTGTAAGAGATTTTCAAAATCTTGGGCCAGGCGAAACGGTTGATGCGAAGTCTGTCTCTGAAGACAAGTAGGCCAGTGGCACATACCCCCAACATGATGTCCACTCCATCAGTATCCTGTCGGTTAATGAAAAAATATTGTATAAAGTAGAGGTACATCTGTCAGCTGGGCAAGCGACTGCATGGCATGAATAGTAATGGTATACCATTGTATCCTGCACATTTAGTCTTTATTTATTTGTCTTTGAATATAGATTCGTCATGGAGACAAACCTTGGCTTGATGCAAGTCCACGCCATACATGGCTAATTTCTTTGCATTTTCCAGGTAATGCAAATCAGCCTCAGCAGGGGGCTGCCCCCTGTAACACAGGTGTGTTGATGTTGTAATCAACAGGTGCAAGCACAAGGAACGCCATTTTATTGTGATTACTAAGTAAGTTGATAAACAAGACACAGAATGACATGACATACGGAACACAATAAAATAACAATGCCATATATGATTCTGAACCTTATGTCAGAAGAACATACTTGTGAGTTCTGTGGAGCTCGGCTATTTTATCCACAAGCTCATCAGTCTGATTTGGAGCAAACTGGAACTCCTTAACATACTCAGCTCCCATGCCATGCTCAGCAATGTCGTAGTCTCCCATTTCTGACTGGACAGTGTACGAGCCAAGGAGAGCGTGTGTGACAAATGAACAAGGCAACCTGTAAACAAAGCACCACATAAGGCTTACTTGCAATGTACACCCACAAAACGGCTGACAGTTTCAAAGCAATAGTACACGAGAATATGTCCACTCCTCATCCAAACTTGTATAACATGTATAAAGTCAGACTGAATCGAAATAGCTAGTGGTTTTCCTAAAAAAAATTTTTTGATTAAATAGTATGCAGTCTATATAGCATATATACAGTGGTATATATATATAAAATAAAAGATTATATATTAGAGATATATATATTATATATAGTATATATACAGTATATATATATATACATATATATATATATATATGTACATATATATATATATATATATATATATATATATATATATATATATATATATATATATATATATATATATATATATATATATATATATATATATATATATATATATATATATAAACACACACACACACACACAGTTGAGTATCCCTTATCCGGAATTCCGAAATCCGCAATCCTCAGAAATCCGGAATTTTTTGGCAAGCACCGTTATGACGCCATAGTGAAATTTTTCGAAGATTTCAGGTCCCAATAAATGACAGACAGTTGCGGTCTGACCTCGGCGGCAAGGGGTTTGTGGTGGGGCCATTATCAAGGTACTTAAATTAGTTGCACCTTCCCTGACAAAAGGGGTCCATTAAATTAGCATGAATGCTGAAACCGTGCGCCTCCAGTTCAGGCAGTAAAACAACCTAGGCAAAGAAACTTCGCATCTGACAGCGCCCACACTGTTTACTAATTTTGATTTCTCATATCTGCGCTGAGGCATCAGATCATCAACCAAGGGGCGAGTGTCTTGCCTATAAATGACCATAATACGCTAATTATCATAAGCATCAGTGATGTTCTGTTGATCTGTTATATGCCTCACATCATACATTTAGAAAAGAGTGACGGGACCTTGGGTCGTATTCTCGGCTGACATTGTCTGTAGCTTGTGTTCAAGCATGCATGCCGCAATGAATAAATAGGGTCTAAATTTGATTTAATCCCCACTCAATCACGTCGCTTTCGACTGTTTTGTTAGATTCCCCATCACTAAATAATGTTGAGGTACGCTTGTGACAGTTAACGCACACTTTTTTTAACGAAATTATTCCGATTTCTATCGTCGAGTCGATATTTACAATGTTAAGGCGGAGGTGGACAAGTCATTGTTCGTTTGCATGATAATGGGAGTGTAGAAAGACATCCCGAAATCCTGAACTCGTTCGGTCCTGGGGATACTCAACTGATATATATATATATATATATATATATATATATATATATATATATATATATATATATATATATATATATATATATATATATATATATAGATATATATATATGGGTTAATGACAAGGAATCAATCTTAATTTATTCTTAAACATATTGAAGTAGTGTTAAGAAGGTGCACAGATACAGCCTCAATTATTAATTCAAGTGGGATGGATAGGTCTTTCGTCCTGTTTGGGGCAATAAAATGGGGAGAGCAAAATACTCTAGGATCTGGACCTTGGAGGCCAGTTATTTTGACTGCATGTGAATACATTCAACATAGCTACACCAAAAGATAAAGATTTGTTCGTGTGAGCCAAGCTGTATCTTAGTTGTATGCTGCACATAGCAGGCAGAAAGTACATAACATATTGTACACAGAGTATGGCCCTATGCTGTATAACTGGTACTTCTCATTTCTACACAGCCCTAGCCAGCAGCCATTGTGAAGTGCTCCCACCAACAGCAGTCAGCTCAACCTCTCCCTCAGTCTCACTGCCTCTCTCCATGGATTAATCAATACTGTCATTACCCCAGAAACAATATTGCCTCAGCCACTGCCTAGATAGCACAGCCCTAGATAACGACTCGCATAACGTTTCACCCCATCGTAACATCCATCCCATTTGTCTATAGCGCTCATCTGGCGTCAGTGGTGACTTTTATTCGATGGGGAGGCCAAGGTGGAGAGGCTTCATTACCTGAGTTGACTCATAGGAACGTCGCTACATTTCCCAATGACTAACACTAATGGTGAATCATGCAACATTTCCGAAGCCAAACTATCACCAGATTCTATTACAGCTTTATGAAGCGTTTCATATGAGCCAGGAATCTCATCAGCAGAAGTGATATTATAAGCTGACTGTTTCCATTGATGGCTGTCACACTAGTTACAGAGGGGTGGATTGATAAAGCAAATTCTCGCAAGATCATCAGTATTGTCGTTTAGTGCCCCCACCTCCCAACATCCTTTCTGGGGTAACATGTAACAAAATGTGTGGTAACTTAAATGGATCACAATGATTAAATTTGGAAAAAAGTGGCATCATTAAGGGTTTAACATAGCTCACTACTCTCCCAGGTAAACTTTAATTGTGTTAGTGGCAGGTTATTAGAGCTGATTAGAGTACTCACTTTCCTGAGAGGATATCCTGTCTGATCTGTAGACATAGTTGGTATCTGCAAAACATAATAGACAAGAGAATAATTTTTTTTTACAAAACAAATAATTTCAATGAAAACCATCCCAGTCAAGCTTCACAGGGATGGTGTGCAGTCTGAAATGAGCACTACAAGCTGACACAATACACAGCAATGCAATGCAAGGAGGGTTACGAAAAATCAGAATTCTGCATATGAGTGAAAACTCTCATTGCAAACTACTATACCGGGTAGACAAGAGGGAAGGTTTTTTTTTCATGAAAAATACCTTTAAGAAACCTCACAGAAATGACAAAACAATTACCTGGTGATCTCCTCTTGTAACACGGCAGGGTCAGGGGGATAGAATTTCACCTGGAACTTGAATGTGTATGTTCCAGCTGGGGGGAAAAAAATACAATAAAACATACAGATCACAAACCATGACCCAGTGGTTCTCAGTGGTTACAATGTCCTGCAGTAGCAGCAAAAATATGGAAACTCCAGGGAGAAATCACTGCCAGGATCATATCTAGACTGACCATACAAGAAACCACATGATGAACAGAAAGTTAGAGAGATTCAGCTGAACAAATAACACTTGCAATCTTAAGGATTCACATTTCATCATTTGTGGCAATGCCCCATCCTTCATAGGCCAAGCAAGAGAAACGAGCCATGGTCTGTTAAGAGCAGGAAGGAATCGATCATGCAGCTAGCCTTATGATCAATATTGTGTTGTTCCTGGGGGTCGATAGCAGTGTGGGTAAAGAGAGGAATTCAGCTCAAACAAAATCAAGCAATGAGATCAATCACATGTGGAGAGGACTGGGTCTTTCTAGCTGGGCAAACCCTCATATATAAAATAAGGCAATTCTCAAAGGGGCACTTAAGCTGGTGTGAAACGAGGTGATCAATTCCACCACTTGGATATCAATCGAATCTCATCTCCACCATGGGTCACCCAAATCAGTTTGGAGACTTGCCTCTTGCAAATGGCTGGGTGTGAGTAAGTTTTACTGAGCTGAGATATGGCCACATCTCACTCACACTGGGGTAAGGGCTACAGCGGTACGCGGCGCCGGTTTCGTATCATCTGACTGGGTTACGCAACCATCAGACGTGGTGTGGGGTGGAGTAGGAAGGGTGATGAGACACTCAGAGGGTGGTAGACAGGCACACAGAGCCAGTCTGGTCGGCTGTTAGGCTGACCTCAAAGCCATTATATTGATTTGCTTGTACAAACAGCTCGTCTGAAGACGCCAAGAGCTAAGACGGCATACAATGAGACAATGCTACACCCTAATTGAGCCCCCAAAAAGCTGTCCCCATTCCGACTGGTAATGATGCCACAATGAATCTCACAGGCTGACCCATCTAACCTTGAAGAGAGTGGGGGGAGTTTAATCGTGTCCTCGTTCAAAACGCTTCTGCTATGGGAATCGGGAATTCTGTTACCCACATAGTTCTAACCTTCTTGATTTGCACTACAATTGGATACAATTGTTGCAGTCTAACAATTGCCCTCCTCATATCATCAAAGCAACAATAAACGACAGTGCCGTGGACGGCCCAGAATCAGTTGTCACATTCCCCTACTAGATCACTCACAATGAGTATGTAATGAAACTGGGTCCGGCTTTCCGTAACATATTTCAGACGGATTAGCATAACATTCCAGGCAATACAGCGTGTAATGTGACCGAGGAGTAGCGTGAAGATACTGGCAGCGAAAAAACCTACCACAACCACTTACCACAAGAAACCATCTACAGCGCACCGCAATAAAATATATAAGGGGGGGTGGGTGGGGTGGGTGGACAATGACATGGACATATATTGAGTGATGCGCCGACGACGCAGATTCGATGGGAGGTTGGAGTTGTGGTAACATGCAACCAGCAGATATATAGAACTACACAGAACGTGCATTTTGATACACTTCAACACAGCCACGTGCTGCGCGGCTCTCAGAATCTGTATTTCATAGCTGGGATGGGCAGCTATGCGCACAACAACCTTGACCGCCAATCGTGGGGCGAACAGATGGCACAATTTAAGAGTAAAGGCCCTACCGACAACGGGAAACTGACAAACAATGCGTGATGGGAGGAAGGTGGGGGAAGGCGTGGCAACTCATCGTAAATACGCACATACACACACATATTACCACGCATACAGATCCAAGTGCGAGGGTGACAATTACATTAGGGTATTCATGATGCAGCAGGTCAGGATTTTAGTTTGCTCTGTGAAGTGTACAACAAGAAATGCTAAATATGCCAAGCTGCAGATGGGAACACGGGACAAAGTTCATAATGAAGAGCAAATAGATGGGCGCCGAGCATCCGATCTTTCACTGACAGGCCTTCACCCAACATCAAGTTGGCATCACCAACTCGTCTTTTCAACAAGATAATAGACGACCTATTTCCAGAATGAGTCCTTGCTCTTTATCAGTGCAATGCCTGTTACAGTGCCCGATGCAAACAATCGTCCAAACGCTGGCTCCCTATCGAGCTCTTCACCAGACAAAACCGTACAGAACGAACTTTCCTGGTTAGTACGAAAAAGAGTCAACAAAGCAACATGCGCACTCAATCCAAGAATGCAGAGCTGAAAATAGAACTTCTCTAGATTTAAACATGTTCCTCACAGCCAAGGCATGGGGGTACTCACAGCGAATTTGTCTGGATTTTCTTCTCGTGATTCAGCCAGTACTGTAACAAACACACAGGCATAAGTTGACATTATAAATAATGTATGGATAAACACAAACACAGATAAAGAAGGGTATGATGTGCGCTGCTTAGCGAGTTCATGTCGATACATGGTACAGGCGATGTCTAGGGAGGGAATGGTCTGGTCAATGTAACCAATGTTTGTGTTTACGGATATAACTGAGCAAGCTGAGATAAAAACTCTCCAGGAGGTGGCATCCATTTACTGGAGTAATGATACCAGCCCCTGGGGACGGATATGGCGGCACACGAGCAGCAGTCGAAGCACCTGTCGTGCCCGCTGCATCACCAGCTGCTTACTAACGACTCCACGATTGATCCGAACACCACAACACCTACCAATCCACCATTTAAAAGCTGAACACAGACGTATTCTAATTATTGAGAGGGGGTACCGGTAAATGTGTTTTTTCTCGATCGGTTTGGGTGGCAGACACGATGAGGGGTAAGGGATACAGCAACAGGTAATCGGGTCGATGTTAGCGCTGCGTCTATGACCCCATTGCCGTCCGCGCCTTCAACCATGCCGGAGGTGGGGTAGGGGGGGTGTAAAGTAGTTGGTGGAGAATGAGGGGAGTATGAGGTGGGAGTTGGGGGTAGGAAGGGAGGGTGGGGTGGGGGGGGGGATTAGGGAGATGGCAAAGCGTTCATTCCCCTCCCTAACGACAGCACATACATACACACACAGGGCGCAGCCAGGCAAGCAGGCGGCTGCAATCGATCAGACGACCTAGTTGCAATTTGTATCAATTTACGGGTAACTTGGCGCACCCCCACCCCCCCCCCCTAAATCACTCGCCAGTGATACCTGTAACCGCTCCACATACCTTCCGTCTGATTCATCTTAATTACTGCCCAGCGGACACTTACACAGGGTTGATCAGGACATTACAATTCCTATGGGTGACATTAACTTAATGGAGTACGTGTGTGTTATTCCACGCAGCCCCTTGCGTGCTGCCATTTACACACCATTTTAAAGAGATATTGACAGTTGCCACAAAGGACGTTTTGCTTTCATAAATGCCAACTACAGGATGAAGTAAATTCAGGGATCCACAAGCCAGGGATCCACATTGGAACAATCAACTCGGGGCGTACGAACCAAGGGATTTAATCAATCATCCACTTAGCATAGGGAATCCGGGAGCTCAACAGCCGGGGCAGTTGGTTGGATAAGGGGGTGGGTGTTAAGGGATTTTCGTTATGCTGCACATTGCAGTACAACAGCCAAGCAAACACATACTACCATATCATCCTAGGAAGGGTTATTACGGTAATCACCAGCCAAATACGCCCCCCCCCCACCCAATGCAACCACTCCCATCACAACCTACTTAATCACCAGCCAAATACGCCCCCCACCCAATGCAACCACTCCCATCACAACCTAGCAAGGAACCCTATTATGCCCTAACATAGCGTTGTCTATGAGACACTCTGAATGACAAGCATTCACTACTGGCACAATAGGACAACCACTTCATTAAGGAACCCTTAACAAATCATACCACAGGCAGCACCACCCAAACACCCTGATGCTTGCACCACTTGCTCATACACAAGGTGAGATACTAATTAATGTCTATTACTATAATATAGCCCTATACAGATTACACCAATGTCATAAAACTCTAAACACTGTGTATGATGAACATCCCTTAAACAGGGGAACAAAATCGATAAACTGAGCAAACTCACCAACTATAGTGCCAAGAAGTTACAAAAAGCAGTACATCTTTAAACTAGTAAACAAGTACATCAAAGGAAGTGAGCTAATACCAACAGTGTCACAGACATGTATAAGTGAGTTGTGTATTACCTTGACATTGTTGTCGAGGAAAGAGACACTGAAGTAATCCTTCTCGAGGAGGTTCAGGTCTTCAGAGATTTTGTTGACCAGGTCCTGTCCTGTGGCCTTTTTCTGTATGGAAGCCAAAAGACAACAATGAATGACAATGCGGATTCAATGGGGCTAAGTGGGAGAGGCTCAAGTTAGTTTTGATGCCGAGTGGTATGCACCATTCAACAATTAGTAGTAATGAGGTGACAGAGGACCACACATCTTACCCATTGTGCGCCTCCCTCTAATAAGGTCACTGATAATCACCGCATCTGAATTGATTATAACAGCTATGTAACATGTGAGAGGGACAAATAAGGTTGATGCCAGGACACGCTTCAGGCGGGACCACCCAGCAATGGCTGAGCTAAGACTTTAAAGGGCAGAGCAGGTAAGTGTCACCAACCAGGGGATACCAATATAAATAAACTATGAGCTCTAAAAGTCAAGGGCTGTTGAAAAACAATTTGACACTTATTCAGGATTAGCTCACCCCCTTTATACATCTATGTGGTAGAACACTCACAAGACTCCCTGCAGACTCTTGCGATGGAACATCTAAGGACTTTATCATTAAGACATTCACTAATGATGGGGATAACAGGGTTTATGATGCTATGCACAACACACTCTGCCTAGCACTAATCACAGGGATTGCAGTGTGCTTGAGTGCAATGTAACTGTCTGCGATGAGCAGCCAGACAGAAGAATGGCTGCAGTTGCATGAGTCTGTGTTAGTGTATTAGCATGCATTGGTGTTTATATCTATGACAGAGGGGCTGTTTATATGAATCAGAGCATACAGGCGGCAATGTCAGTATAATAAAAATAGTCTGTGGTGGTCTGCAACTGATATCAAAATTTATTCCAGATTATTATGAACCCGATAAATCACTGATAAAACAACAATACACATGTACCAGCTAATGACAGGCAAGAAGACACCATCCTATAATTGGACACCTAGTCCCCACAATCACACATGAAGTAATCTATCAACACACTATAGTCATCACCTGATCAGTATTTAATTGATTATACTAGTTTACATCGGCTGAGATGTGACAGGTGACTAACCTCTATGTTGACTTCGATGTCAGTGCCATCCAGAAGGTTGACTCGGCAGCACAGCATCTTGGAGTTGGTTGACTTGGGTGGTGGCTTAGCTGCCGTGGTCTTGGTGGTGGTAGTCTTGGTGGGAGATTTCTGTTTTGTATCTTCTTTGCGCTTCTTCTCTTCCTCCTGCAGCAGCAGGGGGCGGTAAACATTCACCACAAACCAACCAACAACCAGTGTCAAGTAATAGACTTGTCACATGTAGATTAAGTAATACATATTACAGGGACACAGACTAACACTAGTCTGGCATTGACTAGCAGATATTTATTAAGCTGGGTGAGTAAAACATTAACACTTGCATTTGCCCCCAAAAAGTCCAGGTTTCCAGGAGAACCTAGAAATAATGTGGTTCAAAGCCCAGTGAGGCATCAGGTTGTATACAGTGTCTTGGTGAGTGGATGGTAATTGATGCTCACCTTCTGACGCTTCTTGGTCTCCTCCTTGAGGCGTTTCTCTTCCTCTTTGCGCTCCTTCTCTAGACGCTTGGCTTCCTCTTTCTGCTTTTTAGGATCAGGTTTAGGAAGGAATGGTTCCACAGTACAAGGCTCCACCTCTGGCACCTCCTGCACATATGGTCATTACTGCACTATATTAAATAGAATATACATCATATGCAGTGAAATAATCACACAGCTCCATCATGCATGTGGATATGGTCAATATGGCAGGTGACAATCATCGTCTTTCAGCACAAATGATGGCACATGAAATTGTTAATATCTGAAATATGAATCATCCTGTGTTAATATCTCCCAGTACCCCTTATATACGAGTTGAGCAAAGTTCAATAACTTGCTACAAGGTCATGTTATTGCTTTTGATTCAGCCTCCATCATATCATAAATCAGACTCATTGGGTCGTTTTAGTTAGGAAAGCTACAACACTACAATGCTGTAACCATCAATGATGAAAAGACCATCGTTAAACCATCCGATGATGTAAGAATAATCCTTCCACAAACATTTCAGTGCCTCAGGAATGACATCACAGATATGATCTGCTTGACAGACAACAATAGTATCCTAACTCTTCACATATCACAACTACCATGCGGAAATATACAAACCACAATGAAAGAACATAAAAATATGGGCAAATGCAGTCATGGTGACTGTCATCGAGCTGTCAGGAACCTGTTGCACGAACTTAATAATTCAACAAGTGGTGTACCGATGGAGTCTCTGGGGTGCAAAATTCCCTGAACAGCTCAAATTCTCGTATGGAGCCAGTGACAGAGGGTTGGGTAGAGTTGGTAGATTCTGCTGAGTCCTGTCGGAGGTTTCTTCGTGGCCTGCAGGCTGATGCGGGTCGACTCCGCATCAAAGCACCACTAGGCCACATCCATGCGGTGGAGGTATGCGGCAGTGCTGTGTGCAGCAGAAGCACGCTCAAGTGAGGCATTCACGACACTGAGGTAGAACAGCCAGCCATAGTCCAAGAGAGAAAATCATTAGCGCACGCCAGCTGCGGTAAGGTAACACGCAGCTGTTTATGTCAACATTATGAACATAAGGTCGGGAGCATCGATGTCTTCGTTTCGCCATCACATCCTTGTACCTGCTTGAAACACCAAATGTATCCCCATGTTTTGATATTCAATCAGTCCTATCATGAGTTGAAATCACACAAGCAGTACGTCTGTCTCGGTAGCGTCAATGACCACACGCCAGGAGACATCCTTGACCTACAGCTATCCAAGCATCCTGCTTTTTAATCTCGTTGTCGCCACTGCCATGGACGCCCGCTATACGAGAGATTAGAATAGAGACGATGCATTTCCTGTCATGACACTGTTTTACAGTCGACTGCTACTGCTAGCAAAGCACAACAGGTCAACGGTGCGGACGATGTTCGATATCTTGTACTCGCTTGTCACCTGGGATTGGATTGTGAGGGGGTTCGTCGGGGGTTTGAAGGGGTGCTAAGACGTGTACTGTTACCACTGCGCCAAGCGGGAGCAGTCGGCTGGCTATCAAGACGGGAAAGATGGCAGCAGCAGCAGCAGCCCTCATCTCATTATGTTCATCACGTACAGAGCCCCGATTCTATGGCTACTGCGGCTGCTGCTACTGCAGCATCCCAGCTCATTGCTCAGCTTCCAGCCAGTGTGGCCAAGGCATTGGTGACAGTGTGTGCTGAAGCAGCGTGCTGCTTCCATACACACCTCTAGCACACAACCCTAAACAAAGCAACCCTCAACACAGGCGGTGACGACCCTGATCTCAACCGCGAATCCGCCGTACTAAGCAACAAACGTGTTGTCTATGGAGAACTAAGTGAAAATTTAGTATGCGACCTCTATAGGTGCACGTGGGACACAGGGTAACAACAACTTCAATGAAAACTCCAATTGCACAAACGCCAATTAAATCCGGCTGAGCTGAGCGGTTGAGTCAGCGATGAAAAAGTTCGTGTCAATCAATAGAGAAAGCACCCGATGAGAACAAGCAACTCATTGATAGGGCTACGCACGTCTTCCGTCCATCGTGATTTGCATCAGTACACAAGAGGACAGGGCCATATCCCCACCACACACTATCAAACAGAAGGATGACAAACGAAGATGGAGGCGCAAACTGCCATTCGCCTCAATACGACCATTACAGATTTATTACCAATATCAACAGTACCGACTACGTGGTCTCCTTTATTTGATGAAGATTTGGGGAGCTGCCTGTCATGTCATATTAAACAATGCCACATTATTCATATATGACACGAGAAGTCGTCAACTGCAATTAACCGACGATTAAATCAATATTAACTGCAGATTTCACAACAACAGGAATGCAGCGATTCACTACTGTAGGCAAATAGAAAGCCCATTGACCCCAGCAGCAAGGACAATTTAATTCAAAACCTTATCGCCCAGTGTGTGCAGTATGACCTTATGGCTCTACACCGTGCAATATGACGGAGCTAACACGAGCAATTGCAGTCGTCAATGGGAGCAGTGCGACCCATGAAAGCACTGTAAGTATGATGACCGCAAAACCCGGACCACATCGGATTCAAACGGTCCTATGTCACAAAAACAGAGCGCCGGAATACATGCCGATATGCAATTTGATGCGGGGACAGGAAATGCCAAGGGGAACTGCTTGCTGAGGTCGGGATGTATGCAACATTAGATCCAGGCTTACATAGAGTGTCGTTTCCTGGGCTTCGGATTAGCATGGCCATTCTGGATCACTTAAATAAACACTCAAAAACATTTTTTATTTAAAAACTAAAGTAGCTTGGTGGATGGTTTCAAACGATGCGTCGAGGTTTGCAAGAAAAATCCAACTGTACCCCACTTCGACAATGCATGAACAATCACGCAACCACTTGTTATGGAGGAGCAGAGCACTTATCGCGAGGAAATAGCCCCCCACCAGAGAGGTAGAGCCAGCGTTTAAGTAAATACACACGTTACGGGGGAGATATTGGAGTGGTTGGCTAGGGTTGAAAGGTCAAACCGACACTGACTTGCACAAGTTTGACAGCATAGTAGAATAGGGCTCCATAGCTGAATATGCAGCGTAGATACACGATTGAATGTGAAGGACCAGGGCGATACGACCACAAGCGACATAGGCAGCGTTGAAGCCCCAGATTCCGCATAACGACAGGGCTAAAAGCCTTAACAACCATGAATTCTACACACCACATCGCATTCCCGACAGCCGACATGACCGCTACATATCACGTATGAGATGACCAGATATGACACCGTCCCAGAATAATCGATCATTTTGGCAGTAATGACGGGGTCCACATTCGTCTAACACACCCACACACCCATGCCGCGATAGAACAGGGGGTCGCCGTGTTACTTCTGGCACATATAGAAATTCAGGTCATTCTGGTGCGACCCAAGCGACGCGTTTACCAGACACTCATTTCAATCTATTTATAGCTTAATAGATTCATTTCTTCGGGAGCAATCAATGGCCTGACATCAACGTGATTATTTGTAGGACTCTGATAGGACGCCATCCCATTAGCGTAGCACACACAGGTGGATTGTGATCTACGATATGTCACACCAAGAAGACCACCACAAAGAAAACCAGGACGCCGCATCCTCCATCACATTAACTTACTGTTTCCTGAAACAAATTAAAGGACGCTTCAAGTTTTTCCCCAACGTCAGATGACAGTCAACCTTAAACCACTAAACCGCTCAGCAAAAACATAACATACAGACGCATACTACTACGCGGTCACATATTTTTTCCCCTCCACTCTGGGTAAAAAAACCTGCACGGTATGTAACAGATGCAGAGAGAGCAGGTCTATATCAAGGGGCAGGGGATGGTGAGCTGTGTAATTTGGGTGTAACCATATTACTCTTGTAACGCAGGTCCGTGGCTCGGAGGGTAATAATGGTGAAGAAAGATGAGCAATCCTAACTGATCATGGCAGGATAATTCAGACGATGTCAACTAAACTTAAAGCATGTGGATAGGGGTAGCATCAACACTGGATTTACAAGCAATGCTTTTGGTATTGTGTTCAGGGATAACACATAGAAATCAGCCAACAGGCTACCATTGATGGTAAGCCTGCTGTGACAGTGACAGAGCGGTTGGCCGATCACCAGATGGTGATGGCTCCCCGGGTCAGCATGCATCCATTCTATATCATTATGTCCAGGGTCTGTAGAACGCACTAGCCACAAATGATCTAACTATTACACAATTGAGCTCTATGTCAGGCTGTGAATTAATCAATAAACACTGGCCGGTTGCCACGTGGAAGGTGAAAAAATCGACTTCAGTCTTGTTTACAGAAGACTCCCCCACATACTTGACTCATATTACACACAAGCCATTGCATGAACATGGTTGTATGATCAAATGCAATAATGGGAATGCCCCCTTCACAAAAAACAACCAAATGATCACACATAGTGCATCAATATTACAAAGACTATGGTAACCATTTACAAATCTCTCGATATTTAGCTTATTACATTGATTCCTGTGAATTCTATATGCAACAAGAAATTGCAGAGGCCAATTTAAAGCACCCCCCCATGGGTCATAGATCCTACTGTCATCGTTTATTGATCAAATAAAGGCATCTACACATGAGTTATACCCTTGTCTGACCTCATTGCTTTCCTCAGCCAATCACACTGGGTCTTGGGAGCACCAGCTCAATACAAAGGATAATAACTGAAAACCTCAAAGGAGTATTAATTCAATGCTTCAATACAGTGGACCGTCTGGTGGTTAGATTGTACATGTCCTCGTAAGCCCAGGGACAATTGCACCAGCAGCTAACCTAGAGGAATTAGGCTTTGTTAATGCAGAACATTTGGGTACATCCTTGAATGAAAGAGAATGTGTCAATTTTAGACCATCAAAGGTTATTCAAGCTTAAAAACAAAATAAACACACAACAATCTCTATCTACATATCCTATCAATATAAAAAAGCCCACAGGTATCTGTGGGTTAATATTATTGTTCTCAACCAAGCCATCTTGTCCCCATCGTGACCATATACAAGTCCTCAACTAGGCATTCTACTTGTCCATATCAAGACCATCTACATTCACGGCTTGGAACATTTCAATATCAGCACAACATGCACCAGCGACTGAGGGAATGTGAGCACGTACAACCGAGTAATTCAGCGAGAAATCATCAACACTTGCACCATCGCACTGATTTTTCAACAATAACGTGAGCGAGTTACAAGCTTACCCTGGGCCTGGTGATTCATCGTGTTCCAACACTGATCAATACTTGATCCAAAAGGGTAAGCAGGGCTGTGTCGAATCGGCATGCAATTATTCAGCCCATAATCCCCAGAAAGCACTTTGTTGGATGCACTTACATATATATATTGTGCTGAGATTAAATATGAACACCCTTTACCTCTCAAGAAAAGCTTAATCACCAAAGATTTGACAGATGTGAATATGTCACATTATTGATTGAATGAATCTGTTAGAAAGAACAGATGAAAGTTCGAGTGTGAAATGTTTATTGCCTATGGCTCATTATACCATCAACATCATGTAGAAAGAGAAGATTGAATGTGGACGAGTCTCACATTGACCCAGCCCTGGCGCCGATACACTCAATGCGCAGAGCGATGGCGCTACTTCGACAACAACCTGATGGAGATTTGATAAATGAATGAATGAAGCGGACTCGAATATCAGTCGTATCCAAACGGGGCGTCTTTCTAACACACGATATATCCGTTGTCTACAGAATACCACCATTTTTAAAGCTCGCATTCGTTGAGAAATTTCACCTACCTCGTACGGAAACACTCATCCACTGACCCCTGGCAAAAATATTCGCAGCAAAAGCGAAGGAAACCAGCAAAGTTGTAACCGGTGAAGCAGACGAGCGGCCTGGCCAAATTTAGGCCAGCTGCATCAGCTATGCAAGCCGCTCAGCACAATGATGGATTGCCTGTCAATGGCCCCAATGGACGGGAAACCGCTAGTTTGACAGTGTGGAACCTCAATAATCTATATTGTAGTTCGCTCGAACCTAAACATAACGAAAATTGCAGCAACAGACGGATCGTGGGAAAGAATCACTTGTTGAGATACAAGACCTTTTTGGTGGAAGCGATCTAGATGACATGACATCATCCCCCATGAGGCAACAGCATGAATTATTCATCAGTCATAACGCGTATGGTAAGCACTTTCATAACGTTCCACATTGCCACGGTCGTCCTAAAATACTGGAAGGGGGAAACTGTTCAAACAGCAGGGAATTATTATGAAACCTAGCAAGACAAATTGACAACACAAATTGAAACATCCTCAGTCAATCTATGACAAGTTTTTGCCATGACCACAAATCAAATTCATTTCAGATTTCATCGATAACTATGTTTTTAAATTGTGATACAAAGTACCAACAACATCTGGGCATTCAGACAAGCAGTGAAACAAACAAATAGTGTGGTCCTGTGTCATTGATCGGTCATATCATAAACGAATTGAGATGAGAACCAATTCAGTGGGGCCCTGGTCTTTGTAATCTGAGTCATAAGCTCACGATGAACGGGGACATACTTAAAGAGATACTCGCGTAATTCATGCGCCGCCTAGCGGACCTGATAATTTGCACACAACATTATCACTCTCCAATGTCTTCTAGACAAGAAAATTGTGTCAAAACAAACTGCAATGAAAATTGCTGGGTCAGGACTCTGTCTAATTCACTTACAAGTGACATATAATAAGAGTGGGGCAGGAGGACTAGCCCGGTTGCTGAGTGACAATACCTGTGGTGCTCCGAGGGTCACAGCCAACAAGAAAATTATTGAAGAAATTCAGAACTATTTTCTTTTAAATTAGTTGCTGACTAACACAAATTCAAGGAACTCAAACAAAGCAAAGTATACTCTGTATTTGTAATTTTGACCTAGTGTTAACTTTTCTTATCAAATTGAAAAACATTTTTTTTGCATTTTTTTCTTTTATGTGCCAAACAAAACTGTGTTTATTTGCCACAAATGCATGGTGACCCCCTATTTTTTATTTTTGTTCTGGATGTATATTGAATGAACTTGATACAGGTGAATTTTCAATAAATTCTTATTGCAATTTTTGCATTTTATGATGATTTGTTTCATAAATATGTGTCCGAAAATACAAAATACCCGATATTCATATTGACGATCCGGAAAAGAATGAACACTAACTTTCTATATTTTTTGCAATATATGTGATTATCTTTTATTTATTAAGGATTTATTAGTATAATGATTCAAAATGTTAAGGATTTTATAAAGTGGCAATGAGTCTTCATGACAAATAAATGTTATAGTGATCTGACCTTGTGTTGTCTAACACTGTACCAAAACTAGCCGATTTGACCGATACACATACTTTTGGAAAAAAATTTACACAAAAATAAACATGGTGACCCCAGGTTTTCTTTTCACTATTGAGATGATATGGGGTTAAAGGTAATATCTGCAATTTTTTATCCAATTTCTATTATGCTATCATTTGAGTGAGTATCTCTTTAAGGACTAAAGCAGTACTCATCACGCATGCGCCCCAGCTGTCTACGTCCTAACACCGTGCTACGTCCCAACCCCGTGCGTCAATCACATCGTGTTTCCACAATACTAGAGGTGGGTGGGTGTCTCATTGGATGCATTCTGCGCGCAGTTATTTCATACCAGTCTGTCTCCAATTCTGACACACTATATCACGATCCGCATTCCGCGGGGTCTACTCGCACAGCAACGCCAAGACTCAACAAGAAACGCATTTCTACGTCTCACACGCGACCTACTTCATCGCCAACCTTTTCATAAACAAAACTGCGGGGAGTAAGGAAATGCGAATATTCGACACTGGTACGGGTAACAGTACATAGGACAGGTACCACTTCAATGCCGGAAACCCGTACACCAGCTAGGAAGGGGCACTCTTAATTATTTAGCGGCGCGGAGAACCGGACATAGAGCCGTAACAAATAATTTAAACGAATTTGTCCATGCGAAAAAAGCGGTGAGTCACCGACTGTAATGTAACAAAAGACCAGTGATCGAATATAGGCACCTCAGAGCCGACTCAATATTGTGCCAATGACCCATTTCAATGCAATAGCTGTTATATATCATATTAAGATATGAACATATTGCCACAAACAGGAATTACAGGTCAATACGAGGCATCCAAATTTCATCGTGCCGGTCTGACCATAAAAAGAGCCGTGTTGAAAAAACTTCACCCCGATCACCATGCCAACTATTTTTTTAACCCCAGTTACCGACATCAATCCTTCCAAGCCGACGCCGCGACAATACACTGAGCTAAGTAGACGAACACGCTAACTTATTTCGGATTGGGTGAATATGTGCCCTGACGTCACTTTGCAAAATGTGAAGAACCGCATGGTGGATAAATTTGATTAAATCAAGAAAGGCTGCCTCGCTGATTTTATGCACACTCGATCACAAGCAGGTCAGGCCGGGCACGAGACAATACACACAAGCGCATTGAAGCTTCACGCCCCCAAAACACACGCATCTTTTTATGTCCATACTATTGAGTACACTTCATGCGTGATATTGACCAAAATATCCCGTCGTCGACGCTGTTGAATGTCAATTTACTGAACAGCAAAGCCACCACTCACAGCAATGAAAACGGTTATTTTGACATCAATTCTATTTTTTTTCTGTTCAAAGCTCACAGTGGATAAGTTTGTGAACAAAGAATGGGTAATTAATCTGATGGTGACAACACTGAAGAGAGATTCAAGAGGGACGGTCGTGGGAATCATGCTTCACGTTATATGCAAACGAATGTCAAACATAACATAACCTGTCATATAATTTCCATTCAGCTTTGAAAGCATGAAGGCAATACCATGGCAAGATAGGGATAAGAACAAGCGAACTTACCCCAGGGGGAGGTGAGTCACGGGTGGGCTTTTCTTCGAGTTGTTGAAGCTCCATAGTCCCCGTGAAAGCGTCCCCTTCAACAATTCCAAACCGCAGGCCGCCTCCACAAGAACGAAAACGGAAGTCCCTTCACAACAACTAATTAGTCTAAATATCCAAAGAGCAGCTCCTGCAAGTACACACCAACACAGACGAGATGTTCACGTCATGCGATACAGTACACAAACACCTAGGCGGCTTAAAACAAATAGATTAGAGATGAATCGTACGAGTGTCTTCTTCCGATGAAGAAAATAAAACCGAATATTTTCTCTCCTGGTTGACTAGTAAAGTGTCATGCCCACTTATCCTGGGTCAGAGTTAGCTAATGTTTGACACACACACTAAGTCTCACTTAATCCAAGTGTCTACACTCGAATGCTTACAACACAAAGCGCTCCTATTCACTGTATGACGCGCCTGTTACTCATAGGTTCCGGATACGGTAAGTGGAAATGTGCCCAAGCTGGTGTTGCTCAAAGGAACGTATCCACCCACGACTAGCCACTAATACAAAACACAACGCCAGAATATCCGTGCATCATAACAATGTACCACGCCCAAGCAGACTACCTCCAATCGTGGTCCAGACCCGACCCGACACGATAAACGCCAATTTGCGGATGTTCGCTTTACCAGCAACTCCCCACTTATATCAATGCAGACAAGCCCCAATATTATTTCCAACCTTTATCTCGATGACAAATACACATCAGCTATTATCGACAGATAATGGTGAGCCAAGCGGATCTTCAATGAACAAGAGAAAATTTGGGAGAGGGCACTTAATAGATTGACGACTCACTCTGTTCTTTGTTATGGTACAAGAAAAGAGGATGCGGCAGATTGTACATGCGAGATCAATGAATATTGGACTGAGTAACACCAATGTCTGAAAATGAACGGATATGACGGGCTCGCCAACTCGCGTAGATTGACGCGGGTTAACCACAGCTATGCCCAGTTGAGCTCCAGTGAACTCTGAACAGGACATTACTCTATACAGTTACGGTAAATGACGTACACGCCGCAAAAGACGCATACTTTTTTATAACGGCCAATACATCGATTTGAGTGCTGTAGCTTGGTCCACACGCGCTTCGGGCGAGGACGCGACAGATACAGCATGAGTATCGACAAGTATGTACAATAATGATGATTACAGGCAAGCCAACCAGCTACGCTCATAAGGTCAATGCTAATGATACTGAAAATGTGATACACTCGATGGGACAGGGCCAACAACAACAGACTTGCCACCAGCCGACCAAAAGTGAGAACTTCAACACATAAGAGAAACAGACACCACCCATGGACATTCCAGACTAATGGGTTCTTGTATTTCTCTTATAGATGTCATCTCAGTTATTTGTTTAACATTTTATGGGAGCCACCTGAGCAGAGAGGATATGTAATTAGTATTGGGTCAACAATTCATCTACAATAGAAATTTTCAAACAATACAAAACAGAGGCCAGCATTTACTATATAAACATCCAATAGACAATTTGAGTTCATTTATGAGGGATTTTAATAGAGCAAATTAGAAAAATCCAACTTGACAGACAACACTTTAGTAGATTATTCGCGTCAAAACCTCACTTACAGATTTAATTAAATGATTTAATGTGGAATCACCAAGTATAGAAATGTGCATCAGAGCGGGCGCCTTCGAAATATGACACCGGTGAGTTGGAACACACCCATTCAGCCACAGCAACCTACAGTACCACACATCCTCGAACACTCATTGTGATCTGGCCTGGCCAGGTCAAACCGTGCTGTCACCTGGTCTACTAATGCAGTGAACTTAAGAGCTTTCTCAGTAGCACCACAACTTCAGCCACTGTGACTTGTAACATAACAAGTACATAGCCTTATAGGATATGAGGCTAGGAGTGCATCCATCCTTCTAAAATGGCTGGAAGTTAACTCAGTGGGTGTTTTCTTTAAAAAAAAGATTTTTGGGACAATGTCAGGGCAAACAACTACCAATATAAACTAAAGATCCTGTATATTCAGTCCACATTTTCAAGATTTTCATTTCTTATGGAAGAAACACATAACCACTGATAATAGCTTACTCTCAATTAACACTCTGTCAAAACACTGAAACTAAATGGAAAAAAAGTGTATGCTAGGCAGTTGCATTTGGGTGAAGGGCAGGGTTATGGTAGGCATTCAATATGCAATTTTCCAGTTAATAAGATCAATTAAATTGTCCTATTCTTACAGTGGTTTTACATATGATGTAAAATTCCTTGGCAAATAGTCAACTGTTTCAGCTATACATCATTACATATCAATGCACATTACATATAAGCCAAATAATTTCAATCCGGTAATAATCAGGCGACAAGCACTGCAGGACAAAATAACTATGAAGGCAATGCAATGAATAAGTCATTTCATCAATATGTAATTCACCCTTATCAAAAGTTTGGTCAAAATCTGTGAATACTGGTCACTTCCACTGCGTAATCATTCAATGCACAATATAATGAATTGGTGTTTCATACCTCAAATAGTAAATTACTTACTGTACAGGGTCATCATATGGATGACAAGGTGTCAGATTTTGCAAATGTAAATGCAAGACTGGGCCTGACAAAGTACTCTTCAACATAATGTCTATGGAGTATTTTCACTCCCCAACAAACGCATACATGCACGCATGCACTATGGTCAGTCGTGGGAGGATTCAATTGCATTGGCAAAGTACATCCCAAATAAAACTTGAAACATATTGTTTGCTACACTGATATTCATAACTAATAAAAATTAATATATCCGTGCGCGACATAGAAAAATCAATAATCAACCGAATTAAATAAGATTGCATTCGAATTGGGTGTCATAATGTTATTTCATATATTTGAACAGCACGTCAACCCGCTAGAGTTCGGACTTAGGCAGCGCAACCCAAAAAAACCATTGTCATTTTAAATTACAAAGTGGTACGTCAGTAATGATGACATAGTATAATATCACAATACTTAAGACACCAGATCAGTCACTCAAAAGTTAATGACCACAAACGAAAGGCTTCCCAAATAAGGCTCTAACTCCTAAGTCCTCAAGTCAAGTAAGGACCGCTTTCAAAAGTTCACGCAAGAACTTTGTCTTGATGTGCAATAAATGAACACATGAGTTAGTATGATAGGCAGACAACTGAAGAAATAAGTACACACTAAAAGCTGTATGAGTAATGTTTAAGTATAAACCCTTAAATACATAATGCCTAAAAAGTCCAACTTACCTGCCCGACACCAGCAAATTACGTTCGACAGAAAAGTAGGTCAGTCCGCCAAGACGGATATGCAGCCAAGCCGGTGACGGTTGCACCTGACTCAATACAAATCAATGCGCCTAGTGTTGTTTACATTAATATATCTACTTAAAGAATATTAACAATCGCATTGTGCTGCGGAAACATATTTCATGATATATTTTGATTTAAGTGAAGAGCTACTTAAATATGTGGCCCACTAAAAATGGGCTCTTTGTTCAATTGATTTGATGCACTTCTTTCTGTCAAAAGGCGTTCTTGACCGAGGCATGTCTTGGGGACATGCCCTATACCTCTCCGCAGAGGCTGATTATTCGTCGAGCTTGAGTCACGTGATCTAGTGTAACTCGCCTTTGGGAGAGCTATATAGCTCGCAAGACCATGAGTAACCGTACGAACGGTCAACTTGAACATTATGACTACAAATGTAATTTCTAATCATACAGGATAAAATCTTTCTTTTGGATCAAGTCACAGAGAAGAGGATTTTCATAATGCCTCGTCCTATCATGAACGCCAGTTAGTTGAGCAGACGTTATTACTTTGGAGGTCAGTCATCAGTAAATGTTTTCTGAGACCTCCAATTATTTAGGATGATGGTGATGCTCAAAAATTATGAAAGCTGTCAACTCAGACATAACAAAACGAAATGGCCATGGGAATTCATTATATTTATCCCATCGATTTTCCTTGAACAAAAGAGTCACAAGTGGGACAAAAATTTTGATCAAAGGTACACACTATTCACATTAGATGAATGGAAACAATTGTATACAATGCAATTTTTTTGAAAAATTAAATAAATGCTCAATGAATTAAAAAAATACTACATGCCCATAATGTTTTTGTTGGAAATGTTTTATGGGATAACTTTGCATGATGTATGTAGCATGATACCATTTGTTTGTTCAATTACGAACTTCAATGCACCATGTAACTCTGCTCAAACTGCACACAAGCCTTTCCGATTCCAGGCTTACTAAGAGCCTGCTACACGCATTCTGTAAAAGAGCTTAGAAATTATTGGGCAATCAATCAGAGCATCCAAACCCATCTGAAACATTCTGTAGTTCCACTATAAGGTGATGGACATTTTATTTAGATTACTATATATATTTGTGTTTTTATTCATAAATCTAAATCATATGCATATATGCTACTAACATATTCCAATTTAGAGTGATGCTAGTATTTACAAATCTTTAAGTAACCTGAAGTAGTTGCTATTAAATAAATTGTTATTCTCATTATTGCAACAAAAATTCTGACTCAGATGTGACATGAAAAAAATGTCTCATTCTTTACAACAAATAATCTTATGATATCATTCGGCAATCAGTGTTTCCCTTAATTCTCATGGTATCTTTATACCATAAATATTCATTTATTTAGTAATGATTTTGGATCCTGGCAAAGGAACTGCGCATAAATCAGAACTGTGGTATACTAGTATAGCTTGGCCAAAAATTGATGACTTAAATTTATATTACCGTCCGACCGGCTTTCATTTAGCCGCGAACGACGGTAATATAAATATATACCGTCGTGAGTGAGGATATGTGGGTCGTGTGGCAATTTTTTTTATTTCGCGTCTCCGCGGCTTACCACCAAGTTGTGTACTTACGTAAATATATATGTCGACAAATGAGATGAATATCCGCTTCTCCGCACTATTTTGGTTATCCACTGGCTCGTGATTATTTAGCAATTGTCAAATGAACTTTTAGAATCACAACTTTCGTTTACGGCAGCCCCAGTTTTGGAGATATGACGTCACATTACGCAGTTTTATTTTCACTCGCCATGTGGCTGCAGGTCCCGGAGGAGGGGGCACTTAAGTATATAGAGGTAGTATACATGTGTCGGGGTAGGTTTTTTTCGGCCTCCCGACGGGTTTTGTTGACCTCATAATTGTAGGATGGGGTATGCTCTTGCCATTTCTACCTTGTATGACGGATACAGGTTTTTGAGATCCCGGGGCACAACCCTACGTAGGACAAGGCCAAGTGCCCCCTCCAGACTACGGGAATCAATAAGTGTTATCTTTTTTTAAATGTCAATGTGATATCGTTGAATACATATCGCCCTTCAAAGTAGATATTTCCAAAAGATAATCATTGACAAAATGACACATATACTCAAATAATAAAATTCAGAAAGAAAAAGTTCGCTTGCGAGGAACCTTGTCAGCATGAACTTTTCAGAATTTGTGTGGCCGGTTAAATCGCCTTTGACGAAATCTCACACGTAAACTAACTCAACTTGTTAATAAACATTCATTTATGTGAAAAATTATTCTTCATATGTACATTTGTGTAATTATCGTGTATAATTGGAACTCATGTATCGTTCACGCGCATTCGGTTACGATCTTTGCACGACGTTAATAAACGTCGTGCACGGCTAGCTTTCATTTAGCCCTACAAGACGTCAAAAAGGTATAAATTCATGTTACCGTTATGACCGGAGCTAGCTTTCATTGAGGGCATCTACAATGCGATTAGCGTTTTGATGAACGACTTTCAAACAGCTCGTAGACCTATATATCGAATAAAACAAGCCGAATTCAAAGCAGTCGGTGACTTATCAGCCAATCAGCCCAGTCGATAGCCAAGATTAGCAAGTGACTTTAGCTGCAGTGCAACAGGAGTATACCGAAAATCTAAGCGAAAGTGAAAGTAAGCAATGTTCTTTATTTACGAAATCATGCTTGTTGCGTAAACGAACGACCTTGAACTATCACTTCACCGTATAAGGTTAAAACGCGTATGTTTTCCAAGTTGGTCAAGCGTACATTCCTGCTGCTTATGTTCAGTTTATGAGCGACCAGATGGAGTAGTCATTGACTCCATGGTACAAGGCAACAGGGTAACCGGTGAGCCCTTACAGTGAGTTACACTGCTTACTTAGTTACTACCTGACCACTGATGTGTCTCCTACAGAAAATATATCTCACGCAGGAACTTTCTCAAATTGTTGGTGAACATTCACTGATGTGAAAATTCATTCTTTATATGAATGTTCTATGTGTGCTTCGTACATGATTGCAACTCAGATTTTTCTCGTAATATTGGATTTGAACATAGCAGGATATCAACAAAACGTCCTGCAGAGCTAGGGCTCCAAAACTTGGTTCAGAGTAAACCTTTAACTGATACAGTCACAACGAAGTAGTAAAACTCAAGCACCTGATAACATCATTGATGGCTGATAAATGTACTGAAGCGACAAGCAGCATGACCAAGCTAGCTTTGGATCACAGCCATGTACTTTGGTACCAACTACTATGGGCCTTAGCTTGTGGAGTTCTCGCTATGTGATCAGATGGTTATCAGGGGTGAAGCGTCAATATCGCTTGTTGTTTTTATGCGTGTCGGTTCTTTAAAAAAATACGTAACTCTGATTTGGCAGATTTGCTAGTGTGCGAACACTGTCCTGAAAACCAAATTTAATGATTTAAAGATATGTGTGGCACACATACTGACTAATAACCTTCCAGGGCAAATGCTCACTCAAGTAAGATGAGTACAGGTCATTTCACTGCTTATACCTGTCAGCAGTATATGTCAGGTTAACCATCTTCCCTTATCAACCATCAGGTTGAGATGACTAATTACTGCACTTTAAATCACTCCCAACTCCACATACCCCAGACACAGTAGCTCTGATATTTTGCTGCTGTTCTCTCTATTTTCTCATGAGTATTATTCCTGAATAGAATTGGAGGGAATTGCTACTCATGGTTGAATGGTCACGCCAGGTGATTTTGTTTTTCATTTTGGTATATGTTTGAGTCGTATTTTCTTACTCAATATATCAATGGGTCTATATGTCTTGCCTTTTTTTCTCACTTTGCCTCAGTTGAAATGTTGTCCAGATTGCCCATGAAGGATCCATCACCATTATGTCTTTTATTGTCAAATACACCATGGATTGATTGATAGCCAACATGAATATCAAAATTAAAATAGATTTGATTATTCATATACTTAATACATTTGATGTATTTTCCAGTTGTTATCTTTGTTTTCTGTCATGCCGCATTTCTTGATTGTGTGTAAAGGTAATTGGAAAAATCACTTCAACAATACAACATCTTATGCAACGGAGGAGCTTTTGTTTGAACTATGAGAACATGGAACCCCTGGCCGACCATAGTGATAGTATCAGCTCTGTACGCTACAGTGGTTTGTCACAGGCTGAATATGACAAAAAATATGGAAGATCCAATGAAAAGCCACCACCAATATGGCGGAAATTGTGGAACAGGAGACATGTCAGTATTTCACCTGGATGTATTGGGAGAAAGGCTGAGAGTCTGTTCCCCATAATAAACATGATCCGTACGTACAGGTTAAGAGAGTACATTCTTGGTGACATTGTGGCTGGACTTAGTGTTGGTATTATGACTATACCTCAAAGTATGGGTTATGCCATTATGGCTTCTGTACCTCCCATCATGGGTCTGTACACTTCCTTCTTCCCCGTTCTCTTCTTCTGTGTATTTACCAGCACACGTCATGTTACTGTGGGTACTATGGCTTTGGCCAGCTTGGTCCATGCGAGCACCATTCAGCGAGCTACAGTCGGTCTCCAGGAACAAATAGCAGAGAATCCAAATGACACGGCACTGATTGAAGAACTGAAGGAAGAAACCGTCGCCATAGCTGTCACCGTGACCTTCATGTCCGGCCTTGTCCTCATTATTCTCAGCCTTCTTAGATTCAGCTTTCTTGTGACGTATATTGGTGAGGCATTGATTGCCGGCTTTCTAACTGGAAGCAATATCAGAGTACTGACTCAACAGCTCAAGCTTAATCTTGGGGTAGCCCCCATTGCTAGACCAGGGATGCTTGAATATATTTATCTTGTATATGACATTGGTAAACTTGTCCCCGAGTCTAACATTGCTTCCATAGTGATTTCTGTTATAACTCTTGGTATCCTGATCTTTGTGAAGTATTTTGTGAATGTGAGATATAAAGCTAAACTGAAGCTGCCAATTCCTATTGATTTGACAGTTGTCATTGTGGCCACAATAATGTCTCAATTTTTAAAATTTAATGAGAGATATGGAGTTAAGACTGTCTCATACATTCCAAAAGGAGTACCTACGCCTTCACTTCCTTCCAGACGCCATATGTCTCCGTACATTTTTGACTCAATTGTTCTGGCTATCTTAAATTACCTCCTGATCTACATCATGGCTGTGTTGTTCAGCAAACGCCATAACTACCCTGTTCGGCCAAATCAAGAGATGTTTGCTGTTGGAATAAGCAATGTATTCAGCGGTTTTTTCTCAGGGATCGGAGCAAGCATTTCTCCTCCTCGATGCTTTATCATGGAAGCAACTGGCGGTCGAACTCAGTTGTCTTATCTGGTGTCTTCTTTACTCATCCTAATGTGTATGCTGTTCCTCGGCCCTCTCCTGGAGGCCCTACCTGTCTGCGTTTTAGCCTCTATCATTATTGTGGCCTGCATACCATTATTTGATCAATACAAGATGGGTCTTATCTACTGGCGGTCGAGCTTGTATGATTTTTCCATTTGGCTTGTTGCTGCGCTAGCCAGTCTGCTAACAACCATAGAAATTGGTCTCATGATTGGAATTGGTTTTTCATTTGTTGTTGTTGTATTCCGAACCCAGAGAGCTAATTCTGCCACCCTTGTTAACACTAGAGAAGGAGTTTATGTAGACCAAACCTACTATTCCAATCACCTCAAGGAGAATCCATCAGTGATAATCTACCGCTTTGAAGGACCGTTATACTTTGCAACAATTGATAGCTTCAAGTCTAAACTGTTTAAGACGGTTTGTTCTCCCATGAGAATCAAATCCGATGCTGTGTCAAACGGTATGGAAACAGAGAACATTGATGTTGATGGTGTGGATATGAAACCACAAGGCAGTTGCACTTTGGCTGAAGACGTAGAAGTCATGGAGTCTAACGTAGACACCCCTTTGACCACTAGAAGAGCCTCACCACAAACAACTACCCCTGGCAGAGAAACACTACAATGTATCATCATTGATTGCAGTGTGATTCCGTTTGTAGATACCCCAGCTTCTACAATGCTTGCTGGCCTGGTGAAAGAATTCTCTGAAAAAGAAGTGCGTTTGATTCTAGCTGCTACCACTGATGGGGTACGCCAGCTCCTCCAGAGAGTGCCTGCCTGGTCTAGCATCTTCTATGAAGTCCTCTACCCCAGCATCCATGATGCTGTCCTAGCTTCAATACAACTGCAACCAAAAGAAGAAGAAGCTTTGTAGATTGGAATTACTCAATTGTTTATGATATTTTTATATAGTATTTGTTAGTGTATTTATTGTATTTGTTTTGGCAAAGCACTTGTCATTGATTCAGATGGACCTGTTGTGATGGTATTTGCTTGCATCACATAAATACACAACTCAATGAATTGTGTAAATGATGCTCATGTAAGTATACACTTTTATACACTGCACATGGTGCTATGAGCTCACACATTATATACTTCACGCTTAATGTGGGTATGTATTGCATCAGCCAAAACTATGGGGCCAGCGGCTCATTTACAGCTGTATATAGCTTTGATTATGCTGCCTTTATTAAAAGCAAACTTTGAAGACGTGATGAATTGAAGACACAAACGACGTTGTAGGGCCGAAATAGGGGAAATATATTTTATTCTTCTTAAGACAGGGTAACTTCTTTTTTTAAAGTAGCCGAATAGGATGATATTTAAATATGGTTGGTGATCTCTCTCTCCCATGAGCGTGTCCTCCCTCCCTTATATATCCTGTTACTTATGGGGGCTGCCCCCCCACCGGAGAGTGCTATTGGCTGAGAAGCTTCTAGCAGGTTCACCAATGAGGTCACCCATTAATGAGGAAGTTAAGTTGGGGTTAAGGAATAACTGGCGGGTAACCGGCGAGCCAGAAGCTTTAAGATAGAGAGGGTAATATTAAGTATAAACCGGCGAGCCAGAAGCTTTAAGATAGAGAGGGTAATATTAAGTATAAACCGGCGAGCCAGAAGCTTTAAGGTAGAGAGGGTAAAATTAAGTAAAACTGTTTACGACACTACCTGAGGATCTTAGAGTTTTATCCTCTTTCGCTAAACAACTGGTCCTTTTATTCCATGTAACGCTACCCACCTTGATTAGTAAATTAGTTTACCTTTTTACCTTCCTCACTGACTTCCTCTTGAGACTATTTGCTCTTGAATGTCATGTAATGATGTGATATGAGTAACTTATGTATCATATTGCTGGGATATATAAGGTTTCCTCTGGTACTCCTACTTGTATAGTGGAAATCTTCATTTCTAATCCACTTCTTTTAGTATCGCTGAAGATGCCATTATCCTTAATATCATTTGATATGACATTTTTTTCTAAAATAATATAGGAACTTTGTATGTGAATGGTATTGAACTAAGATTTTGTGTCCGTATATGAATCCATTATTTGTTGTTGTATGGTCAGCATTTTCTCGTTTTATTATTTTTGATATGACGTCTTTGCTTTATGATGTTTTTTTACATCGGTTGCTACAGTAAAGATAGACCTGTCTTTGGTATTTGATGTGTATGTATTTTTTCATCATGCATTAAATGATTGGGCTCTTTTTAATTGTTGTCACTGATGTTTTCGTCAACGTGTTGAACCTTAATTCCATCATTAAGAATATCATCAATTATGGTTTTCCATTTTTCCTACTAGATGGCCATGTTGATGCCCCGCATCTTTTGCCCCTCCTCTATTATATCACCCCCACCCCCCCCCCCCACCCTGTGGGTCTGGGAGTAGAATAGGCCCTCACTGTCCTCCTTCATGTTGTAAGAGGTTACTTATAGGGACAATCTGTTGGCAGTGGGTTGAGAATCATGTCGGTGGACAATGGGATCCAGATGGTTGAGCGGTCCTTTTGAGGGCCATGTCTGCCACACACTATTCTGGTCTGGATTTGGATTAGATGAGAGGCTGGGACGGCCTTGTCATTTTAATCTGCTGGTGATGACTTGCCCTAGGATGCTATTTGCATTGTCATCTACTTGAATGTGCTCTTGTTTATCTTATCTTGGAAGGCAGCTGCCTAATCAGGTAAATCTGATCTTTTCGCCTTTGTAGGCACCATATAACACATTTGTGTTGGTGTGCCGTTAAACCCTATACTTACCTTACCTGTTGTATCACATCTGTCACATACAGGCAGCAGTATCCCCCTACCTAATTAACTAATGACACTCTCTGGACTGACACTAGCCCAGAACATGTCCTACCTAGACTGACACCACTAGCCCAGAACAAGTCATATCTAGACCGACGCCACTGGTCCTGAACAGACACCACTAACCTAGAATATCTCTTGTCTAGACGGTCAACTCTAGCCCAGAACATGGCCTGTCTAGACGGACACCACTAGCCCAGAACATGTCCTGTCTAGATGGACAACTCTAGCCCAAAAACATGTCCTGTTTAGATGGACACCACTAGCCCAGAACAAGTTTTGTCTAGACTGACACCACTCGTCCAGAGCAGGTCTTGTCTAGATTGACACCATAGTAGTGCTAGTCCTGTCTAGACAGACAACTCTAGCCCAGAACATATCCTGTCTAGACGGACACCTTTAGCCCAGAAAAAGTCCTATATAAACCTAAGCCACTAGCCCAGAACATGTCCTTTCTAGACGGACACCTTTAGCCCAAAATATGTCCCATTTGAAAGGCGCCACTAGCCCAGAACATGTCCTGTCTAGACGGACACCTCTAACCCAGAACATGTCTTGTCTGGACAGACAACTTTAGCCCATAACATGTCCTGTCTAGATGAACACCATTAGCCCAGAATAAGTCCTATCTAAACCGACACAACTAGCCCAGAACATGTCCTATCTAGAACGATGCCACTAGCCCAGAACATGTCCTGTCTAGACGGACACCACTAACCCAGAACATGTCTTGTCTGGACGGACAACTTTAGCCCCGAACATGTCCTGTCTAGACGGACAACTTTAGCCCAGAATAAGTCCTATCTAAACCGTCGCCACTAGCCCAGAACATGTCTTGTCTAGACGGACACCACTAGCCCAGAACATGTCCTGTCTAGATGGACAACTCTAGCCCAGAACATGTCCTGTCTAGCACACACCACTAGCCCAGAACATGTCCTGTCTAGCACACACCACTAGACTAGAACATGTGCAGTCCAGAACCAGTCCTGTCTAGATTGGCACCACCTGCACGGGACTGACAATACTAGCACGTAACCAGGAATATTAAAATAGCAGTACCAAGTAGATTACCTTATGTACAACGCTTTGTTTCTTTAAGTGTCGTGACTGAAGGTTGGTGTGGTGTTTCTTATCCCATGGCGACAGATGTGATGACTCACAACGCAAGACCAAGAATTTAGATTATATTCCCCTATTAACAGGCGGGTAGATATGTTTCGGATGATCATGCCTTTCCAGAGCAATCATGTTCTAGAATAATGTCAGGAACTGGCAAGTACACTTTTCCAATTTCTATGGGACAGCACTAGAAATTGTGGTTGAAATAGGGAGCTGTTAAGTGTTTCTGTTTGAGAGTTCGAAATTATAAACTAGAAGTGCCGAAGTGTCAGCAGTGTAATAGCACAACGTATTTGATTGGAGATACCAGCGTTATCAGCAAGAGTGACCTAATATCGATAGTTCAGGATATAAAAGCACAGACAGAAAAAAAACACAATGCGCCAATCAGTGACGTAACGGAAACTGCCATGTGCAAATAGCTTAATTTAAAATTACAAAGGAAAATAATGTTTGCAGTATATACATTTTTTTCTCAATATGAAGGCTGCCGCAAACTTTGTGCAAAAAGCTTTTGTTTAAGGTTGAAGGACATTGCACATGGGATTTGTCTAATGGCAACATGCTGAAACGATAATAAAATGAAGGTACAACCCGTAGGTTGCAAGACGGTCCAATAAAATTGTATCACTTAGTCGCACCACAGATGGTACATATCAATACAACATCAAGAGTGCATAAACGAACGAGCAGTTCTCTGATTTAAAGTTTCTTTCAGGCTTGTTTGAAACAAGGGATCCTATTCATAAAACATAGCATCGTTTCCACAACTGAGGAGTCTATAGAGTGCTTATTTGCCAAGGAAGAACTTCATGCGCTTTTAAGGTATTTCTCCGCAGTGGCGGTGTCATGGTAACGCCGAGCTTGGGCATTGACTCGACTAGGTCTTGTGGTACTGTCACTGAGCGCTTGGACTTACAATTTGGAACTGCATTATGTGGTGTGGTTGCACCAGAGCCAACATCCAGTTGAGTTGGATTTTCATTCAGATATCCAGAAGTTAAGTTGGGCATCCTTGTTTTGACGAGGGTCAGCATGCCATGATAATGTTTTTACCGGGATACTAGTGCTGTTCATCCATGATTATTGCAAGTAAGATTTCTCAATCTGTTTTGACGATGGTGAGTGGAATACATTGGTCACCATCTCTCCTCGTGGCTTGTCAGGCAATGGAGCCCTCGATAGAGCGTCAGTCACAGAGCCAGAAGTGGGTTTTTTCGGTCTCTATAATGTAGATCGTATTTGTAGAAATGTTCTTTCAAAAGCGGTGGTTTTTTGACAATCCACTCAAGGGGTTTGTGTTTTGTTATCACAAACGCATCTCTGTCGTATGTGTAATAGTGAAATCTGGTGAGACCAAATGGTTTCTGGATCACACAACTCACGTCAGGCGTATGCAACTGGTCGGTTACCCTGAAAGAGGACCGCTTCCAATCCATATAATTCATTCTCTAAGTAGATCCCCTTACCAGGGTTATTTAATGCTTGTTTAGGGGCGGTTTTCAACAACCTTATGACCTTGTTGGTTGCATTCTCCTGTGACGAGGACCAAGTCCAGGGACTCTTTGGTAGGATCTTCTTTCACTCCATGTACCCCTTTGGACTAAGCACATTTCCGTATTAAGTGGTTTCTCTCCTTGCAATCTTAACACTTTTTGTCAAAGGCTGGAAATTCCTTCCTAAATGGATGTGCGGATGTGCTGAACTTATATTCTCGTGCTGGTGGATTCAACTAGACCTCGCCCTTGAGCTTCGTCGAAACCTTGTTTAATTTGGATAAGGTCACATTAAGACCCAGTATTTGCTGTGGTCTGCTGCTATGCAGATGTTTATGCTATTATTTCAAAACTTATTTCTACTCAAGGTCATATGATAAACAGCCAATTAAAGACATATCGTCGTAAATGTACCCCCTTTACAGGGCTGCATGGACCATTCCATTTCATTAATCAATTAATAGCATACCCTGCGAGCCAAGCCAGCCCGCACCCTCATTTGTCATAGTTATGCGTGTGAGAGGGAGAGTATAATGAACCATCTATCTTTAACACCAGTTGTGGTCTCAATTATTCGAGAGCGTAATAGCAGTGAAGTAGCGCATATCTTCCATAGAAGCTCGTGTCTGATTCCGTTTCTTTAGTAGAAATTTGTGGGTCACAGGGTGTCGTATTCCTATAGCGATTCGATCTCTAAGTAGAGTGTCCTTACCTTTTTCACAAAACCATAGTTCTGCGCTAGATGCTCCATTGTTTAATGGAAGGCGTTCTTCTTGCACATAGCGATTTCCTCTCCAACGGCAACAATATCAAAGGTAGAAATGGTGTCCGTAATTTTCCCATCTTTTTCCGCCTTGTCATCACGCAGGCCACCGAAACCTTTAGAGCAGCGACCACCGGTAAACTGGCTGTTTGGCAAGAATGGCATACTTCCGCCGATTTCGCTTTATCAAATTCTAAATGTCAGTTAGGGAAGAAACAATCACAAGTTTTGCTAGACTAGATAATACGTTTCAGTACCCCCTTTAACTCAGCAGTTGTTTCTACTTTGCTCATAAAACTGCCTGATAACTAGATGACAGGCAGGTTCTTAAATATACTAAATTTAAGTGTAAACATAGCCATTTGTTGGTAGACACTCAAAGTTGTCAAGTAAAACATCCGAAGTTATCTAGAACAAACGCTCCTAAGCTGAGCTTATAGGACACAAGGAGCCTCGATGCAGAGGCCAGCGTGTTCGGCAATACAATCAGTAACCAAAAAGCACTGACGCCAACGTCAAGTAGGTCGTTTCATTGTTGGCACCTGGGACAGAGACTCGGTCGTGTGCGGTTTCCATTGTCCACAGACAACCATTGCTTGACTCATCTTACTTGTGAGTGTCATAGTATCTTCTAGGATGTACGCTACCCTAATTCTAAACCAACACGGCACTATTCCTAGAGTTGGGCATAAATGCGCTATAATAAAATGAGTCGACAAACTTCGTCATGGGTTTGTTTCACTTTATTCTGCATCTTGTTATGTATAATGGTAACAATTAAAATCTATGAAATGCAATGATAATGCACTCACCGACATAAAGAACTGACACGGTCACAACAAGAATAAATAATTATCAATGAATGTCTAATTCAGCGAGTAGTTAGTGTTATTAATATGAAATCAGCATTTGCACAAGACACAAAGAGTCAGTCATTTCCAATTCAACAAACCTGATAACAGTTACTAAAATAATGCACGGCTACAATGGGTAATTTTTTTCACAACCGAGAATCAAATTTTCACAAAATGATTTCATCAGGTGTCGATATAAGAAGTTCTTATGTCATGCTGTTTAAATACCCGCATTTTTTCCCGTAAATTATGCAATGATATCTGCGGTTTGGTAAGCAAGGCTAGTTTACGTTCGGATTGCTTGCATAATTGCATTACAGGTGAAAACCGTTAACTTTCGCCAAGATAAAATATCACTTGTTCATGGAATTATTACACACGATGAACCTATTTCATTTCATCATCGATCAAAGAAGATGGGCAAGTGTACGACAAATACCTTAAGTCACAGAAATTGCAAATCGTGACTTCTCATAATGGTGATAATTTGATTAATCCCGAGCTCATCCACGTCATCGTGTTGTCTACAAACATTTTCTCGTTGTGCTTGGTTGGGAACACCATGACTGTATCTTTATACTTCCAAGCTATGACATTGCAATGGCATGCTGAGCTCTGCTGGACAGATATGAATATGCTACTTTGCAACATGTACAGAAACAATTAACAATAAATAAGCCTCTTCAAATAATAAGTCTCATAGAGTCAGATTGTTGATGAACCAAGCACCATATAAATACCACATTGTGAAACGTAAATTGTCAACTCGTGAGCCACATATAATAAAGAAATCTTCAGCAACTGCAATATCGCAAAAAAACAAAATATGCAAGAGTGTGTCATTACGTAGAATCGTCGAATGCAATGTCTCTGCCGTGAACATATTGGTGATACAGAGGCGAGAAAAAGAAATGAACAATTAGTTTCAAGTGCTGCTTCGGTTGTTTTCGTTAGTCGAATAACTCGAAGTGTATCAATGGAATCCATTGTAGCAATCACATTATTAAGTCCATTATAACACGTGGACTAGCTTTTTTTCTTTTATCACACTTGCTGTATATTCAAACAATGAAACCATGCATTGGCTAGATATGTTGCAATTGCATCTTAATTCGGAACCAAATTCACAAAGCAAGGAACGGCGAATGCAAAGTAGTCTAGAGCAGCAACAGCAGCGGACACTGGATGGAAATAATTGTCCATCGTAGAGAAATGCCAGCAGCGCACAGTTTGCTACGAGGAATGTGCAGTATATTAACGTATTCCGTAAGATTTCAAGAGAATATATAACGCAAGCTTAACATTAATTCACAATTTGTAGAATGAACACATATGCCAAGAGGGTATGATATAAACGCAAAAGCAAACCTAATCACCATGGAAACACCCTGTGTTGATACTTAGTGTAACTAAGTTTTAAGTATTAATGGAAAGACTAGAAGACAAATGGAAGTCACGAGCACACATTTTTACCAACAAAACCACTGAATTCGTATCCGTCTTTGTACATTATGTACAATGGAATATTAACATGATTTCATATATTCTTTAACATTGTCACATTCTCATAATCGAATATGATGATAAAAATTGAGTATTTTCTCAGTTGATACATACCAACACAAAAGCATATGCTTACATTACTAACTAGTGCAGACATCAAATTTATACATTGAAATTAAAAGTCTTACTTGAGAATACATATCACAAGGTAGACGTCACCAGCAAGAACAAGGGCATGAAGTAAATTATGCCAAAAACAATGTTAAACTGCATCGTCCTTGTGAACAAAGTGAAAAGCCTACCTATAATGTTTGCTTTTGATTTGCTACGAATGTCAAGGTACACGGACAGCACCAAATTTACCATCACACATGACTGTAGTAAAGAGTGATATTGCCATATATATATATATAATATATGTATTTATTAGCATGGTTCTGAGACCACACAAACGCACATAAACACGTGACAAGGCTACATTGTCAAAGGCAATATTGAACCAAGTATCGGGTTAGTAAAGCAACGAGCATGTTGATCGGGAACTGAGTCCAATTATAAATGACAGTATCACGTCAGGTATCCAGATTCTACAGAAAAATGGAAAGCCAATGTTCATGAAGATTTTGTTGATGATACCGGTTATCCAAAGAATGTTATGCTGATAGCCTCCTGTTAATAATACACTCGGGGAATACTAGTGAGATAGAACATATGGATGTTAGGTTTAATGCAATGTAATTTTATTGTATCTTTATGACCTTGAAAATAGTACATTTCATATCTTAGTGAGGTAGAATTATTAATGAGAGATTCGATGTTTGGAATCAACAAGCACTCATGCCTCACAGTTGACCAGCCCCAGTCCACAACATCGCATTAATCGCAAGACCACGACACTAATTAAAGAAGAAAGCCTTTAGTTTTGTAGTAACTTGAATGTGAAGCAAACACAAAATTTTAAGTTATGAGCAGAAAGAGGTGACGTTTGCAGGCGCCTTGAACGTATTCATGCAACTTATTCGTTCAGGAGTTGATTGTGAAACATATCGAAGAAGCGCATCAACAATAAAGGAACCGCGCATGAAACGCGACGCCGAGTCGGGCAGTGAATACCAAGCAACAGATGAACACATGTTCAATTTCTTTGAGCATACAAAAACACATTATATTAATGCAATAGAATGAAACGAAGTATCACAAAATTCGGGAATTGTATGCAACTGCGAAGTAAATCGAATTAGTTGGTTAACACATAACTGATAAATCAACTACAAGACTAAACATTGACTCTGTAACATCGGCTGCATTGGCAAAGAGTTTTGCTTCGATGTGCAGCTTTGAAAGTTTGAAAGTAGTCATGCCAACTACCTAGATCGGTCATGTGAAGCAAAAAGGCACCCGTTACTCCTGGGTATAAAGCTAGAATGGGCAACAGACCGCATGCAAAAATCATTGCTGTGCCCTGTCAACAATGCATTATCACATATGCATGTCAGAGAATAATTCTTTGTGCTTCACATTTTGCTTAATATGAAGTGTATAGATCTTCTCATTGAATCTAGCAAGACTGGCTACCATGCTCCGAGGCGCCGGAATTCTCATGCCTGAAAATGACTGGAGTATGACGTGATATTGTTCGAGACAGGAATGGAGGAAGGTTTTTCTTCGACGGAGGCCTTCCGAATGATGGTGAAATGTTCAGGACGTGTAGACGCTACTTTCTCTGCCATCTGGTTATGTACAGAATAACAGGTTCACCAAACTTAAGGCCAACACGACTTAATTGCAGTGGCGGGTTAAGAGCTTAGCGCGTTCACATCAAACGAAATTGATGAGGAAAGCAGTGGTTCCTAACCCTATCACATTTACATGTCCTACCATTAAGACCATTAACTCTCAGGTCCACTCAAAGAGAGTGAACGAGTTATTACTGATATGCATCATACTCATCACATGTCATTGGTATTTATGAGCAACCAGTACCTCATACGTGACCCTTTACAGATTCAATGTAGTATCATCTATTTGTGGTCTTTAACTGCTGAGCTCGCACATCGCTCTTTACAACCGGCCACCATTACCTGATCGTCCGACGTCTCAACATTGCCGCAATCACCACACGTCGTCCAGCCCACTCGGGGACTCTTCGATCGCACTCTGGACATGACCGAAGGAGAAGAGCTGGGAGTTTCACTCCATGCGCTGCCCATATCTAATCCATCATACGGCGGGACCTCGTACGAATACTCCTTCGCCTGGGAGGAATCTACACACACAGTCATCATGGGCCTATTCCCAGCCGACAAGTGGAACCAAGTCCGTAATACAGGTCATCTTTCACACACGTTATATCTAAACTCTGACCATAACTCTTATGGGGACTTATAGTTATGTAGGGTAATTTATTCCGCAAAGAACTTTCGAAGATGATGTACGAAAACTTCGGTATTAGCTCAGACACTTTAAGCAATTATATTCCATTGGATTTCGGTGACGACGTGCGAATCAAAACACCTACTTGTCATGTGATACGCTGTGCTAGCAGACCTCCATTCGTCTTCGGCTTCCTTACACTTCCTTTGACTCGACTCGAGCTTCCAATCAATGCTTTTCTTGGCCGTCGAGTTGCTGGTCGTTAAGAGCTGTTTAACTTTTTTCTCTGGACTACCGTTGCCCATGGTTGTCATTTTCACAGCGTTATCCCTGATGACCGCATTTCGGCTTTTAGCTCCTTTTGGTGCAGTGTTGTTGCTGTTCTGGCTTACAATAGGCTTACGGCTGGCGACGTTATTGTTGGAGTTCGTGGTGGAAGGTTTTGTTTTTCGAAGCCAGTGAGATAGACCTTGGCGCCACGAGTGATGTTGCTTTGGGTGACCATCCTTCGGCACGTTTTTCTTCACATCCTGTGTTATATACAAATAAGTTTATCTTGGCTGATCAAAAGAAGCAAAGTGAAGCCTTAAATAGAGTCAACAGCCAAGTATGTGCCAAGGTATTTGGAGAAATCAATATGATTTCATTATTATGCTTTAACGGCGGCAAACCGTATCAGATTACCATAAAATATAATTTCAGATCTGACTGTATACACAAATGACAATTCGAAAGGCCAAAATGCCGCTGTTACCTTTTGAGGAGAACTCTTGGTCGCAGCATCAGTCTCGCGAGAGTTGGTGCTGTTATTTCGTGACACAATGGCTTCCAGTTTTTCATGTTTGCTAGTTTGGTGTGATTTCTTGGTGCTTGGTAAGGAAGAACTAGACGAGGGATTCCTCTCCTTGAGCAAGCCAAACATTGGTAACTTGGCCAACCTGCCTGCAGGCTGTGGAATTCTGGACTTAGCGCACGGAAGTGAGGATGGAGTTTGATTGGAGGAGGTTGACGGCAGTTTGGGGTGAGCAGTGCCGCTGCTCACTTCAAGTGTATTGCTTTTGGCAGGAGATGACACAACCTTGGAGGACGATGCTTCTTCTACGAGCAAATACAAAATTTATATAGTACAGATGGACTGAAGCAATGTCAAAAACATATCTTGAAATAAACACATAATGTCCCTGATAAAGGATGAAACATTGATTGTAGTCACATGGACGTGTACTGACCAAGGCAAGCTTATTTCTATTGACCCATCATTGTTACCTCTTTGAACATCAGAGGTTGGAAGGACTGAATGGGTTTTGGCAGCGGATTCAGTTGTGGCAGGAATGAATGGCGAGTTGGAACGGCATGAATTGTGAGGCGGAGGGCCTGGTAGACGACTAGCGGCGTCTGCGTCGCTTAGTGACGACGACGAGGTGACAAGGCTACACAGTAAGGAAACGCCAATGAGTTGAGAAGACAATGGAGGTTTTTCAATCAATTCGATGCAACATTTTTCTTGTCAAACGTTTACGTCACCTTTGCGTTGCGTCTGGTACTGGAACCATAATACCTTGCCTTGCAAATCGCTTTTCACGAGTCAGAGCTTTGTGTTTGACTTTGTTGGGAGATGTTCTCTTGTTGGTTGCATGCGCTGGGAGCGTTTGGTGTGAGAGAGGAGGGGGGAGGGCTCTGCGGGGGATGTGAGGTGGTGATGGGCAGGTCAGCTGGAGTGCAGACGGACGAGCTTGGGCGACATACTGAGTGTCTTCGTCCTCGGCATCGTACTCGGCGTCCACGTGACCGCCCAGTTGCTGCATAGTGTGTGGTGAATGAAGGGGTGAGGAGGAGAAGAGTCCGTCCTCGTGACCAGCACTTCCTGATGTGGGACTGCTCTGACTCAGTACACTGGCCACTGGCAGCCAGAGTGGCCCACTGGGACTGAGCAAATCATCGGGACTAACAAATATATCAAGTGCGTGTGCCCCTGTATGACAGAATTTACTGTGAGAATCATAGTACGTGGGACTGCCAGGGCTGAGACCACAGATGTGACAACTTGTGCGGGGTTTGGTGTTGAGCGAGTCCGGAGTATCCAGGCTGAGGAAGAGACCCCGGGGCCCTTTATGAGCGCCTTTCTGGGAGAGCAGGTAAGAGGTAGAAGCTGGGGCCCGTGGAGGTGAGGGGTGTGGGGAGGACTTGAAGGCTCCTGGTGGGTGAAGGGATGACGGGAGACTGGAACCTGAGCCCACAGCAATGCACTCGCGGAAGTGACCTGCCAGGCTGACATAGGAAGGTAAATGAGAAGGACTATGAGCTACACTAGCCTGGCTGCCACTTCCGCCAGTGCTGTAGTCCAGTGAGCTATGGGTGTGAACACCAACATGCTGAAGCAAGTAACGACGAGCGTCCATTACGCTACGCCCCTCAGCTGACGGGCGCTCACTGGTGCCATCAATATCACTGCTATACACAGGGTCTCTGCCGAAATCGTGCTCGGTCACAGCCTCCGAGAAGCTATTGGTGCTGCACCGAGAACATTCTAATAAGGGCGGGTGCCACAAAGGTTCACATTGACTAGAATCATCCATAGGTATATGCCAACCAGGCTCTGCATCGCAAGAGTTATCCTCAGATTGTTCTCTGCACTCTTCGAACTGACAAGTACGCGTCCATCTGGCATTGCGCCGAGATGCGGCCGGGTCTCCCCCAGCAGCTTGGCTAGACATCATCACAGATGGGGGCAAACCCTCTTGTGTTTCGTCTCCTGAAACATTGAGCATATTGTATTGCATAGAGTGGCCCTCATCCATGGCAGGTGCCCCCTGGTGACTCAACTCGTCATCAGTAAGGGCTGTTGGGTGCCCCTGGCGACTCAATTTGGAATCGTCCACATCTACTGCTGGGGCCCCCGGGCGACCCAATCTAAGCTCGTCGACGACAGGTGCCACCTGGCAACTCAACTTGAACTCGTCCTCGTCGGAACCCGTGCTGTAACTGTCGATAACGCTGTCCTCTGGCGTGGCTTTGGGCGCCATGAGCTGCGCATCATCCTCGTCACTACTGTGTGACGACGCCACTGGACTGGACGTCGTCTGCTGACAGAACTTGGAGATGAGCATGGCCGTATGTCGGTTGTGAACTACTCCACTATCAAGCACAGAGGTTAAGTTTTTGGAAAATTTCGCTTTGAGTGCATATTGAAGTGTTGATGGGCGAAGTGGTCGAAGGTCGAGACCACTTTTGGAGGGCGAGGGCTGATCAGTTTTATCGCGCTTACTCGGACTTAGCACAGGTATTTTACTCGACTTCTTTTCACTGCCTGCTGGTGATAGCTTGGGTGGCTGGCACACACATCGAGGGAGGGTCTATTCGTCAACGGTCACAATCAAGTTCACTGACAAACAGTTTATAAATATCTTAATACATTCATTGCCTATAAGCTATTGACCTATACCAACCGGTTATCAACAGAACTTATCATGTCTAAGTACAGGATGTTTTCAATTTGAATCAGTTAAATATGCCTATATGCATCATCACTACAGCAAGATGGCGAAATTCCAAATGTATGAGTGATGTGAAGTGATAAGATGGAAGTGATGCGACATACCACGCCACTGCTGGCTGCTATACCCAAGCAGGAACCCGTGCTAGTGTCTTTTGTAGACTCCGACGCCTGCTCAGCAGTCGACAATGGCTTTCGTTTGCTTACAGGTGGCACACTATTAGCAACAGAGAGATCCAAAGTCAAGTTGAGTCTGGCCGGAGGCTGCCTTCGCTGACTCAGAGGAATGCGGGTTGGTCCATTAGCAGTTGGTCCATCCTTGCTCTTGTCTGTACGAGAAGCGGTGGCGAAGCTTGTGGACGGGGCCGAAGTGGAAACAGGAGAACCGTACTGGGTCTGGGGGATACCTAGATGGCATAGACCGGGTTTATTGCTGTGTTGAGGTGTGCTGTTGTCAGAGAAGTCTGCTTCCTCACAAGGATATCTCTCTGGCTGGTGCAAGTGTAACGTCTCTGGTCCTGCGTCCTCGTCAGGCAGGCGAACTGCACAAACATGCCAGCTCGTACATCAATACCAACAAACGAGTAACAATGGACGCTTCGACATTCAGGAAATGAGCCGATACTTAACAAATATCTACGCTACCCAGAGCAAGCTCTACAAGAAAATGTCTAGTATGTGAACAGGGGGGTGAGGATCGAACGGCCTAAGTAAGCTAGGATTCGATGTAAAAAGTGGTTTGATCATCGCACATATCGCGTCCATGCTGCCTCAGACAGACCGAGAAAATCTAGTCGCTTTACGTATAATGAACAGAACCTTAACAGATCATCCTGATGTTAATATAGCATCGGATCAAAGGAAGAACGCTGGCTGTGGGAATAGCTACATGCATTGTATTAAATATCATTATAGGATGGTCGTTTGAAAGGATTTCCCAACCTATGGGGTACGCCAACGGAAATCAATTTCATGGAAGCGTGAATGTTAATAATACGAATTCATAAAGAATGAAATAGAATGAACCCTGGTGTGTAAGAAAACCCATTCGCAATGCATACGGTGTTTCGTCACATGTAAACTATATACAACCACTACACCTGTACAAGACGGAGGCTATCAATATATATGCGCATGCATATAATGACATGCAAAGGCAAACCTAAAATGAAATAATGTAACCTAGTCACACTACATAAACTCTTGGTACATCAACTTAATATACATTTGCCGCCATACATACGTCTAACACAGTTAATCAACTTAAATTCTACCTGATCAAGATGCTCTTGATTAGAATCTCAACGATTCCAACAGGGCATTCACGAACAGATGGATACAACATTACAGATTGCACACGGAATGCTCCCACAACTGATAATTAGCAACGAAGCTAAACGAGGGTATAGAAAGTGGAAACGACCAAACTTCATTGCATGATTCTTAACATGGCTGACGAACAAGTTACGTAAGAGGATAGTTTTGGAAATGGGGCAAAAGTCTACTCTTATATGGTGAAGTGAAGCGAGGGGGAGAGAAGCCGCGTTGAGCAGAGGGGGTTGCCTTAGCGACAAGGCAGCTCGAGCCATGATGTGAAGAATGCACGTCTTGCCTTGGTATACGTACGGTGAAGACGAGAATGCCTTACTATGCTCACAATACAGCGATACATTGCGGAGTCAGAGAAACAACTTACTATGTCTATTTTTGGGTCTTGCTGCAAAGTCAATGGGAAATGACATATTTTATATCTATATTTGGAATAATACACAATGTGTTGTCACAAGATGGACAGCTGGACGCATGGTTGCAAGTGGGTGGACAGTGCACAAATGCCACTTCGGTAAGAATATTGTTTTTCAAATGTTTGAATTTACGGATAAGGAAGATTCACATACATATATATTTGAAGATGACAAGTGGTATCTTTCAACCAGGGACATTAAGCGATATAATAATACATCAGAAGAAATTAACATGGATGCCCATGAAGTGTGTCGACCATCAGAACCGCTTGCAATATATACGTTTGATTTGCAGAAATATTCACTCCAAATCGAACACCGGGCAAGTATGCGGCGGGTAGATTGCCGTGTGAACCATGCTGTAGACTGTTACCTTTGCTACCCATGCCGGCTTTGGTCTTGATGGCAAGTGCCCGCTTCGGAATACCTCCCTTAGTGCGTAGACCCCTGCTACTATCCGGTGTCTGCACTCGCTCTCGCTCCGCTGATCTGTTGCGCTTTTGTTTCCGGGTCGTGTGGTCAAGGTCGAATATTCCTACACAGGTACATTTAAACAAAAGAGTGATATGAAATTTCAACGACAATAAATCAACGAATTGTTTACATAATAAAGTCACTGTATTCCTCTCTCATTTCCGTAATAATTCGGGGTTTTTTTTTCGTTTGAACAAATACCATACCACCTTTTCGTATTATGGAAATTCTTTGACTCGCATTTCAAATAAGGGAAAGCCACTGTCTATCATACGCCAACGTTCACGGTTATTATTGAATCTGGTGTATTCCAACAATATGGCTAGTATATTATATTGATGATGGACCCTCTCAGTAGTAACTTAGCATCACTACTAGTTTGGGAAGGATCACAAAATCAAATCCAGCCAAGTTCGTATGATATTGACAGCTTTGAATCCATCAGAGATTAATATGAGTCATACTCTACCCTTATCCCGAAGCTTTTTATCGATGAGCATGTTGTACATGGACGAGAGTTCATCTCCTTTGCTCTCCTTTACCGTCTCCTCCACATCTTTACGTTTTAGTCCCATCATGATGCTCAGTTCCATGACAGCCTGTCAGCAGGCCACAGCAACCACATTCATCACCAATATTCTCATACGTCATCTTAAAATGCGACGCATGGATGAACTCCATGTGCATGCATTGAGTTTATCACCAATAGTTTTTCTTAAAACAGTCTATATCGCGATAGGTTAGATGTGATAGGTAAGGTATAAGACCAATCGTTATGTTTAATATATCTTTATAATAAGTCAATGGATCGTCCGTAAGATGACGTCATAGCAACGAGACACATGCGATAATCACATGCACATAGAAGAAGTTAGGATAGTTTTCACCGAGTTGCATTGCCATGCTTAAGATGCATATGAACAAAGATATCTTACTATTGACAGTGTTCATGTCATTGTCTAACTGTGTTAGGAAAAATGTAGCGATCCATACAAACAAAACGGACCAACAGTACCAACGAGATTGCTAGCCATTCACAAAACTTAACAGAACAAACTGCTTGGCAGGCTCGTGAAAATAATGAGTCAGTGCTTCGTAGAAATTATAGACAATATATTCACTCAATCGCGATAGCTGAGATTCAACCGGGGAGACCAAGAGGTACTGAGGTCAATGGTCAAGAGAGGGGGAGAAACACAATTCACACAGTTTACGTCTTGGCTGAAGATAATTCCAGCATATCATTTAAGATCCATGTTAAGAACAACCAGCATATTTATATATGAAATTATTTGCAAACATACCATGCAGAAATCATATATCATTCCCATGAGGCAGTTTGACATTATGGTTTGCATTCAATGTGAGAGCAAGTGTCGTGTTGATCCAAGCAAGATGGACGATCTGAAATAACCACGTATAGCCTGGCAGCATGCAGCATGCATTGATAAAAAAAAAGTTGCTCCAACCCTCTAGCGATGACGCTTCTTGCGTTTTACCTGATGCCTAATGGTTTTATCCTTTGGAGGGGGTTGGTAGGGGTAGAAAGGGTTTTTGCCATGACGGGTGATCCAAGGGTGACGAGAAACCTCCGACAAAGGGATTCGTAACTCAGGGTTGGGTTCTATGAGTTGGTGGATGAGTGAACGGCAGTCTATACATGATGAGGGAAACAGCGAGACAACATGAGGCTATTATACGGCTACGGTAACTCTCCACCTGGCTACGGTGGCAATGGCAAATTCTAGCAGGTGCAGTGATATATATATGTTTATATGTATATATCAATAGAGACACTACTGCATTTGGGTCTCGTCCAGCTCGACCACACTAATGTATACGTCAATGTTAGAATTTACTAAACGGTTGTGGTAAGAACAGTAAATTACACAAATTATTGTCTAAGATCATCGGCTAATAAACAACAGGTACGGGTTAACAGACACATATAGACGCTGTCTAGATACAGCAAGACCATTGTCACAATGAATATGTTGATAAACTGAACATACAATTTGCTTAAGAGAAGCACAATGAGACGACCAGAGAAAAGTCAATGTATCAGTATTATTGGAATATTATCAGTATTATAGCATTATGATATTCAGAAATGGAAAAAAAAATTGGTTGAGATATTCCGAAAACGCAGAAATTTGGAATATTGTAAGTGGGTGAATAATTCCAGCTTATTTCTATCCGTCTTTCCTCATTATGCTCTTGTAGTAATGCATAATATTTCTAGTGTTTTATCCTGTAGTTTTGGCTCGGTTAGGTTGGTGTAGCAATTACAAATCGATTTCACTATTACATCGACACCGCTAAAAGCTGCATTTAGAGATTTGCCAGAACTACAGGACTTAAGGAATACTATAGTGACATAGATTGTGCGCCGACTAAGAATGGGTTGCGCGCCTATCTGGTGCACGCAAGAATGACCCGGAAAGCGTGCTACCTACCAGAAGTTAGGGCTTGCATATCTCTATCGTGGTAGGAAGACAGGCCTTTTTGGATTTGCTGGAGCATGCGCTGTCGTTGGTACTCATCGCGGTACGGAGTGGTGAAGGGAAGGCGACCGAGAAGCATCGCGTACATTATGATTCCACTGTCAAACACACACAGAAGAGAAGGAATGGGAAACGGGGAATTAAATTGAAAACGAACTTGGATTTAAAGACCATTATGAACGTATTTTATTAGGTACATAATGTCAGCCTCTCTTTGCCAAAATGAAGGTGTTTCAATACATAAGACGGAACCCTAGTCAAATAAGGCATGTCAAAATTCAATGGAGGACTGGCCCTTGTCATAACGCAAATAGAGCCACATTTATAATGCAATCATAACGGGCGTAGCTTCCCGGGAATCCTTTGATCGCACCGGCAGGTAAGCATTCACCCCATCTTCCCACCCACACACACCTCCATTCCCACTTCCTGCACATTTAGCAAAACTTTCTGAAAATCATTTGATCTGATTAATCGACATAATTCGTCGAATTTAGACGTAGTATACGTATCGCAGCAATTGTCACGATGCTAATTGATTTCATTACAGATGATATATAATCAGAGAGCTGGTGATCCGCGTGGATGTCACCACAAGATTAAGAGTCACTCTGTTAACATAGCACCACGCTCTTGCGAATTACACCACATTAGTAGCAGGTGTGTTGGCAATTAATTGCGTCAGCGTCAAAGCTGCATGTATAAATACAGACACAAAATATTCATTACGCGTTCGGAGACATACAAACTTGGACGAGGGGGCGGGGGAGGGGAGGTGTTTAGGCGTACCATCGATACGTCAGCGCTCATCTTTAGGTTTCTCACGAGGATGTTAATTCCTTAACGCGCTGATACAACGAGACACCAAGGATAAATAGCTGAATAAGATTCTGTATATTCGATGCTATACCGCTAGGAGCCCAAGTGCCATGAAACAAAAGCTGTCAGGTTCGACGAGTAACTTCAAAGACACGGTTACTTTGATGTGTTTACATATAGGGGCCATTTGAGGAAACTATATGATGGGGGATGCGCGCGAGGAAGTTACATCTAGGGGCCGAGCACATCTCGGGGCCTCACTTTACCCAGTCTGGTCCTTTTGATAATTTTAGTCTGAGCGCAGAATAAGCAAATACTCCTGCGTCGAGGCTTGTTAAGTCGCGACATGTAAAGACCGCATACTACACAGAAACAAGGTATCATGCGCTTGTCAAGGGAGAGATGAAAGAAATCACGTTTATGGGAGTGGGGGGTGGGGGGTGGTATGTTTGCTTATAACATAATCATGAATGGTTTATAAATGAGTGCATTATATACAATAAGTGGCTGAGCTATAAAGAAAGGTCAAGACGTGGAACCGATAAAGAAAGTAACCGACAAGTCTATATGTGAAGCCAAGCGAAAGATGCCACGGACGGAGTTATGGCAGCTCATTTATTTCACGGATGCCGTACAAATTCTGCAGAACGCTACAGAGGTGGTTGTAAGGCTTTGCAGACCTCTGTCATTAGAAACCTCGCAATTTCCCCGCCAGCACCGCCCAAAAAAACTTGCACGAGTCTGCAAATTAACGAAAAACTTGATAGGTGGATAGGTGGATTTCGCTAATAGGCTGTCAAGTTGAAGCCAATCAAGAAGACCCGCGTGGTGACAGGCCAGTGAATATGAGACGCCGCACTCACTGGCACCCCGAGGCAATACAAGGTAAAATTATCACGCTATATCATTAGAAACATATGATCACGGCACAATCTTCGTGAATATCAATTTACTCCCAGTAGAATTATTGTATGGAATAACATAGCGCTGTATGGATCTGGATGTGTTTAGCTATATGACTAGGGGCAATATCGACGAGAGGCCAAGGTCATTTAAGTGTGAGAGTTGTGCTTCATTGGATTAGAACTGACGTTAAGTGATGATGTTCAAATGAAGCTGCTGAGGCTGACTAAGTTAAGAAGCTTTCGAGTGTAAACATATGGGGAAGGAAGTTTGAAAATGTTACCGCGGTCGTGTCAAGCTATAGAATGCTGAATCGTCTTTAACTTGTCCTTGCATCTAGCATTTGCGTTTTATGTTCAACCGTCTAGAATAAATTTAGCGTTACGCAATTTGAAAAAAGGTCCCAATTTTAAATACAAACAGGAACTACTTTCAAGGATATCTCATCTTCTTCCTACCATGCGTTTATCGCGAAGTAATCTTGCTGATGAAACCGTATCTCACAGAACGGAGTAATGAGTAAGGAAAACAACAAACTCCGAAATAAATTTGACGAGACGTCGCACAGAGATAACAAAAAAGTAAAGAATGAAAGCGGTAGAATACTTGGCTGCCTAGGCAACCATCATTTCCGGTGTCCCACTCCAAAGGGAAAAAAATTGCCCGAGGTGGGTTGTTTATTTATCTCGGTACCATACAATGAGCGAGTGTGCGCGGTCTTCCTGCTGCTAAAAGATTGCGAATTTGTGAAGTAATGACAGTTGGCGTCTGTCTCGCATTTTCCCCGCACGCTTCTCGAGTTTCCAGGATAACAAGTTGCTAGAAGGCGTCTCCACCGGGCTCAGTCACCGTCTACTCGACAGCTTCAAGATGCAGCCCAGAAGTGCTGATCTATGGTAAGCTAGCACAAGAGGAGTCAGGTTGGATGGTGAAGAGTTGGGGGTGGGTGTCGGCTTCAGCAATGTTTAGGCATATGTCTAAGCTTTGTGGAAGAACGGGTTGTGATAATTTAAGAAAAGTTGTAGCTTCTTGAATTTCTGTCTAGCACGCGACAGCCACGCGGACCACAAGCGATCACAGCGCATCTGGCGGGACTTGAAAAAAACTCGCCGGCGCTATTTCAGTTCTCATCCAGGGACTCAAGTCGGATCGGGTATCAACGAGTCGCCATATTCTGATTCGTTATTCCTGGCAAATTATTAAGTCAGGAATTTGGCGGCGTCTTCAAGACTATGGCATTCCTGGAGTCTTCGAATTCACAGGAAAACCATGTCAATGGTGCCGTCAACAATACAATTTCAGCGAAAGTTACTATTCCACCAACTGGCCCAAATATACCCCAGGTTGCCCACTGAATACCACTATACGCTATTCTATACGACGAAGCGACCACATGACCGTTTATATTATATTCATTCATATTAAACCATTTTTTATATTTTATGTTAAAATCTATACTGAGCGCTATCAAAACCGCAATATGCTGTGAATAGATGTGTGATCGATATATCGATTAAATCGCTGGGTTAAATTAATCACTTTGTCAAATGGATCGATTTTTCGAAAGAATCACTATTTCAAATGAATCAAATATGTCAAATGAATCGCTATATCGAATGAATGGCAATGCTTAATAAATCAATGTGCGAAATGGATGGTTTCAGTCGAGTGAATGGCTAAGAGGAATCGTTGAATGTTTTGCTACGTCGAATGACACGTCATCAGCATATAAACATCAAACATGGTTCGTAGTCGTCAGCTTCGCAGCATAATTTGTCTGTGTATGCGTGCGCATCCAGATTGCTACAGGTGCTAAATATTACCTTCGGCTTGGATTGACATGTTCGTATGTTTGCGATTGGTTATTATTGAGGGATGTGCGATGAAAGGGGTGTGGTGGGGGTGGTGTTTGATATGAGAGACGGGTTCATTATTAGACGAGGTGTCAGAAGACACCCTGAAGGCAGGCCACACGGAGCCGATCATCTTCAGGGTCTCCCGGAACTAACAGGTGCGGGATATGGCGTTGGAAATAGATATTTTCCCCGTAGACCTCCCTCCTTGATAAACAAAACCCCTTGGTGTCCGGACTTGGCCTTATTATCGCCGGGTTTGAGGAGAGAGGATGCCGATGGTGGGATGATAAGGAATGTCTATCTCACTGAGTCATATTGCTATCCTCTAAGTATACGCGTGAACGGATTATCTGACCCTACCGACCCCCCATGAGTCTCCTGTGCTTCGTGGTGGGTGGCTGTACACATCATAACGTTCCCATGATCATCATGATTACAACAGGATCCACGCGGTTGGCTTTAATCTGCCGCCTGGCTTTTTTCAAATATAATCATACCGTTGTTTTTTTTAGTTCGATTTTATGCTTCTAGAGGTTACTAAACTGCCAGTTGTTCTTAATAGTATACGGCAGAAGCATTTCCTCGGGATATGTTCACGAAAAATGTATGGCATAAAAAATGGCCGATCCTCTGATTTCATGGCGGCTACTTCCACTGAAGTTAGCTGGCGGACGTTACGCCAGGCTCGCAACGGAGAGTGGGCTACGTCACAATATTATCTACGAACTGCACATACCACAACAAACCTCCTTTTATGCATGAACGAACAACGTTTTCTTCGGTTATACTTCAAACTATCTTCTCCTCACGCTGCAGTGTGAATAAAATAATTACAATTGTAGGTGGCATTGATGTTGACGATGCATTGTGTGAATACTAACTGTGAGAGAAGGGATTCCGCCACGCTTGTCGCCCCGGAGTTCACGATGACGTCATGTGTAAAACTGATGCATTCGAATATTCATAAGACATGTTCGTCAATCGTCGTGTCCAATAAACGTCGTGGTCGTGACCCGTATTGACCTCTGCTGCGCGCGGCCCTATCATCAAGTTGAAATGCTGTCTTGTATATGCGCTCTTGGTTTTCTGTGATGTCATCTTTAATTTTCAAACTGTATTAAATGTATAGTTACTATGAATCGGAATTGGAGACAGCGACCAAGATTTGGATCAACGTACCAATTTGTCTAATTGGGGTTATGGACCATGACTTGTCTAATTGGGGTTATGGACCATAACTTGTCTAATTCGGGTTATGGACCATGACTTGTCTAAATGGGGTTATGGACCATGACTTGTCTAATTCGGGTTATGGACCATGACTTGTCTAAATGGGGTTATGGACCATGACTTGTCTAAATGGGGTTATGGACTATGACTGGTCAAATTGGGGTAATAGACCACGACTTGCCTAATTGCGGTAACGGTCTATGACTTGTCTGGTTCGGGTTATGGACCATGACTTGTCTAACTGAAGTATTGGACCAAAGATGACTAACTGGAGTAAAGGACCATGACTTTGCCAATTGGAGTAACGGACCATGACTTGTTTAATTGATATAATGGACCAAGACTTGTCTAATCCGTGTAATGGGCTAGATTTCCTAATTGTATTAATGACTCGATCGTCCTTAATCCAGTCAGTCATATACACTGTCCTTTACCGAGCAACAAACCCGCTATAAAAGGGAGAAATACAGGTTGAGACATAGAGGAAATCCTCAATGCATTTCAAGTTACTATCCAGGCCATTTACATGACCCCTCGATTTAATATACGATGCTCGTACCCCTTGTGGACGATAACATCACCAAACGAACACCATTGTTGCTAGCACATGTTCCTCGATGTTATTTGCAAACAAGTTGTGTGTATCTTATTCATCAATCATTTGATTAAAGTTGATTTGTAAATGTATAACTGGTTACAGAACGTGTTTGTACGTTAACGCTGTGTTGAGCCGCTACTCGAGACGTGACTTATCTATGGTACATCAGCTGCGCGTTGTCGCAATCGTACTGAATCCGCTTGCCCCGCAGGCCATGCCAGATAACGGAAATTGAAAATATATTGTCGGATATGCTTTAAGCGTGTTTGATGGAAAACCTTATTGAGGCCGCAGATATCGCTCGGCTTATGGATACTTTTTTTATTACAAGAATGCTATATCAAGCATACGCTATTCCGCCATGAATTGTACCGACGAACCAGTGACCTGAAATGATCGCATGAAGCAGACTGATCGATTTTGTTTCAATAGCTTGCTTATTCTTTTTTGACGACATTGTCATATATCCAAGTAACAGCCTCGGTAAAAGACACCATCTCTCCTCTTAAACTCCCCCCACCCCCATCACCCCAAACGCACCACGTGCTACAGTCTCGCTTATTTTTTAACGAGGGAAATGAAGCATATTAGTCACTTGGGAGCGGCTATGTTGGAGCGGGGCCACGCGGGCAAACATGTTGACTGGTGCGTCAACTGACGCGGGAATCAACTGATCAATTGACTAGCCTCCACTTGGTCGATAGCACAGAACTGTGTATGTAACAAAGGACCATTGTCACTTAGAAAACCTATTGAAGAATGGTGGTTAGAGCCCATTGACGATAAATTATTCACCGTCAAATCAGACGGAAAGCTCTGTATTGGCCAGAGTTCAGTCTTTTTTACGTCCACCATGAGATTGGATGAAGCCTAAATTCTTCTGCACGAAAAGAAAGAGAGAGAGAATGAAAGAGAGAGAGGGGGAGAGAGAGATATGGAAAAAGAAAGAGAGAGGTGTAGACGGAGGAAAGTGAGATAGAGTAAGAAAGAGGTAAGAGAGAAAGAGAGAGAGAGAGAGAGTTGTGGAGGGTGGAAAAAGGAGAGAGAGAGCGTAAGAAAGAAATAAGGAGAGGGAGAGAGAGAGAGAGAGAGAGAGATGTGGAGATAGTAAAGAGAAAGAGAGAAACAAATGTGGAGAAAGAGAGAGTATGTAAGAAAGAAATAAGGAGAGAGGAGAGAGAGAGAGAGAGAGAGAGAGAGAGAGAGAGATGTGGAGGGTGGAAAAAGGAGAGAGAGAGCGTAAGAAAGAAATAAGGAGAGGGAGAGAGAGAAATGTGGAGATAAAGAGAAAGAGAGAAACAAATGTGGAGGAGACAGAGTGTGTAAGAAAGAAAGAAGAGAGAGAGAGAGAGAGAGAGAGAGAGAGAGAGAGAGAGAGAGAGAGAGAGAGAGAGATGTGGAGATAAAGAGAAACAAATGTGGAGGAGACAGAGAAAGTGTGTATGTGTACTGCTATGCGGGAAGGGTTTGCCGACCACAGAGGAGATGCGGAGTGGTGATGGCATGTGGACTAATGGAAAACCCTGCGAGGCCTCAAAGACATGTGGAGCCCATTTATCATGTCTTATCGTGGCAGCTGTCAATCAAAGGGTGTCGGTACTGGCGAGTATATGCGATATGGGAACGTGGCAACGTCTTAACAGGCGTGCTATTATCGCAATCAATGCTTCACTCCTTGTGTAGCTACGAAGCCACGAGTGAAAAGAGGAATTATCGTTGGATGATTCGTAACACATCGGAAAGCAGATTTAATGATCATTTATTGCTGAATAAAATTATATGTTAAAATCACATATGTGAGGTTGTGCGTGAGGAATTGGTAACGTTGTACTTCGATAGACAATTCCAGCATCCACCCACTGCCACCTCCATAACGATGACGTCATGTAGAGGTAACAATATATTAAGTGCATCGTATAATTTGCTGTTGGCTAACATTTATTACACATTTATTAGTAATCTCTTTGCTCAGTCACAATATCACTCCCAAGCCGTAAAATGGTTTATTTATTGAGCAATATGCAGGTGATTCTAGGTAGTTTTAATCAAATAATCCAGGTGTCAACAGGGCTGCACGTCCACTCGCCTGTATCACTCCTGTGACCTTCTCGTTCCAATCTGACGCCTCGTAACCCGCAGATGTTCGGTCACAATTAATTCAAAACGCGAGGCCCGTTATTGCTATATGCGACACTTGACAACTGCAATTCATCCTGATTTACTGTAATAGGTTGGAGAGTTTCCAAGCATAATGGAGCGACGGGTGTATGGAAGCCAATTGCTATCTGGTCCCTCCACAAATAATGAATGATGACTACCAACTCTCCCAAATGGAGTCGTTAAGCGACGGATTTCGTGCCGAGGCGTGCTTTCTCACCAGAAGCCGCCGTATAAGGATCAAAGAAAGGCCTGTGTCGTTAATGGCTAGCTTCTATTTGAGCCACTGGGTACCGCTGTAGAGATGCTGCATCTGGCTAATTAGGCCGTGTACTTTTAGCATCACGTGCGCTGTAACCAAGCCTCTTGGTTGACAACTGTGGGTAGCCATTATTACCAAGGATTGCCATGTCCACCGACATTTTCTATGTCGTCCTGGGCATCGTATAACACACTGCCAGCTATCGAGTTCCAGCCACCTCACGCCACCGCTAGGAGGCCGTTATAATCGGGAGGGGGTCGGGGTTGAAGACGGGCGGAAGGGGGTGGCATTTCCTGCTGATTTAGTTGCATCTGTCAAAGCAGCGCGAGGGAAGCGACAGCTGTAGCTACGTATCTTACACACGCCGTATTCATTCATCACACTTGATGCTTTCCGTTAATAGAGAGAGCATATACATACTGTGAACATAAGCACCCGATCATAACGCTGCACTATTGGAAGCCCGCATCCTAGATGCGTTGTCAGAGTCGTTTATCATTTTATACGGGCGCATATTGTTCGTAGAGCGGCCACAGCTTGTATCAGACGACGGCCAGTGTTGTGTACTCCCATTAAACGCCAAAAAACCCAATGCTATTGTGTACATCCGGTTCACGAATACGGCAATAGACTTGTATTAAATAGCTTGTGATGCTGATTGTTAATGCGCACTCTAGCCAAACGATCTGGTTCAATTAACTGAATTAACTATTGATTTTGGGGCATGGATGATTACAGATAATTGCAGAGGCAATCATGAGGATCATTATTGGCCGCGTCATGCGTCCACTCCAGGGTCCCACTCAAAATATAACAGAAAATAGTCCGAATATTAGCGTTTACTCACAAACTCCAGATATCTATTTCAGGGCCATAAGTTTTGTTGACGACGAAGAGCTCTGGTGCGGCGTACTCCGGCGAGCCACAGTGTGTATGAAGCGGGTCATCAGGTCCACGGTAGATGTTACTTAAACCGAAATCTGCAACATTCACCAGAATATCATCACAACTTACTTGCGAAACAGACATTACGCGTTTAAATGGTAAATTAAATGCTTGAGCGGTACAACAGATTAGCGATGATTGCTTATTGAACATATCGACCAGTTCTCAGTGCAGACATCAAACATGCTTTCGCACAACGTACTGTAGATGGGGTATAAATTATGCAAATGAGTAGTCACCGTTTGCTAAGTTGATTCACTTTTGGGATTTCTTTTCGAATGATAAATCGTTTAGTTTATTATGACTAAGAGTGAACCAACCGTGACCTGAATGGAACTCTATGACAGCATGGCTAATAGAGCTTCGTCGCGATACAGTAAACATGTCTCCCCAGGACAATGTTTTGGCAATTTGCAAAATTAAGGGAACAGCTTTAAGAGGACGCCAAGTGTTAACAGAGGGATTTCTCGTGAGCGTCTGATGCCCTTTGACCCACATACGGCAGATTGTTCGAGGTCATTTGGGATTAGGAGTTTCAGACAGAGCGTGGTTGCCAGGGCTTCCTGTAAATGCTTTGGCATTCCCGTCATGGTCAAGTGTAGGGAAAGCTGAACACTTCAGCCGTCGGCGAATGAACGGGGGAGATGTTTGCGTACGACATCAGCTTATATTGACTTGAGATAGTGCTGTATGGACAAGGGTTGTACTACTGAAATTGCGATGTATTTTAGAGGTCCAGTGGCACGCGTGGTGTGTTGTTTTCTATCTATAGTTCCCACGATAATGTTTTGATATGAAACCCGGTATTTTGATTGACGTCCGAGCTTAATAACCTGACCGTTTTAGCAGTTATATATCAGTGATCTGCAAAGCATATTATGCAAAACAGTTCATTCAAGTTTAAAATTACGTCATGAAGTTGATGACAAGAGATAGGGGAATGCAGTTTGCTGTTTGTTATATTCCTGGCTGCAGTTTGTCAAGAAATGCTCCTATGAACAAGATATAATGAACTAGGATGTCTTGTTAGCATTCACCCGACGACTCCGCCAAAAACAAGACACCAACGCACGAAAACTGCCTGACCGAAGGGCTTCACTGCAGCATTGGGGCTTAATGCGAGAGGCAGGCGGCATTGAGGAAATACAGATAACAAGTGGTGCTTAACACTCCACAAACAAATGGAATAGACGACTGTTGAGCAGAAAGATGTGGGGCAACGGTGGGCGCCATGAGGTGAGGTTGAAACTAGAGATGCATGCGCTGGTCGGTAGAGAAACACCTGGGTGTTGCTGTTGGGTTCGGTGTCTGTAAAAGCTCTGCTGACATGGTTCATAATACTACTGAATAGTGCTACCATTACTCGAGGGGGCACTATCTGGATGGAGGATCTAGCTCTCTGGTCGGCTACAGAGATACCTGCACGCTTTGAACCACGAATTCAAACGCACATTAACAACGCAATGTGCCACTGTCATGTGGTGATGGTTTTTTAAATGACAAACGGAAGATATCTAAGCAAGTTATCTTGATCTAGCCCCTTGTCTTGAGGGTGAACACTCGTGACTATCGCAACATCTCAGAAGGAATATAAAATAAGGAGCTGGCTGAGGACGCGAGGCGTTACGCTGATAGTCAGGAAGAAGAGTTGTATTACTTGTCGCCGTAAGTGTACCGAGAGATCATCTTACGAAAACAACACACAGCCTTCAAAGCCCGAGAACGACACAGGCTTTAGTCAATAATCCAGGGCTACGCACCCCAATCTTTGAAGTGAATTGTTTTTGTTTAATTAACTTCAGCCCCAGAGGCCCACCCGCGCAATCGGGTTGTCCATACGCTTGTTTCTGTATTAGTTAACGCTCTTTGACCAGGATTCCGCTGATTAAGTCGAGCTGTTAAACCCCGGAAAATGGCGTCCACGCTTAATACACCCTTTTCTGATGGACTGAGAAAAACCTGACAAGATGGCGGTAAACACCTTCTTTGGCTGGTGGAATGATCCACTCAACATCGGGGAGGAAATGACACCTGCCGCAAGGACTGTGAAGATAAAAATAGGCACCCTGAAAGATGTAATATTAGTTGATGTGAGTCTGTAATGACATCGTAGACCATTACCTCTAATAGCTTAAGGAGTAGGTTTTAATTCTGTTTGAAGCCTTCGTGTCCATTACCAATTTGTGAATGATTGCTTTTCATTAAAACAACAGATCTTGTTCCTTTTCGAAAGATCTCACAATCATGATTCAACATAAACTGGAGTAGTGTGAAAAGCATGTATCGTTGGCGCTATGTTTTTGCAACGCGTAAAACCAGCGTTCCAAGTACCACCCATTTATCACCTTCAGTGTAATGACTGCATCAATAGGTTGTCAGCTGATAACGTTGGGTTGTCATCACATATGCTTCACCTGATAGCAACATACACCCTAGGGTCTGAAGGTCACAGGATAGCAAAAGCAGTCAAAATCGGTTCATCATAACGTTAGATGAAACGTAAAGTTTATCCAATAGATGGCGGCGCTGAAACAACACAACGCGGTAAGCAGACGACAGGCAGTCCATGAAGGTCGCCTCCTGAAACTCGCGCGTTGCAGCACTTGTGACCTATAAATAGCATGACTCATACTTGGGAAAAGGATTAAGATTGTTGCTTGGTTTACAGCACTCTGTTGTGCAATCAGTTTGCGGCGGAATCTGCAACTTATGAATTTGTCGTGACATTTAACATGTTTGTCAGGGAAGGCAATAAAGAATTAATGACCACCCAAACATTCATGAACCATGATCCTCTATATGAAAACCTAAGCATTTAGAGAACCTGAAACCCTAAAGAATGGATAGATTGTCTCAATTTTGGATTGCTGACATCTGAGTTTTTCAGACCTTTGACAGCAATTTACTGGTTGTTTCATAATGTAGACACAACAATGCATGACGTCATTTGAAGATCCACCGATAGGAGCAGTTTCACTGTTTTAATACCACCGACGTTGATATATGTGGTAAAAGAGAGTCGATGTTATTTTGTCCTAACGGTGGGTTTTTATTGAAATGACTCATTGACTAAAGAGATTTAGGTGAGTTTCTTCCACTATTGTCTCGATTTTCCATGTGAAAACCAATTACTTGTACCCGAAGTTGAACGCCAATCGGTAAGTGAAATAGGAAATCGTTAGTCTCTCTTCTTATCTACCTCCGCGAGGCTTAAAATTCTTTCAAATACCAATCGCTCATTGTTAAGCTATGACACATATTTGTGCAAACAAATCTGGTGATGGAATGCAATGACAGACAAACACTGCTAATTGTTTACCATAATGTTATGAGAATCAGGTGGCACGAAATGGATCCGAAGAGACAAAGGAACATGCCAAATGAAGTCGCTAAATACAAACATTCCTAGCTGAGGTTAAACAGGTGAATTGGTTTTAGAAGCCTTTCCACGAAAGTCCTGCGGATGGGGTGATGTTTTGATCTGATCAGGTGACGTGATCACGAGGCGAACCAATCAAATCTGGCGCTACGGAATTGCAAAAACAAAATCACACTTTCTCTGATCAAAACATGCGACACATTGCTTCCGACATACAATGTTTACCATGACACCTTGGATGAAGTGTGAGGTTCCTGCATAGATCATATGCAAAACTGTACATTTACCTTTATTAACCGAGTAATTTATTTGAATCATTCGATTGGATGTTTATCGACTTCTCGAGCGTTGTCGCCAGCCAACATTCGGGCACATCTTGGTTTTTAATCCGATATGAGCCGAGAGGACCATCGCCTTGTTTACAATCGTCAGCGGCGCTGAATACGCTTGCCACGAGGCGTGCCTTATCAGCTTCGATGGCTGAAAATATGGAGGAGTTAGCGAAAGGGCTTCTTCAGCTTGGCAGGCTTCATGGCGACATGTAACGTTTGGATATCAATTGCCGCACGAGACAGAGTGTCTATTGGGCTTTATCCGTCAATGATGTTTTTACACTAAGTTTAAATGTTTTTATCGTCTGTTCGTGCCTAATAGCCGTCTGGGAGACAATGCATTTTGAACTGTGTGAAATGTATATCAGTGAAGTGAGGCCATGGAAGTGCAACGGGCCTTCCATAGTCGTTACTTTGATATTGTATGACTTGACAACTAATGCACGATGTTTGACAAGTCTAAATAAAGCCAGATGAACCACAGGAATGTCAACTCCATGCCAACATTTGTTAATTCTAAGCAGTCAATCACTAAGCAGTGGTGGCTATGATCACCATCTCCTGTCCACCGCCAGGACGAGTTCGTGTGCTGTGTGCTGTGAGAACAGCGTGGTGTGAACTGCATCCACTCAACAACACCGTGTGCATTTGAACATTATGTGAGAGTCGTTACAGCCATGTGACATACACACACGGGTACTACAGTGTTACCACACACACGCAACGTAAGTACAGAAGTTATTTTGGCGCAAGTAGTTATAAGTAGAAAATGGTCCCAATCCCCAAATACACATCTCCTCTCACGTGTATCCACACCAGACCCCTGATTCGTCGCATGTCACGCCGCCTCCATGGGGCTGCACACATGCATGCCAAGTGTGCCCGTTGGAAGCCAATAAATATGCTGATTAGACATTTATTCATTTGCTGTTATTGCAAGCGCCGTTTTTATTTGTACCCCAATGACTCATTCCTCTCGAATTCACGTATTGACGTATAAGCTGCAGAGCTTATGGTCGGGGAGCTTCACGGGGAGGTCTTGTTGTGACAGCCATAATGTATTTGTGTGTTTATGTGCAGCAAGGGTTTGACTAGAAATGTCCTAAGATTTGATTACAGCTCTTGAATTGAAGGCTTTATCACGTGGCGTCAAATCCAAGAGCTAATATTGACCGCCCTTTAGGGGAACATTGATATGCGACCTATTGTTATCCACTGATCGAGTTCTACACGTACTGGTCTGCTTTTAACAACAGGAAGTGGCGTTTGCCGGTCAGGTCGGCGATAGTGATAACCTCCCATCAAGTACTCGCTATATTGATGTGTCAAGCAGCAATGAATCCAGTTATCACCTTACGACGAGAAACAACATATGGTTGTGAGTGCATGGATACTCGGCTTATCATGATAAATCGAGCTGTTTGAAGCCGACTCACAAACAACACACGTTACAGAAGGTCCTTAGAGGTCAAAAGGTACTCATCGATCATGCACCAATGCTTGATTAAAACCCCGGTTAATTGCTGCCCTTTTGCACCCCCTCCCCCTCCCCCTTAACACAAACACCGGCGCCATGACAGTCTTGTTGACCATGAAACCAGATATTCAAGCGGGGCAAACAAGAAAGGAACTGCACATACATGTCTTTATCCTGAATATGTCCCGCCACAAGAATGTGAATTAATATTGGCATTTATTGTTCGGAATGATTCCTGGACCAAGTGAAGTGACTCACATGGTCAATACTTGTCACGTAGGATCCAGGTGAGTAATAACGATGAGGAAATAAAGGTATTTATAATACGCCGCAAAACATATGAGTCACACTAGGGTTGACACTCGAGGGAAACGACGCAAAGGAATAATTTACATCCCATCATTAATTCCCTCTTTTTGCATGACCTATATATATTCCACAAATGACGTTACATCGTGCTTACACGTGCACTAACGGCTGATAATTGCCGATGTTTAATCTTCAGAACACATTTTGCGATGAAATAAGACACGACCTACGCCTACGATTAAAGGCCAAGGTCACTCCGAGGTTTTACAGATCCCTACTTTGTTGGCATTATGACATACTAGAAGGGTGAGGTATATGTATATATATATATATATATATATATATATATATATATATATATATATATATATATATATATATATATATATATATATATATATGCATATATCAGATTACTACATATAACAACGCATTATTCACATCACCAGGATCAACAGAAATGGTGTATGTTAGTGTTTCCGCTTCCACTAGATGTGATCTGCCTCAAGGTCTGCTGGGTACATAAGGCCGGAAAGCTTTCGAAAACCGACCCTGTCTTCTACAGAGAGTGAAGGTTTTGACAAGAGTATATGGAAAATAAACAAGATAAGTAAGTTTGAATGGAGGCTCAGTAGGTGTTAGGGTGTGTGTGAGGTGATGGCCTTTGTGGAGGGGTCTGGCGACGAAACAGGGACCAGTTGGGAAGCTACCTCAATTCATGCCAACCTCAACGAGACAACAATATTCAAAGGAAGCGCCATCTGTTGTGGCTGAGGCCTGGTGAGGTTGAGGAGACGAAGACCCAGATGTACTGGCGGGTTTCCGTCTGTGAATGGTTCTGAAATGTAGGATAATGCGTAGAAAATAGGCCGGGTTTTACAGCTCTTATTATTTGTGAGTGATTACAGACAGAACTTCAGGGTCATTCAAGAGGCATTTCCAGCCTGCAATATGTCCAGCCGTTTGGCGCATACATATGTTCAGTTGATACGCCACTTATGACAGCGTGTATTATATGTATGGGTATCAATATATACCTGGATGTATGCTTAAAAGCATATGGAAAATATACATTAAATTAGGAATTTCAGAGAGTATGGTTGAACACGTGCATGTGCATGTATGTATGTATGTATGTATGTATGTATGTATGTATGTATGTATGTATGTATGTATGTATGTATGTATGTATGTATGTATGTATGTATGTATGTATGTATGTATGTATGTATGTGTGTGTGTGTGTGTGTGTGTGTGTGTGTGTGTGTGTGTGTGTGTGTGTGTGTGTGTGTGTGTATGTATGTATGTATGTATGTATGTATGTATGTATGTATGTATGTATGTACATGTACGTACGTACGTACATGTATGTATGTATGTATGTATGTATGTATGTATGTACATGTATGTATGTATGTATGTATGTACAGTACATGTATGTATGTATGTATGTATGTATGTATGTATGCATGTATGTATGTATGTATGTATGTATGTATGTATGCATGCATGCATGCACATGCATGTATGTATGTATGTATGTATGTATGTACATGTATGTATGTATGTATGTATCTATACATAAATGTATGCATGTATGTTTGTTTATATATATATATATATATATATATATATATATATATATATATATATATATATATATATATATATATACGTATGTGTTTGCGTGCGTGCGTGCGTTCAAATACATTCGTAAGCCCCTGTGCATTCACAACACAACCTATTATTCTCTAAACAAATCCCACGACTTGACGATGAAAATGACCCAGCCTCCTCTTGCACGACGTCTGTCCTGCCCTATGGCTCCTCTGCCCTCTCATTACTGTGTCAGGTGTGGACTACCACACCACAAACACACCTGTGAATACTTACCTACACTACGTGACATAAGCAGACATCCATGCGGACGTTTTATGTCGCTTTAAACACCACTTCATAGTTGGTGCGGTTGGCTGTGACAGTAAATTACAAAGTAAACTCGTTAATTGATGCTGCAGAAAAGGTGGACGTGGCCACATGATTTCAGAGTAACATCAGAAAGGCTCAGTTCAATCCTGCCAGCGAATGTGTCTGAAGCCCCAATCTGACAGGACCTCAGTTAACGTTGATTGATGACAGAGGGCGAGATAGTGAGAGAAATTTGATATTGACGGAGGGCTGGCTATTGCTGGTGATCTCGAGAGCAAAGTGAACACATATCCCAAATAGCGACCACCATCATAAATTATAAACACATGCTGGTTTCTGTCGTAAGTACTAGCCTTAGACCCTGAACATCTGTTTACACAGCGCTTGGCCCGGCTACACATCTCATCCATCAACTCAATAAAAAATTTCCTCTCAATTATAATGTCTAGCTCTTTCTTGAGAGGGAGGCTCTAATCTCGCTTGTGTTTTACTGCGCGTCGCGGCGTCGCAAGGTGAGGTCTCCAGCCAAAGACAAGTGTTATGACGAGCCTCTTGCCATAATACACGTTCGTGGGCCTGCTGCCATAATCCGGTAATGCGAATATAGCCGTCGATGTGTTGTCGCACGCATGCACTCATTTCCATTCATTAATCCATTTACTGTCACCAGTGAATCTGTTGAATGAACTGTAAGCTTTAAAATAATTCAATGATATTGCACCCGAAGCACTTGATGCTACAAATTAGTCAACAAATCTCCACAAGACTAGCGACTAACTAGCCGACTCAATCATCAATTCGGCGAGGGAATTATCTCACACCATCGTGACAGGGGGGTGGGGGGGTTTGGGGGCAGATAAAAATCGTGATGGCAAATCCGCATTTATTCCATGACCGATTCCCCAAAGAATGGTTCGGAAAAATATCTGGACCTATGTAGTTAGATTGGTTCGATTTGGTTTATGTGTCTAGTGGGACGATGACATAACTAGAAGGTTTTAGTATTCACCAGACACAGTGGTAAAAAGAGAGAGTTGATTGAAGAGTGTCAGATGTGCTGTGGAAACTGCTGTCACGTTACCGTACGTTCCACCTGTCAGCGCATCGCACCACTTGCCGCCATTATACCAGGGTCATCATCGCTGGTGGTAATCTGATGCCATGGGTGCAGCGCGACAGTATGGTGAATCACCAAGACGTATAGCGCCTGTTTCAACGCCCTCGTGCGCTGAACAGAAAAGTTGGATTCGCGTGTTCTCGTCAGAGCGCGGAGGTGCAAACCCATTGTGACGCGGAGAACTACCTCATGCGCTGCCAATCAGTAATAAATGACCCTCTCTCCTGGCTGCTTCTTGTCCATTCCACAGAGCCTGCCTTCCGTGGGTGAAAAAAAAACCCGAACGGTTTCCTCCAAACCAACTATACACCGCTATTCAAGAGCATTCAAAATGGCAAAACATTTACATCCGACAAATGTCACTTAGCTAGCTTTTTAAACTTACACAATAGAACCAGTTAGAGCACGAACCCCAATAGGTCCTAGCAGTTATAATAGAAGGTTTCTAGCAATGACACAAACGTGGAAAGCACCTGCGATTCATATCGTATGTGACATTGTGATCAATGCGGCATTGCACCACAGCGCACCTTGACCAGCCAATTACAAGAAATGCAGCATGAACCTGGCAATGTGTGGTATACCCTGTTTATATACAGACAGGTCTGTGTATAGTTCAGTCTGTCAATCAACCAGGCACTAAGCGGAGAAATAAAAGGGTTGAGATCTACCAATGCGATTCGCCACATTAGACATTAGATCTACAGACAGTTATTAAAGATATTTCCAGTGTGACGTTATTTACGTGAAAACATGTTCTTTCAGTTGTTATATTCGTTACTGTCGTCCAAATCTCCCACCTCACCCCACCCCTCCCACCCTCCCACCTCACCCACATCACCTCCACCTCACCCCTTCCCTCCCTCCCACCTCACCCAATCCCCTCTGACCCCTGGCACAACGTCCGCCTCTGCCCGTATACCACTGATGTACATGAGCGTGGCTGTGTAAACATCCAGTACGTGATTGGGGTGAAGCAGCATGTTAATACCTAGTCGCTAGTTACCTCCACCGCCCGTGTTTCACGTGAGTCAGGAATAAAGCACAGTTCAAATACACGCCAGTTTTCACATATAACCATATATAATGACATATTATTCATTTAATATCGAGTAGTTTACTGGTTTTGGTGGTTGGTACATACAACAAATCCAAGGTAACCTAGTGGTGAAAGGGTGGATATCCCATTCTGACCGACATCGTACGTGTGAACCAGTTTAGCGACTACTCAATCACGCATAAAGAAATATATTGTGACAAGATGATACTAACTTATTCACAATAACCAGTTCTGTCAAGGTTGTTTGATGCCCGGCAATATGAGTAATCATTGGATCTCGGTGGAAAAAATGCGAACGACTGGTTTATGACGAGAGGAAGGCCGCACAATGACAGGGAAGCTAGTCAATAAAACAAAACGAAGAGTTTCCCAGGATATGTCATTTGTTTATGCATCATGCGTAGGTTGGTTTTTGCTCCGTCCATTATGCTGATTATGCGATGTTTAACCCCGGGGATCGCTCCATTCCCCAAGATCAACCTTCTCCGCCACGGACTCACGCCAAATCCACACGCAATTTATGATTTGGACAGAGACGGCAACCAGCTCACAACGTTTGTCATCGTCGCCTCTTGATAAATCCCACTTCCTCGTCGCGTAGTGGACTTATGATGAACAAGTAGAATATCGATTATTGTGTAAGGATAAGTTGAGGCGCATCCAGCGTTTGACTAATATTTCATTAGCGGTTCATTCGAGTGTCGGGTCAATAATAACGCCTTGAGGTTAGCCAGCTCCACAAGGAAGCGCATGGACCGCTATAAATCAGAAGCATGAGGTTATACAGCCAACAAACTCTGTCTTCGTGTTAAGTGTTTTCGATGATAAAAACGCATTTGATGTTTCATGCCCTGGAGGATCAAGTCGTGTAGAGTCAGGCCATGTTCGTTCGTTAAGTGAATGAAAACCTCTGGAGAGTAAAGAAAATGTCCATCTTTCCACGCACCCAGACGTGGCTTGGCATGCGTGGAGATGCAGTCGTCATTAATTTTGATGACAATGATTTAAGGGTACCTTCTGGGAAATGCCTCTTGGGGCACCTCAAGGGTACCTCCTATGTTGCCCTGTGCAGCTCTGGGTAAATCAAAGCCTAGCACATTTAACATGGACGAAAACCATTATCTTTCCATTGATACATGGATTCTTATTCTGATGGGATTCGCATAGCTTTGTAAGAACCTCATCGAATGAGGCTAAAGAGCCTTAATATTTGGTTGAATAATCACATAAAATTATCACATAAGAATTAAACAAAATCTACAATTCACATTCAAAAACAAACAAAACGCGTCAAATTCCATAATTGCTTCGTTGCATTATCTGGTCGACAAGTAAATACATTTGTCGATTTTGTCAGATATTTCATTCTATGTTTTAAGATTGAAACCTTTAAATGATTATATTTATAGGTCCACTAAGTCGACGATTTTATCAGCAGTCGCCAGTCACATTAAAACTCCATGTCGACATGTTGCCATGGCAACATCGCCACGCCAGAAGAGAGCCCAAAAAATGGCATTGAGCGATAAATCAAGGCGGAAGAAGGCAGGGTTGTTGCAGCGGAGGGATACGAGACGCGTGAATGGGGGGACTCGAGATGTCATGCCGGGGAAGAGGAGGTGGTGTAATTGGGGAAGGGGGTGTGGGGAAGTCATTCATCAGAACACTATCACACCCGGGCAAGCTGTAGCGGTCTACAGCAGAGCTGTCAACCCGCTATACCCTCGTCACCCACAAGAAGTCATAGAAAGCCTCAATAACCACCAGCCCATAGCAATATCAAATCACACTCGGCAACGTCCTGTCCCTCTTTTCATTTGGCCTATTTATTAAAATCGTTTTTTTGTGTCTGGAATTGAATGCTGTTATTAAGGGGAAAGACTACATGGAATGTTGATGGTTACATGGATTGAAAAGAAAGCCCTCAACTCTGCAAAAGGACGAAGCTGTCATGAGTTGATTAACGTTTATAGCAATTATCCTGTATTTATACACTCAGTCAAACCACTAATTCGTTTGTTTGAACAATCCATCAATCTGATCTTTTCATTTTAATTTGGTGACTGATTGCATGTATCATTAAAGAAGTTTTTTCAAACATAAAACGCAATCCACGTGTTAAGAAAGAAGAGGTTTCTGATTAATATGAGTCAAACAGATGCTGTCGTCCAATCAGGTCTGTCTCTGCATACATCGCTGGGGATAATTTGGTATGGGGAAAAACCGAGTAATTATCAGCCTGGATGCGAGGAAGGCTAGGTTATCATCAGTCAAGATTGATTTCTGCCTCTGCAATCACCATCTATGATCTCCTCCGACCAAGTACGTTTGTCAGTTATTTCTCGCCAGATCAAAGGGCAAGTGATTCCTAGGCACGTTCATATTGAGGGCCCATGTGTGAGGGGTTCAAGCGTATCGTGATTGTCTGCATTTTAAACAATGTACAGGGGTAAGATGGCAACTCTCCCGAGAGTTGGGCGGGGATTTAGGGCGTGAGTTGTGCCGGGTGATCGCCTACAATTGAACCATGGAAAGTTTCTGTAGACACTGGAGGGTCAGGGGTCAGGGGTTAATGGATCCCTTCCCTGTGGAGATTCCAGGTATTTGGCCCATTGAGTTTCTATAATCCAGGGGGGCTTTGGCCAGGCCAGTCCAGCAATGCAACTTCTACCCTGGGCCCTGATGATGATCATATCAACCTCTGAATGAAGGACCTCATATTCCTAACCCGCCCCGCAGTCGACCTGCATGCAGACGGCCCATTCAGCACTTACTATACTTGATGGACCCGTATCATGACGTAGCCACTGATACAATCTGTTCATGTACTGTTGTCAAATCTCATTTCGATCACGTCATACATTACAATACATTCAGATATGTGATGTTGTTTGCAACTAGCCATACACGGATAGAATATGGCTTCCAAATTCAACCTGACGTAACTTCTATTTATAGCTAAACAAGACAACAATTTCATGACTCATTATATGCCCAATATTTTCCCCGACCTAGAACTCAGAAAAAAAGAAAAAAATTGGAACCAATTATATCTGTGAGAAAAGGCGGAGTTAGAGATTGCGGTGGAGAGTATTGGCGGCTAGAGGGGGTGGGGACGAGGTAGAGGTCTCGCTATGCGGTCTACATCGCTATAATTACACTCATTGTTGTGACGAGCGATGGCAGAAACGTAGTCACGTGACAGAAGTGAACTATCCTGGCAAGTGTTGCAAGATAAGGTGATGCTCTAAAGATGTCAGAGTCTAATTGGTGATGTTTGATGGACTGCAGTGGGGAGTGAGCAATTGTTTGCGGTAGAGATGTACGACGAATTTCGGGAGTAGGGCGGGGAGAGTTATGAGGTACAACGACCTCTATATGGTGGCAAGGCTGAAAGGGGTCATGGCGCTAAGGAGGGGGTAAGGTTTCTATGGCGAGTGATGATCTCACTCATTCTGTATGTAGGTAACACATCCCCGCCATGAGATCATCCTATCCGCCCATAGCAACCCTTAAACAACCATCTGACACAACCTGCCATGCTCGAGTCGATTCTCAACCCCACTCACCCTCCCTAATCCTTTCGAAAGATAGAGAAACTTCAGTTCTAACCACCCCCCGCAAAGCCCCGACTCGTCTAGATCAAGGCCCAGTGCTCGCTCCCCGGGCACGTGTTTTAGTTCGCCGTCCAGGGCCCCTAACCGCAAAGCGCATAGCCCTGGGATGATGTCAGCCCGGCCGTGCGCGGCCATGCCCTTGTCAAATAGATGACATACGACCTGGAATAGACTGGCGCTGTCGACATCAAGGCTAATGGCAGTTGTCAATGAGCTGGACGTTTATCACTGACTATATTCATTCTATATCTCTCATTTAGAAATAGGTGACTAATAAGTAGGCTGTGGTAGTATGACCAACGCGCCCTCACTCCCCCGGTGCTGATTCACACATGGAGGTAGTCAACCAGTCGGTATTCCCCATGTTAGGGCTCGTATTGTACAGTTGTAGCGGCCTGGTATAGAGAGGCCAGCAGGTGAACCGTCCCAGTTTCGCGGTCTGAATATAGACGAAAACATGACGGTACTTGGCGTGTTCGCGCCTATTCCGTGACGATGGTTTGGGAATCCCGGTGAGTAATACAACATGCATGGCAGCCTAACCTGCTGCTTCTAGAGGCGTGGTTTTATGCTGGTTAATCCCAGGCAGAGATAATCAGTCGGCATGTGAGCGTTTGAGTGCTGCAATGTACTGTCATGCCAGGTGTTGTTAACATATTTACAGTAACATATGTTTAATTACTCAATGGGACTTAGAGGTAATCGATTACTCAATGGGATCATTCCTTCCACAACATATCCACAAATAGTGGCAGCTAGAGTCCTCGTTTTATTAAGTGTCAGGGCCTAAGTAATCATAACGTATTCGCTTTTCTACTGGGACCGTCTGGTTTCTCCACCTGGCGGATGATTTCACAGTGACTGCCCACTTCATTCCCGGGTTTGAATGAATACGGGAGAGCCCCCCTCATCGACATCAAAATGCAATGATCATAAATGTTCAAACAAGACGAAATGAATTCCACGTGGTTGTTTAGTGAGCGTGAGTAATGGAGAGGCGGGCTGGTTAGGGGAGGTGTGTAGTTTGGGTGTATAATCAAATGATTCGACAAATTCATAATATAGACTACTGTAGCGACCAGATCCTCACCAAGGCACTGTACATTTGATACACAATCTCTTCATTGACACATGGCTGAATCTAACGAACCTGTTAGCAACATCACCATTGAGTCAGAAGAAATATATTAGATTGATGTGATGCTGACAGTCGGGGAGGAGAGCCAGTCAGGTTGTGACACGAACATCGATAAATGCTATTCATAGGGCCTAGGTCCTCGATGCCAGGTTTCCCCTGTGTCCGAGCTACAAGATCCGTAAAGATCATGTACAGAGATCTCGTCCCTCTGCGCTCGGGCGTCACGTGACATTGATCGGGTGACATGATCGAATCCCTCCCGGGACGGTAAATAAACCACAGAACAATCCTTTTCGTGGAACATGTTATGTGTGAAAATTGATGGGCTGTAAACATTCAGTAGGAATGAATTCAAGTGGTGCGATTAGGATCGTTACTCCTGGTCTAGACAACTGACCCTGAACCCCACCCGCCACCGGCCGTGTATTTGTAATGCAAGGTTGAGTCATCGTAGTCATTGTCATCAACATCAGCGCCATCATTATCATCGTAGTCAACACAGTCAACATCGTCATCTTCGTTACTATCATCACCATCATCATCAGCAGCATCATACGGCAGCAGCTGGCCGATTGGCGTCAACATCATTTGGACACCCAACCATGACAGGTTTTCATTGTGAATTTCGATCACACCCCTGGTTTATATCATAACAACAGGGGGTGTGAACTTTATAAATTAGGCAATTATGCGTTTTTTCTTCGAGCATGCATGGAATAAATATGAAATCGAAGATGGCAGCCATTGATCACGGTGTCGTGGCGATCGTCATGACGCGGAACAGGAAGCCTGGAGAACATCTGTGACAGATTGACACATGCGCAATGAGGACTCATGGGGGGATATTTGAAACGGCACAGAACACCTACCTATTAGCTTGATATTCTTCTTTTTGGCATCCAACATGACGTTCTCCATTTTCAGATCCCTGTGACACAAACGAGAGAAGAACAATGGTTCATTGCTTATCTTGATACTCGCTTACAACGCCCTGCGTTACGTTATGATAATAGAAGCAAGCATCTTCACTTGCTCGGGGAATGAGGTTCCCGGGAGCTCTTGGGGAATGAGGTTCCCGGGAGCTGCGCGAGGACACGCTTATCTCGGCAGGGCAGATATTGCCCCCTGTGAGAAATGTGCGTGCCAAGCCAATAATCCGTGATTTGAAGCATCCTGTGATTCTAGACTCGGTTTATGGTTGAGGGACTGCGGAACCGGGGGCTGGGGGGGTTGGTGGGGTAGTTGAGGGAGTGAGTGGTGGATTGGGGCAAGGGTGTGTGTGTATAAATGATGGTGGTTTTGTGGAAGCATGAAGTAGAGATGTTGGTGGTTTTGACCACCCCAGCCCCCCCTCTCTCTCTCTCTCTCTCTCTCTCTCTCTCTCTCTCTCTCTCTCTCTCTCTCTCTCTCTCTCTCTCTCTCTCTCTCTCTCTCTCTCTCTCTCTCTCTCTCTCTCTCTCTCTCTCTCTTCCCCTTAAGCCACCTATATACCTGACACAGTGTCTTCTTGTAAGATGTTAGCGCGTATTTAGTGTTTGTTGACACTAAAGAGAACACTCATACGCAACATCGCTATAGCAGCACAGGACCAGTCGTAGCCACAATATGTTTTGACCTGATGTCTTCAATGTATGACCTTGACATAACTTACAAGTCACAGTGCACACATGACCTGTTCTCTCTAATAAACACAGCGTGGCGTGGCGCTTGTATGCATCTCATTTCTACTCGCTTTCTCATTGGTTCTTCTCCACTCCTCCTCTAATAACCCATTGCTATCATCTTCCTTGTTTCTGCCAACTGTCATCTGCCCTCATCCATCTCCACCTACCTTCAGCTCTGTCACTGCCCCTACCCAGCTCAACAAACACAGCAGCGGCAAACTAAACAACTCCCAACTCAGCGGGGGACATCAGTGCTAGTTGTGATTACGCACCAGAAAACGAGGGAATCCCCGAAAATCCAGGTATCACCACACCCGTCCCACACCTGTTTCTCAACTCATCTCGACAACAAAAAATTACAGACCCTCATAAAAAAAAAAAAAAACAGCGATTGCATCACGAGGAAGAGAGGCCCAAGGTGAAGCGCGTGATTGTGAACTGGATGCGCGTACGATGCTTGCTGGGCCTGGTCGGGGTTAGGTCGGGGTTAGGTCATGTTGTTTTGGTTGTGGAGAGGTAGAGATTCACATAGGAGGTGATTCGCGTGCAGTATAACCGCAATAGTTCTTATATCCAGGCCTAAACTACGAAAAATGGCCAGGGGCCTAGTCCAGGCCGCTTACTGAACTGGACCGACTTGGTCCTGCCATCGAGCTAACGACAACGGCACATAAACATTCACCCACGTAGACGCAGATATCGTTATAGTTTATGAATATGCAAATATGGTTGATATGTGAAGGGCCTGTTTAGGAAGAGGGAGTGTCCAATTGTATCTAGGCATCCAAGTGATCTGTGAGAGGTCAATCAAGTGCATACACCGCCCATGTTCTGAGTTTAATTTTTTTCGGGCGGAGTCATGCAACGTATCTGATAGTTAGCATACAATGTCGGAAATAAAGTTCATGAGAAGCGGTTGATATCCACAATATTATAACAATGGTTTCTTTGACATGGTTATGATACCATGAAAGTTCGTCCCTGCGACGAACGACCGCCTTCACCATCTATACTATGTTATTATCCATGTAATTACCTTAAACACCTGCAACAAATACTAGTGTACCATAAAATATAGGGCACTTCAGGAAAGGAAGTTCTCTGAAGTAATCAAACACCTGAGTTTTACCACCTGTGTGAACTCCCTTGATTGGAGATCCTGACGATATTCAGGTAGCGTTTGTGTTACCTGAGCACGTCCAGGTCATCTTACTGTAAGGTGATTGTCTTAGGTTCATGGGACCCGCTTACACCAGTAGGGGGGACCCTAAATCATACATACGACAGTCTGGTATTGTTAACCTCTCCACGAATGCTGTCCCCTTGGCTACATGCTATGTTGCACTACAGATGGGCACTGGTTCATTGAATATGCAAATTACTTGCAAGTCGCACACTTGGCCGTTGTCGATTTGGCGGCACTTGATGTTAGAGGTTTCGTGCCACGGTTGGACCCCCCGGGGATTGGCACCTTGGGGGTCCGAGGCAAGCAGCCGTAAATGATGAAGGCACATCCGTGTGATTTCCCTCTCATCGGGTAGGTAGGTATATAGAGTTAGCGTAGGGGAGTGGTTATGTTAGGGTGGGATGCAGTCATGTGATGGTGAAATACTGCTGGTGATGCTCTAGTGAACACACCATCAAACCCTGACCCACACCCAACTAACACAACCACCAGAGCCATCTTGATTTCAGACTAAGACAGCAGGCCTTGTACTTCCAAACGTTGACATTACGCAGACCAACATAGACAGATTGAGCTGAGCTGAGCCTGCATTAATGCTAAACCTAAGATAAACATCGCACGTGGTATGAATTAAGTCCTCCGCGAGATGTAGGCTCTTAAGGTCACGTCCAACCGGGATAATCACCCGCCATGTTCGGGTCCAGTATTCGTAGCCATGCATTCCGAAATTATATCACTCTAAATGACCTTGGCTGTCAGTCAAGGTCGATTTGAAGCGCGAAATGTCAAAGTAAGTAGCGCTGGCCAGCCATCAGGCACCGCCCCAGGCTCCTGTTATATACCACACATTTAACAGAACGCCTCACTCGCTGGGGTTCTATGTCTGTCTTACCATTCTGACGGCGAGAGTAAAACATCATTTATATATTTGATATGGAAATATATATATATATATATATATATATATATATATATATCATATATATATATATATTGGAAAATATATATATATATATATATATATATATATATATAGACTATATTGTATATATATATATATATATATATCGCACGTGGTATGAATTAAGTCCTTTTACTGCGTTGTAGGCTCTTAAGGTGTTTTTTAAAACCAACAGTCGAAAATACTTTTATCTTCAACCACCTAGCATACATTGTATTGCTCTATTCCTACATGATAAACACCACGTTGCGTTGTTCTATATCACGGGCCATACTATGGGTTGTTTTTTAACAACCAAGTTTACACTGCTTTGCTCTATGACCACCAGGTTTACACTGCGTTTCTCTGTAACCACCAGGTTTACACTGCGTTTCTCTGTAACCACCAGGTTTACACTGCGTTTCTCTGTAACCAACAGGTTTACACTGCGTTTCTCTAAAATCACCAGGTTTACACTGCGTTTCTCTCTAACCACCAGGTTTACACTGCGTTTCTCTCTAACCACCAGGTTTACACTGCGTTTCAGTAGCCACCAGGTATACGGCGCAAATCACGGCATGGAGACATGTACCAAAAACAATGATGAGGACTAGAACATGGCCAATACCAATCGATGGCGCAGTGCACGCCTTCACTATCGTAGAAGCCAACTCGCCTCATCTTGTCCCGCACCTCACCCACCCCTGTATGACAGACGGGGTCTGTGTTGATAACGATACGGCTGTAGAAAGATACGCCGTGTAGTATAGAAGGGAAAACGGTCTCCTCCGAACACGTCAGTGGGATAGTTCCCACTACACCAGCTGCTGACTCAGCGGAACGACGACGTGATTACTGGGTGTCCAGTAGGAATGCTAAGGGAACGTTATGACGATAACGCGCGGTTGCGGCGGTGACCACAAGGATATTGCATGGACCTGCTTTCCCTTGAAGTTGATTGCCTGGCGTGTTCGGGGACTATCAGATATCGCACGAACGAGGTGATGCATGAAGTCAGTGGTGATCCGAGGAACAGGTGAGGTGTACCAGAGAAATGATGCGATCAGCAAGATCAACATCCCCGTTAGCCACGATGGAGAGCTCACGCTGATTACAGGCCTCGTAACGAAGACGAGAGTAATGTGACACTGTGAGTATGGAAGAAGCCAAGCGACCTGCTGTGCACACAACCCGGGAAATGGTACCGAATGCTAAACCAGTTGGAAAGACGTACTGAGGGTTATATCCCATGGTGGCGACCCACACCACGGCTGGGTAGCATTGTCATCGGAAGATGCCGTTCAACTGCTGCTGCTGCTGCTGCTGATAGGACAGCGAGGATGTTCGCCGTCATAGAGCACAACAGCTGCTCCACACTAAAGCTCTTTATGCGATAGGCGAGTCCAATATTTCACACATCAGAGGACCTACGAGTTGTATAATAACAAGCAAGTAGGAGACATGAAAGCATGGCGGACGAGGCAGCAGGGTGGAGCCCAGTCAACAATATACAGTGATCGATGACCTGTGTAAGTCAGCATGTTATGAAAGCTTACTGTTGTTACTAAACGTCAGCTTCAATGACGGAGTTAAATGAGACAGAGCTTCATTCAGACAAACATATAGGGCTACTGCACGATGCAAGACGTGGGTCTTTTAAATGCAAAAAGGACAAGGGTTCATCTCATGCAGACAAGGGTCCGTGGCATGTAGACACGACATGGGTCTGTTTTATGTTTATAAAACATTGGTCTGTTCCATATAGACAAGACGTCGGTCCTTGACATGTAGACATGTGTGTCTATTGCATGCAGACAAAACAAGGGTCCATTCCATGTAAACCAGATATGAGTCTATTCTATGTACACAAAATATGGGTCTATTTCATGTGGACAAGGCTGGGGTCCATGACACGCAGAAAAAGCAAGGATCTGTTTCATGTGGACAAAACATTTGCCTAATCCATGGAGACAAGACGTTGGTCTATTCCATGTGGACAAAGCATTTGCATATTCCATGAAGACAAGACATGGGTCTATTTCATGTGAACAAAGCATTTGCCTTTTCCATAGAGACAAGATGTGGGACTATTTAATATGGACAAGACATTTGCCTTTTCAATGAAGACAATTCGTGGGTGTATTTCGTGTGGAAAATACATTGGATATTTGCCTAATCCTTAAAGAAAAGATGAATCCATTCTACGTGGACAAAATATGGGTCTGTTTCATGGAGACAGGAAAGAGAGTCCATCCATAGAGACAAGGCATGGGTCAATTCCAGGCTGATAAGATGAAGTCTATCTCCAGATTACAAGATATCGGTCCACTTCCTCAAGCATTAAACTGCACTCAGATAAAGTCGTGTACGAAAATCTTACGCTTTTTCGATACTGCACTTGGACAAGACCATTGGGTCCCCATCTGATCAAGCAAGTAGTAAGTCTTAGCAGAAGCTGCAGCAGCATCAGGCGATTTGCTTCGCGGATGAACAGTGGTAAAGCTCAGGAAACGGCGTCGCTCTTTCAGAAGACCGCTTCACTTGCCACAGCACTCATGTCAAAGCTAACCACACAAGCTACCATCTACAGGGTCAGAGAAACAGGAAGCGGATTGGGTTTCCCTGATCCCTCATCCATCCACATCTGGGCCCAATCAACTCCACAGGTAGCGGATAAGGAGAGAGAGAGGCCCCGGGGCTCTGATGCACATGTGGCCCGTGCCGGGAACACCATCAGTTGTTGTCTGTCAAAGACAGGTCGTCACAAGATCACTCCGCCTTCGAGTCATCCATAAACCAATCCCAGCATGCATCGCGGCCGACATCCACACCCTGCCTAACCCAACGCTATCTTCCAAGCAAAACCATTTCCCTAGAAACCTGAATACTCAATTATAATAAGCAATTTCAAAGCTTCATGGACTTGGCTATAGGCTGGTCCCAGTCTGACCTCACCTTGTTTCTGTCAATCACAATAGCTCAACCATCCAATACGAAGCTCAACGCATGCGTAGAATGAAGTCAGGAAGAGAACACTAACGCGAAGTACATCTCCACATCCCGTGCGTCTCCAGGAAACATCGCCCTGTCGCAGAAATGACCTCTGACCTCTAGATGTCAGCGGATGAGGTGAGAAAGCAGGTGAAGCAATCAACACACCTGTGTTTCTGATTACTGCTTCATCAGTGGCCTTCACTCATACATTAGTACACCGCCCGGATGGTTGCACCCTACACCTTGTCGTTAGCCCTATTTCTTGGCATCAAGGTAAAAGGATGATGGAGCGATGTTCGCATTACTCAGATACTCAAGCCGTTTTAAGTCCGGCTAGTGAGAAACGCTTCCTGGAGTATATCAAATTTTTTTTTCTTTTGCCGGTGCAATATCATATTTTGGAAATACGCGCCTAGTCAACAGAAACACAACTGTTTTTCATTTATTTATTGATGCAGTCACATCATTTGCAAGCAGCCATACCGCTGTAGCAAGCAGTCCACATGCAAACACGGGTTCAATAGGGGCGTATGGTTTTATTCCCATGCCAACTTGCACTGATCGTTCCTGGAAGGTGAAGTGGTCTATTCGCCAAGTGATTAACAATGGTCTAGTTAGCGCCTACGAGAACACACCATCATTAGAGGCTATGATAGGTTCTCAGGATGACCACTTCCGGGTCGAGGGAACGGTTTTTCAATAGTGAATAAAAAAATCCATAGTGCAAGCTTATCAGCGAGTAGCATTATCTTACAAGCGTTCACTCGCGAGGTGCGCTGCTGGGCTCGCTGTCAGTACGAGCTGTGTTACTGCAACAAAACATGATTCAGGTATGTTTTGTTCCCGTGAATCGTGTTATCTGTATGCCAGGCTCGCCACGCCCACATCTTATCATGTGTATCTCATTTAATTAGCTGAGATACGATATCTAAACCAGCTCTTAAATGATCTGATCTGGTTTAAGCAAGACGTGGCTGTCGGTCGGGGTTCCATTGGCGAGCCATTCGGAGCTATATTAGCCGCGATAATGACCCGACGGAAACCCCACTCCGACAGCGACTACAATGGCAACCCAGATCGAGATCTTAATCCCTATTTGAGAGGGTCCTCGGGGAAGGGGTCGACTTCGGTTAAGTCCGTCAAGTCAAAGCGGTCAAGCAAGATATAACTGAATAATTTAGCGTTAATGACTTAGTCGATGGAAGTGTGAGGTTAGGTGGGGTGCTGGTTTTCATGATAATGTTTTAGAGAGCTACCTTCAACAGTAATATGATAGCCCAAGGTGTCGCAAGGATATTCCACTATTGAAGATAATTTGTCTTCCACTCAAGGTCATCGCTAAGGTCAAGGTTAACGTTAGAGTGAACAGCTATCTTTCAAGCGAGACACTTTTTGTCACTCGCAAGATGTACTAGAATGCACTGGCACTATTGATCAGGCGAACGGTTTCCCGTTAAATCAATTATGAATGCGGGGTTTCAAACGAATCTAAATCTGTACAAAAGACTGAGGCACAATTACCGCGAAGTCATTGCGCTGTTGAATCACCGTGTGGTGTACTTTGAAACACCTAGCCGTTAAAAACGACAGAGAAAGCAAACATTGTACTACTCAGCATAATTCAGCCATAAACAGCGAAAGCATATTGATCACCTTTTTGGCAATATCCTTGCCTGTTCCAAGAAAATAGCAATTGAGTTTAATTGGTGCATATTGTGTGATTCTTCGGAATGGGTCTTGTTAATAAGGACGATGTTTCATCCTCCATACCACGCCACCATCTCACCGAACAATGACCTACCGTTCGTAACAAATCAGTGCCCATCTATTCAACCTTATTCGGCTCAAACTAAGCGGCTGTCTTGTCTTTTTCCAGCCTCCGCCTTGACCACTAGCAACCCACTATGACAGCTCGTGTGTCATTTTAAACTCAAGTGTTACATCCTATTACGTTGAATTACGCATTGACTCTTCCCGCCAAACTAATGAAGGGTCCTCGGCAGATGGGCCGCCTCATAGGAGGAAACATTGAGGGTGATTAGGAGAGGATGTAATCACAGAGATTTTTGAACCCTCAAAGGACCCTGAGGCAGTTGTATCATAGATTTTTAAGGCTCAGTATATGTGGAAACTTTACTGGTGAGAAGTGGGAGGGGTGTGATTGCGTGGGGGGAGGGAGTGTCAGAGGTGTTACATACCCCGACATAACACAACCCCACCGGGTATCCCACCTCACAATAGGTGACATCCTACCCCCTACTGCGACGAGTGCATACGGTTCAGAGGCAGAAGGACTAACACCCTCAAAATCCTATCACTCCTCTCCTCTGCTTCACTGCACTCCACATTCCTACCGGACTAGATGACCACAGCCCAATACCCCTGCTTCGCTCTTGAGTAAATGTGAATGCATTATTGACACTTAGTGGTCATTTTGTCACGTTGGTTCAACCAAATGATGGTGACGTCTGTGACATATCACTGAATTTATGGTTGTAGATTGATGGTGAAGTCACAACACTCAGTGACTCAGATACGGGCAACGCGGTGGTTGAGGCTGACAGTATTCAGTATTAATGTTGACCAAATTTAGAGACAACTTACGACGTGTCTGCGTTATTGATTGATAAAAACAACAACTCTACATCCTTGACAGTGCAATATCTCTCCATATCTGACTTAGGGTCGGCTATCCCCCGCCACAAGTGTCAATGTACTCTATGGTTTTTGCTTAGAGCATTGAAAAAACACCCAGCCCAACAGAACATTCTATATCATATGAAATAATAAGTTACGCACACATGACAGCTGCTATCAGCCAAGAGCATCTTACTTATACACAGCCGACCCAGCTCCTCTGACAGGCCCCGAGGCAGCGCAACAAGCCGCCTCTAATTGGTTTCAACCATGATGTGTGATAAAACCTATTTGGTTTTTAGGTCCCATCCGACCCACCCACCTGGAGGTTACAAGTTAGGCTGACAACAGCTGTGAAATGTTTGAATATTTCTGCAGGATTCGCATCTGCCTGATACAGAAGGCGCTAAAATGAAGTGGAGGTTTGCATATAGAGATACCCGTCTCTGGGAAATATGTTTGCAAAGAGGCTTTATAACTGATTGTGTATTAAGTGTCGACGAAGGAGAGAACATCCCCGACATAGGCCCTTGGGTTTAGAATCCCAAACACTCTCCCAGCCACTTGAATTTACTGGTCGTCGCAAGAAGCTATACATTAATAAAACAAGTTTGCTTTGCCGAAAAGCTGGCTGTAAGCGAGTATAATGTAGACAGGGAGTTTTAAGAACACTCAAGTGTTGGCGTGGTGGCATTGAGTTTCTACTTCCATGTGAGAGGTTCGTTGTTGCTGTGAGATGATATGATTTGACAAGATCCCCTCAGGGGTCTGTAGCAGACGCAACAGGTGAAGAAGGGGTGGACAAGCCGACCCTCCCAGCTCAGCCCCTCTGTGATCATGGCAGAGTGGTTATATGACGTAACTCTGATCATCACTGCGGAAAATTAAGTCTGAAATGTACAAACACGGCCGACTAATGGCAGGTAATTGTGGACCATAGTGACGGCCTTATGTAACGCGGAGACATTGTCGAAAATGACAGATGGTCGGCTAAAAATCAGCAATTTGTTCGTTAGTTCGTAACAAGTCGTTGCGTTCACAGGAGAAAGTTAAGCCCGAGTGATTTATAGATCTCGCTGGACACCTCATTATAATTGGATTTTTTTTGAAAATCCATACAGCTGCGAGATTTATTCAATCAACTTTAATTTGAAGAAACGTAGGCTTTGAACTAACATCAGGGGTCACGAAGCCAATGCGTGAATTGGCTAACTGAGGTCACTCGTACGCTTATCTATATATACTCAAAACACCCCGACCTCACCTTATCAAGAGATAACAGAATTCATCGACACGTCCATATCAGGCCATCACTCCACATCGATTCCGGTCCGTCAAAACACCCACTAATAATATCAAGTGCAGTCATTTAAATTGCCTCGTTATTTCGCAGACAATATCGCCGGCTATATATTGTACCCTTAAACATCAGCGATAGGGTCATCAGAGTATGCTAAAACCGATAGCGACAAATATTCACCTTAGGCGTGAGGTCAGGTAGTCCAGTGATAACAGCAATTTAGTCATAAATAACGAACGCAGCTCGATCTAATTACACAGCTACCTGCGGAAACACGCCCCATGTTTCACCTGATGAACGCCTCTATTTTGAGAACACTGAGCGATTCAATGACCTTAATGCACATTTAAAGGTCATGGGCCGTGGTAAGAAACCACTGACATGAATTTGCTCTCTTTACATGTAACCTTGTGAATGGCAAAGACGCGGTTTTGTATTCATAAGAAAGGGTTTGTTGAATAAACACTCGCTTTATTTGCCAAATACTCGATGACCTTTCAAGGTCATATGTAAGTCACGAAGTACGACTGTGTTAATAAGGTGCGAATCCTTAGGTGCGTAACAGCGCTAAGTGGGTAAAGGGTTGATTATTGTCCATGACGGCGTTCTGGTATGATCCTAATCTCCGTCCCCATTCCCCACCTCCCCCACCCCCTCTTCTCGTGATTTCAAGCTATGTGACATCATTTGACATGACATGATGCGCAGCCAGTTAAACTAATTCAAGTCAATCATGAAACCCTGTCATATCTACCAACGTGATTTAAGTTGCAGATGCTCCAAACAATTCGTTCGTTACCCACTTTCAGAGAACTTGGCTTTAATAGCTTGCCCAGCCCCTCCAGACACACAGTGAAGTGCACTCACGCTGCCGTATACCGCGCCTCATACATACCTCATCGTTACTAACTCCGACCTCGCAACCTACAGCCACCGCCAAACCCTAAACACTTCCTCATACTCGTGAGAGTCTGGCCCTGAATTCAGCCGCATGTCCACGGTGATAATGATAAAACTGACTGATAAGAGCGTGTGATAGGCGGGTCGTTGAGAGGCCTTACTGGACGAGGCAATGTGGTGATATGGATGCACTCAGCCAGTGGCTCTGTTAGAACTGCTAGACGTATATACAGGTGATAAATCAGAGGCGACAGGAAGCATATATCAGCGTCTAGAATGAGCAGGTGCGACTCTATGATGATCACAGACAGAAGATTTGAGGCTAGAGATAAATCACAGGTGGAAATGTCATTACAATATAGCGAGAGAGGGAGCGACGAACACTGATAGTAGGTTTAAATAAGTAGAAAGAGTTTAATGAAAGGTGTTTTTGTCCAAAAGTTTAATGAAAGGTTTTTTTAAATCCCTGATAGGTTGTGTGGGATAACCGCTTGTCCCCATCCTGTTCACCTTTTGGCGTTCACGACCGTGTCCCGAGGCGAGTCGAACCTAGGGTGTGTATGGAAGGCTGGCCTTGCCATCTTCCGAAAGAGGCCTCGGGTAAATCAAAAGCTCTTCACCTCGTCAAAATACTCCATCAAATGGCTGTCCTTGTGTTTGACGATGTAGCGAAACAGTACAGGCAACAGCAGTATATACCGGAATGTTTTACCAACCACACCCACCATATATATATATATATATATATATATATATATATATATATATATATATATATAGAGGCTATATATATATATATATATATATATATCTATATATCTATCTATATATCTATATATATCTATATATGTGTGTGTGTGTGTGTGTGTGTGTGTGTGTGTGTGTGTGTGTGTGTGTGTGTATGGAGGCGTCTGTGTGAGAATATATATGCGTATATCTTTATCGAATGGGAGAGTGTTTCTTTAGTCAGTCGCTTTAAACATTTAATATACCTAGCAAGTTAACAAGCAAAAATGCCGATGCACTGAAGTCTAGATTTCACGCCCTTATATACAGACACCACGCCCATACATACACGTATGACCATGTATATAACGCAAAGACATGTTAATAACATCCTTTATGACATCCATAAGCGCTGTTTCCGACCAACACAGGAAGTCGTGCGTCTCAAGACAAGACAGCTCGTTTTGTTGTCAGCGCCGTAGATCTGAGAGCTCAGCACAGGAAACATATCACACTTGCATCATCGGCAGACTGCGTGTAAAGACGTAAAGTGAACCACTAGTTCATTCGCTTCCGGTTATCACTCTATCACGGGGACACACACAGTAGCTAGTGCCCCCCCCCCCCATGCCCCCTCCCACGCATGTTATTAACGACCTCATCTGTCAAGTCTTAGACAACCCAGTTTTGAATTTCCATAAATCGTCCCCCGCCCCATCCATGTTGAGCGAAACCCGTCCACGTCGAGTAGATAGATTCCGTGAACGCGAAGGAGCCCCGACCACAGGTCATCAAGAAATGTGGTCGGTGGAGCAGGCATTAAGATGAGAATTAAATTACAGACACGAACATCATCTAGAATCCATCATTTATTTGTAAAAGAAGCACAGGCAACTTGGTATTCAGAGAAGCCTCGATGTGAAACAACAGCCTCTGTATGAGGGTGGTGTAATGAGGTACGCGTTCAGACACCAGAATAATGGGCGGTTAGTTCAATACGAGGTACGCGTCGACCTTGCCGGATTAAGAATAACATAAACTTCACAGCAGACACGAAATAAGCAGACTTCTACCTAGGAGAGAAGTCTGCATGAAAAGTTATACGTGTCTTATACTTCAATACTCCAGGAGATCATTTAGATGTGTGCCTATTCTCAGTGCAACCCTAGCCGCTCATACAGTGTCATAAAGCCATATACTACACTCACTAAATACCGCTGCTCTCCACAAACACCATATCGATATATCCTTGATGTATGATGGCAGACAGTCATCCCCCATCAGGCGGCAAATTCTCTCCCCCCTCTCTCAGAAATGCATTAATGGGATGGGTATAGGAATGGCTGAGTGGCGCATTTGGTTTTTTCGTACGAGAACACACGTCCCGAGTGACATAGCCGCACCATTCACTCCTATATATGTCCCCTAGACGCATGACCGCCACGTGGCCAGACCACGCTCCACAGGTGTTTCTTACTAATCGACTACTCCCTCTCACCCTATTGACACAGGTAGACTCTGAATTCACCAGACTCCCCTTCCAACACCCCCATCCCGCACAACTTACACCGTCTCTCGGAGAAACCCTTTTTGAGAGAGCATGGCCTCAGGATTATGGTCTCAGATTCACCCAACCCTATCTCCTCATCACACTTACCTACGAGACTCTGCAAATATCTACATGCCTCTGACTATAGACGGAAGATCCCCACTTTATTAACACTTTGATATGTTCTCCAGTCGACATCACAAGGTTTGAGTGTCACGTCACACCTGTTTATGTCCTCATTCCACCACACACAGCTTAATGAGAAATCGTACGTAGCCTACATCTCCACACACAGCAGTACAGTGATAAGTCGACATCAAGAGCATGCCAACACGGGCAAAAACCTCAAACTAGGGGTTTGAGGTGCACGAGAAGCGTGCCTCGGAGGCTCTTGAGTTAAGAGTGGGAGGGTGCCTTTTGAACGCGTAATCAGATTGTTTTATCAACACAAGGCGATGGACGTAGTATTAGGATCACTGAGTTTGGCAATATGGCCTTAATAGGGTTCATACTTCTAGCAAGTCAACAGCAAGCACAGGAAGTGCACTCTTCAGAGCTGGGGGCAGTTCCACGAACCCGCCTCACACGATTGCCCCACTCTCACAACTAATACGTCGGATAAAAACTGTGGTTTTCCGATAGAGCGAGAGTGGGTTTGGGTGGTAAAGTAATAGCTGTGTGGGGTCTAGGCAATCGCCATGGCACACCTGTGATAGATGTGGTGAGCCCATCAAATGCAGATGAACAGGTGAGGCAGAGGTATGTACCTGTGACAACTCTTCTCAGATGAGATTGGTTTCAGCAAGTGTCAATCATTATGGTCGATGCTCCGAGACGCGTGATGAGATAATAATAAAAACCAGCTCCAAGCATGCCAGGCCTGCGTTCTGACGTCACATTACTGGCCCAACCATCCAGTTCATTTAAGCGACTACAAAAAAAGTGCCAGCGAATCTTTATAACTTCATCACAGTAAAACATCTATCTGGAGTATCAAAACCTTTGACGAAATCGTTTGATATTTGCGTTCGCTTCTTTTCCCGTCACTTCAAACGTTAAGCAAACTAATGCACCTGACAATTGGTGCGGGTGGACCAATAACAATCCCCCATTATATCACGTGGCAAGCCACAGACATTAAGCGAGATTCTCCTCGCCCAGACGGCTAGTGTATGGTCCGTGAACAAACAAGCATGTCACACATATATATACTAACTAAGTTCCCTCTCTTCTTCGCTTTGTGCTCGCAAGATTTATTTCCAAGGGCAGTAAACGTGGTGAGGCTGTCGCCCAAGATCGTCAAATAGGCCGTGCAATTAGTGCTGCTGACAAGAGCTTTTGAATGTGGGGTTGACTTATGGGTTTCTGCTTTCGTCAACTCGACTCGATCTACATGCACATATCACCATGGCAGACTCCCGTACGCATTGGTTTCTGGTCGGCGAAGATGGTGTCTTGTCAGGGATGTATCGTCCATCAGCGTAAATGTTCCACCTTATATGCTGATGTTCACACGTAAAGATAAATGAATGACAAGGTGAACTACCCTATTGTAGAAGGCTCTGATATAAAGCTGGCCAAATGATGTTGGGTTCAAGCCACATCCCATTTGTTTTCTCAAGTGAGTGGAGATAGATTACAGATGTGTATGAGGGAATGCGAGGCATTATCAGGGGTACATTCTAAGGTGGCGTTCAACTGAATAGCTTTTGACACATGGGCCGCGTGCTTACAACTGGACCCACCTGTCCAATAGGGGATACGACGTCATTCGTCCTCTTTACAATGAATTGTTACGCAAGACGACCCGGGTTGAGAGTCAGGGAGCCGGGTCGGTGCTTTCAGAGAAGATACCTCTTATATACAGATGAGGTGTAAACGATGTGTGGTGTAATTAGAGTCATCACTTGTAAGCTGGCAAGACGAAAACATCGGACCAGGTGATTTCTGCGGTGATGTCACATACCAGCACCGGACCAACATGAGAGTGGCGAGCGTCTTATCAAATCCAAGAGGACCTCTTCACTTCCTTATCATTATCACGTTGCCTCTGTTCAAAGCACCAGATGGCCAACTTCAATATATTTCACAAGAGCAATGGGTACTTGAGCCAGGACTAAAAATGACATGTAGCTTGGATGATAAACTATGCAGTCTCTATGACCTTCTATCATAGGTGCTTAATGGGCACGTGAGAAACTTAAGATCCCTGGTCAGAGTCTCTGACGAGAGACAGCCAGCGACCCCTGGCGAGAAGGTCGCTAGTCTAGTGATCATTAGGTCGTTTCGACCTTTCCACCCATCCACCTGGGTGATGAGGGTTGGGTGAGTGTGTTGGGGGAGGAACTTAGACTGGCCATATGTCAGGCATTCAGACTCAACCATCACATTCCTCACGAGTCTGTATCAAGATTGTTTGAGAAGGAAATCATTCCAGAGACCACTCCTTAACAACATACACCTTCCCCAGCGGGAGGTAGTCAGTCACAAGAATGAACAGAAAATGAGACTCTCTCCTCCTCCAATCCAGTTTCAAATAGAACTGAACTGAGTGATTTCTTTGAAGTGCGAACCAGGGGAGACATTCCGGCCATAATATTCTAGCTGACTGACTTCTTTGCCAAATGGAGTTCTGACATACAGACAGATGCCGTGTTTATTCTAGAGATTTCTCGCATTTCCACCGTCTACATCTTGTTACTTGCCAGCGGACTACACACCACGGCCGACGGAGAATCAAATGCTCGCTAATCCCAAGGCTCTTAAGCGGGTTTATATATCTCGTTAAAAACAGAGTATTATCAAGTTGCATGGCGTGTTGTTGTGGAGGATGTTGGCGAGTGTCAGGTAAACAACTGAGGCAGGTATAGACTTATACCAACCAGGGACCATTTACTTACAAACTAATCAATTGGCATTTGTCCTCACCTCTTGAACCCCAGCTCCTAGCCCAAGAGCAAACACTCGAGACAGAGGGGGACAGAAGCCTATATCCTGCTCGTGACCAGATGAGAAGAATAAGTCATCCAGGTGTGCAGGAATTAACCTGGCTACACCTGATGAGCAGAGTCAATTAACTAGTAATTCTTCATTCAATCAATCAGTCAATCAATGACTCGATCAATAACAAGCCGCTCGGCTGAATGAGGCAGGGAAAACCACCGGATTCCCTGCACGCCATAGAAGAATAGTTGGCTATAATCTCTGTGCTGCGTTCACGGAGAGCTAACACTTATGACTATTTCATTGTTGTTTTAGGAGGGTATACCCCAGTCCATAATTACCCATGTAGGGAGTGGGGCCTTTGTATGAGAGTGTAATTATCCCTGAATAAAGAACATAATCGGATGGCCCAGGGCCAGTCACTTGGTGACAATGAAGCCCAGCTCGGATATTACTTCCCAACCTGGTCCACAGAGGAATGGCAGAGACACACAATCATGGCTCGATGTAAACTTGTCATCAAGCGCCGACTCCCACCACCCACCCCTCGACCCCCAATTACCGAACATAAGTGGCACTGAAGATCACACACCTGCGATTATATATAAGAATGGCGCTTGGACATCTATTAAACCTGAATTCAGTAAATAAGCCTATCATTCATTCACTTCTTCAGTTAGTTACTGATGGACTGACTCATTAGCACAATAAGCAACTGACTGACTAATTGACTGACTGATTTAAACAATAAGCAACTCACTGATCGATTGACTGACTCACTCATACAAACAGCAACTGACTGACATTGACAAAGTGAACAACTCACTCACTCGGAGACTAAACCGCTTTAAAATTGATTCAACTTAGAATTACCGAGAGGCCATGATCTTATATACCAACTCACTGACTTCGCTTGATATTAACCGACTTATGATATCACTCAACTCGACTAATATGACAATTCACTCACTCATTCTCTCTCTCACTCACTTACTATCTCTCTCACTCACTCATTCACTCACTCACTCACTCACTCACTCACTCATTCACTCTCACTCACTCAATCACTCACTCACTCACTCACTCACTCAAATCTCAAGGTTGTCGTATTTGTAGCTATCCCTTCCACAAGTATCTACTAAGCATCACCCCATTCAAGTTAAATTGTTGCCCCGTGTCTTATCATAGCAACATTTGTCCGCGAGGAAATTGAAATTTCGCTTTGAAGGCTCGACAAGTGCCAGTCCAATCATTAAAAGCAGTATGTTCAAATGCCTGATTAATGGCGGACGTGTAAGCTGTGGCCAATAATTCGCCTCTGTCTTTCAAATCGTCGAACCTATTGTTGAAGATGATTTTCCTCATGAAAGGGTTAGGGTTAAACACCTAGCCTGTCGACTCTTTGATTTTGAATCTCGCCGCCGTCCATTATGTTGTGAATAGATCTCCAAGTTGAAAGTAGCCCGCTTTAGCAAGTGGAGAGTTTGCATCCGTGCCTTCAAAGACGAACGAAAGCCGGTGATGGCCAGGACAACTTGGCGTTAGCTCGGGGGCCTAAATTCCGCAGTCCACTTAAGAGCGAGGTAGGACCATCTGTGGTGGAAGCATGTTGTGTACACATCCCTATTGTAAAGGTCACTTCAATACCCCAATGACCTTCAAACCCGCAAGGTCATAACTTCAAACTCAATTGTGGACTATATATACTACTCGACCAATCTGAGAGCCTGATTTCAATGCTGAAAGCAGGGCAGCGTTTGACCTTCATTATAGGCCGGGGTCAAACAGGAACGAAACCGGGGTTGCTGCTCGTGGACCAATCCATTTCTCTTCGAGCATATAATATGATTGACTTTTTATTCGTGATACCGGTTAATGTATCTAAATCAACCCCTGACCCCTGCATATCGACTTAGCCAGAGATTGCAGTCACCCATGTGCCCTTTTTTTATGCCACAAACACATGCACACACATATATACACATACATATCCGAGTCTTTTGGTCGAGATATGCTTACGGACAGTAAAAGATACGTATACACAAATAACTAGCTGGTTAAGTAGACCAGCATTTGTTACAGCCTTCTAAGCTAGAGAGTTTAACACATCCGGATCACTCCGATAAGATTCCCCGGTGATAAAACAAGCCTATTCAACAAGACGAGCTCATGTATCCAGGAGACCCTGAAGTTTATTTGACAACAGTATATCTTGGCGGGGATTTAAAACCCTTATCCGGCGAGCACTTCAATTAATACTGGGCCACGCCCCCTTGTCAGTCAGCGGTGAGGTCGTTATGGCATGAAGGTCGACGGAAGTGGCCGCCTCCTGCTGTCTGCTTTCAAGCGCTCCTCCCTGTCCTTCGCGTGGGGTCATCTGGCGCCAAACGGGGGTCAAATCGTGGGTTTCAAACCCCTTGTTAAAAGTAGATGACACGGGAAAACCCTTTAACATAATCACCGGTCTTTTCAGAGCTCGGGTGAACTGATACTCCCCCGGTGCCATGGTTTGGCTGGTCCGTGAGGGATTACACAAGACGGCTAGCTTAGGATTACATAGGCAAGCTTCTCTTCCGGCCCCTCTAACAGGTTATGGCCGCTTTCCCAAAGATGATACAATTCATTTTACCATTCAGTACGGGGCTTCAACCATTAACATTTTAATCTTCCCACTTCAAAGGCGACGCTAAAGCTTTGAGTTGCAGGCTGTATTTGAGTTGAGGTGAAAACGAGGCGCTTGACGAAGAAAGTCCTCGCCCTTGCTGATTGACACTGCACTCCAGGCACAAACCTCCTTACAATAGACCCTTGAAGGATCAGGCAACATTAAACAGGCCACAAATTTTTAATTCTTTTAACTCGATGCCACCACGATGGAATATACTAGCTGTAACACCTGGTCACGTAATTAAATAACCCCTAAGCAAGCAGTCCCTCCATTTACATGTCCGCTCCTTACCAAAACAAACCCATTAAAATCAAATAGAAAAAAAGGAGCAGGCCTTTTAAAACATGGTTACTATGGCTCTATCTATAGACTCTGTACCATTCCTCATCGCTTCATGTTAATGACTTCAACTTTCAATCGGAATCAAAAGCTTGGTAAAGCTAAACATAGAGATTAGCAATTCAAATTTCGTCAAACTTTTCAATCGAGGGTGGTGCGGGAGGTAGAAGAGGGATGCGAAATCTACAGGCTGCTGAGATCACCAATGTGGAGAGTAGCATAGGAGGGACCGGGGATGTCAGAGGAGATCAAAGCGTGTGATTAATGCAGACACGATCCTACCTATGTATACCTGGTAGTGTCAGATAAGTGGTGATGCAGGCGCTTGAAGTATAGCGTTTATTACTAATACTGTACAGCTAACAAAATATACATACACTATACCACACATCATTTATATCTAGTATCAAAAGTAAGCTCCGGATCCCTAGAATAGTTGTACGGATGGAATATCTCCAACAACGCATTAGTTGGCTATGACCGCCTGAGAATGGCACTCCGGATATCTCAGCGTACACCGCACATAACAGCGTCACCCGGTACGGCAAGTACTCAGGGCACCTCATCAGCGCAAACCTGCCCCGATATCACATCATACGACGGCTTATTACGGTCTGTTACCATGTTCCAACACACCTGTCCTATCATAACGACCCCACCAACAGGTGTAAGTTTATGGGCAGAAAATATAATCGGGATTACGGAAGTTTTGAGGGTTGATCGACAGCTTCTCGGCGGAGCAGGCCAGCCACGGGGCCAGGTGAGAGGGTTATATTGAGGGTTGAGGTGGGATGACCAGGTAGGAGGGATTTATTGAGGGGTAATCGTGTCATTACGAGCACGGGCAAACATGACAACTGCACTCAAGCACACTTCAGCGGCCACCTACTTGCACTCAACTCTGTCAAACTCGATCTCTGCTCACCACAACGTATTATGTTTCGACAGGGAGGAAGAACCCTTGTTCCTGTGGCATTGAACTTAACGAGGTGCTATGATAAACAAGCTTGGGACCAACAGTGCATCAGCTAAGTCTGGTCACCTCACAACCACAAATCATAACCGGTACCCATAATATACCCATACCTGTACGAGAGAATGGCCACCTCATGGATTTATACCTATGTGAATGTTTCATCGTTAATGAGCCACTTAACAATGCTACTCTGTCATACGCCGTCATTTCAAAGAGACGGTTACTCGTCGGTGTCGTAATCGGTCGAATCAGAGTCGCTGTCTTCAAACCCACAGTTGATGTCAGAGGTTTACTGAGCCCTAAACCAAACTGGTCAGGTAACCATTGTAAGATAAATTTGGTATAAATAGCATACCTTTAACAGACGAGTTTAATTACTGAACCGATTGTAACAAGGTGAATTGTTCGAGTGTGAGAGGATTATGAGAGGAAAGTTTGCATTTCAATCGCGGTGACGTAGCGGAATGTCCATTGGTTGTTCTAGTCCACCCTAGAGTTTACCAACCCAGGATAAATGTAACTACCGACACAAACATACCGACATATGTTTATCTCTACAGGGCTTTGATGTGGTAAGGATCAGACTTTACAGCAGTGTGGATCACCAAGAGAGTGCCGACAAATCTGGGATCAAAGACACCGCGGCGACCCGAGCTATTCTCGCTGTCTCTATCAAACCATGTTATATCATAAGCCATTCTCACATTGCTGTAGACCTAGGGTTCGTTTCTTCTAACGTTCTAATACATTTAGTAGGCAGTTACTGTGTAAGGCGACGTAAGATACAGCGGTGTTGGTGATGTCATGTGGAAGGTGTGGGTGGGATCACCGACGTGATCTCGATATCTGTTTGGATCACCCAGTGAAATAACTCCACTGCGTAACCATTCAGTATCGCTTCATCATAGTCCAGTTGACCACAAAAATGGCCGAGTAATGATAGGCAGTGCTCAATTGATAATACTCCATAAGGCATACTAATAAATCAACCTGCCTTTGCTTATTCAAATACACGTGGCATTTAACCAGAACAGTTGTTTATAGAAAGAGACTAATCGCGACATGAGGGCGGCAGAAGAAAGCACCCCGCCATTCATATCTCGATCAAAAGAAAAGCAAATGTATCGTCAATGGCGGCTGGGTGTCAGTTCAATGACGTGGATCAGCTCACACTTCCCGTGTGGAAATAAAGACTGCTGGTGAATATACTCTCAGCTGTCATCGAATGACCTCTATTGAGAAATTAGCATAACAAATCCACAGATTTGTAGGTTATTTGAAAGTACAAAAGCCTTGTCACGGTAATTAAGCAAAGTAAACGTCATCAGAAGGTTTAAGCCCTTAGAATTAAACCTCATTTGCATATGCGACCATTACACATATGGCTAAACTCGTATCAATAGATGGCAGATTGCATTACGAACACCGCATGCATATGGCTAGATAACTCAAGACTACACGCCTCATTCACGATGTGTCTTTTCGTACCAACTATCTGACAATAACTGTATGGTAAATGTACTTGACTTAGCATGATACGCATACACCAGTGAAGGTGTTAAAACAAATACAGATAGAGAGATATAGATATATATATATATATATATATATATATATATATATATATATATATATATATATATATATATATATATATATATATATATATATATATATATATATATATATATATATATATATATATATACGTAAGAAGCGGTTAGCATTAAGCGAATAATCCGTATCTCGTGACAATATGATCGCGGTGTTGTTACAGTTTCCTTGACATTAACCTTGAAAGGTCTATTCTGGATCATGGCCGCGATGATTCACTCTGGCACGTCATATCAGCGGATCTAAAGCTGATCGAACCGATGTTTTTGAAGGTTGAATCACCATTGAAGTTGGTAAACTAATATATCTGGTGAATTTATGGCACTGCTTATGAATATGGTCATTTAGACATAGAGAGAAACCCTGATACGCATTTAAGTGGGGTAATTTCAATTCATGCTTCATCCCATGTTGACACAACTAGAAGGTCGTCTTGAAAGAGAAACACTAAACAATGGAATATAATCGTAATGCACTCTTTTATTAACCGATAACCTTGACACAGTTCACCCCTAGCAAAGAAAACCTCTGCTTCTATTACCAAGTGACATTTTTCGGACCCTGAATAATTAAGAAATGTCTTCCGTGACGCGCAGTCCATCCTAATGCGGATAACGAGCTCTCCCAGCGCGCGTCTCATCAAGCATCACTCGCTAGGAGTCCAAGTAGGGGCAGAATTCAATGTGGGTTGCGAAAAATCGTTGGGTACTTGACACACAAGGCGGTGGTCGGCCCACTGGCTTTCCACGTAAGGAGAGGGTCATCTGCTACTGATCTAGACAGGTGAAGTGCTTTAATTGTACCTGATTAGGTGGGGGGCGGGGTAGGAGAGACGCAGGTAAATATAGGGTGGCCAGGCTACTACATGAGCCACCTCATTAGGGCCGGATTAGCTTAGCATGTGACTGCGCCTACAATCAGGAGCAAGCAAGGCAGCTGTAATGTACCGGGTTTAAGAGGAAGCTCGATTGCGTTTTACTCGCGCTATTGATTGCTTCACATGAATGACGTCATGTGACGTCCACAGGGGGCAGTTTGATTACATCAATATAATGACATGTCACCGTAAATGGGGAACTTTAAGAAAGTTAATTTGTTACACACTCTACAAATTGGACTGGTCTAAAGTAAAAGTTGAATACCTAGCTAGAATTAGCGCACTACCGTGCCACTAACTACTACACAAGTAAGGATGGGAATTTATTCAGAATAATTCTGAATGGCAGAAGTCATAAAACTTATTTGAGGTCATGCCCAGTACACACACACACACACACACACACACACACACACACACACACACACACACACACACACACACACACACACACACACACACACACACTCACAGACACACACACACATACACAACACGTAACTTAACAAGAGCGTCTTAAATACATATATAATCACATCTGTAATCAGTTTAGTGAAGGAATATTTTCAAAGTAAACACGGTGGACTTACGCGTAGCACACATACAAACAAAACAACAACAAGTACCTTGTGTATGATCGTGTAAAATAACTGACCGAGGAACTGCATTTGTATACATCACACACGTTATCATAGTTAAGCTTACCAACAATGTGGACTGTTCCCTTGCGAAGATATTGTAAATGCATGTTCTTGTCTTGTAGAGTAGTCATGGAGTGTTCGACTGTGTTCAAATAGGGACAGTAGATGAGCTTACAGCTGGTTGCATGTGCTGTTTCACGTATTCACTACACTACATCCTCGTGTGTTGTATAACCTCAAGGTATAACCTTGAGGTAATGTTGTATCTGGGCAACACACCATCCTCGTGTTGATGTAAGTATAACCTTGAGGTAATGCTGTATTTGAGCAACACACCATCCTTGTGTGTTGATGTAAGTATAACCTTGAGGTAATGTTGTATCTGGGCAACACACCATCCTCGTGTGTTGATGTAAGTATAACCTCAAGGTAATGCTGTATCTGAGCAACACACCATCCTCGTGTATGAGCAACACACCATCCTCGTGTGTTGATGTAAGTATAACCTCAAGGTAATGCTGTATCTGAGCAACACACCATCCTCGTGTGTTGATGTGTAATGTTGTATATACCTCAAGAACTACACATCCTCGTGTGTTGTGTAAGTATAACCTCAAGGTAATGCTGTATCTGAGCAACACACCATCCTCGTGTGTTGATGTAAGTATAACCTCAAGGTAATGCTGTATCTGAGCAACACACCATCCTCGTGTGTTGATGTAAGTATAACCTCAAGGTAATGCTGTATCTGACAAACACACATCCTCGTGTGTTGATGTAAGTATAACCTCAAGGTAATGCTGTATCTGAGCAACACACCCATCCTCAAGTGTGTTGATGTGTGTTGATGTAAGTATAACCTCAAGGTAATGCTGTATCTGAGCAACACACCATCATCCTCGTGTGTTGATGTAAGTATAACCTTGAGGTAATGTTGTATCTGGGCAACACAACACACCATCCTCGTGTGTGTAAGTATAACCTCAAGGTAATGCTGTATCTGAGCAACACACCATCCTCGTGTGTTGATGTAAGTATAACCTTGAGGTAATGTGTATTTGAGCAACACACCATACACAACACATCCTCGTGTGTTGATGTATAACCTTGTAATGCTGTATTTGAGCAACACACCATCCTTGTGTGTTGATGTAAGTATAATCTCAACCTGGGCAACACACCATCCTCGTGTGTTGATGTAAGTATAACCTTGAGGTAATGTTGTATCTGAGCAACACACCATCCTCGTGTGTTGATGTAAGTATAACCTTAAGGTAATGTTGTATCTGAGCAACACACCATCCTCGTGTGTTGATGTAAGTATAACCTTGAGGTAATGCTGTATCTGAGCAACACACCATCCTCGTGTGTTGATGTAAGTATAACCTCAAGGTAATGCTGTATCTGGGCAACACACCATCCTCGTGTGTTGATGTAAGTATAACCTTGAGGTAATGTTGTATCTGAGCAACACACCATCCTCGTGTGTTGATGTAAGTATAACCTTAAGGTAATGTTGTATCTGAGCAACACACCATCCTCGTGTGTTGATGTAAGTATAACCTTGAGGTAATGCTGTATCTGAGCAACACACCATCCTCGTGTGTTGATATAAGTATAACCTTGAGGTAATGTTGTATCTGAGCAACACACCATCCTCGTGTGTTGATGTAAGTATAACCTTGAGGTAATGATGTATTTGAGCAACACACCATCTTCGTGTGTTGATGTAAGTATAACCTCAAGGTAATGCTGTATCTGAGCAACACACCATCCTCGTGTGTTGATGTAAGTATAACCTTGAGGTAATGCTGTATTTGAGCAACACACCATCGTCGTGTGTTGATGTAAGTATAACCTTGAGGTAATGCTGTATTTGAGCAACACACCATCCTTGTGTGTTGATGTAAGTATAACCTTGAGGTAATGCTGTATTTGAGCAACACACCATCCTCGTGTGTTGATGTTAGTATAACCTTGAGATAATGCTGTATTTGAGCAACACACCATCCTTGTGTGTTGATGCAAGTATAATCTCAAGGTAATGTTGTATCTGAGCTACACTACATCCTCGTGTGTTGATGTAAGTATAACCTTGAGCTTATGTTGTACCTAAGCTACACAACATCCTCGTGTGTTGATGTTGGTATAACCCCGAGCTAATGTTGTACCTAAGCTACACAACATCCTCGTGTGTTGATGTTGGTATAACCCTGAGCTAATGTTGTATCTGAGCAACACACCATCCTCGTGTGTTGATGCTACCATTATTTTGTATTCAGGTTATACAGCCTTGCATGCTTACTCGTACCCGTTAATTGCTTGTAAAGCTTTTGTCAGCTGATCTATGCCTCAATGGGCTACTCCAATACCAGGAATTGGTGGCGACCAGAGCCTACAGCACAGGTACAAAACGCACAAGCATTTATTGAGCAGCAGCAACATCAGCAGCAGCAGCAGCAATGAGGTACATAGTAAGACCACAGCACGAGCCGATCACGCTTGTGCAATCCATACATGAATGTGCTATACTCTACTCGGACACAGCTAGCTTTTATCGTCTCACACACACACTGCTTGCCCTTACTTCACTAAATGATATGCTGAGCAGGTGGGCAGGTATACGTTACACCTGGCCGTGACATGGACTCGCATGGCATGTAGATGTACACCGAGATATCGCCAGGTTGGCACAGTCCCATTACTAGCCGTGTAACTCCTGCTGCTAGGAATTTGTGAAGCAGCAAATAGATTAAGTGCGCGTGGATGAGGATAGAATTGCAGTACCCGGTCTCTGCAGGGGGTCCACAACCAGCCATTACTCAATGCAAGGTAGCTAAATAGTCCGTCTCAACGAGAGGAAGCGAATCGCAGTATCAAGCAATGTAACCTCCACAAGGATCCATAACATCATATATATATATATATATATATATATATATATATATATATATATATATATATATATATATATATATATATATATATATATATATATATATATATATATATATATATATACACCTGTATTTGCATTCATGTGTGTGTCTGTATGTGTGTGTATTTGTGTGTATGCATGTGTGTGTGTGCTTGTGTGCGTGAGTGTGTGTGTACACAGAGGTCACAAAACCCTTGTGCAACATAGGTAGATATACAATAAATCTGACACACCAAATTGAACACTCCTGGATATGGGAGGGTGAGACCATAAGCAGTACTTCACCATTGAAGTAATTGGACAAGTACGAGAGATGTATATTACAGGTGTACCAACGAACAGTCAATGACGTCATATTCACAAAAAACGACCCTGTTACGCCCCAAAATCAATCCAACACTATGTCTATGCTCATTTGACCTTCCCAGCAAACGCAAATACAAAATTCATTAACTGAAAAAAGCAAAACCTACAACATTTTTATTTACGGTCTATAAAGCTGACGTATGTCTACACAAAATCACCTCACCACATACATGTGTAAGAGGCGCCGATCAGCAAATATACGAGTCGGGGGGGGGGGGGGGGGGGTGATGAATGTAGCAATGTCGCTAACTCAGCGCATGTCGGTGACGCCCTCAACAAACGCGCCCGTTTTGTCAATGCAATTTTGGTTTTCATTGTTGTTATTCGATGGGCTGCACGGACTTTTAATACTCCGTATGATTGTAAAGTTTACACACCTAGGGCGTGTGCCTCTTTCTTTGAGACTCTGCAATACCTGGCCTTATTCGCCATGACATTGTGAAGAATAGACATTTGTTATTAAGCGTCAACCATGTCCTTGTTGTAAATTGATCATATTCCAATTCACCGGCAGCTTATGCAGGACGAATAATGGGATTCTCCTTAAGAGCAATCACTACAATACAAACGCAACCCACACACCGACACCCTAAAACTGCAAGGCGTAAATTATGAACGGGCTGCATGATGGGTGGGGCGCTGGGTAGCATGTCTCCTGATTGAGGTTCGCCAGGTGAGATGATGAAGGGGACCGAGTCGATACACCTGCGTGTGGGAGTGGGCAGTAGAGGCAGTACGGATGTACGCATCGCGGGCATGGCTTGATGCATGGCTTGATGCATGGTTTGATGCATGACTTGATGCATGGCTTGATGCATGGCTTAATGCATGGCTTAATGCATGGCACATACTTTATCATCTATGTGCGTGTCTGGGGCGGCTGCTAATGACGTCATCCCGAGCCATATATATGTACATCAGCTTAAGTGACTTGGCGTGATCGAACGTAACGAGCACCGGAAATGGGAAATAATTACAACGTAAAGTCAGCCATATACCTGGGACCATATAATTACGTCAAAGTGACTGAAAGAGACGACGAAAAACAGCCAGGATACACGCATATATCTCAACCCAACCGCTCACGCTCGCGTGCACGACGAAACACAGCCAGGATACACGCATATATATCACACCAACCGCTCACACACAAACGCACATACGCACGCACGCATTGACTGTCAGACATCCTTCTTGCTACTATAAGAACCCACATGGCGCTGCCGCATCCCTGACAGACATAGACATTACGACTCAATCCAGCGTGTTTCAACTCATCTGTATTGCACAAATAAATCATCGTCCCTTTACCTCATATTGAGATGGTATTCATCGCCAAAATGCCCGCACGAAAATAACTTAAAATTGCGTCAACCCTTCAATGAATGTTACGATCATAAAATGACATTAAACCATAATTTCCACCCAGTCTTATCCGCTCTGGCCATTATATGATCTTCATGTCGCCATTAACATCGCCATATATGGCATGGCGCCATATGAGGGCGGATCCCTAATCAGAGTTTTCACGCGTGGTTTTTAAGTTATAACCACGACAACGCCACGTGGGAGCCGAGTATATAACCATATCAGCAGAAACCAGTTTCGCCACTTATAGCATGCTTCATTGCCCATTAGGTTTTTCTGGCGAAGAAAATGCGTATGATTGATTGTAAGTGAAATGAGCACGATTCGTGTTAGTGCCTGTGTGGTTGGGGTGGGGCAGCCGTAACGACAACGCACGACGCCAGCAGACATAACCATTCCCTGTAGCTCGCACCTTAACTTAGTGGATCAGTGTAGCCGTAACACCGGGAATAAAAGAGGACGTGTTCATTGATGGCAATTCAGTCCGTAGAACTTCACCTTTGTTAATGTAGTATTATGGTGGATGAAGATGTAAGATTCTGCTGGAAATATGCTGTGATTGACCTAACAAGAAACTGCATGTCTAAGCCATTGGCGCCGTCAAATGGCTTAATCTGAGCATATTAGAGGCGACTATTTGAAATGATGGCTTTATGTGGCGCTTGACCGCTCCTGGCTCATTAGTTAGGGGGCACATTATCTGAAGCTGCTAAGACCAGGGTAGGTTCATAAAAGCCTCGATGACATAGTTGTGGTCATCACGAAAGTTGGAAGTCGTATGTGGTTTTATGGACGCACCGAACACCTATTCACCCACTAGAGAATAAGTTATACCACTGGGGTCTAACAGTAAACTGTGCCTTCCGTACTCTGGTATCTGACCATGTTAGTCGCCGGGGCAACACAATCACACCGAACGCTCAAAGAAACATAAGTGCCCAACACAAAGAGCAAGAGATTCCTATTCTGTTGTATTTGACCGGGTAAGGGAATCCATGGCGTTACATCGGGGCATTAAAGCTGGACGATGAGAACCCATGACGTCAGAGCTGGATGAAGAGAACCCATGAAGTCAGAGCTTGATGAAGAGAACCCATGAAGTCAAAGTTAGATGGAGAGAACCCATGAAGTCAGAGCTTGATGAAGAGAACCCATGAAGTCAAAGTTAGATGAAGAGAACCCATTTCGTCAGAGCTAGATGAAGAGAACCCATGAGGTCAAAGTTAGATGAAGAGAACCCATGACGTCAAAGTTAGATGAAGAGAACCCATGACGTCAAAGCTAGATGTAGAGAACCCATGAGGCAGAGCTAGATGATGAGAGCCCATTACGTCAAAGCTAGATGAAGAGAACCCATGACGTTAAAGTTAGATGAAGAGAACCCATGACGTTATAGTTAGATGAAGAGAACCCATGACGTTAAAGCTAGATGAAGAGAACCCATGACGTCAAACTAGATGATTAAAACCTTCCATGCAATGCTTAAAGAGAGACATCTTTGGGAGTGACTGAGCCTCAATCCTGATGATTACAACAACTGAATACGATTACAACACGTCGCTAACTATATATTCGATTTAAAGGTTAAAGCGATATTTATTTCGTGATCAGCAGTGTTAATAATGACTTGTGAGTAAAATTTGGTAGCGACGAAAAATTGGCGAAGTGGAGTCATCAATCAGATCGCTATGGCGTGATGCCGAAAACGGTGCGTGACTGCATTCTGGTCACGTTAGGGGCAGTACCCTACACATACCAATATGCTGCCCGCATCCTAGAGCAAAGCGGTAGAGACTGGGGTGAATTTATTGCTGAAATATGTGCAATACCAGTGTAAAATAATACTGTTGTTTAGAAACGATTTTATGGGAAAACGTGCCTTCGAACTGTCATTAATTATGTAGCGTTTGAATGCGTAAGTTGGTGTGAAATGAAATGATAGAGGTCATGAAAAGTTACTTTAGGGCAGAGGGTCTCCGTGTTTGAGTGATTTTTAAGGCCCAAGAATCTGCTCAGTAATATCTCCCACACAACAAACCGACCGCCATCTGGGGTTCGTTGGTTTTATGTGGGTTTCAGGGTCAATGATTTGTTGCGCATGCGCATATGAATCACTGAAAGGAAGTGGTTACGAGTTGAAATATTGAGCAAGTTGTCAGCTACAGTGGGAGCCAAGCACGATAGAGGGGCCACAGACTGGGCATATATATTTAGCAATGTAGGCTCAGACCTGTCTTTTGGGTTTTAGGGTTGCGAGGTTGAATAAAGGTCAGTGCATGTGCTTCCTGTGTATTGAAAGCAGAGTGAGATCCAGTGGAGCAGAGCAAGTCAGGTTTGCACCTGTCTGTTTGCCTGCCATTCATTCGTTAGAGGATCTGTTGGTGAACATTGGCACTGGGTCATAGAGTCAAATAGAAGCCACCCCCTTCAGAGCTCTTCCGTCTCATATTCTGTTTTGGCACTCGGGATCTTTTCTGATTACTACGTCACTGATATTGACTGGATCCTAGTTATCACTGATATTGACTGGATCCTAGTTATCACTGATATTGACTGGATCCTAGTTATCACTGATATTCACTGGATCTTAGTTATCACTGATAGTGACTGGATCCTAGTTATCACTGATATTCACTGGATCCTAGTTATCACTGATATTCACTGGATCCTAGTTATCACTGATATTCACTGGATCCTAGTTATCACCTCATTCGTATGCTTCATCAGTCACATAACAAATGCATACTCTCATTTAGACACTCTTTCTCCACTCACACGCTCATCCACACATTCACTTACACATCCACTTACTCATTCACTCACTCGTTCACTTACATATCCACTTACTCATTCGTTCACTTACACATTCATTTACTCACTCGTTCACTTACTCATTAACTTATTCGTTTACTTACACATTCAGTCGTTCACTTACTCATTCACTCACTCGTACACTTACTCATTCACTTACTCAATCATTCACTCGCTCACTTATTCATTTACTCGCTTACTCACTCAATCATTTACTACATATATCGTTGAATATGGTAGAGTAAATAGCATTCCAAACTTAAACAGAAAACACAAGCTATAGCTGAAGTTCGTAAAACAGTATCGTGGCTGAGTTGGCTCCAACATTACGGGGGCGTAACAGGCTGCAGGAACTGAGGTCAGACAGAGGTCACATACTCGCGTGGCTTTATCATCCACAACGCCACTCAAAAACTGCTCGCATGGTGATGGTCGTCAAGCCCGCCTTCCGCGTCACTCAACGGGATCCCATCCCGGAAGCGCCTGACAAATGGTTGCAGTCATCCCTTGGAAGCGTCCTTCAAGCTGAGTGCCTCAATCTTCTCCTCCCTCAACATACACACCACGCCAACTGCTCTGTGTTCGGTGACGCCCGCCCCACAGGATGTGGACTCCAAGTCAACACGAGTTTTTGACTAGCGCGAGTAAGCGTTCTGCTAGTCGCCAAATCGCTGTTTACTTGAACGATAGCGTGTTGTCTACAAGGAGATATATTCCAGCGAGTCACACGAGGGCTGTCATCTTCACAAGGAGCGAGGTGTGGTGGTCGGGGTTCTCTGTGTGGGATGCTCTACTACAACGTGGTGGTGGTGGGGGGGGGTCATGTACACGATTCTGTGAGGCTCCTTTTGTCTATTCACCACATGAAACCCTATAATGCCACTTGATGCCCTAAACGGTTCCCACACCCCCTACTCGTAGGGTTGATCTGTTGTAACTACAGCCCCAGTTGTGTGGTAGGGTGTATAGTTTCCCGATGACGAGCGGCACACGCGTCACGTGCCGCCAGCTTCCTCAAACCGCCGCCACGTGCGCTCTTATCAACAACTCATGCTGCACTCCGCTGCCGAGCGCATGCAGGAATACTGGTCACATTTATATGAATAAGAGAGACAGGTCGTATTATGTTATGGTCGTGGAGAAAAGACAAGTGCGCGAAAGTGAGTGTGTGTTGGTGTGTCTGGTGCGCAGTGTAGTGTGTATATGAATGTTAGTTTGCATGGGTGAGTGTGTATATGAATGTTAATTTGCATGTGTGTGTGTGTGTGTGTGTGTGTGTGTGTGTGTGTGTGTGTGTGTGTGTGTGTGTGTGTGTGTGTGTGTGTGTGTAATTGAGTATGTGCATGTTAGTGTGTGTATGCGTGTGTTTGTGAGACAGCGCTTGGGAATATGTGTGTGCGTACACGCGTATGTGTGTGGCGCCAATGCTGTGATATGGGAGGTACGGGCGCGTACATATTTGTGTGCATACGAGACTTTCACATCTTGTGGGCTGATGACACAGAGCGATTTAGCAGGGCCGTTCTAGCGAAGCGGTCTTTATTTTGCAGGGCCGTTCTAGCGAAGCGGTCTTTATTTTGCAGGGCCGTTCTAGCGAAGCGGTCTTTATTTTGCAGGGCCGTTCTAGCGAAGCGGTCTTTATTTTGCAGGGCCGTTCTAGCGAAGCGGTCTTTATTTTGCAGGGCCGTTCTAGCGAAGCGGTGTATATTTTGCAGAGCCGTTCTAGCGAAGCGGTCTATATTTTGCAGGGCCGTTCTAGCGAAGCGGTCAATACTCAATTGACCTGTCAAATTCTGTGGTGACCAACAAGACACAAATAAAATTAGCTACAACAAGACATATCTGCTTGCCCCGCCTCTCCCCAACCAGCCTGACACTGCATTCTCATTTTGACATGGTTCCTCAACTCCAATGGTTAGCGACGGGTTGCGCGCGCATCCACGCCAGCGGCCTTGTACTTGTTGCTATCTTGAATAGATCCCTTTTAAATCCCCACATAGCCTTCCTCAAGGATAGCCTTTGGAATTTAATAGAGATCTGGGGCAGTGGCTATTAGAAGGGTCCTTCAAGGTTATTGTTAATACCAGGGTGATCAACACGAAGAATATATTGCTCATATAAGCTACCGTATTTAATAAACCATGTACGAGGAGCCTAGTTTGAAGTGATATAAATTTACATGGTATCCAAAAGGTTTCTAACATCAGTGAGGTTTTGTCAATAAAATTGCGTTCATGTAGGTTAAAGATTAGGGTAGACACAAGGTCAGCCGTGCGTTATGTGTGAATGTGAGGGCCAAGTTATAATTGTGTACGGACGTATTGTTGTTCACAGCTGGGGGTTCCTTTCCAAGTAGCATGATGCTAAATTCGTAATAACAGTCTAAGGTATGCAAGTCGCCTGTGTTGATTACAAACATAGATCATTCATGTCCATTATGGATTACGTATTCCTGTACATTTATGGATGTAAGACATGTACTTTACAGGTGGCATGCATGGTAAGTATACTTGTAAATGAGTGCCTTATATCTTAATTTCTTATGTGGGAATGCTCTGAGCTTACTGCTATTGCCAAGGTATGTTGCCGGTGCCCTGATACGTTCTGACAAATGTGGATTACTACTGCTATTCATGACACCAATTCAGGCAAAGCAGAAACAAGTGACTCACCTTTCGCATTCTTAAACTCGACCCTACCCCCTTCACCACCAGCCCTACTCCCTACCATAAGGTCACAGGGTGCTTGCATTTCACTAATTACGCATGTACAGGTAACAGGTTAATATGTCAGTATGGACGAGATCTACCAACTAATTGCCGGGCTTAATGTATGTTCTGGCATGCCACGGGTAGGCTATTAAGACACTCCCTGTAAGTGCAGGTCGAAACTTCGTCTATAGAAGGAGATATGCATCTGCTGTGGGTGATATTCAGGTGCACAATGGACACGTATGACATATACGAGATATGGTCCATATTATGGTAGTCATCAGTCCATTCAACAAATGACGAGATGGATACTTCATCTGGACGCTTTTGTAGTTCTGTCTGCTAGTGAGAGTGAGAGAGAGAGGGGGGGGGGGGGGGGGTTGGGGTGGGGGCATACAAATAGATGCAAAGGTTAAGGCATAGGGTAGAGTAGAGGGGAATACAAACATATGGGTTCCCAATAGAATCCAATATACATCGCCTAAACTATGAAATTGCCCTAAAATGCCCCATATGGTCACAAACACTGAGTGACATCAAGTATGGGTTCCTCATCAAAGCTTATGACAATCAAATGATAGACAGCCAAGCAAGCGGGTAGTGATAAATGCTTAACTACCCACAAGCTATCGTCCACAAACGGCTAGACCGAAACAATTGTATCGAGGAGCGTATGAGAGACCGCCAGTCTTCCTTGTTATGGCAGGGATATATAAGCCTATTGTATTCGGAATGTAAAGGCAGCGGCGATGAAACATGGGGGTCGGCATCTGTTTTTCATCACGGCGATAAAACCTCCGAATTCATAAAGCAAACCAACGTTGCCTTGATAACCGTAAATTGATGAAAGGTAATGATGCGGGGTAGGGGACGAACGAAGGTGAACTGGTTGGAGGTGAAATGTCTATAAAACTCTATATGATGACAGTGATGTAGGCTGTAGCGGGGTCGTATCACCAGCGTGGTTGTTTCATTGAGATAAGTTTAAAGAGGGCTAAAAATCAGTCACGGTCGGTTTTTAAAGGTTTGAAAATCTGGAAACAGAAACTGCAAATAAGTAAGTCCTATTCAAGAATTGGTTATCCAAAAGCCTCGTTACATGTTATAAGATTAAATATTTCTTGTCAGTCTCTCACAAAAAGATCGAGGGAATGGTGTCTTGTTTAAACCGAGTGGCAGTTAAGTGGCATTTAAAGCCAAGTCAGGCCGTGTTTAGGGCGGGCATCCCAACCCATAAACAGCCCAGTTCCCTTTCTTCTGGGTCATAAAGTCCGGGCGAGAAGAAGTCTTTATTCTGCCATTTAGTCAACAGGAGATGCACAGTGGAATGATTGATAGATAGGAGTAAAAAGAAACTCAAGAGAGAAATGTAAAGACACTATGACTGGTCCGCAACGAGAAGGTACAATTACCTAGTGCTCTTTGCTGCAGTTTTAGTCTAGTCTGTGCCGATATAGAATGACATATAGCGACCATAAGAGCTTGTAATATGGCCGGTTGTGGCCCGGGCGGGACCGTGGAAGGTGTAAATACATTAGTATTTAATGGATGCCATACACATTAAGAATATAGGGCCTGGCTCTTAGAGATACGTAAATGTGCGTAATGAGGCATGTTAGATGCTTATTGACTAGTGTGCTGTATATATGCTCTGTTGGGAGGGAATCTTGCTGCTCACGTATACATACAATTGTCCGACGCATAAAGACCAGCAAGTGTGCGGATGAAGGGAGTTGGATGGACGAATGTAATTATGGGAGCTGTAATGGTGGCGACTGTTCAAATCTAGACAGTGTTAATTCCCTGAGGTGTTGAACCATGAGATGTAAAATGGGACGAGAGGTGTGTTGATAAGGACAGACACTACAGTACGGCCGTTAACGTTCACGGACTCCCAGGCCTCTTAACTTCCGGTACAACGCCGCTCAGGACAGCCGGTGTACCCGGTTGCCCTGTACACATCAAAGCGACATGGGATCTGATTGCCATGCTCAGACCAACTCAGTATATTGTTGTACGGTTCCCAAAGGGCTGACCAGAACTACCTAGTTCACACAATGTTTTCCTTGTATCTGACCTCAACATCTTGGATCGATACCCACAGTAACAAATACATATAAGTAACTACGCTATGGAGAACATCATCCTCACCTCTGATCACCTCCAAGGCTAAACAAACTCGATCAGGTCACAGATATCACTCGAAGTTGATGGAAGTCTAAATCGACATCGACAGCAGGCGGAAGCAGACGAGAGTCGAGACGCAGCCGCGGGGTGGGGCACGTGGTGTGGGTCAAAGGTCGCGGACGGTATTGCGGAAGAGGTGTGTGTTACCAGTGAACTTCGCTAATGAATTTTTGCGCTGCTTCGAGCGGGTGAAACGGTCATTGAACCCAACATCCCATCCGACAGGGCAAGGATGAAGTACGAAATCTACTCCACCACAGCAGCTTAAATATTACGTGCCCCCGGCATCAGCTTCATTTGCAAGAACTGCTTAGCTGTGTATAAGGTGTCTGGTAGAAGACTCCCGGTGCGTCGTGTTCGATGACACCGAGAAGGAATAATACTCCTGCTTCGTGAGACTTATGGGTGTCAGGGGCCAGTGTCACAGCAACACGTTACGTGCCAGCCTTCTCATCGAAGTGAATAAACAATCTATGATAAAAAAATACCCTCTACCCACCCAAACCCCCAGCCCCACCATCTGCCTACCCCCTACCATTGATTGAGTGTGTGATGCAATGATTACATCCCCATCCCACCAGGTAGGATACGTCAGGTGCACGATATTTGTTTATTGAAGTCGCTTTGTGGCCCCGGTGTCTGGCTAGCCATCTGTCGGCTCCTATTCTATCACCAGCCTCCTCAGCCAACTCACGTGATGAGATAGCTTATCTTGTTGACACTGAGGCCAATCTGCTTGACGTCCATATGAGAAGATAACAAATACGGACACTGACTTGACGGCCCATGGCGGCTGTCTGGCGTCCGTACGTAATGACATCCCCAGGAGGACAGTCACGTGACACTGACGTCCTACAGGTGGGAGATTGGCGAGAAGAGCGTGCGCCGGTATTGGTCGCTGAGAGAGACAGACCGGTATCATCGTCTGCAGTCACCTCATCAAGTCAATGAAAACGGGTCTTGAACATATAGTTCATTGTATACGCAATTCAGCCACATATGTTACTTTTCAACAGAAAACTGCTGCATTCCAAGTTACGAGACGTCCATATGAGATGATAACAAAAATCGGGCTGCTGCAGATGTTGTTGGAAACCATTTGATTTTCGGTCATATAAACACACACACACACACACACACACACACACACACACACACACACACACACACACACACACACACACACACACACACACACACACACACACACACACACACACACATATATATATATATATATATATATATATATATATATATATATATATATATATATATATATATATGTATCTGTAACTGTTATACAATTTCTTAGAGATATACATGTACCTTGTCTTAGACGTTTTACTGGCCTCAAAAACCATCACAAAAACTATTCTCCTCACTAGGAAACGAATTGCGCAAAACACAAATATTTGATCTACATCGTGACAGATTTATTTTGATCTGACGGGTACAGAAGTGTAGAGTTTTGCCGAGGTTGCAATAAAACACGGGCGTTTTGGCTAGGAGATCAAAGGGTCTCTGAACTGGCAGAACCAGTAGAGCAAAGAGAATTCTAATATCATGCAATGTAATGTATGATGGTTTTGATCCTGTATATAGAACACTTCATCGACCACCTCACTTGTTGGTTGGATAAACACAGTCTGGATCGAAGTCGGAGTCTGCGTCTGGCTTATCAAGATGCATTAAGGCTTACAAAACTGTACCACCAGGTCATCACGGTGCATTAAGGCATACAACGGCACCACCAGGTCATTACGGTGTATTAAGGCTTACAAAACTGTACCACCAGGTCATCACGGTGCATTAAGGCATACAACGGCACCACCAGGCTTACAACTGTACCACCAGGTCATCACGGTGCATTAAGGTATACAACTGTACCATCAGGTCATCACGGTGCATTAAGGCTTACAACTATAACACCAGGTCATCACGGTGTATTAAGGCTTACAACTGTAACATCAGGTCATCACGGTGTATTAAGGCTTAAAACTGTACCAGGTCATCACGGTGCATTAAGGCTTACAGCTGTAACACCAGGTCATCACGGTGTATTAAGGCATACCACGGTACCACCAGGTCATCACGGTGTATTGAGGCTTACAACTGTTCCACCAGGTCATCACGGTGCATTAAGGCACACTGCATAACCCCAAGTTTATCACGATGCGTGAGGGCACCACCAACACCACACGCAACCTAGCCTAGCGTTAGATCACAAACAGATTAAGGGACAGCTCGACCACCATTTCCCGAGATCTATCGCAGGAGGTCACTATACATATCATGCACTCGTTGACCTGTGGTTAAAACTTCATCTGGCAATACAAAAACTCGTGTACTCATAGTAGAGACTCGAGCCATTGTACATACCCTGCCAATCTCAATTTGGCCAGTTGAAGCTGACGTAAGATACCTGTGCGCCTATCGCAAAAGATCATACAAGAAACCAATGTGTCTATGATAACGCATACTCTCCTGGGAAATTCCCGTTGAGTTGAGTGATTCCACCGAGGTTCATTCACCATGTTAGGCAACTGACTGGTGATGAAATGATGTCGTGATGCAAGCCAGCAGTCTTGCGCTCCCGCCTGGGGAGGAAATGAAAGGGAACCAGTCAAATTCCTCTCAGGATCACAGCGTAATGGATCGGCATAAAACGTGGAGACAGGTTAATGATTGGTACGTGCGGTGCTGACTTGATGGAGAGGAGGGTATAGCTATTGCTGACACGGCATTTCTCCCCACCTAACCCCACACTCACTCACATATCAAATATGTACTCTTTTAAAACACACCCCTGAACCCATGCAGTTTAATTATAACAGCGCATCTCGAAAATCGTCTCATTGATTTCCACTGGTTGGTGTACAGCGCTGTCTTACAACCACAGGAGTGGGGGGGATCGATGTCGTGAAGCCACGGCATGGGACGAGCAGTGCACGGCGTCGTCCCGATCTGGGCCTCAGGAACGCGGCCACGGTGAGAATTATCCAGTATACCCCCACCACCCCTTTTATCAATGTGTCATGGGGTACGGAGTAGTTGGTTGTTACTGAGAACTAGCATGTATCTCCTCGTATAATATGCCCCTCTTACCGAAATGACCTCTTGCAGGTCTGAGCATCTCAGAACGGTGATTCCTGGCAAATTCATCACAGAAAAGGGTTGTTTGGAATGAAGGCGGTGCGGAAGCTGGATGGCGAATGAGATGGAAGACGACTGACCCCTTGACCCGGCGGTATAGGCCAGTCACTCATGATTTGTGTTAGCATCCGTCATAAGGAGGAATGAGTGATGGCAGCGGTGGTGTGGAAGTGGCTCGTCGTCTAGCATCTCTTACTTCTGCCAGCCTCTGTATCAGGGAGCCATACCTGCCACCAGATCGCTAATGAGCGTCAGAATGAGATGGTTGTGTCAGGCCGTGCTGGAGCCGACAGCCGCGCGTTCTTAAAGCGTGCTACATAGGATGGTTGAGAGGCAGATAGATCACGGGAAGCTAAATTCTACGGCCGGCCGGTCTGGGGTCCGGGGTGTAGCACGGGGGTCTGGGTCATGGACCCGATGATGAGGGGTGTGGGGAGGTGGGATTGTATTTAGGCATGGGGTGGGGGAGTGGGGAGATATTTGGGGTGGGGGGAGTCAATTTGCATCAGCATAGAAATATATATCTACAAACTGTATTTGCAATCATGTATGTGTGTGTGTGTGTGTGTGTGTGTGTGTGTGTGTGTGTGTGTGTGTGTGTGTGTGTGTGTGTGTGTGTGTGTGTGTGTGAGTGTGTGTGTGTGAGTGTGTGTCTGTGTGTGTGTGAGAGAGAGGTGTATATTGTAGGGATGAATGTTGGTGTATATTGTAAGGATGTGTTGGTGTGTGTTGTAGGGGTGTGTCGGTGTGTATTTCAAGGATGTGTGTTGGTGTGTTTTGTAGGGATGTGTGTCGGTGTATATTGTAAGAATGTGTGTTGGTGTGTTTTGGAAGGATGTGTGTTGGTAAGTATTGTAAGGACGTGTGTTGTTGTGTGTTATAGGGACGTGTGTTGGTGTGTATTGTAAGGACGTGTGTTGTTGTGTGTTATAGGGACGTGTGTTGGTGTGTATTGTAAGGACGTGTGTTGTTGTGTGTTATAGGGACGTGTGTTGGTGTGTATTGTAAGGACGTGTGTTGTTGTGTGTTATAGGGACGTGTGTTGGTGTGTATTGTAAGGATGTGTGCTGGTGTGTGTTGTTATGATGTGCGTCAGTGTATTATAGGGATGTGTATTGGTGTGTTTTGTAGGGATGCGTGTCGGTGTATATTGTAAGGATGTGTGTTGGTGTGTGTTGTTAGGATGTGTGACGGTGTGTATTGTAAGGACGTGTGATGGTGTGTATTGTAAGTATGTGTGATGGTGTGTATTGTTAGGATGTGTGATGGTGTGTATTGTAAGTATGTGTGATGGTGTGTATTGTAAGTATGTGTGATGGTGTGTATTGTAAGGATGTGTGACGGTGTGTATTGTAAGGATGTGTGACGGTGTGTATTGTAAGGACGTGTGATGGTGTGTATTGTAAGTATGTGTGATGGTGTGTATTGTTAGGATGTGTGATGGTGTGTATTGTAAGTATGTGTGATGGTGTGTATTGTAAGTATGTGTGATGGTGTGTATTGTAAGGATGTGTGACGGTGTGTATTGTAAGGACGTGTGATGGTGTGTATTGTTAGGATGTGTGATGGTGTGTATTGTAAGTATGTGTAATGGTGTGTATTGTAAGTATGTGTAATGGTGTGTATTGTAAGGATGTGTGACGGTGTGTATTGTAAGGATGTGTGGGGGGGGAGTGCCATCATATGACATCAGATGATATACATCCACAATGCATCATTAATGAGATCAATATAAGATGCACATTTACTTCTATCTCAGATTCAATACAAAAGCATCTTCCAATACTTCTCACTCCATACAAAAGCAAACATATTGTTTACTTTCCTCTGGTAAACACATATATAGCTATAAATAGCGCATGCTTAATTGACAAATCCCTGTGGGCGACCCATTTGTCTCTCGTATAGCAGTCCACCACCTTCATGACTCCACCATTTAGAAGAAGCATAGACCTGGGAGAATGCCGGGCTTCTCGTGTTACCTGGCTCAGTACGGCTTTCATCTATCCAATCAGCAGTCACTTGATTAGCGAGTTATACCTTATCACTTCAGGAATGAATCTCACATTGTTGGCAAGTTTACACATGACCTTGACCCACTGAAAGCGCTGCGTCATCAGTATCGAATAAAGGGGTCTGACCAGGTCTCCCATTGAGTACCTTCTTGGTACTACGCTCATGGTCAAGGGAATTATTTCTGTGTAATTCCAGTGGTTACATAACGATATAAACAGAATGGGGAGAGTGCCAGAACTCCATAGGTGATAAGCACCCATCGGAAACCGGTAAGTAACTCTCGGAAACATTTAAGTAACTCTCGGAACTCGATCAGATATTCCTGAATGCTGGTGAGTATGAAAAAGTCGTTCGTGAGTAATTGTAACTTTGACACGGCCGGAAACGCAACTTTGTGAGTACATCACGTGAGTAAGTGAGTCTAACTCGAATGTTGGTGGTTGAAACACAGAGAGACTGGAAGTAGATCTTGTGTTATAGAGTGCAAAGAGGACTGTCATTTGACGCGGCCGGATGCGCCGCTGTAACGTGTGGTCAGGCCACAAACGTGACATCGATCATGTTAACACACTGCTACCCGCGCTCTCTTTACACACAATCATATCAGGCGGAGCGAAAACAAGTATCGATATTATGCGGTCGTGTGCACTATATCTAAATGATATTTATTAATATACTGTATGTAAGTATGTAAGTGCAGATTTCCGTTAAAGCAACACATTGGTAATGTAAAATTAACCGCAATTGCAACAAAGTCTCACGCCCTCGGATTTCCCAGGAGTATTGAATAGGCGGCTTCGTGTCAAGCTTGGCTACGTCGCATGAAACATATATCTAGCTGCGAGGCACATGAACAATATAAACTGATACTCTCCTTACTTAACTTACATGGTCACCTCTTCGTACGTTCAATCTGAACACGCGACTGAGCGAACTAAGAACTCGCGAGGAGTGAACGAGAAGCGGGAGACACAACAGAAGACAGAAGACTTCTATACTTGTTTGGTACGCCATCTGTAGAAAGTAAAGCGCTCTAGGCGCTACTGACAGCTAAAGGCAGCTTTTTGACCTCCAGCACACGAAAAAATGCCTGGCTAATTGAAACACAGCCTTTCTAATTTGCCCACAAATACCCGGGAAGTGGTGTTCCTATAAGCTTTAGCAGACAAAATATATGGAAAACATATGTATCAGTAAATCTACATGACCAGAAAGAAGAATTCTACATGTGTATAAGTGATATGTTAGATTTACATCAGGCCAAGGACAGACTCCTTGCAGCGCTCCTCCGCAGGCAGGGTTATAAAAAGGCGAGGTTGAGGTTGCCTAAGTCACGACTTGCACTAGAGACAGAGTGAAGAAGAAGTGCGCTGCGAACCCATCTATATATATATTTATAAATCAGTGAGGTACATATCAAGGTTGTTGGGTGGCGGGATACCCGAGATATCCGTGTGATTTTGAGGGATGTGTGCATGATATGGAGGGATGTGTGCATGGTATGGAGGGATGTGTGCAGGATATGGAGGGATGTGTGCAGGATACGGAGGGATGTGTGCATTATATGGAGGGATGTGTGCATGGAATGGAGGGATGTGTGCAGGATATGGAGGGATGAGTGCATGGATGTGTCCATGATATGGAGGGATGTGTGCAGGATATGGAGGGATGTGTGCATGGTATGGAGGGATGTGTGCATGATATGGGGGGATGTGTGCATGATATGGAGGGATGTGTGCATGATATGGAGGGATGTGTGCATGGTATGGAGGGATGTCTGCATGATATGAAGGGATGTCTGCATGATACGGAGGGATGGGGTATTGTATGGAGGGATGGGGACAAGACGTAGCGTGGTAGGTGACAGGATAGCTATCAAGCATGGCATTGACAAGTGATAATACTGATGGAAGGCAGGTAACCGGACAGAAAAGATGTTTGGTGGGCGCGGGGGTGGGGGGGGGGGGGTATTATAGAGACACAAATACCAAACTGTAAATAACGACCTCTCATGTGATTAATCTACATGTAATAATTCATTTTTTCATAAACAGATACAGCAACCGATTTATTCATTCGTCCTATCAATTATTCACTAAATTATTCATGCTCATATTCATATATTCGATCATTCAAATTGTAGTTGTATTGAAATGGGAAGGAAATAACTACAGCATGCATTTGTAAGGACGCTACAGGCAACCTGACTCACTGAGTCACAATCGACTAGTCGCTCGTGTATATTGCATATTGTCCCCAGTATGACCACCACGCAACCCGTTTCTGAGGCGTCCATTTTACTAGGCGCTGCCTATGATTGTTATGCATGGTGGCTCCTGAATAGCATGACGCATGACGTTGGTGAATGAACTGGACTGCGTGGTCATACATCATCATTTGCTGCTTCTATGCGTGAACGAGTAGAACCCGATAACGTTCGAGCCGCGAGCTATAACGCTCCGTGTGGATTTCTTCTTCAGCTCTTAGCAGTGAGACAGATTTAACCGCTAGACGGCAGCACAAGCGCGACTTCCGCTAGACTTGGCGGCCGATATTTAACAGTCGCAATTGCAAGTTTTAGTTGCAAGTTTCTAAGGAGTCGACAAAATTATTGGAGTTTTGCAGAGGGCCACAGGGGAGTTATTGTGTATAAAAGAGTTTTTTCCTCACACAAAAAGATTCCTTTGTCATGTGTAGTATAGACGGAACGTATACCACTTTTGATTCATCCTACAATAAGAATTAAGCACGATAACATCCGAACCCGCCACAATCCATTAGCTTCAAATAGAATTTTGATTTATTACGGCCACGACCAGCTGCTAACATGTGTTCAGGAAGTTCTACCCACTTCATATTTTATATTGACCATACAACAATTTTACAAAGCGAGGCCAGTCTGTTGTAGACCATAGAATGATTGTACGAATCGAGACCAGTCTGTTGTTGACCATAGAATGTTTGTACAGATCAAGGTCAATCTGGTGTTGACCATAAAATGATTGTACAGATCTAGGCCAGTCTGTTGTTGACAATAGAATGATTGTACAAATCGAGGTCAGTCTGTTGCAGACCATAGAATGATTGTACAAATCTAGGTCAGTCTGTTGTTGACCACAGAATGATTGTACAAATCGAGGCCAGTCTGTTGTTGACCATAGAATGATTGTACAAATTCGAATAGTCTGTTTTGACAATAGAATGATTGTACAAATCGAGGCCAGTCTGTTGTTGACCATAGCATGATTGTACAAATCGAGGCCAGTCTGTGGTTGATCATCGAATGATTGTACAGATCTAGGTCAGTCTGTTGTTGACCATAGAATGATTGTACAAATCGAGGTCAGTCTGTTGCAGACCATAGAATGATTGTACAAATCTAGGTCAGTCTGTTGTTGACCATAGAATGATTGTACAAATCGAGGCCAGTCTGTTGTTGACCATAGAATGATTGTACAAATCGAGGCCAGTCTGTTGTTGACCATAGCATGATTGTACAAATCGAGGCCAGTCTGTGGTTGATCATCGAATGATTGTACAGATCTAGGTCAGTCTGTTGTTGACCATAGAATGATTGTACAAATCGAGGCCAGTCTGTTGTTGACCATAGAATGATTGTACAAATCTAAGTCAGTCTGTGGTTGATCATCGAATGATTGTACAGATCTAGGTCAGTCTGTTGTTGACCATAGAATGATTGCCCAAATCGAGGCCAGTCTGTGGTTGACCATCGAATGATTGTACAGATCTAGGTCAGTCTGCTGTTGACCAAAGAATGATTGCCCAAATCGAGGCCAGTCTGTGGTTGACCATCGAATGATTGTACAGATCTAGGTCAGTCTGCTGTTGACCATCGAATGATTGTACAGATCTAGGTCAGTCTGTTGTTCACCATAGAATGATTGCCCAAATCGAGGCCAGTCTGTGGTTGACCATCGAATGATTGTACAGATCTAGGTCAGTCTGCTGTTGACCATCGAATGATTGTACAGATCGAGGTTAGTCTGTTGTTGACATTGGGATAGAAAAGCTGGACTTGAATTTGACTGTGAAGGACGCGCAGCAGGCCAGATGCCTGTCCTGTATACAGACCGTCCAGCAGTGATCCTCGCTGTTCAACACCTTATCACGGTGACATATTTATACACTGACCGCGGTATGTAAACATTTGTCAGCGTGAGCAGGGTCGGTGGCATGAGTTCAGAGCTAGTCACTGCTCAGTCTCATTATGTACCGTGTTCTCCCATCGACGATCATCATCAATTAACAAGGCTTCAGTTGGAAAGCCGATTATATAGGTGTCATTATCTAACTCAGTCTGCAGATTACCTAATATTCCAGCCGTATGCGTAGATATATGTAATCCAGCGAATGGAAAACAGTATACATATAAACGGGCGTGAGAACGCGGAGCAGTAAGGTAAGAAATCACCAGTACATGACTAGAGAAGGGTTCACTTTCCAAACACCTCTCCACTACACTGCTACTGCCATCAACAACAAACAAATGTCCATGATCGGTAATTGAAGCCCACGTTGGCATGTATACACGGTGAAGAAGAGACACATATACGGAGGGTCTCGCTGACGACAGCTTCTCTGTAAACAAGATACTGCAGACGACTGGACATGGACGCACTGATGGACGCCAGGGAATTCTCCATCACTCCAGGTCGTACTTACCCAACCCCTCCTGTGAGAATGTCCACCCCCTAGGCCCCCCCTCACATCAGTTCATAGTCACTATCACCCGCGTGCTAATCGGGAAGACACTACGTAGGGGGGAGGGGGCGGGGCTTCAAGTCGGGGTATATCAGCGTATCAGGGGTTCATCATCCATACAATGCTCATTTCGGCAGGCTATTTGTTTTCATGCCCTTAGAGGGTGAGCTTACGAGTATTATAAATCCCTCCCCAGATCCCCGGCCTCACCCGACCCACCCCATCATACACGGGGGATGAAGCGCTCATACAAAATTAGCAGTTCAAAACCAGGGTTCAAAGCGTTAACCTCCACAAATTAAATTATTGTATTTACCTTGAAATAGTCTGTTTAGGTGGTTTCATATACATAAGTAGATGTTTCTAGTTGCGAAATTAAGTATGCCAATCGACTTGCAATAATAAGCCAATATACATACTGTAGATGGCAAAACTACCAGCCTCTGATCTCTCATTAAAACATGGTTACTACAGTAGTTGCTATAATTAGCGTCATTATTCGTTTCAGGTGGTCAATGAATGTCGGCATGCAGCAATCGTATGTATTGCCATGACGTCACATCATCAGTGCTTTGAATACAACCCAGAGATTGAAGTACCACATCAATAGAAATAATGTTGCTGAATCCAGCTTCATGCTGCTCACTGATGCAGGTTGCTTGTATGTACCATGAAGGACTAACATCAGTTATAATTGTCAGATGTGACAGAGATGCAGCCTCAAATACCACACAATCAGTGCGCTGCTCCATGGAGCGTGCCTTATCACACTGGCTGGATATGCATGTACTAGTCACTAATTCCCGAATGCATGACGTCATGGAATTGTGGGATACGCCGACTACAACGTCAACAGCACCAAAGCAATCTAATCCGATTTCACATTGATTCAAAGTTGCCATGATACAATATCAACGCCATTTACACTCAAAGCAATGAAAATATTGATAGACACCACAGAGCCTAACAGGCAAATCATGATGGCTTAGAGGGACAGTAATGATTTTTGTAAGTCAACAACAGCGTCCATAGGGAGACCGTGAAGGGGTAGAGGGTTTGTAAACAAGGATGTTTTTGACAGGCATCTGATGTAGTCGGTTAGCATACAAGCGTCAAATAACCTATCATATTAAGTCCCAACATTGCAGTTCCCATTCGACCTGTTGTGTATTTGCGCTGAGCTCGGCAGGGTCCCCGTATGTTAATAAACTCGACCCGGCCTATGCAGGTTGGTGAAAACGCCCAAGGCAATAGACAACACCGAGAAGGGCAATATTTGTTGATAGGGCCCTGAGAAAGTAAAATGTCATGCTTGATTATATAACGTACAGTGTTGCTATTGATAGCAAACGAGGGTGTCAGAAAGAGGAAAAAGGCAGTTGGATAAAGATAGCTTGTTATGCTTGTGTTGTTGTTGACGTAATTATAGCCATAACCACCATACAGCAGATCGAAATCTTACACTTAGCTTCACAAAGGCAGGTCAATTATTGAAATAGATCTTTTGTCATCAGAGGGGTACAAAATACGTTTCAATAACTGGCCACATGTACACACATAGAATTCTCTATATGAGCACTGAATTAGCGAACACTTTATGCAGATATAGGCAGCATTTTATGCAGATACAGGCAGCAGTATTTATTGTAACACATCGCTCTCCCATTTACACCAACTCACTCCCACACGTAAACAGCTGGCAGGCTAATTTCCTGTTTGGCCACGAACGAGAGTGGCACAAATGATGAGAGTGGCACAAATGATAGCGATGCTTGTTGGGAAAGCATGGCTGTCCGTTAATGGGGCGACTGCCTGTACCGGAGGGTTTTCTTACATTGATGGGACAACACATATTGCTTCTTTATTAGGCTTATTCTGACCTTCTGAAACAGTGAAGGTCATTTGTCTCGCCTACAAATGCTGGGACACGGGTAGCATGGTACACACAGGCCCTCGAGTCATAAAACGCCCATCTTCTCTGCCTTCTTATAATATATATATATATATATATATATATATATATATATATATATATATATATATATATATATATATATATATATATATATATATATATATATATATATATATATATATATATATATATATATATATATATATATATATATATATATATATATATATATATATATATATTCTTCAACTTACTAATACACAGGCAATCAATTCTTAAACTTACTAATACACAGGCAATCAATTTTTCAACTTACTAATACACAGGCAATCAATTCTTAAACTTACTGGGGAGGATCGATCTGGAGGTGTATGTCATGGTGCTATACTCGTGTCACTCATTAATTAGAGCCAGCACCATGCACCCCCTTACCCTTCAATGTCCACAGCTCATAGGATACAACCAAGACCTCAAGATCTCAAGTACTCAAACTCCACCACGGTAGCTACCCCACTGTCCTTACTCACGCCCTACCGCTCCCACCACGGTAGCTACCCCACTCTCCTTACTCACGCCCTACCACTCCCACCACGGTAGCTACCCCACTCTCCTTACTCACGCCCTACCACTCCCACCACGGTAGCTACCCCACTCTCCTTACTCACGACCTACCACTCCCACCACGGTAGCTATCCCACTCCCCTTATACACGACTTACCACTCCCACCAAAGTAGCTACCCCACTCTCCTTACTCACGCCCTACCACTCCCACCACGGTAGCTACCCTACTCTCCTTACTCACGACCTACCACTCCCACCTTGGTAGCTACCCTACTCTCCTTATACACGACCCCTATCCGAGCACCCTCATCTATGGTCGCAGGGGTATTTATATTGTACCATAAATATGTCTCCAAAAGTATCTAGTGAACACTGTGCTGGTATTAAGAACATCTGCCGTCTGAGAAGATTGGTCACCCGATTTGACCACCACAGCGAAGTGCAATAACCATGAACTGTGATTGGGTGCTTGAGATAACATGTAAAAACAAGCTGGTGATAAAATGGTTGACCTTCGTGGTGCACGGCCTTGCTTGTGGACGAGGAGAAGTGATGAAGTCAAATTGCGATATCAAATGGAGGTAGATTTAGCCGTCGGGTCGGCTATCACCCCCCCCCCCCACCCACAGCGCCTCCGGTCTATCGTATAACCATGGTTATGGTTTCGAGCAGATACAGGTGAAGCGGGACAATCATTTGCGGAATGTTAACACCTGCCGCAAGCGATAAATGGGATTTGTGACTTAAGAAGAAACAAAGTTGGACAACGTGTTCAGGATTAGCCGGTGTGTCAGGGGATAACATTCCTTCACCACGCCGCCAGCCTCATCTACCGCCCTGCCATCACCCTGATAAAAATCTAGTCATGCCAACTAATCATGAAAGTTATGACCAAATACTATTCTATGCTACCATGCATGTTCCAATCCCATGTTCCAATCCCATGTTCCTATCACACGTTTACATCCAATGTTACCATCCAATGTTCCCATCACTCGTTTACAACCCATGGTACCATCCCATGTTACCATCCCATGTTAGAATCCCATGTTACCATCCCATGTTACTATCCCATGTTACTATCCCATGTTACAATCCCATGTTACAATCCCATGTTACCATATCATCATGTTACATCCCATGTTACCCCATGTTACTATTCCATGTTCCCATCACACGTTTACATCCCATGTTACCATCCCATGTTACCATCAAACGTTTACATCCAATGTTACCATCCATCCATGTTACCATCCCATGTTACCATCCCATGTTACCATCCCATGTTACCATCCCATGTTACCATCCCATGTTACCATCCCATGTTACCATCCAACATTTACATCCCATGTTCCCATCAAACATTTGTTACCATCAAACACATCCCATGTTTCCATGTTACCATCCCATGTTACCATCCCATGTTACCATCAAACATTTACATCCCATGTTCCCATCAAACATTTACATTTCCCCATCCCATGTTTACATCCCATCAAATGTTTTACATCCCATGTTCCCCTATGTTCCCATCAAACGTTTGTTACCATCCCATGTTACCATCCCATGTTACCATCCCATTTACCCATCCCATGTTCCCATCCAAAAACGTTTACATCCTATCACCATCCATGTTACCATCCATGTTACCATCAAAAGTTTACATCCTATGTTCCCATCCCATGTTACCATCCCATGTTACCATCAAACGTTTACATCCTATGTTCCCATCCAACGTTCCCATCAAACGTTTACATCCCATGTTACCATCCATGTTACCATCCTATGTTTACATCCCATGTTCCCATCCAATGTTCCCATCAAACGTTTACATCCCATGTTACCATCCCATGTTACCATCAAACGTTTACATTCTATGTTCCCATCCTCCCATCATACGTTTACAATCCCATGTTCCCATCCCATGTTCCCATCAAACGTTTACATCCCATGTTACAATCCCATGTTACCATCAAACGTTTACATTCCATGTTACCATCAAACGTTTACATTCCATGTTACCATCCCATGTTACCATCCCATGTTACCATCCCATGTTACCATCAAACGTTTACATCCTATGTTCCCATCCCATGTTCCCATCAAACGTTTACATCCCATGTTTACATCCCATGCTACCATCCCATCACACTTTTACAATGTTTCCATCCTATTATGTTACAATCCAATGTTATCATCTCGCATTGCTATCCTGTACTAAAACCACTTTTTAGTATCCCATTTTCCCATTACATGGGATACTAACATGTTACCATTCCTCTCGATGTTACCATCCAATATTCCCATGCTTTGTTGCCATCCCATATTACCACTAAATACTCCCACCACTTGGTGTTACCGCTTATACTAACATTTCTCATGAATTACATCACATATCAACCATTAAAAAGCACGAACCTACTTCCACGCTATTTGCCACAAGAAAGTACGAATATTTTTTCCCATTCAAATCACTTTCACAAGGTCTTCCATCAAGTGACAAGTTGAGCCAAGAGCTAGTAGTGCGCAGAAGTCACCCTAGATATAAGGGTTTTCAATTACATGTATATTTAGAGTGCAATGAACTCAAAGGGAGACGCGAACTCGAAACTTTAACGGTTATTGTTAAAAGAACACGAGTTTGTAACTAGCTTCGTCGACAGAAACAGCTCAGAACACATGGCTGCATTAATCAATTCTCTGACAAATAATAAAATTGTCGTTATGATCTGTAAATGGCTCCTCGCTGGCACCAAAAGGTATGTTAATGTGAATTACGGTATGTTAAATCGGAGTAGAACATGATAGTTATCAAAAAAGATTACTTCGCGATATATGTTATGTGGAATCACGGAATACTACTGCTCTTGGCGCGAAAACTTTGCGTGTCAGGTGCTCTAGTCGTCTGCGAGATCATAGGATAGAGGATATTTTGGGTCACGTGGTTGTGTTGGGCGGGTTGAGGCGTCGTTGGATTTATGCCCATTTCAAGGCAAACTAATTGAGCCAGATTCTCTTATTATAAATGCCACCCTTAGACCACAGCTTCGCTAGACGGGTCTCCGAGTTCCGCATTAATGCTTCTGCATTGCTTGGCATGGCAGACACATGGTCCGACGGAATGACGGGGAGAAGCCATTTACAGTCTGGGGGTTTTAATCCGACTGCAATTAGAATGAATGAGTGCTTCATTCCTGCAATTGAAATCTGAACACGAGCTTTACTCGTAGAGAGGCAGAGAGGTTGAATTTCCCCCAGCCTACAACTTGTCATGATGTACCATGATAGAAAGATGAGCGATAATAACGGCTACGGTGAAGTCGCGCTTACGTACGTCGTCAACACCCGTAACACAAAATGGCATTCATTTCTACTTCAATGGAGGCGGTTATGTCTAATACAAGCATTCATAATATGAGTGGAATTAGCTATAAGCAAAGCCGTGGAGTAGTTGTCATAGGCAACGTCTGCTTCCATTAAAACCCTCTTACCACCACAGGAATGCACAGCTCCTATTGACAACCAAATCAACACCGCCTCAAAAGGAAATTACCAAATGTAGGTGATATTTTTTTTCTTGTGTCATAAAAATAGTTGCCAGTAAGAAAGGTAACCTCAAAGTTTGGGTTGTGTATTTGCGTGGAATGGCCGTCACGGTTGATAGTTGTAGATTACGTGGGATAAAATATTCAGGCAGCTTGGAATTAATCAAAATTGATTCCATAGATTCCGATAATTGCTTGGTATCAGGGACCACGAGCTCTTTATGGAATTTGTTCGTGCGTGGGTCTATGAAGCGATAAGCTTCAGACAGGATGAATTCCACTATCTCAACTGACTACTTGATTGTGAAATAACTGTCACTTCTGGCACATACTTACGAGTCCAGCTACAAATGATGACGAGTATAAGTGACGGACACGGAGGCGACATTAAGGTACCCACAATGCACCTGGAAATCTTATTGGCGACACGAAAATATTGATAGGCTCGGGGGGCGTGTCCAGGGATTTTGTCGCGTCTCGTACCGGGCAGGTGTCAAGGTCGCATGGTGGCTGGCAGAAAACGTGCAATTTATAATCAAGTTTTTATGGATTCAACTGTGCCACAAATCGTTTGCCGTCATTACGCTGACTGAGTACGTGTGCAGGTAACTCATGTTGGACGTGTGGTATAGATACAGGGGCAAGGTCACACTGGGATAGATAAGGAACCAATCAAGCATGGGCTCATTACCTGGCATTACACACCACGAGCTAGGCTTCCACGGTTGGAAAGCGCACTGTTGCTCTATACAAAAGTTACATGGCAAAATTCAACTTTGCCAAAAACATGCAACCCAGTGTCATATAACATATAATGACCGAGTAGAGAGCCGCAATGACCGACCCCTACTCTAAACATGGTACAGAACGTGTAGAGGTAATCAGGAAGTCACCTACCTGTGAACCACACCACGGTCGTGCAGGTAAAGCAGCGCAGAGAGCAGCTGGCGCAGAAACGGAATAGCTTCTTTCTCGCTCAGTCGGGAGTTCTCTTGAGATTTGATATGAGCGAGAAGATCACCCCCAGCAGCGAATTCCGTCACCAGGCAGTACAGCGTTGTCGCCTAGCAACAAAAAGAAATTGATATAGATGAGCAATATGCTGCGGTAATATAAGTAAAGTAGTTGACTTAATTTAATTGCTGGTACTACAATACCCATCACAGAGCATCGATTCCCGACCGTTTTCCACGCATTTAGCACTCATTGAACCTACATTCAGCATTCATTATAATTTATTGTCGTGCTGTGTCTAGTGTTGTCTGTAGGCAGTAAATCATATCACGTCAACACACGTCAGCGCCACGTCAGATCATAACAGCAAATGAAACAGCATCGGAAAAAGAATACAAATAAATCCAATAAAAACCGCCCCAGATCCGGTGATATATGACTTAATCACCGCGAGGTACACCACCTCACCGCTGGTATCAGCCGCAGACATCACGTGACCTTCACTACAATACGTCTCTGTTGCATTTAACTCGTGTCTGGCCAGATCAATGTCTTCACAGATACTTTTACATACACATTGCAGCCTATCTTATCTTGTAGAAGAACCCAGACTTCAAAACAATATCTGAAGTTGATAATTTGTGAATGCTGATGCCGTGTGCTGGCTGGGATGTCTATTGGTGATTCAAAAAGACCGGGAGAGTCGTCGTTAAAATCCGAGGCGGTTATGCATCAACAGCCGGCCAAGGAGGGACGCTACTTGTGCCTCAAATCACGGCGTGTTGCATTTTTTTGATTACACGTGAGATGCATGTCAGTCGTCAACAGCAGCGAGCAGCGACTAAAGTGGCAGGTATCATATTAAAACATCACTGATATCGTTTATGACCAATTAATGACGAATGTTAATTGATATGGGGCATAGTGTAAGACGGACAGCGACTTCAGTGTGTTAATAGCGAGATCGTCTCTCTCGTGTGAAGCGCTGTGTTGAGTTCAGATTACCTCACAATCTAATAACAAACACGCTCTTTTTTACGCCATGATGACCGGTGTTCCTTGAAGAAGGCACATCTACACACACGCACACACGCACGCACGCACGCACACACACACACACACACACACACACACACAAGGCGTAGGCTACAATAGAGGCTGCCCGGTGCAGTCTGAAAAATAACCGACGATGGCACTCCTTAAAGACAGGAAATGAAACATGAGACGGGCCCTGGAGTCGACTGAAATATTCCATGGAGTTAAAACACTCAGTTTTTTTTTACAGAGGTGCATTTTTTTCTACGACTGGGAGCACCTGTGGTGGGCTATTACTGAGTGAGAGACGATCGTGGAGACGTCCTCCTAGATCTATCTGACACACTCGCCAGGGGGAGATATAAGACAGGAAGTGGTTCCTATCACGTGACTGCCTGCTTAATACAGAACGTGTGCTGTAGAGAAGGTGTAAAGAACGCCGCGGATGTTAGGTCTGTCAAGAAAATGAATGACGCTCCATCTGAGATGGATGTTCTTGCAGACTACGTTATTATTCTGTTCTGACATGAAATATTAGAACAATTAAGAAGCGCTAACCATGTGTGTAATGAAGTCAACTTCTGCAGACGTCGTTAAACATTTCTAATTAGTGACACTATGTTTTACGACTATGAGTGACCTTGACGTCGCGGAATCAACAACCCACGTTGCGCTGTCTATGCGAAATTAAAAAACAATGGAAAATATTCACCATACACAATGTGTTAAACGAGAATAATCAGACGATTTGATGCCGATAGAGGTTAGGGATGGAACGGAATGACCTTGATCTCTGATGATATCACCTTGATATTTGACAGCACTGGGCTGAGAGTGCTTGATGCGTTAAAGGGAGTTGATTGATTAAAGGATGCGGGTATGTTCTAACACGCTCACCCCCCCCCCCCCCCCCCCCCCCCACACGCACACACACATCCACAATTGACTGTCCATCCAAGTATAAATATCTCTACAAACTGACTTCCAGACAGGTCATTTGTGTCAGCGATCCGCCATCCACACCATGCCTAGTTAAGCTGGAGGAATGTAAAAGAGATGAGATGGGTGGGACTGACACTCATCAAATCACCACGTACCAATCATAATGTCACAACTAAGTATTGCCCAAGCAAGATCATTGCTTGCTTTTCCCACACCTTCTTCGCTGTCAGAGCCAGGTTACCATGGTACATTGGTGATATACAGAAGCAATTGGAACACCTCAAGTCTAGGCAAGTACTTAATATATTTCACCATAATCTGAACCCAGTGGCTTTTTTCCTAATGGTAACTTGAAGCTGTGTTGTATGGAGGTCCAAGTGAAGCATGAGAAAATGCCTTAACGTCCCTCGCGAGGGTCTATTGTGTAGGAGAAAGACTTCAATGAAACACCCCCTCACATTGCATTACATGGTTAGTAGGAAAATGGGTTGGAGTCACGTGGTTCGAGTTGTGTCTGGCGCTTGTTGAGGCTTGTCGTTAGGAGCAATTTAGGGTTGTAAACCTCATTTGAGATCATTGCATTGCAAGTCTGAGCAATGTAGCCGAATGAGTGACAGCAAAGGTCCAAAGAGGTCCAGAAAGCTGTAAGTAAGCAGCTGCAGGAGGTCTCCACGAACATGTGGCAACATAATGATGTAAAGGGCAAAAACTCTGAATCAACATGGAGACTCAGCTCTGTTAAATATGTCATGGTATCTGCCACCGGTCACCAATAGTGGAGGGACTGTCGTTGTAGGGGTGAATTACGCGTTGAAGAGGCAGGTGCTCAGACTGCCCAATGGTGGCGGTATATTGTCTAATCACAGCACCCTCATCTGTGCCTAGATGTTTGTCAACTGATAGCAATGAGGGTATCGTCGTTACATCATCCATCCTCTAAATGACGACAGGCCCTCAATTGACCATAATAAAACATAGAATAATAATGCTGATGATGAATACCTGGTCACACATTCCTGCTGCGAGGATGGCGCGGAAGACAACCCGGCCAATAATGAGCGTGACCTGACCTAAGTCATCTGACAGAGTCATGTGATTTGATCAGCTTACACACTTTTATAAGAGCCTGTCTGTTTGTAGCCATGGGATGTCTCCTCAAGCAGATATATAGATATCATCTAGTATATTGTGTGGCGCCCCTCACCTTCACACCGAGGGTCATGACCTTTACAATAAGATGCCCCGTCAGTTTGACAGGCTTGAACAGTACTCGGTAAAGCAACACCCTGGCGACCTTAATAGATTGAAGGTAAAGCGTTGGTGACCAGGTGTTGTCATAACTATGTGATAGGCGTGAACACACATTGTGGTGCTAGTCTGGCAGTCCAAATGACCACCCAACTCCCACATCGGCTACAGTTGAACCCCAAACCCCAAATTACACACGATTCCTATCCCAGTCAATGCCAGTCAAGCGTGGGGTCAAAGGAGAGGCAGATTTTAAGTTGATTCGGGAGGGTGAGTGGCGGTCATTGAAAGGGTTTAATGATATGAAGAAGAAATGCCCTTTCAAGGATTTTAATTTAAAATGCTATTATTTTTCCAACCCTCAGCCCAAAGCATGAAATTATGGTGTGTGACTGAGTGAATGGGTTTTTAGCGTGTGTAATCCACTCTATCTCACAGATCAACACGATAATGGCGTTTTTCAACGTTTCGGGAAATTTTCGAAACTCATGTCAGTTGCCCACATGCGCAGTCAACACAAGAAGTGTGGTGGCGCTGCTGTCTTCAGTAGAGGTAGAATGAATGACAAACACAGTGTGGAACTTTCCTCGTGAATCCACTGGACCCCCGTGGCTGCATGGAACTACCCGTCCTAGGGGGTTTTCTATCGCCCAACATACGAGACAGCTGGTTGCATTGAAGCAATACAACCAGACAAACTGGGCTCAACGATCTGGTTGTTCGCTCCAATACCTATTTGAAATCGCTCATAGCGCGCCATCTTTCAATGAATTCAAATCTCAATTCAGTCTTAAAGAATTTAATGAGTATTCCTTATCAAAGACGGTCTTAACAGCGGGTAATTAATTGGTTTGTCAACATAGGGCAATTCGAAGTAACACCAATTAAAATACATATTCAATCAGAAAAAAAATCGTCGTCTAAAGAAGAAGTGTATTCACAATTAATAAAATTTGACAGATGAATTGGAACCAACGCACGATTTCTTACATATCGGCACATGGCAGTGAGGATTTCTTCTCACGCAGATGCTACGTTCCCGATACCAAGCTGCCAAGCTTCTGAGAGCCGGAAGGTCGCGGCGCTCTAAAGCTTGGCATCGAGAACCGAGCGCCTCCACCCTCACATATGTGCCGGCTCCAAAATACGGTATAATAAAAGATATTATGGCAATCAAACAAAAAGTACGATTTTCCCGAGTAACTTTTCAATGCCGTCATTAAGTCTTTGAGAAAAACCCTGGTTATATCAACCGGAAGAAAACTCGTTCCCTGCTCACCATTACTCCCCCCTGCGTCTCCTCCTGGTTTGGAGTCTTTTCACCCAAGATGTGATTGGGATTGACCCAGCACAACGCGCGATGGCCGCACGAGCGACGCACCAGGTAAAACACATCTCCAAGTTCCTGGCATTAAAAAAAAGGGTCATCAAGTGGAAGTAGCTTTCTATTCAAGTAGCGTTCCACATCCCGCTGTACTAACGCTTTCGTCTGTTAACAGGTTAAGGTTAGGCAGCACCACTCTACCACACTGGTTCGAGCTGCACGACATTGATAACGTAACGACAACCCACTCACACTACCACTCGTCTTCGTATCGGTAAGATTCCGCTTCTGTATCCCCGCAAACCTATATACTGTTATCATAAACAACACACTCAAACACACACCACAGACACACACAAACACACACACACACACACACACACACACACACACACACACACACACACACACACACACACACACACACACACACACACACTCATTAATTTAATCATTCGCACTCACACACATACACACACCAACTGCAATTCAAACATTGTCAACACGTGTGTTCCCCCTTACATGCCGTGCCTCACCCTTTTCCCTCGAAAATACGAAAAAAAAACCTCCTTTCAATTTTTCCATTAGAACAAAAATAGCTTTTGGAAATTCCCACTAAATTATCTTACAGTTAATGTGCACCTGGAATGGGGCATTCCCTGCTCGGTACATCACTCCCTGAAGAGACGCGTGTTACCTCACCCCCTCCCTTTCTCACGAGACTACTGACATCCCGTAGTTACTGCAAAACGCAGTACCCAGCAATTCTTCTACTACACCCTATCCCCCCTACCAGCATTTGCTGCCTCCCAGAAATGTGCTCTAAAAATAACTTGCCAGTGCCCAGCTACGACTCTTCTCAGGTGTCACCCAGCGCTCCGCGGCCACCAAACTTGGCAAGTCCCCTCCCATCACAGGCGATGGAAGACCGCAAGTCATGTGATCCCAGGAATTCCGCTGAAGCAAAACCTGGGTTTTCTGGGGACGGGGATGGGGGAGTCAGACGGCGTGAGGGTCGGGGGAAGAACGGCGTTTGTTAGGACTGCTTGGGGTGTCGTCTTGTCTCAGTGCCTCGAGGTGCAGATGCTTTGTTTATGTTACAGATTGGAGACAGCTTGTAGGGGGAGGCAGGTCGGCGCCCGGGCTCTTCAAGACAACTTTGGAGCAATATTTTTCCAGAGAATTCCGGGCACATGACTTTTCAAAGAAAAACATCATGGCGTCTGGCTTGATAACGCCTGTCTTGACGATGGATGATAGTGCAACGAAGTCACGTGACTTCCGGTGTTGTCAACAACTTTTTTACTTTGTCTTGAGCGGCATCTTCCCTCCGCCACGCGAGAGGCATATAAGTTTACACGGCCTGCAAAGTCTACGATGACTGGGTTTATTGAGGCGCGTGTTTGAAGCTACTTTCAGCATGGTCCTACATGCTCCTGTTAGTCCAGATTTTTATCTACCATCAAAGGGATGACTTGAACCTAAAAGACACTAATCTGATTGGAAACTAAACAGCATCACTAGGGGAGTTACAAACCACGGTAAGATTTAATATGCTGAAGAGGCTGTCTGTAAATACAGACACGATGCAAGAGACAAACAAATAGACAGCATGTATTAACAGTCACTCAGGTCACACATACACTCTGCCACTCAGTTCGTCCTTGACCATGCACCGCCAATATAGGCCCTGTACCAGAGCACTGCGCTATCTGAACCCTCAAGCATGGCATCACGATACTGTACAGACTATCAGACTATTTGTGCAACGATTGCACTGTCAACATCAACCTTGAAACAACATCTCCTGTATATCGATATACCCAACTTCTACCCTAACCAATAAGAAACCCACTTATCCTGCATAATGCAACGTACAACAGAAGCCACCCTATGGTCGTCGAGGGCCAACCAAACGGACTCTTCTAAATCAAGTTCAAAGACAGGTATGAAGACCATAACGATTGACCAACCATCATCTGAGGTTTGAAGAGACACTCTAGAACAGGGGAACGTGCGTGTCAAAGCGTGTAATCCCAGAACGAAGCTGATTGGCGGTAGGCTCTGGCGTCCCGGTTGCCATGGAAACCACGGGCAGTGTTAAGGAAAGGAACATCAGTTTCCAGTAGTCTGATTTGAGGTGACATCAGGGGGAGCGATTGCACTCGCCAGCAAACCGAAACTCTCGTTACGTTAGCAATATAGCCGTAGTTCTCTATTTGCTTAATCTCTAAAACTCACCCAACTTCTGTGGCCTATCACCAAGGTATACTAGGTTTAATTTGGCCCTGGAGTCCACCAAAGAGCGCCCTCCAAACTGGCGGCCATCCATATGTTACATCATTTCCGTGGCGCTCAACATAACACTTTTTATGACGTGACTAATGGATCTTCTGTGCATTTCATTTTTCTTTATTGAAGGTAAGAAAGAGAATTTACCAAACATGCCCGTCTGTAGGTTCATATGAATGGTGGTTGATGAATGGCGTGGGTCACGTGACTGTTTATCAGCCACGAACAGATGTCTAGTGCATACTTCATCCAAAGTGTAATTTGTGAGGACGACAAACCCGGGGTACGGGGCGGACGGGTCGGTATCACAGAGAGAGAGGCAATGCGGGATGTGGGTGAGGGAAGTGGGTGGTAGACTTGGGCGCACTGGGCCTGATACTCTTCGGGACTCCGTGAAGAGAGATACTGGCGCTGATGTATGCTAGTTAGATGGCTAGGCGGGGACAAGGTTTCTTTGAAACATTAGCCATAAGTGCTCATGTCATCGTCGATGTATTCCTGTGTAGCTGATGATAAATTAAAGATTGGGCCAGGAAGGTGAGAAAACGGAAGGGAGTAGAAGTTAAAGAAAGAGGAAGTAAGGTGAGAGAAAGCACGAGAGAAGAAGCGAGAGTGAGGAAGATGAGGATGATTGAGTGAGATACAGGAAGTGAAGTGAGAGAAAGCACGAGCGAAGAAGCGAGAGAGAGGGAGATGATGATGGAGTGAGACACAGGAAGTGAAGTGAGAGAAAGCACGAGAGAAGAAGCGAGAGTGAGGGAGAAGATGATGATGGAGTGAGATACAGGAAGTGAAGTGAAGAAAGCACGAGAGAAGCGAGAGTGAGGGAGAAGATGATGATGGAGTGAGATACAGGAAGTGAAGTGAGAGAAAGAAAGACTGAGAAAGTAAGTGATAGAGAGAGAGGATGTAGATGATGGAGCGAAATGGAGGGAGTGAGATGTATATATATAGATATATATATATATATAGATAGATAGATAGATAGAGAGAGAGAGAGATAGATATAGATAGATAGATAGATAGATAGATAGATAGATAGATAGATAGATAGATATAGATAGATAGATAGATAGATAGATAGATAGATAGATAGATAGATAGATAGATAGATAGATAGATAGATAGATAGATAGATAGATAGATAGATAGATAGATAGATAGATAGATAGATAGATAGATAGATAGATAGATAGATAGATAGATAGATAGATAGATAGATAGATAGATAGATAGATAGATAGATAGATAGATAGATAGATAGATAGATAGATAGATAGATAGATAGATAGATAGATAGATAGATAGATAGAAACTGAAGTGAGTGATAGAAAATTAGAGGGATAGTGACATATAGGAATACAGTCAGACAGAGGGGATTTGTGAGAGAGAGAGGAAGGCGGTGGAAGAGAGGGAACTTGAGATGAAGACGAAGACAACGGAATTATAAGAGTGTGACGGAGAGGCAGACAATGAATGTGTCGGTGAGGCTGATAATGAATGTTACGAAGAGGCAGACAATGAATGTGACGGTGAGGCTGACAATGAATGTTACGGAGAGGCTGACAATGAATGTGACGGAGAGGCAGACAATGAATGTGACGGAGAGGCAGACAAAGAATGTTAGGGAGAGGCTGACAATGAATGTTAGGGAGAGGCAGACAATGAATGTTACGGAGAGGCAGACAAAGAATGTTACGGAGAGGCAGACAATGAATGTGACGGAGAGGCTGACAATGAATGTTACGGAGAGGCAGACAAAGAATGTGACGGAGAGGCAGACAATGAATGTGACGGAGAGGCTTACAAAAAATGTTACGGAGAGGCTGACAAAGAATGTTACGGAGAGGCTGACAAAGAATGTGACGGAGCGAGCGAGCTGCTTAGTTCCTGTGTCCTGAACAGTCTTACATCAACTCTGTCTCCACACCACTCTGTACATTGCCACCTAGGACGGCTCAGAGTACATGTGCCCGTTCACGATTCGTTATATCTTGGTTTTTCTGTGTAACTATTCTGTCATGTTGCCGTTGTTTGTCTTTAAAAAGACGATAAACGACCGCGCGAAGAAACACGATATGAAAGGAGATATTCAGCACGTGAGTTGGACGCACCATAGCATGTAGCCAACAACCCAGGAAAAACTTCACGGCCGTTCGTGTGACCGAGACGATTATTGCTAGGGACAAATCCCAAATGTACTTATGTATATAAACACGGCTAGTTGATTTGAGTGGATTATAATGTGGCGATAATGTGACAGCTAACGAGTGACACACTCCGCGGGGACCCACAGATTAAGCATTAGTTCCCTACTAGCAATATGAAATGCGAGCCTCACACCATAAACGGCTGTGTGTGATAATAGTGCGACGGACGGATGTCGTAGAAGCGCCACTGCACAGCTTGCCTGATAATGCATCTGTTGTGTATCGATTCTTGTTAGTCTCTTTCAGCCACATGACCTCCCTCGCACACCCTTCAAAACAGCCCTAAAATGCTTCCTCTATTGCGACCCTAAATCTTTCTCTCTTCTCTGGCTGCATGTTCACTGGGGCCAGTCAGGTTGCCATAGCAACGGTCCTTGGTGGTGATCCATAAGAATGCAGAAGGTGGTCGTCAAGAGCGACAGGATGTAGATAGCTGGGACAACCCCAAACCGCTACCCCACCCCAGTCTATGAACACATGCCGTCCTCCTCGCTCCCTCCACCCCCCACCTACAGCAAGCGTCACCAGTCTGCCTACCTTATCTCTAGCACAGTGGCTTTCCCGCCAACAGTGTACTGCTGTATCTCGATAGTGCTCCTCCGCTCAATCCGCTACAGCCATCAATGCTTCCAATCATACAGCTTGAACACGCCGAGGCAGCCTGCTGTGATCATTGTGGGGTCTTACTTGATCATTCCTTGCCATCTAGGATAATGTTGTAATTGGAATGGCGCTGAAATCTTCTATGACAGTTATCTCGTCTGAAGATGCTGTTACCGGAGAGCATAATGTTGCATTCTTCACTGATAATATTGTACCCTCTTGTGATAACGCAGTGTCCATCTCTGATAATATAACAGCCTGTCCTGATAACGCTACATCCTTCTCTGATAATGCAACGTCCTTTTCTAATAATGTAGCGTCCTTCCCTGATAAAAGTTGCATCCTTCTCTAATAATGTAGCGTCCTTCCCTGATAAAGCTGCATCCTTCTCTGATAATGCAGCGTCCTTCCCTGATAAAGCTGCATCCTTCTCTGATAATGTAGCGTTCTTCACTGAAAAAGCTGCATCCTTCTCTGATAATGCAGGGTCCTTCCCTGATAAAGCTGCACCCTTCTCTGATAATGTAGCGTCCTACCCTGATAAAGCTGCATCCTTCTCTGATAATGCAGCGTCCTTCCCTGATAAAGCTGCATCCTTCTCTAATAATGTAGCGTCCTTTTCTGATAAAGCTGCATCCTTATTTGATAATGCAGCGTCCTTCCCTGATAAAGCTGCATCCTTCTCTGATATGCAGCGTCCTTACCCGATAAAGCTGCATTCTTCGCTGATTTTAGCCTCCTTCTCTAATAACGTTGGATTCTTGAATAATGTTGCAGCCTTCTGTTATAATCACATGGCCTTCAAATATTACCACGTAGCCTCGAGTGATTATGTTAGTGATATCTTAAGATAAAGATAATCTAGAAATGGAGCTGTATCCTGGTAAAATATTATGCATGACGTCATTTGCAGAACGAGTGTGAGCAATGTGAGCGCGATGAAATCTGCAGTGGGTAAGAATATAATCACTGTGTATACTCTGGCATCTGCAGTAGACAATGTATAGTCTTATAGTATGCTATGCCAGCTACAGAACGTAGAAGTATAATCAATGCGGATGTCATAGCGACTGCAATAGGTAAAATTCTATTGTGAGTGCAGTAGGTAAAAGTGTATGATCAGATTGAGTGTTATTATACCCATACAGTAGGTAATAGTCTCGTCAATGTGGATGTCGCGACACCTGCAGTAGGAGGAATTGTAGTCATTGTGGATGTTGGGCTGTACCAATGCTCAGATGGTATTGTGGATGGATGATCATGACATGTTTCCCTGTGACCACGGCATGGTTAGCAGTACACAAGAACACCATACATGAAGGCGACAATTTCTTAAGAACTTATACCAACCCCACGGACGGGTAATCCCGTGATCGGTGATGGAAGATGCAGTACACTTCCTGTGTCCTAAGCATTATCATCAGAACACTTGCAGCCAGTGGTTCTCAAACTCCAACACGCGGCACACACTTTTATGCTTACACCTATTTAGGCAGAGACATAAAAGCGCCCATATTAAGGCACCCACTTAAACGCGTATATATCTTTAGGCACACACATGAAAATCAGATTATGTGACACATATTGAGGCGCATACATTGTGTCAGTGTACGTCACATGGGGAGACCAGTAGTGATCAGCGGACACACTATCTAGCTTATGACGAGATGAGATGAAGCGAGAGCCCAGCGTGTATCCTCAACCACGCATCCATCGTGTGCCTAATCACACGATGATCCCGGACTGTCCCTCCAGCCTCTGCCGGGCTGCTGAGACAGATAAGCCCGCTGTTCTGAGCCTCATAGCAAGGGCAAAGAGACATGTGGTCAGGAGAATAAGTCAGCTAAGTGATGAGCTGGACATCAGACAGCAGTCTACCGCCAGCCCTCTCGTCCCCATCTCATCGAACAACCAACGCACAATTCTACCGCACCCCATGCACAAAAAACAGCCACCAACAATCGCCGCAAATCACTGCAGGTTGCCTGACAAGGTTTGTCGTTAAAAAGGCAATATAGCGTGGTATTGATTTGGGCGTATAGGCAGCCATAGCTGCCGTGTGAGGTGGGGTGGTCTGGGGAGAGCATGGCGGTTGCGGTGTGGTTTGGACGGGGAGACCGACACAGAGGAGCATCCCACTGGTGGACCGATGACGCGATGGCAGAGCGGGGGTGTTAGGGATGAAATGACAGACAATTATTCCTACATAGATTCCGTCGATTAGGAGGCCAAATAATAAGCGTATGCTTACATTGTCAACTCATGACAATAGCATCGCCTTTTTGTGGCTCTGTGGAGAACTGCACTATCTCTCACACTTACTCATTCTCTCTCGCTCTCTCTCGCTCCCTCACTCATTCTCAGTCTCTCTTGTTCTTGGACATTCTCTCTCTCACTCTCTCTCTTTCGATCAATCTCCCTCTTTCTATCTATCTCTTTCTGGCCTTCACTCTATTTATATTTCTCTCATTCTCTCGTTCTTTCTCTCTGTCTCTCTCCATCTCTGTCTCTCCCTCTGTCTCTCTCCATCTCTCTCTGTCTCTCTCTCTGTCTCTCTCTGTCTCTCTCTGTCTCTCTGTCTGTCTCTCTCTCTCTCTCTCTCTCTCTCTGTCTGTCTCCTCTCTCTCTCTCTCTCCTCTCTCTCTCTCTATCTATCACTCTCTCTCTCCTCTCTCTCTCTCTCTCTCTCTCTCTCTCTCTCTCTCTCTCTCTCTCTCTCTCTGTCTGTCTGTCTGTCTCTCTCTCTCCATCTCTATATGTCTCTCTATCTATCTCTGTTTCTCTCTGTCTCTCTGTCTCTGTCTCTCTCTCTCTCTCTGTCTGTCTGTCTGTCTCTCTCTCTCTCGTTCTCTCTCTCTCCCCCTCTTTGTCCGTCTGTCCGTCTGTCAGTCAGTCAGTCTCTCTCTCTCTCTCTCTCTCTCTCTCTCTCAGATCACCGTTAAATGGTTACCATTCCCCCTAGTTGATAAGATACAATGCAGTCAGTGAAGCCAATCCATTTAGAACAACACGTTACTGAAAGGAACCGAACAGTCACGTATCCGAGGCTCCGGCAAGCACGCAAAGACTTCATATATCACACGGACACAAGTCATAAATCGCCCTAGTTCGCTTGCAGACTGGGATCATATGTTTTTAACATCTACTTTTGTCTTCGGTCGAAGTAAATCATACGTTTTTTTCTGTGCTTGACACTTTAACAACGGCACATCATATAGACATTCAGATTCCGGGTTCTACATCACCCAGTGGTCTATCAGGCATACATAATGCAGTCAAACTGTTTCTACTCCAAACTGACGAATTGCCAACTGTGACATTATTTGTTGGCTACAACTTGGTGAGTGAGTGTAGGAGTTAGTACGGGATGTGTATGTACAGTTGTGATTATCGGCTTCTGCACCCAAGCAACAATAAGAACCCACAACCTGCGAATGATCGAGCCAAACACTCTAAGAGCGAACACACACAGCATATATGGACAGTCCAGATATTGAGATAACATTACGACACTAATGGCAATCATTCATCGATCTGAAGCCGACATAGAGGGCCCACTTCAATCTCGTTAAGTGACAAAATAATCAACATTGCTCAACAGAGAAGAGCACTTGGATGAAGCTGTGATCTATAGATGAACGCCCTGGCACTTCACGCGCCAAATCCAGTCAACTATTTCCCGCTTAGGCGTAAAAAGCCAACAACATTATTGGAATTAAGTAAGTAATATACATTGTTTTTGCTTAAACCTAGGGTCATTTTGTGTTCAACAAATATAAATGTATAAAGAGACCTCTAAAAATATCGACCCCTCTTGCCCACCCATTACCCCACCGCAATAAACACTCCAACTTGTATCTTCTTATTGAAAGTTGCAGACGTGTTCACCCCACTCATAATACCCGAGCGTACAGCATATTCCGCGCCACTACCTGTCATCGGTGCAGCGAGAACGAGGTCAACCAGTTTCAAGATTATATACCCAAATTAATCGACTACGATGGACTAAGAGTCACAGGCTGGACATAATCGTTATTGACGGGGTTTGTTGTGATATTAGTGTTATATAATCGCTGTGAAAGTAGACTGTACTTTCTCGACACTGGTCGTGTGTAATTGGCGCGATAGCGGGCCTGCTGCCTGGCTGTTTGGGGGGTGTATAAAATGGAATTAGTCTGGAATGGATGCGACGCTTGGGGATAGCCGTCCAACGAGGGAATGTAGACAAGCAGCCAGTGGGTCATCCATCTGGCAGCCAGTGGGTCATCCATCTGGTAGCCAGTGGGTCTTCCATCTGGCAGCCAGTGGGTCATCCATCTGGCAGCCAGTAGTCATGTATCTGGTAGCCAGTGGTCATGTATTTGGCAGCCAGTGGGTCATCCATCTGGCAGCCAGTAGTCATGTATCTGGCAGCCAGTGGGTCATCCATCTGGCAGCCAGTTGGTCATCCATCTGGTAGCCAGTGGGTCATCCATCTGGCAGCCAGTGGGTCATCCATCTGGCAGCCAGTAGTCATGTATCTGGCAGCCAGTGGTCATGTATTTGGCAGCCAGTGGGTCATCCATCTGGCAGCCAGTAGTCATGTATCTGGCAGCCAGTGGTCATGTATCTGGCAGCCAGTGGGTCATCCATCTGGCAGCCAGTAGTCATGTATCTGGCAGCCAGTGGTCGGGGCTGAGGCCGCCTGCAATAGACCTTGTTGGCAATAGTCGGTCATGCAATGTGGGTAAGCGCCTCGACACATCGATCTCGGCTACATGAAGCCTTATTCGGTCTCCCGCTCCCTCACCCTGCCTCTACACTAAATCAGTAGACCTTGTTGGGCTGGCTCTATTTGGACAACCTTGCGATTGTCGCACTTATCTCTCGTGGATTCTGAGCAGCTACTGGCGTTATCATACATGTGTCGTCATGAACACGTGAGGCTATACGCGTGACCACCAGGGTAGCTTGTCATGATGAGACGAGAATTGGATCAGAGGAGAAGCATTGATTCCACGCCGAGAACGGCTTCTATCATGTTGTTCACGTAACATGCAGGGGAAGATGGAGATGTTCTGAGGGTCACAGCTCACGCACAAACACGTAAATACAACTGTACACCAAATATGCAAGCTAAATACATGACTGGACCCTACACATTCGCCATTGTGCTTGAATCATCTGCTTGTATATATACACTCAGGAAGTACTTTTTAACGCTGTGACACACGAGCCTTAATGCGCACCTTTACTTCACCTGTGACACACGAGCCTTAATGCACACCTTTACTTCACCTGTGACACAGATGCCTTAATGCACACCTTTACTTCGCCTGTGACACAGATGCCTTAATGCGCACCTTTACTTCGCCTGTGACACAGATGCCTTAATGCACACCTTTACTTCACCTGTGACACAGATGCCTTAATGCACACCTTTACTTCACCTGTGACACAGATGCCTTAATGCACACCTTTACTTCGCCTGTGACACAGATGCCTTAATGCGCACCTTTACTTCGCCTGTGACACAGATGCCTTAATGCGCACCTTTACTTCGCCTGTGACACAGATGCCTTAATGCACACCTTTACTTCACCTGTGACACAGATGCCTTAATGCACACCTTTACTTCACCTGTGACACAGATGCCTTAATGCACACCTTTACTTCACCTGTGACACAGATGCCTTAATGCACACCTTTACTTCGCCTGTGACACAGATGCCTTAATGCACACCTTTACTTCGCCTGTGACACAGATGCCTTAATGCACACCTTTACTTCGTCTGTGACACAGATGCCTTAATGCACACCTTTACTTCACCTGTGACACAGATGCCTTAATGCACACCTTTACTTCGCCTTAACAACCGAAACAATATGCACTCAAAGCGAAATAGAAAATTCATATTCTCAAGTGAAAATTATCTACTGACATAAGTTCCCCAAATGTCAATGGAACCAGCTATATAAGTCGATTAGATCGCTGCCATTTGATAAGGAAATTGGTCACCGTGTACAGGGTGGATACAATATAGTTTATCTGTGAAACAGCTATAGGCCTCTACAGCAGGTCAAGTTGCTGGTGACACAGTAAATATAACAACCCTTACATCTGAAATGTCCTTGTCGGGGTCCTCACTAGCACATAGTACCGCATGCTGTGTTATTGCCTGCCATATGGTTACGTGTTATTGTTGTAGCAAACACAAAGCTGTTATCTGACTTCAGACAACATATTCCCATCAGCAACTTCTGTATAAGCCATCCTGCTCTACAGAAATTAACACACACACAGGCAAACACATACAAACGCTAACTCACTCACTCACTCACTCACTCACTCACTCACTCACTCACTCACTCACTCACTCACTCACTCACTCACTCACTCACTCACTCACTCACTCACTCACTCACTCACTCACCACTCACTCACCCACCACTCACGCACGCACTCATTCACTCACTCACTCACTCACTCGCTCACTCACGCACTCACTCACTCACACATACACACACACACACACACACACACACACACACACACACGCACGCATCAATCACTACTTCACATGTCGAAGCTACCGATAAGTGACTAAGACAGTACGATTATCACCACGCCACCCTACAGACACTACGCCTCTAGCCGCTGACCAGAGGGGAAGACCCCATCCTCGCGGCCTCTCCCAGCCAGCTTCACCCAGCGAGATGCCTCTACGGATGAGAGCGCCTCTAGAACGCAAACACCTGGTCATTCAGAGACTTCAAGGAAAAGCGGACCATGCTAACAGGCGAGACTCTCAATACACATAATTAGCTGAGCACCTATCAGGCCAGACATTGTTGACCCAATCGGTCAAAGCCCGGTCAGGTATCGTCGGGCTAAATAAGTCCCCTTGATTAATGTCGATCGTTTTCGCCGCTAACTCCCCGTAAGTAACAAATGATCTCGTTCTTGATGTTCGCTTATGTACCTCTATTACCGTAATACCTGCTGACCTCCTCCTCATCACGCCTTGACGCCCCGTCATCGATGAAAAGTACACATTCGAACTAGAGTGTGAACTGTAAGTTAAATGCCAATGACGTTTGCACCAAAGAGAAGTCAGTTGATATTTGGTGAACCGGGCAAATACTTCTGTTTACGTTAAGTAACGAAAGCAGTAGAATGCGTTCGAACATAAGCTGGAAGTAGGCTGTCCAACACCTAAGTACACATCGTGACCAAGGTGCTAGCGCCGCTCGTTATAACTAATCAACCAAGCGAGTACTCCGTCGTTTCTTCGTGAACCGTCGCTAGTACCAAGCCCCACAAATGACGTCGTTCGCCACGGACGCCTCTGTCAATCACACCGCTGTTGACGCCTGAGCATCACAGGTCGTACCTATAAATCTGAAAACTACAAGCTTCCATGGCAGGTGACAGACAGAAGAAGCAGCCGTTCCACGGACTGTAAATAGTGCTTCGACTGTAAACCCGCTGGTTCTGTAAGAAAGGAAGCCCTTATTTTGGAACAGACCAGTCAATCTGCGTGGCATATCCGACACTAAACTCGTCATGAGGAGTCGCCGGTAAACACCTGCCGGTACTATAGTCACAGGTAAGTCTGCCCAGCTCCCTGGGGTCACGGTTGACCAGGTATGAAGTTATGAAGCCTAGATGACCTCCCTCACCTTGTCCTCCTGTTGATTCGATGCCAATAACCTCCAAGCACACATTGATCCTCTCCGGCACATGTGACGCACCGGAAATGGCCCGTTCAATTCTCAGGACTGATTACGTCATCATAATTTTACCACCGAAAAGCTGCTCGTCAAGTCAGCTATTCAGGGAATACAAGCAAACTCGAGGCCGCGTAGGTGGACACGATGTGAAAGGACCTCCCCTAGTACTTCCGGTCATTGAAGGAGGTGATTTGTTTGTAGATATCTCGATATCTGTAGGTGTGGGGTTTCATTGCTTCATTCAGTCGTGGAATAATAAATAATGATTGTGCCACCAAGCATGATACCACACACGACTACTCTCCTGAATGCTGTGCCTAATAGAACGCGTAATGTCAATTCACCAACATACAAAGAGTAATATTAGCTGGATTACAGATAATGCGAGCTCGATGTTCATACCAGCCAGTTGTTAGAAGACGAAGAGGTACCAGGCAGGAGTCTTAACGTTCACAGAAAGTTCGCTTCTTGGTATCGATACATTTCTGTGTGGACGGCAGGAGAAGGGCATTGTATATAAACATGTATGAGATATGATTCTGTGGATAGTACATTCCGATGTACGGGTGGTCAGTAGGGTTGACCAGATGAAATGGCACGCATTGTAAGCTTATTCCAGGACATAAGCGCTCAGTACATGTAGTGACATGAGTGGTCAGATTTTGGGCAGTGCTAGTGACATGAGTGGTCAGATTTTGATCAGTGCTAGTGACATGAGTGGTCAGATTTTGGGCAGTGCTAGTGACATGAGTGGTCAGATTTTGATCAGTGCTAGTGACATGAGTGGTCAGATTTTGGGCAGTGCAAGTGACATGAGTGGTCAGATTTTGATCAGTGCTAGTGACATGAGTGGTCAGATTTTGGGCAGTGCTAATGACATGAGTGGTCAGATTTTGGGCAGTGCTAGTGACATGAGTGGTTTTGATCAGTGCTTGACATGGTGGTCAGGGCAGTGCTAATGACATGAGTGGTCATGAGTGGTCAGATTTTAGGCAGTGCAAGTGACATGAGTGGTCAGATTTTGGACAGTGCTAGTGACATGAGTGGCCCGATTTTGGCCAGTGCTAGTGACATGAGTGGTCATAATTGGTGTGGATTCTAATGATGCTATTGTTCTATGAATTTACATGATGAATCGATTGTGGTGATGACTGTGCCACATAATAGAGACAAACTTCTTAAACACCCAAACGTTTTGAGATCGACTGAATTCTAACGCATCATGTGAACAGGTGAATGATACATCGTAAACCCATGGGAGAGACATCAAATGAACAATGGCATCAGCTTACTACACATGAACAATGACAACATGTGACATAAATTGAACAATGTCATCACCTGACATCAGGTGAGCAATGACATCATGTGACATCAATCAATGACATCATGTGACATCAATGACATCACGTGATATCAACTGACCGATGACATCAAATGTTAACAACTTTTGATACAAGTTGCTCCAAATTTTAATTTTAAAACTGAAATTATTCGACAGTCTACATGTTATAAGTTGATCATATGCAGAAACAGCCAGACACGACACGAGCCACTTGCCCTTCAAATCGAGACTACAACATCAATCTAGATAACTCAGATAGCTCATCGCACTTGAGATAACATACGAACCACGGCTGACTCACCGACTGCCAGTAAACCACAACTTCACGACAAATTCCACTAACAAATTGCACAATTGGACTTGTCTACGCGTAGGGCCATAGTATTTCAACCACGTGGATGGGGCTATCATAGTCCGTGTCACGTGATGAGCTACATCTCGTCAACATATCCCGTGACGCTGACTGCCAAAGTCAACTGAGCTCCGTGTGTTCGTCCCCCACCCAACTCAATGTATCCAGGGTTTGGACTGGTCACGGGATGGACTGTCAACAGCCGCTTCTCGGAACCGATCTAGCGATTTCACCGAGGAGGAACCCTTTGCCACGCTTCAGCGAGGTCTACTGACCCATTTATGCGCCAAGTGGAACAAAACAGGAAGAAGGCGAGCCCTATTTGGTAGTGACACTTCCTTGTCGCGACAAGTCGCATTACAAGAAGAGCAACATATACTCCGCTCTCTCTGGTTAACTGAGAACTCGCCCACGACAAACGAGCTTCAGTTGGCGAGTTCCAATTGAGAATGTCATCATGTGTCTGTTTCATACAGGTAGCAAAATCGTTATCTGTTTAATGGGCTGATCTATTTCGGTCATAGAGGTAACGGGTACGAATTGCCTCTTGTAGAGTTGCAGGAATCAGCTGTCTATTAGTTCATAGGTGGCGATGTCCATGCTCTGCTGCCCTCTGGCGGGTACTGGACCTCAATGGCCTTCATGTAACATAGAATCTTGTTTCTCCTGTATCTGCTGCTAACTCAAGACTCATGGAGATGCAGCGAAACGTGAACCCAATTCAAGAGATGGTCCACGGCACATAATCAATGAACGTACTGCTATCCTAGGTGTTATGCGCTGAGATCTCGCGTCGTTGTGAGATCTCGCCTATTGATGCAGGCTGCATGCAGATTACCCGGTAGGCACAGAAAAGCACTACAATTAACGCGAAGTGAAGGATGGCTTGGGTAGCGCGATCACATTCTAAATAGACGTTGCTACTGCTGCTGCTGCTGCTGACTAGGGAAGGATAGGTAGGAGTAATTGTGTCAGTGTATGCGAGTGTGACGGCAGTGGACTAACATGAATCATGATTGTCACTGGATTCATTGTGAAGCTAATATAGGTCAGGTGGTTAAACAAGGGTCTACTTCCTCAGACTAGAGCACTCACCTACGCTCTATTCCAAATACCAAGTTCCCAGCATACGCACCATCACTCCACCATTCTCGCCACACCACTACCAGAGAGGAAGTCCATGGTAGCCGAGATAATCTGAGGGAGACCATGCGATCGACAGCATTGTAAATATATGCAATTGTATCTGTGCAATGTACTCAATAACTGTCGGTGGTCGACTGGCGGTATGCGATGATCCGCCGGGTTCAAGGTATCCATAGCCAACCGGGTCCGCATTGCTGGGGCGTCTTGGGAAGCCTGTTTAGGATTTAGTATCACGTAACGTTATGGGAATAGACGAAAGAATAGTGTCAGCTGCATGCGTCAATTGGCGTTTGGCAGCGCTTCCTACACTGAATGGGTGAGTATGATCACTAAGGTTGCAGTGAATATGAAGTCTGTCAGTCTAGAGGTCATGTCTAGCGATACCTCGGTCCAGTTAATAAAGGCTTCCGTCATCACATTATCCCCTGGCATTATAAGATATACCGGGTCTCGCCTCTTCCTAGCCTTTGATTCGATGACGTCACTTCAAACCTTCAGCTTACGAGGACACATGGTCTATTGCTGATATGATGCTGTACTTTTTTTAAGGAAAATCTAGTCCAACCGCAAAACGCGTAATTAAGATAGGAAATAAATAACTCAAACCTCTATTACTTTACCCAACCTCAACCCCCTTACCTGAGCCTCCTTTACCTCTGCCTCCCTACCTCAGCATCCCTGACTTAGACTTCCTACCTCAGCCTCCTTACCTCAGCCTCCTTACCTCAACCTCCTTAAATAAGCCTCCGTACATAAGCATCCTTAATCTCTGCCTCCTTACCTCAGCCACCCTACCTCAGCTTCCATAAATTAGTCTACCTACATAAGCATCCTTAATCTCTGCCTCCCTTACCCTAGCCTCCCTGACTCAGCCTACCTGACTCACCCTCCCTGACTCAGCCTCTCTACCTCAGCCTCCCTACATCAGTTTCCCTACCTCAGCCTCTTACCTCAGCCACCCTACCTCAGTCTCCCTACCTCAGTCTCCCTACCTCAGCCTCCCTACCTCAGCTTCCCTGCCTCAGCCTCCCTGACTCAGTCTCTCTACCTAAACCTCCCTACCTCAGCCTCCCTACCTCAGTTTCCCACCTCAGCCTCTCTACCCCAGCCTCTCTACCTCAGTCTCCCTACCTCAGCCTCCCTGAATCAGCCTCCCGACCTCAGCCTCACTACCTCAGTCTCCCTACCTCAGTCTCCCGACCTCAGCCTCTCTGACTCGGCCTCCCTACCTCAGCCTCTCTGATTCAGCCTCCTTAAATTAGCCTACCTACCTCAGCCTCTCTGCCTCAGCCTCTCTGTCTCAGCCTCTCTGTCTCAGCCTCTCTGTCTCATCCTCCCTACCTCAGCCTCTCTGTCTCATACTCCCTACCTCGGCCTCTCTGTCTCAGCCTCTCTGTCTCAGCCTTTCTGCCTAACCCTTCCTACCTCGGCCTCTCTGTCTCAGCCTCCCTGTCTCAGTCTCCCTACCTCAGCCTCTCTGTCTCACCCTCACTGCCGCATCATCCTTGCTTTTGGATCGCCTTTCGGCCAGTAACTCTGTTACTCACAGAGAGCTTTATGACCACATCACAATAAGACAATGGCCTTGTTGCAACCGGCTGTATATTATTCACATCCTAAACAACAGTAATGATAATGCAATCGGAGCGAGTAATGGAGCATATGTCATCATTTTTACCAATTCCCAATTTCAAGGCTAATTGTTCTCTGTGATCGCCCAGGATAACAAGCCCCTACCTGGCGACCCACCTGACTCAACAGTCCGGCACACAGTAACAATGCCGCCGCTGGCTGTGTGTGTCTCTTCACGGTTTCAGAGCAAACAGCAGCCTCCCAATACCATACACCTAATGAAGAAGCCATACACCCGGGCTGGGCCCCGGTGTTGTCCCAAATTGTTCCTGTTCAACTACATCACAGCAGTGTAAACTTATTTCTATGAAGTCGTTTAACGATGTGATTTAACACTAATCTTAAAACTACAAGTGCGCTGACGGGCTGGGTTGCTAATCAGCCGGATATCAGGTGATGTTTGGGGTGATACAGGGCTACTCAGCAGCGTGAGAGTCAAGGTGAAGCGATTTAAAGAGGTCCAATAAGAGGTCCGATGATCTGAAGGTATACATACTTAATGAATAAACGATCCACACTGCGGTATGAAAGGAAGTCTCGTTGAAGCTGATGACCTGACCACAGGTAGATTTACTTTGATGATGAATTCGCATGTAGCTCACAGGAGGCGCTACTGTCAAATCTTCGACAGCACTGCTGTGGTAATGACCGTAGTTTGCGAATGTTTATGATCTCTGTGGTCTTCAGAACAGCTCAATAAAGTTACGGAGAGAGTAGAAATACCCGATGAGGACGACATGGTCGACATTGGGGTTATAACGTCGTGCAGGGAGGTAGAGTATGAGGCAGTATCAAGTGATTGTTTGACTGTTACAGGATGCACGTACCCTGCCCAACAATGCTCTGCAATAATGATTCACACTACACTATAAAGAAGTCTACCCGCCTGCATACAGCATTATCTGGTAGAGAATGGGGAGCATACGGAGCGTGACCACGAAGTTGGTCATGTTATTGTCAATCTGTCTGACACCTTTACGCAGGAGGACTACGACATTCATACGAGGAGTAATCAGAATTATGACAAAACCTCACCATTCAGATGATAGGTGGTGGGATGGTACGAGCTGCAGCTGCTGCTGCTGAGAACACTGATGGTGATGAGTATGGTGATGCCGCGGAATACAATGACGATGATGTTGTTGGCCCTGTTACCGATGGAAGCCTTGTGCCTTGCTACCCCTTCCCCTCCCCGTTACCCGTCAACAGCATCCCCTCCCCCTCCCCGTTACCCTCCTCACCCCCTCCCCCTCCTCGTGCCCTGTCCCCCACCCCCTCCCCGTTACCCTCCCCACCCCTCCCCCTCCTCGTGCCTTTTCCGCCACCCCTCCCCCTCCCCGTTACCCTCCCCACCCCTCCCCCTTACCCTCCCCTCCTCGCGCCCCTTCCTTCTCCTCATTGCGTGCACACGAAGTTCCCGGAACCTTATTCTCAATCCTTCCCAATACCATTGACGACCGTAAAGAGTATCATTTTGGATCTCTAGATACCAGAAGAATCAAACTAGTATTCCCAGAAAGTAAGGTTGTGGTGGTGCTTAGTATCGGATGTCGGTCAGGTATCTTGTACCATGTTACCTGAGTAAATGACAGAGAACCGATGCTAGGTGATACAGTCTGTACAACGCAAACAACACGGAAGTGGTTTTAAATCCGATACCGACCGGTATCAATCTCCGCGTCAACAGCATCACACGTCCTGGCCGCCTAGCCCCAACCCCACTACCTTACCCCCTTGTGCTCCGCACGCTCGGTCAAACGCCTTAAGCGCAAGGTCTTTTAAAGCTGCCTGATGACAACCCAGGAAGCTGGGATTACTGACTTCTGTCAGCCTTCCCACAAATTCCAGCTTAGAATCGGCTCGCCACTTCCCCCAAGCCAATTACGATGACCACCCATTCGACTGGCCTTCGTTTGACATGGATGTAAGCTCTCTGGTACCCTCTTGATGTTCCGGTGCCGCTTCACATTCATTCTTACAGGTACAATTAATCAGTTGTCATGGCGCTTTCTGAGCGTTTCTGTAATAACCCTGACATTGGTCAGCCAAAACAATTTCGAGATCGTCAAATATGTTAGTTAGAATTCCTGATCTTCCCAATCTGTGCAAACCACGAAGTAGGGAACTAATGCAACTGAGGTGTTTTACTAACGGCCAGTCGTAATCTGGATTGGCGGTAAGTACAGGTAAGTATGATATACTCGGAGACCGACGCCACGTATATTTGCACTGCAGGTTAAGGCTGAATTGTTGATATTTATGTGGGTAGAGCAGGGTTGTCTTCAGACGGTAACCTCGTGAACAGCTGTATTGGGTGCCTTGTGTTCTGTTGAGATACAAAAGACCTTCACAAAGTCTCGATCGAATTTACATTACCAGTATGAAGCAGGTGAAAAATACCACCCCCCCCCCAACACCCCCCCCCCCCCCCCCCCCTCCCCTATTTATCTCGCTACTCCAACAGGCCCGATATTAAAGATAGGACACAGCGATTGGGTCCTGGGGCAGGCATTGTTGTCAGAATAGATGTGGCCCAGTAAATGGGTCTGTGACCCCACCACCTCTTATCCAGCCTCAGCAGCCGCCCTATATGAGATGCTACTGTAGCCGTGCATTGCCCGGATTCCAGCTAGCCAATATGACATAGAGAGGGGCTGCTTGGCAAATGATGAAGGGAGGTGGCCGAGCTGGGAGGCTGCGGGGGCCTCTTTAACAGGCTCCTCTGTTGACTTCGCCATTATCAGTTTTTGTTTGCCAGAAGCCCGGTAATGGCCGGTGTAAAACGGAAGATCGTGATCATTCAGACAGTGGTCTTATTAATGTTGTTGCGCAATCGAGGTCGCTGAAGACACTGTGCGTACAGTAATGATATGTTACGACATTAAAGCTATGACGCGGGAGATGCTGAAGTAGGGGTGCCTCATGTCTGAAGTAGGGGTGCCTCATGTCTGAAGTAGGGGTGCCTCATGTCTGAAGAGGGGTGCCTCATGTCTGCGTAGGGGTGCCTCATGTCTGAAGTAGGGGTGCCTCATATCTGAGTAGGGGTGCCTCATGTCTGAAGTAGGGGTGCCTCATGTCTGAAGTAGGGGTGCCTCATGTCTGAAGTAGGGGTGCCTCATGTCTGAAGTAGGGGTGCCTCATATCTGAGTATCGTTAATAACCATGTGCTTAGTGTGTCTCCGCTTACACAAGAGAAAAATTCTAAATGTTAATCAGAAAAGATTACAGGAAGCCATTGTTGAGTCGAAGTGTAGAGTGCTTTTTGTGATGGTTCCTATGGCGGTACAACCTGACAGGGATGATCAGCAGGTGGCTATAGTGTCTGGCTGGTGTCTGTGTGGTGTAATGCTGTGGTGTCTGGGTGGTGCCTGTGTGATGTAATGCTGTGGTGTCTGGGTGGTGTATGTGTGATGTAATGCTGTGGTGTCTTTGTGGTGTATGTGGGGTGTAATGCTGTGGTGTCTGGGTGGTGTCTGTGTGATGTAATGATGTGGTGTCTGGGTGGTATCTCTGTGATGTAAGGCTGTGGTGTCTAACCCCAACACGAACACGTCTACCCCAACAGCATCTCACCCCCAACACGAACACGTCTACCTCAACAGCATCCTACCCCCCACCAGCTTCAACACACACAAACACTAACCTTGAGTGTCTCGTAGAGTCGGATGATGTTTGGATGTCTCACTTTGGCCATGATGCCTGCTTCGCGGTGCAAATTCGACCGCACATACTCGTCTTTGATTTTACGGGTATCTATAACTTTAATTGCCACCTGAAACAATCAACACATATCACAAGTTAGTATGCCCCGCTGATCAAAGACATTGATTAGCAATAAGCAGGTGCCCGCTAAAAGGGGTTGAAAGCAACAACAAAGAAAGAGGCTAAGCTAAGGTGGTCTAACACAAGTTAAATTGTCATCGCTAAGCAATATACTTCGTCCACATAAGGTGGTGAATTTCAGTCATCCACAGCAATTAGGTCCATGAGATGATGCCCGAGTGACGACCTGCGTACGTGACAGCGTCTCACAGGTAGACGACGTGAATCTGAGCGGCGCCTTCTGGGAAATAATACTAAGACTGCGAGTACGTTCCTATTATATCTTCTCCAGTTCCCAGTGCTAACATACAATGCGGTCTTTCATCATATAAGGGTGAATATTTATAAGTTATCCGTTACAAAATGACGTAGTGGTCTGTTGCTTAGTGTGATGCTTATGACAATGTAACGACCCGGCGGTGTAGATGTGATGCTACTACGACAGGACATTATTGACGTAGTATTATATGACCGACACGGCGTTTATCCAAGCAGAGCAATGGGCGTAATCAATTCAACGTCTGGTCTAATATGATGGGACTTACACAGACGTGTGCAGTACGATATACAGTGCATAGTGGCGCATGAAAGATGGTAAGCTTGCTACAGAACGATGTTCCTTTTTAATCTGTCGGGTATCACCGGCTTGTCAAAACTACTACTGGACTGGACTGGACGTGACTTCACTGGACTGCACAGGACTGGACTAGACTAGATGAATTAGAACAGAAAGGAATCGAATATACCGGGTGTTTATAAAGGCCGCATTTCCATGGATCAACATAACATCAGATTGATCATAGCTTGTCGCATATAGCAGAGATACGCTGGCGAACATTCACCTCACTCACGCGGGGTAATGAGTAGCCCAATCAGAGAGTGCTACTTGTACTCATGAAGGGGAGAGGTGAATCGAATATGGTCGAAGCGCCAGGCAAAAACAACAGCGTTATTCACCAACAATACAGTCGCCATAGAAGGTATAAAACCATTGTTGACTTTTTCCTTCGGCCACGGGCCAACTAAGCCAGTATGATGCGCACGTCGTTCCCAGCTGTGACGTCACTGGCTTGTATCAGCGATAAGGGAGGCAAAATATCCTCTAATATCGCGATTATGCACATTTCTACGACTGTCTTCAGGATAGGTAATTAGTCTTATGGTTGACGTCATAGAAAGACAGGAGACAGCGTGTATTGTGACAGCGTGTATTGTGACAGCGTGTGACAGCGTGTATTGTGACAGCGTGTATTGAGACAGCGTGTATTGTGACAGCGTTTATTGTGACAGCGTTTATTGAGACATCGTGTATTGTGACAGCGTTTATTGTGACAGCGTTTATTGAGACAGCTAGTATTGTGACAGCGTGTATTGTGACAGCGTGTATTGCCACGGTCACTTGTGGCGCGGGTTTATATGTGCGTTCCTCTACGTGAGAGAGATCGTGACCCGACGCTCATATACACCCTACCCCCCACCCCCCCGACCCCCTGCCCCTGACTCCCGACCCTACTCCGCACACACAAACATATGATCCCATACACAGTCAGTACACACCGTGAATAAGCTGTCATATACCCATCCACTAACAAGTATATAAACCACCGTGCCCACCGACCTTATCGGTCAATCTACACTCGTTTATCGATAATCCCAATGTAATTAACAAAACACTGATAACAAGACGAGAGCTGTTGCATATCATATCATAAGAGTCATGGTATTAACTGTCTGCACAGGCCGGGCCCCGGCCACCGACCGCTGCCAACCAACGCGACGACTCGTCTTCACGTCTCTACCCGCTAATCAACAGAACTCATGCTTAACTTCATCAAGATTTCATGACATGCCAGACGGGATTTGGTATACGATTTAGCGAGGCTGGTTAAGCGTAAGATCGAGTCATCTGGGTGTATTGGTATGTAGCGGATGTCTGTGCAGCACCCCCCCCCCCCCCCCCCCCCCCCCGCCCCCAGCACTCCAGCTGCTTCGCGTGTATATCTGCTTATATCATTGTTTGTATACAAGGATGTATTGCTGGCACCCCTCGTTAGGCTCACCCCAACCACGCCCCCCCCCCCGTCTCGCTTGAAATGATTGTGGGATGATCTGATACAATAATACACGTGGGAAGGTTCATTAGGGAAGTCGGGAAATATCCCATGCTTAACCAGGGGTTAACAAGCGACGTGAAGTGGTTGTGTACAAGAAGCGGCGTGGTTATGTACCCGGTGTCTTCCACTAGACTAGGAATCCGCCCGTAAAGGTTGTGTGTACCAATTCGATGGCATTATCAAAACAGAGTAAACTGTCTAGTTTTTGTCTCCATGAGATGATGGTCGTGGCAGACTGGCCAGCCCCGGGCCAGCAGACCGGGCCAGCAGACCGGGCGTTTCATTATTCTATATCACGCCCGACTTGAAAGGGGCAAGGTTTGTGTTGCCTGGCCGCGGCGTCGGATGCGAGCTGCAGGGTAGGGGAGGCTAAGGTAATTAAGGAGGTGAAAGGCCGGTAAACAGACACTTGTGTACAACAACGACGCCCAGTGTACATCAAAGGGACGTGAACTGGACTGGACAAGGACCATACCTGACTCTGATGCCGACAGATGCAAATAGTGTGCCGCCTCTTAATAGATGAGCGGGTTCTCATGATGTAACTCTCTGGGTTCCTGCGAGAGCTCAATCTAAGAAGTCTGTATCGGGAAGGTTCTATGAGTGGGGTTGTCTCTGGGGTGGGTGGGGTGAGGGGGTCAGGAGAATGTAGCCCACCCAGTTGGTGAGGCATTCGTGTCAATTGAACTCAATATGCAACTCGCATTCGGCAAGCACTAACTCTATGCGTATACTAATTAGGCCAAAGAGCCCCATATACACCCTTATGTGGTAACGTCCGTCGGGACAAGGCTCAAGCAGAGATCATATCTCGCTCCATTCTGGTTTTGGGTGCTAATAGAATTGTTGTGTCTCACGGGGGAGCCAATTGGGGCACACGTCACTTGTTATAAGCCTGAGTCGTAAGCAGTGCGGCAACTGTCCCCGCCACAGTAATGGCCGATGAAGCGAGCGGTCACAACTCCCTTAAGTCTCGCGCCTTATCAGCGGACATACGCGGACAAATTGGCACGAAGTGGTTGCCTAATCGGAATGAGTCGGATCGGGTTAGCCAGATCGGGACAGCTGCTGCATCTGGCGGGCTTCACCCGTTGCCAGAGCAACTAGTCATTAGTGAGTGAGGAGCTAGAGCGGGTGACAAGAGCCCCCATTTGATCCGTCTTCGGGAGGATGAGTCACTGGGAAGGTCCCAGCAGTGCTTGAAATCATTGGATTGATTATTGAATATGAATAATGCTGTCCTTTATATATCTGAGGTATATTCAATTATTATTCCATCAACTGTTTAATATGTAAATTCTTAAATGGCACAATATAACATCTTGCTCAAAATCACAACTTGACGCAAAACGGAAGTCTCGCTTGATTGCTCTTTTCATTCGCTTACAGACATCAAATCCACCCACTTCGCTGTTTAGTTAGTCGGGAACTAATAAGAAACCCAGATAGTCTGGCCGTCACTTTAGATTCCTTAAATACGTCTTAAGATTGTTGTTTATATATAACACTAGGCGGCGAGGCGAGGCGCGAAAGACGGGTCAGTGACAACCGTTAGATGCTCCATCAGCTGCTGCTGCTGCTGCTGCTGCTGCTGCAGACGACGAGGCTCTCTTTCAGTATGGCCTCTCGCCCATGAATCAAGTCGTCGATTACTACCATGTATAATGTATAAGGTAGTAGTTGGGGCAGACCTACAGGGAGATTCGTCCGAGCTGTCAGCTGGCTGCAATAGAAACAACAAGGAGACGTCTCTAATGAAGTTAAGAGCGTAGAAGTCCTCTAGTATTGGGGCAGCAGACTGAGTGGGGTCGCTGGAGACTCCACCGGCTACTTACTCAATCAGCACTGAAATGCTGTCAACATATGTAATTGTCATCGTCATTGTGGTCCGATTAGCACCGTGCATCAGGTCTATTCTGACAACATAGCTAATCGTCATCGCCATCTGGTCCATGATGTCAATATAGTCAATCGTCATTGCTATCAGGTCCATGCTGTCAACCTAACTTATAGTCATCGCCATCAGCTCCATGCTGTCAACATAGCTAATAGTCATCGCCATTGTGATCCGACTAGCACCGTGCAACAGGTCTATTCTGACAACATAGCTAATCGTCATCGCCATCAGTTTCATGCTTTCAACATAACCAATCGTCATTGCTATCAGGTCCATGCTGTCAACATAGCTAATCGTCTTCGCCATTAGGTCCATGCCATCAACATAGCTAATCGTCATCGCCATTAGGTCCATGCCATCAACATAGCTAATCGTCATCGCCATCTGGTCCATGCTGTCAACATAGCTAATCGTCTTCGCGGTCGTGGTCCGACTAGCGCCGTGAATCACTCCCCATCAATGTGGGTTGAATGTCACGATACATTTACCATTCTGACCTCCACCCCAGCAATCATCCACGCCACCACAAATGGCGTTGTTTGTATTCTGTGTTTACACAACAACTTTTTCTCATTTACCACCCGTTTACGATCGAAATTGTTCATCCCCAACTGTGCTTTTCAGCCTAGCCCAGCCCTTCTCCAACACGCCCTAGTCTCATCTTTTGGGACAAGAGCAGCATCGATCGCAGTTTGTCGAGATTTGCAGGTGGAGTCCCGAGTGAAGTGCGATTTTTCACTGTTCCATTGCATTATGCAGCATGCATGATGGCTGGCCATCATTGATTGTAATACTGGTGAGTGCGAACATCAATCACACGACCGTATTACACACAGCCTGGTGCATCCATACATTAAACAGTCTGAGATTACAGCTACAAACAGGAGGCATCATCGGATGTAGTGGCCAGGTTTAAGGCAGAATATACGAAGTTAGAAGTAGGTGAAGTGACTGGTTAGCGGCAGTGACTGCCCCATACATAACCACTACCATTCGGTTCTGCGACCTGCCAATGGTATGGCGACCTGCCAATGGTACAGTGACTGTCATTGGTACGGCGACCTGACAATGGTATAGCGACCTGCCACTGATACAGTGACTGTCATTGGTATAGCGACCTGCCACTGATACAGTGACTGTCATTGGTATGGCTACCTGCCACTGGTATGGCGACCTGTCATTGGTATGGCGACTTTCCATTGGTATGGCGACCTGCTACTAGTATGACGACCTGCCACTGATACAGCGACTGGTGTAGGGTCAACCACAATAAACGCCGTCGCTGTTATTGCTTTTATTACTGATACGACGACAACCACTTCTTCAACTACTATTGCTATCACTACTGCCACTACAGATACCACTACATATACCACTACTGATACCACTACTGAAACCACAACTGCTACCTCTACTGCTGCCACTACTGCTGCCACTACTGCTGCTGCCACTATTGCTGCCACTATTGCTACTACTTCTACCACTACTGCTTCAACTATTGCTACCACTACAGCTACCACTACTGCTGCCACTACTGCTACCACTACTGCTGCCACTACTGCTACCACTACAACTATTGCTACCACTACTGCTACCACTACTGCTGCCACTACTGCTACCACTATTGCTACCACTATTGCTACCACTATTGCTACCAATAATGTTACCAATAATGCTGCCACTTCCACATAACTATGATTACAATAGTCACAAGAGCTTTAATGACTAGCCTTGCAGTTCATATTCCTCGTCAAAACTCACAACACTGAGAGGTTATCCAAAGTCAACTACTTATTTAAACTCACCACACTGATGGGCCGATAACGAGGACTTATTTAAACTCACCACACTGAAGGGCCGGTATCGAGGACTTATTTAAACTCACCACACTGAAGGGCCGGTATCGAGGACTTATTTAAACTCACCACACTGATGGGCCGGTAACGAGGACCTATTTAAACTCACAATACTCCCATTGGTTGTTGAGAGTTCTTTTTTAACATTTGAGACGACTTTAAACTAGTTCAACGCTTTGTTGGGCAAGTGGGGGGGGGGGGAGAAACCAAGGTAGTCATTAGATCCGGCGAGATCGTCTCGACCTTGCCCCCACCCAACCCGCGGCGTTCACTGCTGAAACGCGGACATACCTACTTTCGATGTCCCACACTTGGCAGTAAGCATTTTTACACCATATAATGTTTCACAACTTCTTTGATAATTTGTCGAATTTCCAAGTGTTTCATTGATACCAGCCAGTCTATGTGTGGACACTGATATGTAAAGAATTATGGATACCGGGCAAGGTTTATGGCAACAGATTTCCCCAGAGTGTGATAAACTCGTCCAAACAGCAGTAGTTGCTATTTATTATGGACCAGGGTGTTTCGATTGATACCAAGGCGCTTTCAAAATGGCCAACCAAAACGAGAGGAATAGGGGTGTTTCGTTAACATGTGTACGGGCCGTTAGGGGGGCACGACCCATTTCCTCTTGTTTCACGTCTCCTAGCAACCTCACTAATACTACGCTTTATAACCGCCCAAATGGTGACAACAAAAAGGAAATCGTCACATTACGTTTCATTCTACAGTAACACCGCCATGATTACGTATAGTACACGAAATTAGACTCAAGCACAGCAAGTGTGTTATCGACAGGTAACATGGAACTTTAAGATAACAAGGGAAAACAAATAACGTCGTGTTTACACAAGTAACCTAAATGAGGGACAACGAATAACGTCGTGTTTAGGGTTATAAGTAACGTCAATGAGGGACAACGAATTACGTCGTGTTTAGGGTTACAAGTAACGTCAATGAGGGACATCGAATAACGTCGTGTTTAGGGTTATAAGTAACGTCAATGAGGAACAACGAATTACGTCGTGTTCAGGGTTATAAGTAACGTCAATGAGGGACAACGAATGACGTCGTGTAATCAATCAGAGGCAATGACCGACGTCGTGGTGAATATATTGCAGAAAAAGGTCAAATACCTTGTCCGGTCCTTAGCTCCTCAGTTTTCAATTAATGTTCAGACCAGCGGAGTGACTTTATCCTAGCAAGTGGACACGCTTTGAGAAGAAAGCGTGAGGTTTATCAAATAAACCACTATAGCCGCCAGCGCTTGTTACAATAATTCTCGCGATGAGAAGAAATCTCATGTATCCGACATTTTCATCAGCAGAATGGGAAAAACCCACAACCAACAGCTCAACAGTGTTTGCGTGTGTTTGTTAACATGTGTGTATGTATGGCCGCTATATACTTGTATGTATAAATCCATCTATCCACCATGTATATCCGGTTCGACCGTATATACCTGTTATCAATGATCCCTCCATAACCCATCTTATAACACAACCGTCTTGACAGTATTGAAGAAAACAACGTGTCACTGGACGCATCACAATAATGCATGCAAACAATCTCTGTCCAACTTCATTATATCGCTATCTATAAACATGGCCATCTTGTGCCTTTTAACAGATGCAATATGACATGGCTAATGGTTTGGATGAGTTATGTGGCTTCAGGAATCAGGCGTGTTACCACAGTTGTCCTTGTAGGCAGCGAATGCTTGTTGACAGGGCTGCAACAATAACAGGGCACCCCAAGTTATAGATGCGAACGTATTTTTTAGGTATTTGAGAAAATGGGGTATATTTTGTGAACAGAAATGCATGTAGTTTCCGCCTGCCCTTAAACTCTTTGTGCTTCAATGACCTTACACCGTGAGGTCATTGAATCTGTATGAGACGCTGCGTGGTCCGGGCGAGCAATTACACGACTCGTATATACCTGGGCCACAGGTGACCTGAACAAGTACAACACCTCCCCCGTCAAGACATGCCTAATTGCTCGCCAGTATGTTGTACTAATGTTCCCGTACCATGTTGCATACCTATCCGTGCCACCTTATACGTTTTCGTCACAGTACAAATTGTTCAATTATGTGCACCTGAAGTCTATTATCATGGTTATGTGGTATTATAATATGCGCAGATTTACTTCCGATCTAAAAACAAGGTCAATTCCCTTACAACGAGGCGCTGTATCAGAAATGTCCCGTCGACCGCAACCTTCATAAGAATGAGTACCATAGGAATCAGATTAATATGCTGAATTGTTTCCTCATTAAATACCCTTCTTCCTCGAGGAAATATAGCGCAAACAACGAGGAAGCAATATACTGAGATCAATGGATCTGTCCATCATGGCAATGTACTTGTTGATACTGACTGGATGTCCTTTAGCACAGTGACATGGGTAGTCACGTGACAGCAGCCAGGGACACAAGGAGAGGTCTAGTTACCATTAAACCCTCATTAGCTACATCCTAGATGCTGTTGTGAGACATTGATATACTAAAGATGCCACCATTGTTTCTATGAGCGGTGTAAGACCAATGAACGTCAAGCCAAAACCTAAATGAAATCCATCATGTGTTTACGGTCGACGCTGTAGTTACTGTGGACCACTCGGTTTGCCTCCTCGTGACGCCCCCGTGATCAGCACACCTGTGTGTGTGATCGAAGCATCCCTTCCAGGAAATCATCAACCACGGGGTATTCAATGTGTGATATCTGGAGACGAGTGAAGGGCACTTGGAGGGGAGGCCTGTTTCAAGCGAGGAATGATACCGGTCTTTCTCTGACATGCCTACTGACCTAACCTGTAGCAATGTTGCATGTATGCAATATTTGCATGAGATGGTGATAAGGCCACATAGGTATACAAACAGCGAATGACACCGAGCCTTGTTGGATGATGACTCCACTGATAACACAATGCACGTGGCTGAATATATAACAATGCGACGAAAATAGTGCACTGTATATGAAGCCATATTTTCCCCACTGTAACTAAAGCGATACATAGCGCTTATTCTTCCCCACTGTAACTAAAGTGATACATAGCGCTTATTCTTCCCCACTGTAACTAAAGCGATACATAGCGCTTATTCTTCCCCACTGTAACTAAAGCGATACATAGCGCTTATTCTTCCCCACTGTAACTAAAGTGATACATAGCGCTTATTCTTCCCCACTGTAACTAAAGTGATACATAGCGCTTATTCTTCCCCACTGTAACTAAAGTGATACATAGCGCTTATTCTTCCCCACTGTAACTAAAGCGATACATAGCGCTTATTCTTCCCCACTGTAACTAAAGTGATACATAGCGCTTATTCTTCCCCACTGTAACTAAAGTGATACATAGCGCTTATTCTTCCCCACTGTAACTAAAGTGATACATAGCGCTTATTCTTCCCCACTGTAACTAAAGTGATACATAGCGCTTATTCTTCCCCACTGTAACTAAAGTGATACCTAGCGCTTATTCTTCCCCACTGTAACTAAAGTGATACATAGCGCTTATTCTTCCCCACTGTAACTAAAGTGATACATAGCGCTTATTCTTCCCCACTGTAACTAAAGCGATACATAGCGCTTATTCTTCCCCACTGTAACTAAAGCGATACATAGCGCTTATTCTTCCCCACTGTAACTAAAGTGATACATAGCGCTTATTCTTCCCCACTGTTTAACTAAATTGTGATACATAGCGCTTATTCTTCCCCACTGTAACTAAAGTGATACATAGCGCTTATTCTTCAGGCGTCTGCCTATGTTATGCTGAACTTTAATGAACATAATATTGATTGAGAATCCACCAACAACAAGATGAGAACGAATGACGCTGTCTTAATGGAACTTACGGAGATATTTGCGAAGAAAAATGAATGGACTATTTTTCCTGATAAATGAGTAAATAAGCACGGTTTGGGTCCGCCACTTTCATGAAGCATTCAGAGATTGGTAGTAAAAAGCCAACAATAAACAGTGTTATCCCAATAAGGACATAAGCTGAAGTGGTCGAATATAAAACAGCTAAACTAATATGACAGCTGTATTAATATGACAGCTGTATTAATATGACAGCTGTATTAATATGACTGCTGTATTAATATGACAGCTGTAATAATACTGGAATACCAATACAAGGTCGATATTCGAATCGATGGAATCGTGTTATGACAATAGCAGTGACCTTCTCTGATATGTAATCTGAATTGCAAATTGTATGTTAATGATGTGGGTATATGACAATAGCAAGGTCGAATATTCGAATCGTATGTTAATGCAGTAGGTATATGACAATAGCAAGGTCGAATATTCGAATCGTATGTTAGTGCAGTAGATATATGACAATAGCAAGGTCGAATATTTGAATCGTATGTCAGAGGGTACAAAGTGAAAGCTAAACTGCAATATAGGAGCTACATCGATTCTATAATATGACGTCGACCGGATGTGGATGATGCCGTAAAAAGCTTAGCTGTCACGACATCGAACCTCAAATGACAAGGAAGTGATATCAATGCGGAGTTCTTATCGGCAACAGGAATAGCAGGATGGAACTCAACCTTATACATCAATGATCGCCTGACATGCAGCTGACATATGTCAAACCACCTTGGCGATGACGATATTCAATCTATAAGGTTTTATATTTGGCACGATTTTGAGGTCCTTGCTGTGCCCTACCCACCCCTGTCTATGATATGGACAGATGAAACCTATTGCTAATGATAGGCGAGGTCCTCAAACAAACAGCACGAATAACGAGTCACAATAAAGGACTAGCCGAGACGATTCTACCATAGATATGACTAGTGGCTGGAGTCATGGTAATGCTAACTTAATTATTAGTTCATCTTACATGGATTGATGGGGAATGACAGAAGACAGTAATTGAGCAGAAAGTGTACCTTAACGTCTGAGTGCACTAAACGCATGTACATGTAAAAGAGGCCAGACATATAAAAGTTGCCGCATTGGTAGGTTCGATATGTCATCGAATGCATGGGTAAATACCTCCAATATAATGGTATTAAATAAACAAATTGTAAAGGATGTCAGGACTGAGATCGGGGCCAATAGTCTTGTCAAACTCGTAGGTACAAACGCACCCAAAGTTATACACACACACACACACACACACACACACACACACACACACACACACACACACACACACACACACACACACACACACACACACACATACATACACATACATACACATACATACACACACATACATACATACATACATACATACATACATACATACATACATACATACATACAGACATGTTTGTAAACTGACGTCAATTCAGCGGCATCCAGAGGGACCAATTGATAACCTTGATGCTCCCGTTCATATTAAACACAAGTATCAGATCCATTCTGGGAAGCCTACGTTGGATAAATAATTCACCGTCATAGACGCCAGTTGTAAGCAGGACACGTGTGGGTGTGGTGCTCTGCAATAGGTAACTGGTGTCAGGTAGAATTAGTTTCATTGAGAACTAGGTACGTGATAGCATCCGCCAGACAGGTGAGGTCAACCCCGATTGGTGTTGCTACCTGTACGAACAGGTGGGATCATCGTACGTGTGATGGGCATGTGCGTGTCTCATAAGAGGTTAATGTATTTTTTTGTCAAAGAGCTGGGTTAAGAGGGACGATGTCAATGGCGCGGTAGAAGAAGAGGGGTGAATCGATCACATGTTGTCCTCAACACCAACTGTTTTATATTGGCTGTCATGGAGGCCTTTTATGAGCACGCGTACTCGCCCAATTACATACACACACGCACTACCACCCACATACACATACGCACACCCATCCAAATACACACGCATACCAACCCACATACACTCATACACGCACATCAACCGAGATGCAAATACCCATCCCACACATACATGCACACACCTACTTCCATGCACATGTACGCACCAACATACACAAATGCACACACACGCATGCATACTTGTACATACACACGTCTGATATATACACATGTTAGTGAGTGCATGTGTGCTTATGAATGTGAGTGTGTTTCTGTGCATGTGAGGGTACTTGCATGTGGATGTGTGTGTTTGTGTGGATGTGAGGGTACATGCTTGTGGCTGGGTGTGTTTGTGTGGAAGTGAGGGTACTTGCATGTGGCTTGGTGTGTTTGTGTGGATGTGAGGGTACTCGCATGTGGCGGGTGTGTTTGTGTGGATGTGAGGGTACTCGCATGTGGCGGGTGTGTTTGTGTGGACGTGAGGGTACTGGCTAGTGGATGGGTACTGGCTAGTGGCTGGGAGTGTTTGTGTGGATGTGAGTGTACTTGCATGTGGCTGGTGGCTGGGTGTGTTTGTGTGAATATGAGTGTACTAGCATGTGGCTGGGTGTGTTTGTGTGAATATGAGTGTACTAGCATGTGGCTGGGTGTGTTTGTGTGGATATGAGTGTACTTGCATGTGGCTGGGTGTGTTTGTGTGGATATGAGTGTACTTACATGTGGCTGGGTGTGTTTGTGTGTATGTGAGGGTACTTGCATGTGGCTGGGTGTGTGTGTGGATGTGAGGGTATTCGCATGTGGCTGGGTTTATTGTGTGCATATACGTAAACGTTTGTACTCATGAGTGCCTTGACCGCCAGAATTTTATTAACGCACACTGTGATTCATGTGTGTGTGTGTGTGTGTGTGTGTGTGTGTGTGTGTGTGTGTGTGTGTGTGTGTGTGTGTGTGTGTGTGTGTGTGTGTGTGTGTGTGTGTGTGTGTTGGAGTACGATCCCGTGCATAGCACTTAGGTGATGCTATGCGTCTCATAAACATTGCACATGTGACCTGTACGTGTCTACGCCAGATGGATCATCGTCCACGATAATATATAAACATTGAATGGTGCTGTCCTTGGCGTCAATTATCCACCTTTTCATATATTCCATGGACCATCGTTAGTACTCGCCCTCGTAAGACACTGTGAGGTTTAGAGCTATGGAAAACCATCACCGAAAGCCAACAACGCAAATAAACACCGCCAAGCAATAAGGTATGTGATACAATGTCAGTTGTAATGGGGCAGACATTAAGAGGAGCAGATGACCTACTAACCTTGACCGCCACGATTTCATGAGTTGCCAGCTCGACTCGGGCAAAGTTGCCCTTTCCCAGCATAACCCCATCCATAACATAGCGACCCAAATACTGTATTTTCTTGCCCATCTGGATGTAAATCTGTCACGTGGTCCTCTTGCTCTGGACGTCTCCCACTCTGTCTCGAGTTGTCCTCCTATCCTATACCCAGAGTGGAGGTCATGACGTTAGGGTATGATGAGGTCAAATGAGCCTCTGTTATCATGATCAGCAGGCCCTACAAGACGCCACGGGGCCATGCTGAGCTCACCAATGACGATGTGGACGATGTGGCCACTAGTGGTGAGAAGGACGAGGTGAAGAACGAGCGAGATTGCGTGTGGAAGAGAAGGCGTCTCATTATAAGTCTGCAGACATGGCTGGCCGGCGAGTCTGTAAGCGCGCTCTCCGTATTGCACAAACACTTCTACGTCGTCAGAAACAAGTGTTAATCCGGATGCGACACGAGAGTCCGTATTCCAATCACGCGCAGATAAAGACCCCTATTCGATAAAACGGCCTAGATTGCAAGCCTTTGAATACATCCAGCGTTGTCCCCAACATGGCAGAGAGGCTGGCAAGAGAGAGACAGACGGTGAGATGCTTGGGGCTTCCCTTGCATCAACCATATCAAAAATTGACATGCTAATTAGGTTCTTGGTCAAGCACAACAAGGACACGGTAACACTGACGGGGCCACTTAGGCGGCCAACACAGACAGAATCAGATTCACCGCTTGAAATAGTGAAATTCCCTTCAGTAATGCTATTCCATGCTGTTAGCCGTAAACCAATCTCCAAGCCCCATTTGTGTACAGCGTCCGCTAACGTCAGGCGGCGCTGCAGTGGGGTAGCGTAGCGTTAAGAAACCCTCACCCCAAACCCTCACTGGTCGAATTCCCTCTCTTAAATAGAAAGAAACCCCCCGTTTGGCTGTTTCGTCCTGCCCGATGAGGCAGCCAGTATTCCGCGCGTCCAGCCTTTACATTCCAGAGACCTTCTCATTTAATTTGATTTTTTTCTATTATTATGATTGGAGGCAGTCGATGTAGGCGGAGGGGAGTCCCCGCGTTGGCTGATCGAAGGTGGCGCTGAGGTAGCTGACGCGATGACGACACCACTCTATATGGTACCGTGCCACCGTCTCAATGGGGATTTCTCCCCCGGGTTGCCTTCTTCTTGCACGTATGTATATCTCTGCGCTTCTCCCGGTCCTTAAGCGATTTGTGAGGGCGCGCTGTGCTCGGTCGTTGACTGTGGTACTCTTAAGACGAGCTCGTTTCGTTATGTTGTGGTCAGCTGTGATCACCCCAACCCATCATTGTCACGTTCAGTAGGGGGTGGGTTGCGCGCGCGCGAGACTTGTCAGGGAAAATATCCCTCGCAAACCCTCAACACAATATCGTTGACGGAGTCGGAGGCGGAGGATGAACACTGGGGCTCCAGCATCACTGATGCCCACCCCGAACCCCCATACCCAAGCATCGCCATCACTGACGATGCTCCCTAGCAAGACCCAACCCCCGTACGTTTCCCGCTCGGCCTCAAAATTGGGGCCCCGAATAAATAATGAATGAGTCGACGTGAGCTCCTAGTGATCAATACAAGGGACGGCCGCACCGACAAACTGGCTGGCGGTCAAGACGTCGAATGCAATCCATCGGCTCGAGACGCAATCTCGTTTAGACGGCACTAGGCTACCTCTGTGGGCAAGGAGTGAGACACACTTGTGGGTTGCTCGTATGAAGCTCCACTGTCATGATGGACCAGCGCTGAACGACGCAAAATAACGGAGTTCTATCCTCGACGTCCACACGGAATATCACATCGATACAATTCTATTGATATCCGGCTTTTTAAAAGAGTGAATTTATATTTATAATATATATTTGTTCTGCAGTCTTCTTAAATGGGCATGCCCTTGTTAACTGGCGAATAATTTCGTGTATGTATTGACCAAATCTTCTCGGGAAATAGAACGCTGATTCTCATTGAACGTCATCATCATCATCATCATCATCATCATTATCATCATCATCATCATCATAATCAACAACAACAACAACATAATTATCAACATCATCTCCAATATATTCGTCGTCATTACATCCTCATTATTTATTCAACCCCATCATCATTATCTTCATCCCCATTACAGAATCAGAATCAGAATCATCATCCGTATCATCAGAATCATCAGTATCGTTATCTTTCTTCCATGTCATCATCTTCATCATCTCCATCATCATCTTCGTCAGCATCTTCAACATCATACCAATCACATTAACAATCAGAAGACGGCTCAGCCTTGGTCCGACCATCAGCAGCAGTAGCAGTAACAGCAGCTCTACCCCGACCCTAGCATTAACAAGAAGAGAACAGCCACACACGAGAAATCAATGTCATTCCTCGTTTATCATCTCGATAAGCACGCGCAAGCTTCCGCTCTCCACGGCCTTGTCATTCTTACTAGCAGTTCCAGTCTCCTACACAATCAGATTGATCACAGGAGTAGAAGCCCGGGTAACTGACCAGCTCTCACACGTCTTACAGGTGAGCACGGCATGAAGTAGTACCCCGGGTAACTGACCAGCTCTCACACGTCTGACAGGTGAGCACGTCATGAAGTAGTACCGGCATGAAGTAGTACCCCCCCGGGTAACTGACCAGCTCTCACACGTCTGACAGGTGAGGACGGCATGAAGTAGTACCCCGGGTAACTGACCAGCTCTCACACGTCTGACAGGTGAGGACGGCATGAAGTAGTACCCCGGGTAACTGACCAGCTCTCACACGTCTGACAGGTGAGGACGGCATGAAGTAGTACCCCGGGTAACTGACCAGCTCTCACACGTCTGACAGGTGAGGACGGCATGAAGTAGTACCCCGGGTAACTGACCAGCTCTCACACGTCTGACAGGTGAGGACGGCATGAAGTAGTACCCCGGGTAACTGACCAGCTCTCACACGTCTGACAGGTGAGGACGGCATGAAGTAGTACCCCGGGTAACTGACCAGCTCTCACACGTCTGACAGGTGAGGACGGCATGAAGTAGTACCCCGGGTAACTGACCAGCTCTCACACGTCTGACAGGTGAGGACGGCATGAAGTAGTACCCCGGGTAACTGACCAGCTCTCACACGTCTGACAGGTGAGCACGTCATGAAGTAGTACCCCGGGTAACTGACCAGCTCTCACACGTCTGACAGGTGAGGACGGCATGAAGTAGTACCCCGGGTAACTGACCAGCTCTCACACGTCTGACAGGTGAGGACGGCATGAAGTAGTACCCCGGGAAACTGACCAGCTCTCACACGTCTGACAGGTGAGGACGGCATGAAGTAGTACCCCGGGTAACTGACCAGCTCTCACACGTCTTACAGGTGAGGACGGCATGAAGTATTAGCCCGGGTTACTGACCAGCTCTGACAGGTGAGCACATCAACTCGTTAGAGGTGGTTCAACCCTGGCGGCACTCAGACGCTACGAGTACTGGTCGTGTCCAGGGCACGGCTCTGTGGGCAGAAGACGCACACGAGTTACGCTGCACGCATTGACATTCTGGGGCCAGGTCGTATCTTCGAAACAATCGCTATTTCTTGATTGTACTTCAATGGCTATCTCATCATCGCATTGATCCGAACACACCTGTTGACATCCGGTCGTGGTTGCACGAGTAATAGGGGACGTGGTGCAGTACAGGCGGGGATAAGGTATGTGTCTTCATGGTGGAAAGCGCACGCAGCACTCGACCAGGAATCACAACAGCTAATCTGGCTCTTATTGAAATTTTTATGCTGCGTATGACAGATCTCTGTCAGAGATAGTTAAAGGGTGGTGGTGATTTCATCTGTTATACAAGCGCATTCGATGTACTGTAAATAGTCGAATAGAGATGTCTGCTAAATCATGAACAATAGAGCGAACAGGATGTTCAATTACAGGAACAATAATGGGCTAGTTGATAGGGCTAGTTGATAGGGCTAGTTGAGAGTGGGGTGGGGTGTAAGTTGATGGGTTTTAAGTGTGAGTTGATGCGGTGTGAGTTGGGTGTTAGTTGATGCGGTATGAGTTGATGCGGTGTGAGTTGATGCGGTGTGAGTTGATGCGGTGTGAGTTGGGTGTTAGTTGATGCGGTATGAGTTGATGCGGTGTGAGTTGGGTGTTAGTTGATGCGGTATGAGTTGACGCGGTGTGAGTTGATGCGGTGTGAGTTGGGTGTTAGTTGATGCGGTATGAGTTGATGCGGTGTGAGTTGACGCGGTGTGAGTTGATGCGGTGTGAGTTGATGCGGTGTGAGTTGATGCGGTGTGAGTTGATGCGGTGTGAGTTGATGCGGTGTGAGTTGATGCGGTGTGAGTTGATGCGGTGTGAGTTGATGCGGTGTGAGTTGCGGTGTGAGTTGATGCGGTGTTGATGCGGGTGAGATGCGGTGTGAGTGATGCGGTGTGAGTTGAGTTGACGCGATGTGAGTTGACGCGGTGTGAGTTGATGCGGTGTGAGTTGATGCGATGTGAGTTGATGCGGTGTGAGTTGATGCGGTGTGAATTGACGTGGTGTGAATTGATGCAGTGTGAGTTGATGCGGTGTGAATTGATGCGGTGTGAGTTGACGCAGTGTGAGTTGATGCGGTGTGAGTTGATGCGGTGTGAATTGATGCGGTGTGAGTTAACGCGATATGAGTTGACGCGGTGTGAGTTGATGCGGTGTGAGTTGATGCGATGTGAGTTGATGCGGTGTGAGTTGATGCGGTGTGAATTGATGCAGTGTGAGTTGATGCGGTGTGAATTGATGCGGTGTGAGTTGACGCAGTGTGAGTTGATGCGGTGTGAGTTGATGCGGAATGAGTTGATACGGTGTGAGTTGATGCGGTGTGGGTTGATGCGGTATGAGTTGATGCGGTGTGAGTTGATGCAGTGTGAATTGATGCGGTGTGAGTTAACGCGATGTGAGTTGACGCGGTGTGAGTTGATGCGGTGTGAGTTGATGCGGTGTGAGTTGATGCGATGTGAGTTGATGCGGTGTGAGTTGATGCGGTGTGAATAGACGTGGTGTGAATTGATGCAGTGTGAATTGATGCGGTGTGAATTGATGCGGTGTGAGTTGACGCAGTGTGCGTTGATGCGGTGTGAGTTGATGCGGTGTGAGTTGACGCTGTGTGAGTTGATGCGGTGTGAGTTGACGCGGTGTGAGTTGATGCAGAATGAGTTCGCATGAGGGATATTTGTAGAGTATTATGTCATTGTGTCCATACCTAAGAATCGGGTGTGTGTTGATTTTATCAGTCTGCAGCGATCATTGCAATTGTGCGGTTGGCAAATACCTGATGGATCTTCGTATGGAAGAGATCACAGGGACACGAGATCACATTCCGCTACCCATGCTCCTATCATACCTTCAACGTAAAACAAAGATAAACGTATATAAACGACAGCATTCACATACCTGTATGTTATATCCATCGGAAAGAACAATAATGCAGTATCCTCTGTGTCCAAGGTGACCAAGGCCTTGACCAGTACTCATGTCCAGCCGGTTATCGGGGTGCATGGCTGTCATCACATTGTTGTAAACAGCGGTTAGTGGAACAACCACTAAATGAAGCCGGTGTTGGTTTTAACAGCTACTGTACTCAGTAACGAGTACGCTATGTCTATTGAACTGTTTACAACAGAGGTAAACAAGGCCAAGTGCTTTCTTTGCTATGCATTATAATTGCAAACGACGCCAGTTAAGCGATGTTGTGATTGACATTAGTTCAGTCCTCTATGCAGTAAATGTTACCAGTTTAAGTCTTTAAGATATTATGAATGAATATAGTTGAACCATTGATATTGTGAATGTTACCAGTTAGGCATCTGAAACTGCAGTTCATTCACGTATGCTGACAGTAGAACCGGTCAAGTGAATGATGCTGCGAATGACATTAATTATGCACCAGTCCTTAATTATGCGAACGGGTCCAGTGAGGTAATCGATACTGTGAATGGTACCAGTTGAATCGTTGATAATTTGAATGGCATCAGTGAAGTAATTGATACTGTGAATGGTACCTTTTGAATAATTGATAATGTGAATGGCATATGTGAAGTAATTGATACTGTTAATGGTACCAGTTGAATCAGTGATAATGTGAATGGCATCTGTGAAGTAATTGATAATGTTAATGGTACCAGTTGAATCAGTGATAATGTGAATGGCATCTGTGAAGTAATTGATACTGTTAATGGTACCAGTTGAATCAGTGATAATGTGAATGGCATCAATGAAGTTTTTGATACTGTGAATGGTACCAGTTGAATCAGTGATAATGTGAATGGTTCCAATGAGGTAATTGATACTGTGAATGGTACCAGTTGAATCAGAGATAATGTGAATGGCATCTATGAAGTTATTGATACTGTGAATGGTACCAGTTGAATCATTGATAATGTGAATGGCATCTGTGAAGTAATTGATACTGTTAATGGTACCAGTTAAATCATTGATAATGTGAATGGCATCTGTGAAGTAATTGATACTGTTAATGGTACCAGTTAAATCATTGATAATGTGAATGGCTCCAGTGAAGTAATTGATACTGTTAATGGTACCATTTGAATCATTGATAATGTGAATGGTTCCAGTGAGGTAACTGATACTGTGAATGGTACCAGTTGAATCATTGATAATGTGAATGGCATCTGTGAAGTAATTGATGCTGTGAATGGCACCAGTTGAATCATTGATAATGTGAATGGCATCTGTGAAGGGTCAAATTCTGGCATGAGTGTGTGTCGATGAAATTCCATCCTCATCCATTGCCATCGCATCACCATAATTGTGGTTGTTTTTATACACAGCTTACAGCCTCGACTCGGTGGTTTTCACTTAATACGTCACAACCGCTGCCGCTAATACTGACTGTAAGCAATATATCATTGAGACAAAAACTTATGCTACTTCTGTATAGTTTTCAAGTACCAAAAAATGCTACCTCTTCAGACTTAACCATGTGTCATGGGAACTGTGGTTCAAGCCAATGGGAACCGTGGTTATAACTAGTGGGTAGTTATAACGGATGTGTGATTATAACCAGTGAGTGGTTTTAACGAGTGGGATTATCCAATGACAATATTGTAGTATTTCTATATCGTTGACTGTCATTGCGGTAGAGTAGGACAGGTTACAAACACGGAGTCGCTAACCAACATGTGTAATGTCTAGGGAGCAACACGTGAGTTTATCGGATGGTCATACACCTTGAATTCCCTATGATGACTACACCTTATCGATATCGATATGTGTGAGTCGTGCGCTGATGACATCAGGTTAAATACCACAAGCAAATATAAGAAGCGTCGATCCGTAGTTTCTAACATGCATTTACCGCAAATTGAATATGAATGATTTCACATGTTCATAAGGGAATAAAATATGTTGTGTGGAATGCACGCGACTTGTTGAAGAACTGCGAGTGGAATGAGTCACAGAACATCGTGTCTACCAAGGTGGTACTTCTACGCTGGAGTTGATATGTTTCTCATGGGCAGATCCCAGCCAGATGGTATGCTTTTAACACACCCTTGTTACCTTGAAACACATAGTACTTACTCAGACTTGTATTGCAAATTCGTGTGTCGTTGTTAACCATGGCGAAGTGTGCATATGAAGGATACACGTCTAAAAACCGCGGCATTAATATTTGGATGTGTTTGGTTACAGCAGCAGAAATCGGTAGAGCGTGCTCAGGTTGGAGTGCATTATACAGACGGTTATACGGCGACCTTGCTTCGACGGAATGTTTTTCCAGCCAGTACTTAAATAACGTTAACCAGTGCTTTGAAAGCGAGGCACTTGGTTTTGTATTGTGTCGTGCAAGCTTCTATATAGCTACATCCTGAATTGTCATATGAACAGCTGCTGCTTGGCATTAATGATTCTGATAGACTCTCGTTATATGCAATCGCTCTTGGTAAGCCACAGTCTATGTCGATGAGAGCTTGTGTGTAACTTGTTATGTCTGTGTAAGTTAGAAACTTAAGTAGCCATGTCTATGTAAACTTGAGACCAACTTGAGTCACATAATGATCTCGGAATACCTTGGTGACATTCCATTCGGTAACAGACTAAGGTTGGCGGGGTGATGGGTGTCGAACCTAGCGACTAAAAAGCATTTAAAGGTGTTCCAGGCTAAATGAAAACGAGTCGCTCGTGAAGGAAGACCGATTGATGGCTTGGTCATTTGAGATGCCCCATAGAGGGACTTAGTACAATACCTGTCAGGTGTACAGGAAGTGATCGTCAAAAGAGCGCTCCAAGGGAAGCAATCCTTATATGGTAAAATGCAACTACGTCATGATGCCGCGAGAGGCGGCCCAGGAATGGGAGCGGGCGAACATCATGCTGGGGACAGACCATAACGCCAGCTGCTGCAACTGCTGCTGCGCCCTGGCGAGTGAACGCTTAACTAGGATGCTGTTGGACGGGGTCTATAACCCGCGAACGTCATGCCGCGATGACCGACCATAATGGATTCAGCCTGTCTGGTAAAGGTGGCATGGGTGCTCACTCATTGACCAGGAAGCAGTTTAGGAATGCGGTGAATGGATGTGTTTCAGTTCTTGGTTGCAATCCTGTTGTTTATTAAGACCGGTGTCTGCGTTGTGGGGCGTGTACGTAGGTGTTGAATACCTGTACTTTGTTTTAGCGTTATCTAAACAAAAATGCGTATTAAACGTGTATTTATTGGGGTTAACATGTACACAAGAAACTTGAGGGCTATCCACGAACGCTGAAGATAAACCCTCTCGGTGAGCCCGTACGTCCCCCACCCCATACTTCCCTTTCGCCACCCACTACCAGAGCGCCCTAACTCTACAGCGATGATATAACCATCACTACACTACAGGGAACAGTTGGCGTTGGCCGCTGATGGCAACAACAAAACCTCATTCCTTCCTGTCAGCTGACGTGTTTTCATTCGGTTCGGTTAGTGACCGCTGCAATTCAACCTTGATATATATATAGGTTACAACGACTATACAGGAATGGTGTAGGGTTTGGTAGGTAAGTAGCAAGGGTGGGCTCGTGATGTATACAGGTGATTTGACGCCACATCGTCGAAGTGGTCGCAATTAGTTTACTAGATGTACATCGTTCTTTGAGTTACAGATTGTCAACGAGGCAAGATCGGAATCGAACTGTTTCACCAGGCTTGGGCTAGTGTTGTAAGCTGAGCTAGAGGGGCAGGTATTGCGTCGATGCGTAGTAGGGGACGATATATCTCACGTGTTCTGATGTAAACGGATACGCAGCATGAGAGATGCATGGGTGTAACTTCAAAACTGGACTGCAGTGAAGCGGAGGTGTACTGCGTACAGAGAGTGAGTGTATTTCTAGGGTTGGGTGTCCCACAGTGTAAGTGTATGTATGTGTGTGTTTGTGTGTGTGTGTGTGTGTGTGTGTGTGTGTGTGTGTGTGTGTGTGTGTGTGTGTGTGTGTGTGTGTGTGTGTGTGTGTGTGTGTGTGTGTGTGTGTGTGTGTGTGTGTGTGTGTGTGTGTGTGTGTGTGTGTGTGGCTGGATTTGTATGCATGTATGTGTGTGGGTGTGTATGTATGTATGTACGCATATGATATGCGTACATACTTACTAAATGTGCGTGCGTGTGTGTGTATGTATACATATGTGTGTATGTATTCGTGTGCGTGCGTGTGTATGTATACATATGTATGCATTCGTGTGCATGTGTATGTATACATATGTATGCATTCGTGTGCGTGTGTATGTGTGTGTATGTATGTATTTGTGTGCGTGTGTGTGTGTGTGCTTGGTCTGTAAGACGATGGACCTTCGGGCGCTACAGCCCACTTGAGGAGGTACTTCACTACTGATCACTAGCGCTTTAGCCACTGGTCAGAAATGACTGATCACAAGCCAGTGAGTTGCGCGGGAGACTCGAGCACCGAATAACCCATGTTAAACATACCAAGCTCTATCAACCAATACTTCTAACGGTGTAATGCGCAGTAAGTACCATGGCCGTCCAGTAACAAGCAGTTCAGCTGAAGAGAACCCGAGCTCGTTTTCGATAAGTCAGACCGTGGAGCACGTAAAAGGTCAAGGACGCGCGGAATATATCTCATAAGCAAAATTGGAAATGTTAAGGATGCATATAGAATAGGAGTAGATGCTGAGGTCCGCGCTCGCCAACGTGGCCTTATCACGCTACGATCAGCTGACTTGCAACTGGGTCAACTCTTTTTTTCACCCGCGCGAAGCGCCCAGGGTCGGATGAACGGAAGGAAAGAGACGAGGCAATCTACATACATGCAGATATGATGGTTTAATACTGAGGCTGCGTCAAGTACAAAACCTGGGACAGAAAGGGTATTAATTTGGTTGTGAGAGGCGGTGGTGCTAGCCTGGTGACTTGTTATTGTTATAGTTAGAGGTTTCCTTTGTTATGATGGTCATTCCGTAGCTGGTGCAGTGATAGGTGACGCACGCGGTACGACGCGTGGACCCGCGAGCTGACGATGTGTGCATAGTATCCGCAATGAAAACAAACTGAGAGCTGGGGAAACAAGAAGGCCCCGGTCTGTTATCGACGCTTATCTCGGCTTGTCCTTCCACTTCCTATTGGCCTTACTGCTCAGTTTACTTCCATTAAGAAAACACCCAAACACGCTCCGTTCAAAAATTGCAATTGATTTGTTTGCTTACGTCAGACTTAAAAATCGGGCTAGTGATAGCGTGGCTCATTGGCCTATTCTATATACAGCTCATCCAGATGTAAGCACTTTCCAGCTTAGTAAGCGTGGATTTTGATCAAAAAGAACCCACACTGATTGCATGTTGACCCAACGTGTAAGACATATCGCCTATGCGCTGAACCCTTGATTTTCCTGTTGCTCTGGCCTCGCCAGCCCTTCTTCCCCTTGGGACCCTCTCAGCCCACTTCACGTTGACCTCTCATTTGTAAACTGATCGCTAACACCCAGAGGGAAACCCCAAATTGGCGGGAAATACAGCGTCAGCCCGCGGGTTGAAATCTGACCGCCCAGCCACGAACCGAAGCGCGCAACCCCTGATGAGAATAGAGGCCCTGGTTTGGGCAATCAGGTCACGGCAAGCAACAAGTCGATGATAAACGTCAGAGACAGGCCTGCTAATGACAAGATATTCAATACCCGTGTATATTGTAGACTGATCAGTGAACTCGCTTACAGTTAAGTCATTGCACAGTATATTTATAAAAAACGCAGTTGTTTGGAAATAGATATGAAATCGACAAGAAACTGCCCATGTGAAGTGGGTTCAGAGCGTGGTCAACAAGTTGACATAAGCAGAATGGTTCAGTTCAGCACTTGGGTGGGCGATAACATCACTGGTTCTGAAATGAACTGATGTCGACATAACAACACGGATATTGAATTGTTGAACATCTGACGTGAAACTATAGCCTGAAAGAGAATCGTCCAGATTTATACACGCCCAGATAGACGACGCAATGCGTCACTCAGCGAAGGGAGTGAAAAACACTGGCCACAAAAAAATGAGAGGGTAAAAACGTGCCCGAATGAGCGCGAATGCTCGGCCTCATGGCGGTGGGCAAAGAGCCAAATTGCTACTAAGCGACCGTGCATGTTTGTAACGTAGTGTATAGCGCGGGGATGAGTTGGCGGAGGTTTTATGGGACACTGCTGACGCAATTCCGGTCAGGGGTGATACTTGACAGTTACCTCGGACAAGAGGTGAATCGATGTGTGTGCTATTGAACTCTGCCAATCGGCGATCTTTGCAAACAAGAGCATGTTATCACAGTGAGGACAAGTCACGTTTTAGGTCAAGTTGCTTTGGCCCGGTGAATTGCGTAATGGTTCGCCACTGGTATATATTGGCCGATGAAAGCACGCGCGTGGACCGAGCTCACCGCGGTCATCTGGCATATTTCCCGTCATCGAATTAACCTAGTTGTAGAATAATTGGGCTATTTACGGTACACTTCAATGGAAAAATCATAACAGGACTGGAAGAAACATATAAAAGATGATATTCGAACCTCGTGCGTCACATCATTACAGGTGGCACAGCGACCCCCTCTGATGTATCGCGCTCGGCTACTAGCGCGGTCAGCCCACCCCAAACTTCTATTCACTCCACTGACCGGGAAAGCCTCCCGGATGAATCCCTCTATTGACCGGGTCACCAGGCTGCGCATCGATCATTGTCAGATAATGTACTGTTTACTGTACACCATGGAAGCTCTCCAAACTATAATTTATGTATTGATATATGACCCAACCGACTTGAAAGCTAACGCCCTGGTGACGTGAGCACTAGGCACTTCGTCTTGGTTTCTACTTTCCTATATTGATACCTATTTTTTTTTTCATCCCTTAGCAATCTGAACTCTCGGAGACCACGTGAACTAGCGTGACCTGTGGGCTACAGAGCTCACAGTACTTGTAATAAGCACACGTGGGAGTTGGATCTCGCGGCCACTTGGGTTAAGGGTCGTACGGAGGCCAGTTGTGGTCAGTTCACCTCCTTGAGCTAACACCATCTGTTGTATTGACAACCCGCATATTCGTTTTGACCCTTCATATAGCCGTTCTGGTAGCAAACCACCCTGATTTCAACAGGTTCACCTGCTTCAGATTAAAGTCGATCAGGTCATGTTTTTTATTTTTGTGTTGGCGAGGTAGGGGCAGTTCACAGAGTCATTGCATAATGGGTGTATGCCAGGTCGCTTTTTCCTCCACTCACATTCGTGGCTTCTTTCCAGTGAATAATACAAACTGTGTGATGGTCTCCAAGCCCACCTAGAACCATGTTTACTCGCTTGACAGTCTGTTGTGAGCGCGCTGCAGTGGCGGGAATATGCCTTTAAACCGACGACAAGGCCCACTGATGTCAAATTGCATATTTTTATACTGTAAGTATTTTCACGTCGAACAGCTGTTGAATCAGACCGTAATTCGGGTTTACTTTGAACCCACTATTTATAGAGAGTGCACTGATATCGGGTAGGGAGGTTTAAGGGGCGCTGGCTGAACCCTCATTGTGATTGTGTAGCGTAGCGATACATTGGGTTTCCGTCCTTGCGCCAGACATTGAACCTCTTGGCTCACCCCGCCACCCCGTAACACATCCTGCCGAGTTTCTCTCTCTCTCTCTCTCTCTCTCTCTCTCTCTCTCTCTGGGCCTTAATAAGTGCCTTAGGGCGGCAAGTTTGAACCCACATGCGGTGGGTAACTACCTTTCTCTCGTGGTTATATGCCAACCACGCGTCGCTAAAAATACACTCGCTACTTGGAAACAACGTTATAGCTTACTGCACACCGCGAACGAGAACAGCTGTGGTAATGCATAGACAGGGAAAACACAAGGACACAGTGTTCAAATTATTAACTTTTTTAAAGGTTTTAATGTTTTCTATCATATCACTTGTAATGGTGTAATACAAAATAGCACAAATTCTCTAACAGAGACAGACTTATAAATGAACATAGAAAATATACACAAGTGAACACTTGGGCATCCTCAAATATTTACTGGTGACCCCAACATTGGAAATTAACAAATCGGGGGGCCCGGCAATTAGGAGACTTGCTGTCACGTGCAACATTGTCATTTGATCAATCTACTTGAACAAGAGTTTACATGAAGCAAGATGGGGGGCCAGATCTTGCCACATTTGACAATGTATAAATATTGCCACCCCCTAAAAACTACCTCTATACAAAAAAACACTATGATACAAATAATGATAGTCACTTTGTTTTAAATATACAAGATATAATTTAATCTGGATGCAGCCCACGGGAGAAGAGAATGAGGCATGTATAGTGGTGCCTCAACGTCACAACGCAGAGGTCAATTCAATGTCAACTTTATCCACCATCTCTCATTACAGATATCACTTGGTACCATCAGTGTTTCAATACAAAATATTGCCCTAAAAGTACAAAATTATTACTGTGGTAACAGCTTAAAGCACAGAGGTAATGTATAACCTTGACAACCTCCATCAAAAGCACCTCGGTCATGTCCACCCAATCTCTCCATGAACTGAACACCCTAACATGGACACAACTTTAAACCAAGAACGCCCTGCATTGCTTCGTGAAACATTCTACCATACAGAGGCAGAGTTTGAAAATAGAATAAGTTTTATAATATGAATACTTTACTAACAGAATGTTGTGTCAATTCTACACACACACACGCGTTTAGTTCAATAACACAATATTATCTACTTAATTTAACTTCAGTATAAATTTACTTGCATTCTCCATACAAAATAAGTAGATAAAATAGATATATATATATATATATTTGTATGATAATCTTTATATAATAGTCTGTGCCTTTGAGATAATAGCATAGAGAAAGATATATAAGTAGATACATATCACCTGTTAGGTGTGGAACCTGATTGGATGCGAGACCCTATGTTGCTTTAGAGGCAATAGGGTCTGAGGTGCATAGTCTAGGGACACCGCATTAAGAAGCTTCCACATCATATGAGTTATCCTTGTATATACAGCACATAGGGGCTCCAGCGGAATCAGTTTGGTTGAGAACCACAACGTGGAAAATACACTTTTAGGCAGCAATGCCAGCAGTCAGGTTAGTTCAAAGGTTACACCCACGATATGCAGCAATGTCAGATGGCGATGAACGCGATGAAGGGATGTTTGGTCTGTGATGACGGCGATGATAATGATGATGACTATGATGATGAAGGTGACTGTCCTCTTCACAGCCTGCCGTAGAGCTCGGGAGCGTGCAGGACGACACTGTATGCAGCAGAATGAGGGGGCCTGCCCCCTGTCGAGTGAAGCCCGGTGCAGTAAACAGGGTCGTGGCACCCTACTGAGTGGACATTAGAGGCATCAGTTCTGTGCTCAACCAGTCCGCAGAAATAATGTCATTCACTTCAGCCGTCGAGTAGATGTCGGGGAAATCAAAGTGCGATCCGGATGATAGGGGGTCGTGGTTGACCTGCTGAGCGGCCGGAGCGGGAGGGTTAGGTCCACAGTCCAACTGGAGGTCCGTATCCGCCAACTTAGCCAAGTCCAGGTTGTTCAGGTCGAGTTGCCAGGAGGCAGGCAGCAAATCAGTGAGATTATCCAAGTCGGCGAGTTGTGCCGAGGCGTTGTACCCCGCTGGTACAGGTTGGACGGAGGTCGTGACGCTAGCGACCGGGGAGGGTTCTGTATGGGAGATGATAGTGATTCCGGCAGCTTGGACAGGTGAGGCATTCGAGTATTGGGTGGGGGCACACTGGACAGGGCTCAGCTGCTGCTGCTGATGTTGTTGGTGAGTGGTGCCGAGGATAAGGACCCGTGACACGGGAGGCTCTCTGATGGGCGACGCTACCGAGATGGAAGAGCCGCTGGACACGGACGAGCAGGGTGATGTGTCGGCCCCGGTCGTGTAGAGGTCATCATGGTAGAAACTCGTGCTCTCTGGGGTAGCGGGCGAGTCTAACGACGGTGAACAGGGTACCTTGGCAGGAGGGGTGAGCTGACTTACAGACAAGGGCACCTGCTTACTGGCTTTGATGTTGTCGATGAACTTTTTATCGATGGTTACCTTGTGTTTGAAGCGGCTGGCAGAGGTTGACAGCGTGCTTTGAGGCAGTTTAGCGCTGGTGGTTTTCGTTATCGCTCCCCCGAGTCGCCGGTCCTTGTTCGTCTTGTTCAGGGCTTTGAGAGAGTTTGATTTGGAGCCGGAGGAGCTGCCGTCACTGTCTGTGGATCCAGGAGACGCGGGCTTCCCGGTGGGCTTGACCTTTTTCCGGGGACGGTACTTGTAATCCGGATACTCTTGCATGTGAAGGAGTCGCAGACGCTCAGCTTCCTCGACGTACGGCTGACGATCTTCATCGTTGAGCATTTTCCAGCGTTTACCCAGTCTCTTGGAGATCTCGGCGTTGTGCATGTCTGGTTGAATCTCGGAGATCTTTCGCCGTTCGATCTGCGACCACACCATGAACGCGTTCATGGGCCGCTTCACATGCGCGGTGACTTTTTTACAGTTGGTGGCATCCGAGTAAGGCGTCACTGAGCCCGGAGTCACACTCTGAGAGCCGAATTGCTGGTTGCTCTCGTCCAGATTATTGTTTACCTCCATCCGTTGACGAATCAAGCCGTCCACCTCTTCGAGTTGCTGCTGCAGGTGCGCGTCGGAATCTTGACGGAGCTGATTTTCCTGGAGACCGACCAGGTACGATGACTCTTGTTGTGGTAGCATGGCTGTCGTAGAGTGTTCACATCAAATTACTCATACGTCCACACACAACGACTGGAGAAAAATAAAAAGTAATGTCCACGATGTCGAAGGATCCAATACCCTTCGAGTGACCAAAGAAGTTGTATCCTTCCTTCTCTCGTTTACGCGTAGAGAACTGACTCAAGCAAACCGAACGCGCTGTATTTATGCCCGAAATTTGCAATAAGACAGCTAGCCAATCAGAGGCCGTCGCGCCTGGTCGACTCAAGCTCCGCCCCCAACATCATGATTGGCTGTTGCAGGATGTAAACAAGCCCCTAACACGCTGGTGTGTGTGTGAGCGCGCGGAGTGCTTCTAGATTTGCTCCGAATTCACTGTGTGTCATTCTTGACTTGTAATCAGAAATATAAGCTTTTTAGGGTCTAACGTTGCCTTGGGTTCTCGCCTTTGCTCAATTTGACCTAGCCGTCCGTGTACCTAGTGTCAATAATGGTGTAGCAGTTCTCGAAAATATAGCGTCAAAAGGACTAAGCGATTCGTGATATTTGTGAAAAATAAAGCTCCGACTTGGCTCACGCAGCTTTCAATCTGCTTGTCAGTTCCTCGCGAGCGATATAGTGGGCGTCCGGGTGTGTCAGCGGGATGAGTGAAAGTTTTCTCGCTTCTCAAAAGTCAATATTTTGCAGCAGTAGAGCAGTACAACTCGGCTGTATGTGGGTAACTGTCGGGGTGAGTCAGTGCAGTGAACCTGAACCCTTGTGGGATTCACGATACGGAAATGCTTGGGTTTCTCTGTGTCATTCGAGTGCGGGCCGAGATCGCCACCGGGTGAACCCTGACATATACGACAACGCCTGAGAGTAGAACTTTATATCACGCCGTCAACAGGAAGAAGTGTCTTCCTTATAGCCGTTTGGCCGTCACACCCACACTTCGAACCAAACACATCAATATATTAGTTACTACTCCTTCAAACCCCAATCGTGTATACTTTTTTATCAATCGTACTTGGGAGTGAGTCATTAAACCTGACGCCGTGGTGTATATGCATGTATATTACCCGACTGTTGGACCACCCACGGGCACCACCCAGAAAATCCACCGCGGTCCCTCACTAACACTGCCATACGTTTTCACAGGTCATTTTATACATGTGGTGGAGTCGGCTTCAATTGTACGTTTCAATTCGTTTCAGCCTCCGGTTTTTTTTACAGATATTGGCAATGTAATTAGCATGGGTCACTTGATAAACCACGAAACAAATTCAGAGGGTGCCCTAATTGCAGAAACAGGTGAGTTCTATGGGTGGGAGTAGGATGTGGCATGTGTTGGGGAAAGCAATTCGTGGGTTGACAGAGCCAACAGAGACAGCGTGAGCGACTATGTCGGCAGCAAGCTTTTGACACTCGGTAGGGAGTTCACCGCGCAGTGCTGCCACTTGGCGGCTGAATCGAGAAACACTGGCTGGGTTGGACAGGTGCGCGCAGCGGCAGGCCGAACGCCGTCGGCGGCGCGGGAACCAACGGGAAGCCAAACCTTGATAAACTGAGATAACTATCGGCCTACAGCAATCGGCTCACAGATGCTAATATGACAACGGTTCAGCAATTATGCTCCGCGACTCCATTTTTTTTTCTATCTCTCTCTCTCATGTGTCAACGGCTACCGCTTCTAGCCCGTTGTTAAGTTGCGTTGACGCCACTATGGTTAGATTAATCAGTTCATTTAGTATGAAGTTAAATATTTTCAGTAACTCTAATGTGTTAATATGGATTGACTGACGTTAAGGCCGGTCAGGAACCGACTTGACCCGATCGTGGCAGTACATGAGAACATTGCCAAACGTGAACCTTATCAAGAAGGGTTCATAATATTGACTTGGGTCTCCCCACTCCGTAAGTGAAACGTCATTTGACGCTGTTCTTATCGGCTAGTGGAGTCAAACCACTTGTGACTTGTCCTCAGACGACGGGCTAATACGGGCGCCCTGACAACACCTGGTCGTCATATCACATATTACACATGTACAGCTCTCGCGTGAATTATATAGAGGTGCTGAGTGTTGCCCTGTGGCATGAAAAAACAATCGAGGGCGACCTCGTCTGCTCCGTCTGCGAGTTCGTTGAAGTCGTCTTGTCAAGATGATGTCGATAGACTAACTAACAAACCTTGTTGACTCGTGACGTGACGCGGTCGACCTCGACTCACAACAACTGGAGTGAATCGCCGACATGGATTTGGTAAGCAGATCCAGGAATGATCGCGATGATTCGGTAGAGGGTCGATAAGTCTGAGTGATTGGTGTTGTGCACGCCTGGTTGGCATTCTATAGGGTTATTTCTGGAGCCTGTTGTGTCCATGTAGCGACCATGCAGGTAATGCCAGAGTCTGGATGTTGATTAAGTTAATGTATGACATGTTCAATTATTCATGCATATGTATGCATGAGTGGAGATGGCAGTGGAGAGCGATAGAGTGGGGAATGGGAAGTCGACATAGCGCCATGCTCATCACAAACCTCGACGTGACTTTATGCCAATTCTCACCATTTGTTCCATATATATTGCCCTACGCATGAAGAGGGCGCTTATAGGAACAGGTGCTTGTTGGGGGTCGTCAACTGACTGACCTTCACCCCATCCTCGACTCAGCTGCGGCAGCTCGCGTTACGCTCCGTTGCGCGGCGTGTGTTGCGCGACGCTCGGCTTGTACAGCTTGCCTTTGATGTGCGCGCCTGTGTGGAGACCGCGTTGACATACCCATTACGGGCATTAAACCTAGACGAACGCGGTGTTAGCCGCACCTTCGTCATCCTATGCTTGACTTGTTTCTTGCTATCCGTGTGTGTGTGTCATTAACTGTGTTTCGTAATTAACTGTGATTGTATGCACCGATTAGACGACATTATCGCCAGCTATAGTTCATTTCATGAGGCCGCCAATACTTGGTTTTTCAGAAGACAGCAGGTCTTTTATTTTTCCTATGTCAGCTCGTACTTCACAGTTATACAACCACAACTTGAGCGTTGTTGATAAGGGGCCGAACCGTCGACACGGTCAGTGCTCCATGTGACATCACGTCGACACGGTCAGTGCTCCATGCGACCTCACGTCGTCACGGTCAGTGCTCCATGTGACATCACGTCGACACTGTCAGTGCTCCATGTGACATCACGTCGACACTGTCAGTGCTCCATGTGACATCACGTCGACACTGTCAGTGCTCCATGTGACCTCACGTCGACACTGTCAGTGCTCCATGCGACCTCACGTCGACACTGTCAGTGCTCCATGTGACATCACGTCGACACTGTCAGTGCTCCATGTGACATCACGTCGACACTGTCAGTGCTCCATGCGACCTCACGTCGACACTGTCAGTGCTCCATGCGACCTCACGTCGACACTGTCAGTGCTCCATGCGACCTCACGTCGTCACGGTCAGTGCTCCATGTGACATCACGTCGACACTGTCAGTGCTCCATGCGACATCACGTCGACACTGTCAGTGCTCCATGCGACGTAGTCGACTTGTTACTGCAGCTTGTCCCCAGTGTTTTTCCTCCACAGTCAATCTCACACGCTTTACTCGTCGCCTAGGATTCAGCAGAAATAATAAAAATACAGAATCGAAATGTTTTCTGTTGTACATGCTCCGCTTTAGTTTCTAGAAATCATGACAAGATCCGCCCGAGATAATGTTGTGGGAGTGAGTGCTTCGGTTCATTCAGTCAGGCTGGCCGTACTTCTTGACATATGACAATTCCAATAAGTTAGCCCAAGGGTTTGATTTTGTTTGGATAAGATAACTGTCTTGATAGTAAACACCTTATCCATCTCCAGCGTAACGTGACCATCCTCAGTCACCTTATAGTAATGGCTTATGTATCTCATGAGGGATCGAACTGTCAAGTCCCTCATCTGATTAAACCTCCCCCACGTGATATACATAGGAACCTATATTCATGCCCTGTGACTTAATTATTATGTACTTTGTTAATAAAAGCCCTCTTTAAGGCGAGGTATGTACAACATGGCAGCACCATGATTAATTATCACTCCCAACATTACTTTTTGTTGTCAGGTTTTCCACCCTAATTAATCCTCTTACAACTTTTCTTTTCTCACTCACACCTATGAAGCAGTGGGATTTGACTAGTCATGAGCTGCGTCGTGACCACGTGTCATTCAGACTCTTTGTCAGGCTTCATTAGAACGTGGCGAGTTGAGAAACTCCTTATATATATAGACTTCCTGGCCACTCGAGCAGGCGCCACAACCCCGCTGATCCCCGGGCATCGCCAGCCTCTGTGTTTCCCTAAGAGGAGCAAAAGGGGAAAAAACGCGTAATTCCTTTGGGAGGAGATTGGGACTAGCTGGGGGCAGTGTGGTGCGTTGATGGAGGAGAGACGCGAGATGAGGCGGGGGCTGGGAGTGGTGGTGGTAGTGGTGGTGGGGAACGGGGGTGGGGTGGGGGGTGTGATAACTGGCTGCAGAACGCGGGTGGGGTTTGTGGGGTGGGGGTGACAAGCAGCAGGGGTGCTGTCACGCAAGTGCGTGGCGAGCACGTGTGGAGAAAGCCAAATGGGGGATTCTAATGGAGACTGCATCCAATTAGACGAGAGTACAGTATGTCGACCGTTACCACAGATTCCCAACACCAGCGATATTCCCCGGAATCAGCCCTCTCCCATAACCCCTCACATCAGACTAATACGTGACCCCCACCCCATCTCCAGTTCCCTCGCCTCCCCTTAATCCCTGTGGCTTCACCATTTCAAAGCAGGTGACAGTTGGAGTTTTACCCTATTCTCTTGGCCAAGGAAGAAGTTGAGTGGTGGGAAGGGGCGGTGAAGTAAAAAGGGGGAGGCTGTAATCTGATTGTGGAAGATGATTGGTGATGTGATAGATGCTTGCATCTAATGTGGCTCCTGCGTTTTCTAATTAACGCCAAGCGACGAGCACTGACCTTCATAATGTGAAGACTGCCGCAAACTAAGCACTCAATCTCAAGCAGCCGAGTGATCATACAGCGTCGCCAGATGGAATGATATTGAAAGTCGATATAAGTTAATTAAACATTCTATCGGTAGATCGAAATATCTCTTATATGAATATGAGCATGTTTAGATGCACAATTATAGGCAGTGAATGTTTGACATACATACATACACACATACATACATACATACATACATACATACATACATACATACATACATACATACATACATACATACATACATACATACATACATACATACATACACATACATATATACATACATACATACATACATATATACACACATACACACACACACACACACACACACACACACACACACACACACACACACACACATACATACATACATACATACATACATACATACATACATACATACATACATACATACATACATACATACATACATACATGCATACATGCATAAATGCATACATTCATGCATGCATGCGTACGTACGTATGTACATGCATATATACATACATACATACATACATACATACATACATACATACATACATACATACATACATACATACATACATACATACATACATACATACATACATACATACATACATACATACATACATATACATACATACATACATACATACATACATACATACATACATACATACATACATACATACATACATACATACATACATACATACATACATACATACATACATACATACATACATACATACATACATACATACATACATACATACATACATACATACATACATACATACATACATACATACATACATACATACATACATACATACATACATACATACATACATACATACATACATACATACATACATACATACATACATACATACATACATACATGCATACATACATTCGTACAAACATGCATGCATGCGTTGAACAACCCTGAACTTGGAGGGGGTTTTCACCTTGGGAAGGACTGACTAAATGAAGGTTTTTAGTATTGTTATTATAGCCCTACGGAATGGCCTTAGGGTCGTCTTGTGGTAAACTGAAGTACTCTGACCTGATATTGGCACCAGCGAGCTTGTCAAGTTGTTTCTCGTTGAAATCACACTTGTCCAGAAACCTGCCATGCAAACTGATCCTGCTCAATGTTTGTACACAAATCTGATGGCCATTTCATCTGTTAAGTTGGCGTGACCTCATGCCCTTAGTATATGGTAGGGGGTTGAGTGAGGGTTTTCAGGCCACTCGGCGATTGGTTTGTGACCCCATACCAACTCCCGTTATCCAAGCCAACAAGTCATTTCAGCTGGATTGGTTCCTCCATGATTGTTTACCGAACAATATCAGAGAAGTTGGACAACAGAGGCATAATTGAGGAACAAATAGGAAGAAGGAGGGTCTGTCTTAAGGAGGTTGCGAGGGGTCACAAAACAAGTCCGAAATGACCCCACATGGCCTTCGTGAATCCTGCAGGATTACAGATCCCCAACAGAGACAACGTGTCGCCTATAACTTCCTAGGTAATAACTAAATGATTCTTCAATTGCAGAGCTATCTTTCAAAATGACTCTAAGCCCCTTGCAGACTTTTTAGCGATTTCCCATTTATCAGTTGCCCTTCTGCTTGGAATTAGCATCGGAGCCGTTCGAGGTCGTTCAGTGTTGCCTGGATCTGTTGATACGAGGAAACCTCGCGGTAATCGTCTCGAGCAGCGGTGGTAAACGTGAGGTCGTATGGGAGATGCTATAGACTGTTAGAGGCCGGCGTAACAGGGCGAGGGATTCACTTGGACACGCGGTCAGTCGTCATGATGGGTGTGTTCTAGTGAGAGTATCATGGTCAGTCATCATGATGAGTGTGTTCTGGTGAGAGTATCATGGTCAGTCGTCATGATGGGTGTGTTCTAGTGAGCGAATCATGGTCAGTCATCATGATGGATGTGTTCTGGTGACAGTATCATGGTCAGTCGTCATGATGAGTGTGTTCTAGTGAGAGTATCATTGTCAGTCATCATGATGAGTGTATTCTGGTGAGAGTATCATGGTCAGTCGTCATGATGGGTGTGTTCTAGTGAGAGTATCATGGTCAGTCATCATGATGAGTGTGTTCTGGTGAGAGTATCATGGTCAGTCGTCATGATGGGTGTGTTCTAGTGAGCGAATCATGGTCAGTCATCATGATGGATGTGTTCTGGTTAGAGTATCATGGTCAGTCGTCATGATGAGTGTGTTCTAGTGAGAGTATCATTGTCAGTCATCATGATGAGTGTATTCTGGTGAGAGTATCATGGTCAGTCGTCATGATGGGTGTGTTCTAGTGAGAGTATCATGGTTAGTCGTCATGATGCGTATTTTCTAAGATTGTTTGCTTTTCACTTTACAGCATTGAAAATATAATTTCACCATCGCTAGCATTATAATAATCAATGTGCTGTTTCCTCAATTGATCAATTACATCCTTGCTCGCCAGCGAAAAAATGTTGAAGACTAGCCTTTCATATCCCTTGGACACACCTGCAGTGGGTCAGGTGGAGTGTGGTGGAGGGGCGCTGATGAATTGCCCACCATACTAGTTCCCTTTGTCGCGCGACTGTTTACTTGTTTACACAAACCCACTACCTCCATCACAGGTGGATGCTGCGCTAGGCTCATCCAAGTCACTTCTCTATCTAGCTACGTCGCTAAGCGTTAGCAAGTGAATATATCGTGCCGTGCGTCCATTGATTTCAAAAGATCTGGTGAATAATTGATGGCGCGTTTAACTCCATCACGAAGCAAACGAATGCTCGTTATTTCTCAGGGCTACCATTGGCTTAGCGATGCTTGAATTGTGTATTTTTGCGGAAGTGCTTAGGGGATGCTCCATTTTTATCTACATCTCCATGCGCTGGCTAAATATAACTAAATACGAGTTGTATATGGCTGTACGTTTCATGATGGAAATAAACATGCGATCTAATGACAAATATTGAGGAGATGACTTCCGTTGACTGTGAATAGAGCAGAGTCGACTCATGAATTATCGGTCAATCACAAGACAAATTGCATCGTAAAACAAGTAGGCAAAAGACGAAAGCTTCTCGCATTACCCGCAGGTCGAGAAGTCGCGCGACCATAGGCCGTATTCATTAGGTGTGCGCGCGTGGTTATGTTAAAAGCCTGAAATGACTCACGCAAGTGCTCCCTATTTACATAACATTACACACCTTGTTGTAAACAAACTAGATTGGAAGGGTAAATGGTAACTGGGGACTATATTGTACGGTGCTTAGAGAGTAAATATCGTATTGCGCGCTTCTTAACCTTACGAGGCAGGTGAAGATGTCAGTATACAAGTGGGGTTAGGGTGTTAGCCCAGTGTCACCGTGAAGTACGCCTCCTGCGCGTGCCGGTTGTCACTACAAGTCTTATCTGAACCTCTCTTTACACTATATTTAACTGGGATAACTGTACTTCTTCAGAAAAGGGCTACTTTCAATGGGTTTTTTAATAGGGGGTAGGGGAGTCTCAAGTTCCCTGCCACGAGTGATACTGTGACGTCATCGGCAGGTGCAGACGACACGCGACAGACTCCAGCTGCCGGCCGATCAGCCAATGAGCGTGCAGCGTGGGTCGAGTCGGTCGTGTGTCACATCTGAAAGCTCTAACTCGTTTGTTTTGTGCCTAGAAATATAACGGGACACGACTTGACACCGCGCCAAATCTCTTGAAAAGTACTCATTACTTATATAAAGACCTACTCAGGCGCGCTTTCCAAGTGGCCGAGACCATCTGCCCATGTATGCTGATGTGTATATGATATTTAGCGATATATAGAATGTCGTCATGCTGACAAACAAAGCCAGAAATCACATTTGAAAACAAATCAACCTTTAGTCTATATGCGATCAGTTAATCGATACATCTGCTGGCCGTCAGAGTAAGGTAAATGAAGTAACTGATGAAGTAAGTTACCACCTGCCGAAACTGCAGCGTTGCTTAAACACCATCATCGATTAATATCTGAACGAGGCTAACAAAACCCACTTGTCGAGATTTTAAAATCTCTCCAGACCCAATGCGGCCATCGATATTATGATATTGTTTCCACGAGGCCAGATGTTCTTTTTCTCAGTCAACTTGTAAAGGAGGTGGTTAATCCCTTGCAGGGATGTTTCCCACGGTTGGTTGCGGGCCATTCAATAATGACTCGCCACGATCTGTTGATTTTTCACGACATTAATATTGAAGTGTTAAACCCGCGGGGTATGGTGTGAAAAAAGCAGAATTGTCTTTGCTAGGAAACGTTGTCTTTCCTAGGAATCTTAGTTTATGGGATGACTCCCTATCGTGTATAACTCACTATGTGCATAAGTCAAGGAAACATTCGTTATTAAAGCTGTCATTGAGATCTGTTCACACATTCACGATATAGGATTGCCATACTGAATGATTTCGTCAAATTATGGGCCACGTTAGCCTCCTTTAAATTATGAATGTCCTGGAGACACAGTATTCAATTAATTCACTTGACAGACGCTCGTCTGCGTCGATATCGAAATAAGTACATGCAAGCGTTACAGGCATGGTATAATTCAACGTGAAATGTTACCGATTAAGGGTGAATGGGTGGTGAATCACACGTGTGTTGCTACACCGCCCGCATTTCCTGCTAGTACCATATTTGGGAGATAACATAATGGCACGGCATGGTGTTGCTCCGTTACCTGGGGATTTTGAATAGGCATGGGAAGTCCCAATTAGTGATTGGTCTGTTATTAGAGTATGGTTTTCTTTCTGGACTCCCCGCGTAGCTCTCGCATGTTGGAGGAGGGTTTTCACAGCACTGCATGCGCGTGGTTGTCATTATCACTTGCCAGAGCCACATAATTAATGCATCAATTTTTCACCAGGAAATCTCCACTTATAGGGCGAGCTTGACAACCCCCGCCGACAAGACACCGGACTCACCCCGTGGCCGCGTTTAATTCTGCGGCAGATGGCCGCGGGAGCTGCAGGGGTGGGGGTGTCGTTAGGGTGGGGGGAAGGGGTTACTTGTCAATGTTTACGATTCATGCGGAGAGACATTGCCGTAAAGCGAGGCGTCCGTCGTCGACTAACTGCCACGCTTCGCAACCCTCGCCGTCTGCTCCATGAGCTTTCAAGTCTTGTGAGGTTTTTTTTTAATCGGAAATCTGCGCCGGAGTTGGGAGGGGTGAAAGCTGTAGTGGAGCCGGGGGTACCTATGGTGGGGGCCTACTCAGCTAGGATAAGTCGTTAATACGGTAATGCCCGCTGTTATTTCAACAACTTTAAATAATAACTTCTGCATACGAAACGAAAGACGATGGGTGTGTTATGAGGGCGGACACACAGGGGTGGGTGAGGGGGCGAAGGTGAAGGTTTTTGACTGGGCGCGGAAGTGACTACTAGCTACGAGGGATGACAAATCCGCCATATTTATCGGGTGCTATGACTGTATATGACTGACCAACGTAATGACTCACCGTCACGGTTGGTCCACCTCAGAATGAGACACTCATCGGTCGAGTTAGGTAGACCCCATGAGTCCGCCCACTACGCAGTAGACTACCACTGTACCTTACTTATAGCATTCCAATGAGTTCATTTTCAACCACGATCCCTGGATGTACACCGTTACCATCACCGCACCTACAAATAGTATCACTATCAGGTTGAAACTCGGCTACGCCCTTGATGAAATAACACACTTGTTACCATATATAGCTTCTATATATATATATATTAGTAACGTTGAAGACGTGCTATGCTGAACTCTTCTCACGCCGTACACATGTGTATTGCTAGCGGTGAAGGCTACTTGGAAGTCATTTGACGAATATATTAGCTTAGACATCACGGAACGCTCAACACAGACACGTGTACATGTGATAGACGTATTAACGTGCCGAGTTCAATGACCTACAACCCACACAGCGCTTGTGCTCCCCGTCCTAGTGTCAACACAAGTATTAGTGATTGCGTCAAGTCAGACCAGGATGACTGAGCTGCGCCCCCTTTGATCTGTTTGTTTCTATTAAAAAAACAGGTCAAGTGATTAGTAAACGCCCCCACCCCGCACCCGCAAAGATCAGATTCGTCGATAGCAAGCTGGATGTCAGCGACAGTTGCTTTTTCCGGTTAATAACATTCCAGTTTTCAAAGTTAATTAGATAAACCACCAGGTGATATATTGTATTCGTTTGACCTGATGTCATCCTGGTTTGGCTATGTCCATTGGTCAGTACCTGGATACGATGGACACCGGTTGCGTCTATTCACGCCAGTTAACTATCTAAGGTCGACATTTTCCGCCCATAAACCTCTAGACATAAATCAAGTCTGTACTTAAAGACAACTTGTTTACCGTGCCTGTTTTTTTGGTATGGAACATCACCTCTGAGAACTCGACTAAACCCTTGTTCCAATAGGACCGGCGGGACTTAGTGACACTCAGACAGCCTTTTAATTGCTGTACCACCCAGACAGACCTATAATATCAGTGTCACTACGTAGCCGAACAATAACAAATCAGTGGGGCTCTTTTTGGTACGTCTGGTCGCGATATCACTCGGAGTAATAAGCCCCTCGGTCCAAGGTTTGTTTCTCTCCACCTAACAGAACTTACACTGGCCTTGGCAGCGTACCTTTGAAGCTGCATCAGCGTGCTTATCACTGTGTATGGTCGGTCGCTGCAACAAGGGGGCAGCAAAGCAAACAAGGCCCGGTCGACGTGGTGTTTACTGTGGTCGAGGGAGGTAGGGGTCAGTCCGTGACACAGTGAACTATACTCGCCCCACTGGGCACACACACATTCACTCCCCCCCTCCCCTCTCTCTCGTCCATCTTCATAGGACATCTCTAGTCAGAATAAGAGGAAGCCTTCCCGGCATCCTCTCAATCATGGGAATTTATTAACCTAATCACACCCCACTTGTGGTGAGGTCGGCACTATTTGCTATAGCCATACACTGTCGCCAATATTCTCCTCCTCGTTGAGGCCGAGGTTTCATATCGTGTCACGTGTCACGTCACCTCCGGACTTGTTTTCAAAACACAAATCTCACCCCTCCATTCCAATCCTAACCATCTCTTTATCTCTCTAACACTATTTCTGTATTTCTCCCTCTCTGTCACATCCTCCTTCTTCCCATCTTTTCGTGTCTTTATCACTAACTTCGGCTGCATCTCTCTACACCTCTATACCTTATCCCAACTACCATAACAATATATGTCCAGATCAGGTTTCTAGCTACATAACTACCTCCGTGCTCATTCCTATCCATGAAATGGAAATGAAATGAAGTAGCGGGGTGGTACGTCGCTTTCTAACAGCGAGGTGATGTCGTGACGGTGATGGATGAGGAGGAGAGCTAAGCTCTGGTAGTGCCCCTAAAGGGCCAGCCCACACTCGGCTAAAACCCCGCTGCCCTCACTGTATGTCGAACCCCCGCCACTAGGACGGAGTTCCAACTGTAACTGTATATCGAAATATACACCTTTCTCTTTATGACCACATCTATGATAATTTCTATTTATGTATAAAGCTATAAGGTTGGTTGGATCCATTAAACACCCATATTTACAAAATGCTTGGGGATTGTAAGACCCCAC
>CM067350.1:40736658-40874158 GCA_034190875.2 Urechis unicinctus | reverse complement strand
CCTTCTCCCTCTTTCACCCACTCATTCGCTCCTCTCTCCCTCTACCACCTTCTCCCTCTTTCACCCACTCATTCGCTCCTCTCTCCCTCTCCCACCTTCTCCCTCTTTCACCCACTCATTCGCTCCTCTCTCCCTCTCCCACCTTCTCCCTCTTTCACCCACTCATTCGCTCCTCTCTCCCTCTCCCACCTTCTCCCTCTTTCACCCACTCATTCGCTCCTCTCTCCCTCTCCCACCTTCTCCCTCTTTCACCCACTCATTCGCCCCTCTCTCCCTCTCCCACCTTCTCCCTCTTTCACCCACTCATTCGCTCCTCTCTCCCTCTCACCCCTTCTCCCTCTTTCACCCACTCATTCGCTCCTCTCTCCCTCTCACCCCTTCTCCCTCTTTCACCCACTCATTCGCTCCTCCTCTCTCCCTCTCTCCCCTTCTCCCTCTTTCACCCACTCATTCGCTCCTCTCTCCCTCTCCCACCTTCTCCCTCTTTCACCCACTCATTCGCTCCTCTCTCCCTCTCCCACCTTCTCCCTCTTTCACCCACTCATTCGCTCCTCTCTCCCTCCTCTCCCCCTTCTCCCTCTTTCACCCCACTCATTCGCTCCTCTCTCCCTCTCCCACCTTCTCCCTCTTTCACCCACTCATTCGCTCCTCTCTCTCCCTCCCCACTTTCTCCCTCTTTCACCCACTCATTCGCTCCTCACCCCCTCTCTCTCCCCTTCTCCCTCTTTCACCCACTCATTCGCTCCTCTCTCCCTCTCCCACCTTCTCCCTCTTTCACCCACTCATTCGCTCCTCTCTCCCTCTCTCCCCTTCTCCCTCCTTCACCCACTCATTCGCTCCTCTCTCCCCTTATCTCCCTCAGTCTCATTCACCCACTCATCTGCTCTACTCCTCTCAGCCCCCAGCTTCTGTAACATGTCTTCCCGGGTATAATTGTGAATGGTCGCTGAGCCGGACTGACAGATTAGACTGGTGCTGGCCATGCTTGCCCGTCAAATCAACGTGTTCACCAGCCACGACTTGATCAATCTATAGCCGCTACAAGGATTCACTGCCCCGTATCAAGTACAGGCTACGCTGTGGGGTATAAATTGTACCATAAACTCTCATTTCTCAGAGCATTACAAGCAGACAATACAATGACAAACTAGCGCCTCGTAGACACACAGGCCTTGACCAAAAAACTAAGTATCCAGAATTTGGATACGGAGATGTATCCGTCAGGTGCGGATAAATTGCGTTAGGAAGATGGATGGGCGGGTCGTGTTTCCACTACCAAGTGAGTGTGTCGAGGGTCCACTGCTGCTGGGGACACCATCAGTGATTGCCGGCCTATTATCCATCAAATCAGGACAGAAGATGCTGTAGCATCCTGCTTCACTCCGCTATCGTTACGATGACGCAACAGATAAGTTACATCTAACGTATCCTTAACGTAGTAACTATTCCTGCATTAATTTAACGAGGTCGAAGGTCACATAATGGCTTCACATGTCTAAGTTACTTTGTAAGGAAGTTCAATTACACCCTGCGTCGGGCGTGACCTATAAACTACACCATATATGTACTATATATAGATTTGGTCAAGAGGTTAATTTGAGCGGACATCGTCGGGCAGTAGTGTACTTAATAGGAGCTTCTGATGCAGTAACCAGGACCAAGGATGCCTTATAAGATGGCTTCAAGTGAAAGGTGCTCGTTATTCCGGCTTCAGTGGAAGTACCACATCGTTACATGAGAACACCAGATCATTGTCACGCGGAGGCAAACAAGTGAGATGGACGAGCGTTGAGGCATAATGTAGGTGGGGTTTTGATATAGGTGGGGTTTTGATACAGGTGGGGCTTAATGGAGGTGGGGTTTTGATGCAGGTGGGGCTTAATGCAGGTGGGGTTTTGATGCATGTGGGGTTTTGATACAGGTGGGACATTGACGCTAGTGAGTTTGACGCTGGTGAGATACTGAGTGACCCCGAGGAAAGATATTGGATGGTGTTCCTAGTGGTGAGACGAAGAGTCTTATCAGTTAGTCATAGACCGAGTGGAGATGTCCAGTTCTGCCGACCAGTAGCGAGCTCATCAGCAAACGTGCGAAGTAATGGACATTACGTGACTATGATGCTTGGTGGTAGCACAGGAGCGTGATAAACGTGCCAATTAGAGCTTCCCCGACGGCTTCCATCTTTGTACGTGTTACCCAGTCGCATGAACTACCCCATCACTGCCCGCCTTAGATAATTCACCGTGTCGAAGATATCCAAGTATCAATCTATGAGCGATGACAACTTTAACTTGTTGACTGTCCAGTTTTGAGTGGACTTTCCCTTCTGAGATCATAGAAAGGTCAGTCCTTTACTGAGCCGATAAACCAATTAATTACTAATCAATAGGTGAAGCTGACACGCGCTGGGAGTAATGGTGCTAGGTTTCACTGTGTCAATGGGACAAATAGAAGGGTGTAGGTTCAAGGACATGCCAGCGTCTGTTGCCATGGCCACAAATGCCATGGAAGCGGGCTTGGTCGTTAATTCATCGAACCCTTTTCATTCATTGGCTGTTCGACTACCAACTATATAAGACTATGCTGAGATCAGGAGAGAATAGCTAGTGATTGTTTAGTCAGGCAAGGCCACTGCAAGAGGGAGAAGAAACGTCGCCGTGAATAAATCAGGGAGGGGACGAGACGAACAGGTGCATGAGAGGGAAGACAAGAAAGCAAGAAGGAGACGAGGATCGAGGTGGGAGAGTGGAAAAGAGGGGGAGTGGTGGTGTCAGAGAGAGTGAGTGAGAGAGAAGAGAGATAGAGAAGGAGAGTGAGAGAGAGGGGGAGATAGAGAGAGAGTGAGAGAGCGAGAGAGAGAGAGAGAGAGAGGAGAGGGAGAGAGGAGAGAGGGAGAGAGAGAGAGAGAGGAGAGAGAGAGAGAGAGAGAGAGAGGAGTGGCTAGAGAGAGAGGAGGAGGGAGAGAGGGAGAGGAGGAGAGCAGAGAGAGAATATGGGAGAGTGGCAGAATGAGAGAGAGAGAGAATAATGAGCGAGTGGTGGAGTGAGAGATGTATGGTGAGTGAGTGAGAGAGAGAGAGAGAAATAATGAGCGAGTGGGTGAGTGATTGTGTGAGTGAGTGAGAGTGAGTGAGTGAGTGTGAGTGAGTGAGTGAGTGAGTGAGTGAGTGAGTGAGTGAGTGAGTGAGGGAGACAGTGAGTGAGTAGGTGAGAGAGTGAGTGAGGGAGAGAGTGAGCGAGTAGGTGAGTATGTAAGATAGAGAGAGAGAAAAATCATGTTGAAAACAGAGGGGAACAAGTGGGAAGAGATAAAAGGGGGCAGAGCATATTGAAACAGCGACGGCGTGGGGAATAGGTTGTTGGGGTCGAGGCTGATGAAGAACAAATAGTCAATGGATATAAGAAAACAAAACGAAGAAAACGGAAACGAATGGAAAATAAGCATAAAGAAAAAAGAACGAAAGACAGAAAGAATGAATTCATAGTTCAGAGAGGGTCGGAGATTTCGACGATGAAGGCGTGGAAGGAAGAATAACTGCACAAGTTGTAGAATAAGCTGGTTCTGTATGCACTAAGCACACACACACAAAATAAAGTTGCTAACATACGTATAATGTTTCATACGATGTTGGACTGGAAATGCGTGTTGGGATATAGTAGATCACATGGTGCTGTGTATATTTCGACCATGATGTGGCGATTTAGTGAACCCATCTGGATGGACGACAGACGGTTTGCGATCAACACGAATTAGGAAAGCTCTGTAATCATCTAACGATTGTTCTGATGTGATGCAAGGACTTGTCTTTATGACGGTTGGCTACTTACCATGAGCTGTTGTTCACTGAACAGAATCGACCAGTATGGAATTCACCGGCAAGCTGTATTTGAATACAAGAGTGTCTGTACACAGGAAATGCCATATTAAATTTTAGCTATATGGCGTATGTGGTGCATTTAGTGAGTGTTGTGGTACATTTAATGTTGGGAGGCGCATTGGATGATAAGCCGTTGTGGTGCAATTAATTGTAGGAGCTTGGGTGCTTTAAATGATACGGCAAATAGTAGATTTTATTAGGTGAGCTATGATGCATTTCAAAGCGGCTTTGGTGCATTTAATGATGGGATGATATGGTGCGTTAACGGCTCCGTATTATGGTGCGATTAATGTCAGGTTGCTATTGTGTATTTAATGTCAGGTTGCTATTGTGTATTTAATGTCGGGTTGTAATGATGCATTTAATCAAAAGAACCGCGGCCTATTCAATGATGGAAGTTCAGGTGCATCGATTTAAGGGTGTTATAGTGTATTTAATGTCGGATTGGTGTGGTGCATGTTATACGGGGAGTTGTGGTGTATTATGTGATCTGTTCGTTGAATGAAATAAATACATGTGGAGCTTGCTATTTATGGTGCTTTATCTAAGAGAATCTACTTAATATATTAAGAGAAGTAAATAATATATATATTTATACGTGTGAGGCGGTTGGTGGTGACACTTGAGATTCCTTTAATATGGATATTTCTGGTTTGATTAATGGTGATACAATCGATGCACTTCAATGCTGACGCTTTTGATGTGGTTGATGGTGATACAATCTATGCACTTCAATGCTGACGCTTTTGATGTGGTTGATGGTGATACAATCTATGCACTTCAATGCTGACGCTTTTGATGTGGTTGATGGTGATACAATCGATGCACTTCAATGCTGACGCTTTTGATGTGGTTGATGGTGATACAATCGATGCACTTAAATGCTGACGCTTTTGATGTGGTTGATGGTTATGCACTTAAATGCTGATGGTTCTTGTGTAGTCAATGGTGATGCAATCGGTGCACTTAAAAACTTCTGCTTCTTGTGTGGTTAATGGTGATACATTCGATGCACTTAAATGCTGGCACTTCTTGTGTGGTTAATGGTGATACATTCGATGCACTTAAATGCTGGCACTTCTTGTGTGGTTAATTATGATATATTCAAAGCACTTGTGTGGTTATTAGTGATAGTTGCGATTCATCTCATGGTTATAGTTGTGATTCACATAATTGTGACAGTTTTTATTCACCTATTAGTCATAATAGTGATTCACCGAATGGTGATAGTCATGATTCACTGACCAATGATATATGCAATGAAGATAATGGGATAATTTGTATGTATTGTAGCGTCAGAGTCGTGATGCATGTATGAAAGGGGTAATTTGTCTCAACACGGCGTTTGTTGTCGACCCTATATTTCATTCTGCTTTGTTTGAATGTATAATGCATTGATCGCACGGCAGCTAATGAGGTATTAGAGGAACACGATTAAGTGAATGACATGCATGTATTATGGCCAGCCCCTGTGACATCAAATTATCCCAATGTAAAGAGGTCGTTCTTGCGCCTATAGAACCGAAGTCTTATTGACCATTTGAATGTGGTTTGGAGCAGGCGGAGGATGGTGATGCCCACGCTAGCTGGACAGGGAGCGCGGCAAGTGACCCGTAAGTTATTCCCGTAGCAACTCGTTTTGGGACGGAGTCTGATCTACATCAGCCCACAGCAGCCCCTGGCTTTATATCAATTTAATGGTTGTCTACTTCTATTGAACTATATCTAACAAACGATACCCACTGGGCAAGGATAACACGAGGGCGCGAGGATGTCACCAGAGAGGGGGGGGGGAGGGGGTGGCTGACTCAGAGATGTCAGCAGATGCTTAGAAGGACGATGTACAGCAACAGCAGTAGCTGAAATTAAAGGCATTCACAGACTTAATAGCTCATATATATGGTTGTTGCCGCTGTAAGCTGTTTTTTTATGGTACCCTCATTTCATAACGTGTAAGCCTGTATGTAAATAGGTATGTGAGTAACCTAGTGTGTATGTATGAAAGTAAGCGTGTACTGTAAGGTATGTAGATAGGGTAGGTAGGTAGGTAGGTAGGTAGGTAGGATAGGTAGGTAGGTAGGTAGGTAGGTAGGTAGGTAGGTAGGTAGGTAGGTAGGTAGGTAGGTAGGTAGGTAGGTAGGTAGGTAGGTAGGGTAGGTAGGTTGTGCAGGTAGGTAATTAGGTAGGTAGGTAGGTAGGTAGGTTGTGCAGGTAGGTAATTAGGTAGGTAGGTAGAGAAGTTGAGCTGCTGTTTACGTGTCATGGAGCTCGGATGGTGTTTGTTTTTGCTTTCTTTATGATCGACCCTCTTCTCATGCCGGGCCTAGCGGGCTTGCTCTCAGGAAGCGGACCCTGAGCTGCTCCTTATATCACAGCCGTTATTGGGGATAAGGAGACATTCAGCTCTATATCACTTTCTCCCAGGAGTGCTTAGAACCAGATCGATGTGAGTGGAAGAGGAGTTTTTCAAAAGAAGCCATTCAACAAGCGCCGTTCAACCGCACCAGGCTCTTGATTGGCTTTTGACAGAGTTCGCAAGTGTTGTAGCTTGCAGGGAGTCTACGTATGGCAACTTAGCATGCAATCCGTGTATTGGCCGAACGAGAAAGGCACCGAGGTCGAGCTCTTAAAGGTGAATAATTCATGGCGAGTGCAGTGTAGCAAAGCAAAGACAGCCAGGTGACGCAGGAGTGTGCTTTATTTGTTTAGGTACATTAGACATGCCCCCAGTAGCGCGTACAGTGGGAAAAAATAATGATAGTGAGTTAAATGGACCACGGCAAGAATATGTCAGGAGGCATTATAAAGGTCGCGTTATATATATATAATATATATATATATATATATATATATATATATATATATATATATATATATATATATATATATATATATATATATATATATATATATATATATATATATATATATATATATATATATTATATGTATAGGGTGTCGCTCTCCCCAACGAAGACATATTAATATTATTTTACCAAAATATAATCCTATATTTATTTCAGCCCTCTTCCATGACATCGAAGAACATGGGTTTTTTAACCAATCGAACAATCATTGTCATGTAAATAACCCACCGTGATGAGTCAATCAATGATTACAATACTTGCTGCTGTACGGTATCTTATTGCTAGTGACATAAGGCAGGACACTAACAACTGATGATTGGTCGAGACCACGGCCTCGGTAGATACACGTGGAGACGTGGAGACGTGAGCTTCAATCTGCCCAATTAGTCTAAAAACGGTTTAATAACCAGAAAAGAAGTGCGAGCCTTAACACCCACACGACTTCACTTCACCTCTCCTTGAAGCTTCATGTTTTTCACGGCTTGTCTGGAGACCAATCGGACGAGGTATGCGCCTTCTACCTGCCGCATCAGCAGCAGCAGCAGCAGCAACCGTACAAGCCGTCAGCTTGCTGGCCCAGACCTGTCTGGATCGAACTGTTAAAAGGCCCCAGTGTAGGCCAGACGGCCGCGACCTGATAACACTAATCAACAGACCGCTCAAGGATGTCTGCTCAAGTTGAGGTTGTGGGTTTCGTTATCCCGCTGTTTGACCCCAAAAGAGATGGAGTTTAGGGTCAGAGAATTACATAGTCGGAGCGATAACAGCCATAGAGTTCGTTTCTAGTGACGCAGGTAAGTTCTTGAATGTTATATGAGTCCAGGTATGTTCCTTTTCGGGCCGCCATGTTGCTATATTACGAAGGTCATAGGGTGCAGTCATTTACCTGCAGACAGTGCCAGAACAATAACCTGCGTAGCATCAAACAGTGGTGATATACATGTTACCTGAGAGTGTGGTTATACAGGTATGTCAACAACAGTTCCTTATTGTATTGTATTCTTTTACATAGAGACGATATATCACTGGTGGTGAATAACAAGAGAGAAAGACATCCATAGATGCATCAACAAACTAACTTCCGGGCTGAGGCATTAAGTGCAGTGGGGGCATTCAACACTGGACAGGGAGCGCGGGTTGTGGGTTGATTGGGCGACACAGTCAGCCTACGTCATTCATTATATCTACATGGCAATGCAGCGAGCAGACCAAGGTAAAAAAAACCGCCATGCGCGGCATTCTATTTTCCTATGACTTGTAGGATGAATGATCCAACTGACAGCCGCAGATGGACTAGTCATCTAGCATGAGGAAGAAGTCGCTCTAATGATGCAATATATGTGGTACACGGTCTTTCCTGGTTCTTGTTTTGCGCGGACGGCGCCTTGTCACTCGTGACTCGCCAGCATAATGATCCGACTCGACTGGATCCTTCGCGCGGGTTACACCCGATCCAGCGTGTAACACGCGGCATTTCCAAGGCACAGCATACAAACCTCCCCCCCCCACCCCCAACCAGGTTCACTTTCACTTAGCAACCAAATGACATCATTTCAAACTACTTTAATTGCCTTACCCACTTTGCCAAATAGAGTACAGTTTAAGACGGAACCATGTTGACCAGTAGCGGAAGTTGGGTGTTTTCTTGGCGTGGAATATGAGGATATGACATCATGGCACTATTGCAGCAAGTATATTCGAGGTAAATGACATCATATAGCGCTGAGCACACTCGTTGTCATTATCGAGCCAAACCGGAGAGGCGTGGTGCTTTGTTTTGACTGGTACCTGTGATCTAGTACCGGGCTCGACATCCTCAATAACTACCTCCCAACCCCTCATCCACCAAAAAACACATCCTTGTTAGAACATGAGAAATTTGAACCCTATCCGTGTCCTGTGGTTGAACACCAGGTGGTTTTACCCGCGGGCCGTGATCATCATCAAGGGCAGGTATGACGTTACATATTGTCCGACCGCATCCCACTTATAGCTCACGTTGCTACTGACAGGTGTGTGTGGGGCAATTTGTACATCCCCACAGCTGACCGCAACTCAGAGGTCCATTCGCAGAGCAACTCGACCTGTTTAAACGCAAAAAGAAAAGCTTATATGAGCTGTAAAGTGGGTTTTAAGGGCTAACAAGGGGTTCAAACGAATAAAAACTGTACAAGGAGAAACGAACGATGCCATACTCAATAAAAATTGACACCCAGACATACCAGGCTTGTAACGCTAAAAAACAACGAAAATGTTTATACAATGTCTCAAGTTGCCCTCTTCGAGCTTGGCTGATCACATAAGGGCGATAGACAGAATGACATAGCCCAGGTGCGATAATGGGTGTGAATGATCAATACACATACCAGATACAAGAGCTCATCGTTTCAGGCAGGGGTGAAAAAGGGAACCATTTAGATATGGGATTCAAGTAGAGAGAAATAAGAGCTTTCTGACATAGCGAAGCAAGAGTGTGATCGCATGTAAGGTGAAGTGGGGTAGTGTTCATGGGAACCTGGTACATAGCGACACAGCCCGGCCATCACCAGGTTACCCCAGCCAGCACCCCATCGCTACAGCTAACTGCTAGTTAACTCTCGCCCCTTGTCCAACTCGGAATCTGACCGGACACCACTTAAACACGTATTAGCAGACACCAAAAACAACAGACAAGAAGGCTTTGTCAGATGATTAAGTCGTGGAGATCGATCGATCGATTGGTTTATCTAGAACGATTTGTTCACTTCAAGCATGACACTTTAAATCATGTTAAGCGCGTATAACCCTCCCACTGGAGTAGTGGTAGATTAGCAGCCCCGTTGATGTAACCTTGTGTTCGTCCACCCTGCCAGCTGCTTTCATGGCGATGTCACCAGGTAGTGGGGGAAATACAGGAACCCACGATGAATAAACATTTCACCGACACATGAATAGACATCTTTGATAAAGCTTCCGACGACGTGAGGTCATGCAAGACTGCTGTTCAATGGCGAGGTCGTCACGGAGTTCCAGCAACAGCTGCAGGACCCTCAATGGGAATACATATGTAAGGGCGCTATGATGGCTTGGCTGAGATCTTTATTGGGCGACGCTATGGGGTGCGTAAAAAGTGTGGTGGGCAGATGCGTCGTGTGTCGGGATCACTCACCTGTAACCGCTCGCGATATATGATACACCTGGCAGGTGAGTTAATGAGGGTGAGGACGCGGGCCACCTCATGCGGTCACCGCTCGTTAGTGTCCCTGGTACAAAAAGAATGGCGGTTTTCAATAGCATTGTGCGGTAGGTTGTATTCACGTGTGACCGTAAAATAAATTGTCCCCAATGCGGAGACGCAAACAACATGCTGTGGTTTTTCTTGGACCTCGCCCTCCTTTCACCTTACAGGTAACATTGATGGCGGGTAGGGGGTGGGGGATGAGGCACACCGCTGGTACAATGTAGTCGCGTAAAAACATCTATGTCGGTTAAGAAATGTCCTATGTGATTTAGAGGTAGCAAATCAAGTGCAAGGTATCATCATTGCGGAGCTATGAGGAAATCCTCTTGAACTTATTTATAGATCTCCGAGACGATAACCACCGCATGATGCCATACATGGCCGTAGTTGCCACAATCGGCTGATAATTTTCCAAACAACAACAACATTGGCACCTTGTGCACCACAAAATTTTTATAGATCCATCTGCACGATACCCGGAATACTGGCATCGGGAACCGAGCGCCTGCTCATCTCGCTGCTCGGAACCCTGACATCGGTCACCCTGCGCCTGGCCATCTAGCCGCTCGGAAGCTGGACATCAGGAACCGAGCGCCTGCACATCCAGCCAATCAGAAGCCTGACATCGGAAACCGAGCGCCTGTACATATTGCCGCTCGGAAGCCTGACATCGGAAACAGAGCGACTATGCATCTTGCCGCTCGGAAGCCTGACATCGGAAGCCGAGCGCCTGTACATCTTGCCGCTCGGAAGCCTGACATTGGTTTCCTCGCTGACAGACCTGTCTTCCTAACGAGTCATAAACTGTCGGCACCCTCATCACCACATTCCCTCCCCGTATTCGTCACCGTACACCGTATAGTGAGAGTTATGCGCTACAGAGCTCGTGGACAGGGCGGCCATTAGCTGGATGAAATGCTTCTGCCAGGTAAACAGCGCAGAGATGAAAACAAAGCTTATTAAACTAACGGCTTGATGGCCGTCAATTGGACTGGCCATGCATGGAGCTGGAGAGGCCATAGACGAAGATAATTGGTAGGCTGATTAACAAGATCTAATGTACCAGTAACGTCAACACCATACAGGCAGGGGTTCCGTTATAGTCAGTCAAAGGAAACCACAACAGCATTCAGCAAGTATTCGGAGTATGTACGAAGTCAATATCATGACGGCTATTTGACGCGTGTGGTGACGTACTGAAAAACGTGTTTTGTATTCATATCTATTGATATATTCATAAGATTTATTGCTTAGAGTCGTTACTTAAACATTCAGTAGAGAATGCTATCCACTGAATTTAATGACTACCACACATACTCTCGGTACAGAGTGGGGTGGGCAAGAGAAGAGAGGACTTGTTTACGACGAACAGTATATCGATATTGCATAATGATCGATCGAATGTCATTTGTCGGGTTGGAATGGAGACTGGTGTGACGCGAGGTGTCGCTGGTAGAAGGAATATAGGTTGAGACGGGAAGTGTGAGGACAGGTGACATCCCTGACCTTCCTGTCACCTCTACGGACAACAATCAATCGAATGAAGCGGCGAAAACGTGCTGCAGACTAGCAATGCTTTCATTAACGATGGGTGTTATGCATTAGGTGCTGACAACAATCACTGTGGTGGGGTGAGAACTCGGTTCGGAGACTGAATTCACCGAGAAGGGTCGATTTGGAAGCGTGACAAACTGGATGGTTTTCATGAACAAGTGAGGTCACGGGGTGGGGTTATCCTGATCCCATGGAATCTCTGAATCGATCTATGTATTCTTAACGGAGACAAACAAGCCACAAATCTATACTGGTTGTCATAAAGCAATGTTGCTGACGAGAGAGAGGGAAGTTATGATGCTGTCATTGCGACTCGTATATCCCGCTTACCACAGGTCATCAGACGGCAGCGGGCAAACATTGCTTTTATGGATCGGCGCGACATGAGCGATTTGGCTTTTATTCAGATATTAGCCAAATCGTAACTCCACTTATAAACTGAACACCTGCTTTATATCAGGTATGTTTATAGCTGTACAAATATGCATGGTCCTCATGGCTTGATACAGTGCACGCACATGTACACACACACGCATAAACACACACATACGCGATGACACGCGCTCCGTGAAACAAGATCAAAGCACAAAATGAATCACCTGGGTTCATAAAGAAAAGTTTTTTCCTGCCAGATTCTCATCCGTCGGGAAGCCAGACTCAATACCAACTTACTCTCCCCCCATCGCGATTCTCATCCGTCGGGGAGCCAATCTCCTCACTATCAATTAATTCTCCTCCCCATCGCGATTCTCATCCGTCGGGGTGCCAATCTCCTCACTATCAATTAATTCTCCTTCCTATCGCGATTCTCATCCGTTGGGGAGCCAATCTCTTCACTATTAATTAATTCTCCTTCCTAACGCGATTCTCATCCGTCGGGGAGCCAGTCGCCTAAATATCAATTAACTCTCTCCCCTATCACGATTCACCCATATTTTATGCTCTAATATGCTGCGGTATAAATTAGTTAAAAGATGACAATAACCTGGCCTCGTTAAAGTAAGTTGTCGCAGGATACAGCGCGGATACAAGCCAACGTGGGACGTGGGGGTGGCTATGTCGACACGCGGTTATCAGCTTTCATGTCTCTATTATCGACACAAGAGTCTTACTAAACGCGGGTTTTTAGCCTCGAGCAAGTATTGAGTGAGAATGGTTTCCTATGTATACTCGGCCTTGGGTAGGTGGTCAGTTAAGGAAGATATTGTCTTGCCATCTAAAAATGCAATTTAGTAAATTGTCTATAATCTTCTTACTGAAGCCATGGACATGCTTGTTTTGCAGTTTTCCTGTAAGCGATTGTCTACGACCGCCCGAATGACCAAGCCTACAAAATAGGAGGCGCCATAAATACCCCATGGCTCCCCCTGCCGGCAGTCGACACGTGTTGACAGCGACCAGGCACACAGCGGCGTAAATCTGACGCCAAGCAAGGATTCTAAGATTAAAAGAAGCCGAAATTGAGACATAATTGGGACATGACTCCAATAAAGTTGTTTGCATTGACCCGTAGTCATTCACAGATGTTTGCTGAGCACGTGGTCAAACTTAAAGAATTGAAAACAAACATCACTAGGCAGACCCGAAACATGACCCAAATCTGTTAAGTTCAAAGCCAACTTGCTATATCCATGACAACATTATGACCCATTGGAAATTAATGTTACATAGGCTATATCTACATACAAATATCAGGCATCATGATTCGAATGACCAGCGAGAGCTTACTGTATAACACATAGCTGACATAAGAGCGGCTCAAAACAAGAGGGAAACCCTTGTTTAATTCCAAATGAAGAGAAAGCTTCGTCGAATGCTGCACTATAGGAATAGCACATTGCAACTGCATTCGTCATGAGGCTCTTTTGTGCCCAGACGAGCAATGTGACATTTTGTTGCCATCTCTTGAGCTCACCCTAATAGCAGCAGACATCATTTATCATTGAAACACCAGTGCATTTATGATAACTGAACGCAGACGACAAGCACGCCATTGTTTGGAGCAGGTAGGTGTGTGCAAACAGGGATGTCTGTTAGCTTCATCGTTTATACGGTGAAGTACTTGTATTCAGATTGATGTCAAGCGTGTGTTATTTAATGACTGGCTGTCAGCTCTGTGACCCCCATGACCCCGTTCAATAATTGACAGTGGTAGAATGATCTCCTCTTCATTTGACCGGCTCGTGCTTGGTGGTCATAATGGAGACATCCGGGCATTATGAAGATTCACACTGATAGATAACAATCATTGTCGATCATCATTTACTGTATTCATTGCATGCATAATGTACAGTATGGGGCATGGACTTCACATACACGGATATCACACCTGGTGATGATGCTGGGGTTTACCTGTCAAATCTAAGACATGAGTTAAATCCATATTATAATCAGTTATTTATTGAATTGGAAGAAATATTTGATTGATAGCCAAGACGGGTACACAAATAAAGTCCCCATTTGGACATTCAGCCATCGTTTGTTGTGAGACCTTTTAACTAGTTAAACATGAAATCGGGCTAAACGCATAAAATGATCAGAGCTCGGATTAATGCCAAGAAGTATTTCACATGTGCGTGATGGATTCATTGAATCACGTAGGCCTTATGTCACCAGGCACAGAGGCCTTCTTCACTGCCCTTCATAAATAGCTTGAGGTTAAGCCTCGTTTTATAGCATCCTCTTCTAATAGGACACTCGGCGTCTAGTTGCATTTAAGATTTGCCTCCATTTGTGACCGATGTGCGAGAGCAACTAAAGACATGTGTAGGGTGAGCTGTCGGCGCTCATCTGCCTCTTCTCTACTCATTCATCAAGACTCGCAGCCCCGAGCACACCAAATAGCCCCCGCCATCTCACTAAATTGAATGCTTATATAGCAGCACCTACACTGCTTGGCATCCACCAATCCGCCAGGGGCATAATTCCCTCTCTGCTTGCCATCATCGCAGCAAACCATCGTCACATAAGCTGACACGCGGCCGAATCAAGACTGGGATTGTCTTCACATGGCCGTAATGGTAAGCCGAGGGAAATGAACGGCCAGGGCTAGTCTGATTCTATGATGGGTCTGACTGTCATAACTCAGTCAGCTAATACAATATGCTGCCCTCTTGCCCCACCTTTTGACCCCTCACGGGATCCCCTCGGCAAATTGTCATCTGCGTTGGGGCAAAGGTCGGCGACTCGCTGGTCGAGGAGGATTGTAGTGAGTCGAGGAGCACCCCGACGTACCCCTTATCACATTTTCCCTGTCTCTCCCGCGCCACCAGCTAATATTCCACAAGCATGGAAGAGGGCATTTTGTCTTGATTTGGGCTGTTAGGAAGTCAAGCCACCCCATCACCCCTTCCTAGTTTCCCTATCTCTTAAAGCTACGCCCCAAGCGATCCATTGGCGTCCTCCATCTATCCGAGCACTGGCTATCTCCGCTCGCCAGCTCGTACCGCCTGCCAAGGCTGTTAGGGTGTGTTGGGTGATATTGAAGGGGGTAAAAGAAAAGTCAATGGGACAAGGGGTGACAGATCAGTCCCTGCATAACAGGCGATTTCTCCTCATGCCTTCTGCTTATAAGAAGCGGCCTCTATACAGCAAGCACATACAACACCCATCATCATTTATACCCGCCTCGTCTCTTATCGCCGGGAAACAAGTCACATGACTAGCCTCGGCTGTGCGCACGCGCAGCATCAGCCAGCGGAAGTAGCAGCGACGCAGGACGATAATGTCAGACGCGGGAACGTTGACGGATAGCCTGTGTCTGAAAGAAGAGATATGTAGCATGATGGAGGGGAAAATGGCGAGGAAGACAGCGTCGACAATACGGCTACCGTAACAGAATGGGAAATGACATAATGAAAACTGATGAAGGCGCGGGCAAATGAGGAAACGGTAGCTTGCATGGGCGTAGTAGGAATCCAGAGATTGCACAGATATCAGCTAATTTGCACGCTATAACTAACAGGATAACTGTGTATTCTTACAAATGCTGCCTAATTGTCATATAAAGGTTTTCGTGTTTTTTTCCCAAGCAGGCAGCCGACAATACTGACACAATTGTCTCTGGTACAAAACAATTAACAGCGATTTATTTTGTGAATAACGAAACAAAATTGCCCCCGCTGCTGTATCATAGCGTACATAGGCAGGTTGATAGAGATGAGGTTTTATCACTTGCAAAGAAAAGGGGATTATTCTCGAGAAACATCGAGATGAATGCAGAACTAAGCAGACGAGTGCCAAAGGGACCATCTGAAAACTGAAGACACCGGAATTCCTTAGCAAGCCATCAGCAGTGAATGCGGCTGTAATCCTTACGAAGAAACCCCTTCTTTCGCCTTCATTTAACTAGGGCGGTGTATTTACGTTAGATGTTTTGTACCGGGTGAGTGCTTTGGGAAACAAATGAAGATGGCTGACCTCTAGCGGCATCCAGCCGAATCAGTCGTGATGCACATATTTTGAATGGTACACAGTGATGGCGCGTGTTTGCAGAATGTTGATGCAAGTTGACTTAACCAATTATCTTGATGTGTGCACACATTAAGATGGTGAATGTTGCCTTGTAGGTTAGCATTAATGCCTGCATTCGCAATGCTGTTAGGGTGTAGACAAATACCATCGATTGCCACAGTGCCTATTGAATCTGACACACAATGCTTGTAAATTAATGTTGTCACTCTGCTAGAAAAGGGGAAATTGCAGAGAGAAATGAAAATGTTTTTTCCCCCGCACAAACACGAAAGTTTTTTTGGCGATTTCGTGCTATTCGTATTTTGTTTACATTTTGCGTGGCTGCTTAAATGACCTCAATTGTAACCCATAAGTATAGGCAATATTAAATCACCGATGGTTTATTGATAACGGACCATTGAACGACTATAGTGAAAGCGCCGGGTAATTATGCCAGCCCAAACCCATCATTTGATAGTATTAGCACTCAAACTCCACCCTTTTTCTGTTTGAGATGTCTAACAGTGTCGACCACATGTCGTATTCTTCAAGTACATGTTCCGTACAACTAGCCGGGCGGACCGATAGCTAAATACAATGACGGATATCATTTCCAGAATCAGCAAGTGAATTAGTGAAAATATCAACGATTAATTCTAATGAAATGCATTTTTAAAACATGCTTAAAACTTGAGAGAGTCGGCAGCAGGTTGATGCGATGGCGACGTTAATTTGGACAGCTTCCAACATGACAACCATGCTGATTTATCGTACTTCTATAACTTGGGGTAAAAAAACCCTTATATCACAATGCAGTTCATGGGGGATGCCTCGCAGAGTTTTTAGCGTACACAAATAAACCAGGCCGCTATAGTAGATTGCGCTGTGAGATTTATAGATAATAAATCGATTTCGGTTTAAGCCGTCTTCTGATTTCTGAATTAATCCACAGTTTAATCCACACTTTAATGTATTTTAGGTTGGTTGAGAATGTTGGGCGAGTTTCAGCATCATGTCGGCTGAATTAAACCCTGTGTGCTCATCACGAACTATTATAACTTTATACTAGCAGACGACACGGTACATATGACATGGCTTATTTGATTTCAAGGCCACCAGCCAAATAAGGCCGTGGAAGACAAGCTGTTCTAATTAGTGGCATGTGAAAGCAGGCTGGGTCACGTGTTTCCTGTTGACATCCCTACCCATATATGCCTGGCACTGGCGCGTGAGTAGGTCGACAATGGTGGAGGTATCGTGTTTCACTGGGACAGTGCCAGCGTTGACAGCATCTCCTGTCTCCACCAGTAATCCAAACCCTGGCAATAATCTGCCAAATAGGGCAGTATCGATAATGGACGAAGCGCAGGGGTGCCGAGTGCACGACCAACGACCTCCCAGGCTAGGCGAGTTCCCGGCAAAGGTGTTCCGAGGGGTGACTGGTGTCACTAAAGGGGAGGGGGTACCTGGAAGACGAGCCCCGGGGGGCCTGGCGCTTCAACGCGCTTCGGGAATAGCACCAGGCCCCACCCAGGGGCGCTCATCCAGTACACGTTCTCTCTACCAAATATCACAGAATCTTGACAAAATCAGGTCCCTCGCGAGTTATTTAGGGGGCAGATGGTGATTCAAATAGAGCGATTGCTTTAATCGTGCACATTCGCTTCTTTGACCTTTGCCGGTAAACATTGTTTTTGAGGAGTGTTTGGGGTTGAACAGGGGGGTGGGGCGTAGAAGTGACGTGAGACCCTCGCCAATGTCACATGAAAAGGTGACACAAGACGACACGCTCACACTGACATCACGTGACAGGGCATTAGCTGGAGAAATGGGGATCCTTGTCGTCGCTTCATCGCTCTGTTTTAACATCCATGCGAAAGTGACACTTTTCCACAGCCCACAGCTGGCAAAAGACTTCACTGGATCCCCAAGTCCGGTCGGTCGCAATCTTTCCGGGATGCGAAAATTACCGGAAGCTAAGCGGTTTTCGGCTTCATTTGCCCTGCTGCGTCCGTATCTGTTGGACCGCATTCCATCTAATTTGAATTTGAATGTGCTGGTAATGAAATATGTGGCGCGTGGGTTGCCGCGAAGCCCTGCTCAGTCTAAATCAGGCCAGGTTTGGATGAGGCAAAAGCGGAGAGGTAGACGGGCGATTTAGTGTCTTGCAGCCGTATTCTTTTATTAGTAGGAAAAGCAGATTACCGATACATGGAGCCTTATTTTGCCCACCCCAACAGCAGACGAAATTGAGCGATAAATCAGCGCTACTTCATGTCATTGGCACGGAGTGGAAACAGCGAGCCGACCCCCTGCTGGCTAGCGCGCACAAATCACTGCTTTTACTCGGGTTCGTGAATTGCCACACGCCTGATCGCACGGCCTCAAAATATGCTCCAAATGCAACTATCAAAGAAAACAGACAGGTTATTATGATGTAGATAAAAAAGCGATGGTAGTCTGACTGACTACCGACCAGTCAGAATCGCCACATAAGCCTGGCCTATTTACTTAACAGGCAAGAATGGCGCATCTAAATTTTGTGAATGCAATAAGCAACTGACAAGAATGGGCAAACGGTAGATATTTCTCCTGTAAACGCTCGTAATGGCATAGCTACAGAAGCCCGCTGAGGTAGGAAACGTCGTCTAACACCCCACCACCAGCAGGGGGCGCTCCCAGCCCATATAGGGGGCGTCTTGAACTCGAGGCTGTGACGTCACATCACAGAGTGCCCATCACGATCTGTGTTGTGATATATAATAATAATATATGATCTAAATCATCGGGGGGAGCGAAGGATTGCGAACACATACAATTTGCACAGGCTGTAATAAATCGACCACACTCAGGTAATTAGGCTGGGCATCTATGATAAATGTACACAGGCGCTGCTATGCATCACCACTGTATTCATCTTCTATCTATTGACCGAGCCGTTTTAAAGCGCATTAATTTAAAGCCGTGACATCAATTGTACATTAAGTCAATCAAGGTGTGTCTGCCTATGGGGTATTGATCAGGTATATGTTGCATCTATTCAATGATAGCCTATGATATATAACGGTATACATTAGCATCCGGTCGTTCGACTTCCATTGTAAACAACTAGTTTTCGCGAGAATCTAGATACAAAGACAAATTAGCATTGTCCAAGGGTGTTTCCAATAGACGCACTGGTAATGTAACATCAACACTCGGTATTGAGGAGTTTATATTCATGTGTGAGGTCACCTCGTCGGTCAATATCGTCATCAATGCCTCGGTTAGTGTGTGAGGTCCATCCCATTGGTCAATATGCCCTACCACGTCTCGGTGTCAATCTGCGGTCGTACAGGAGATGGTCGCTGTTGACTTCACCTCATCTTGACTCGGGACTTTATTTGGGGGATTAGAGTGTACAATAAGCTCCCCCACTACAAGTCGTATCAATCTCTGTCATCGCTAACATATGTAAGACCTTATCAAGGATGCACAATGCTGGAATTATGGGGAGAATATGCACTGTGACACAAGGTCAGAGGCAGTCAGGAGGCCGGGAAAGTACCCGACAACAATCACACCCGCCATCACGGACGGCCACGCGTCAGACTAGCTCGTCAATGAAGCCATCATTATTATGATCATCACTGCAGTAATTGGCTTTATTTTCATAAGAAAGATTGATATAATTGCGAGCTGGCGGGGGGCATTAGCGGCTTGTAGGCGTGGACGAAGGTGACCCGCTGTCTTGCTGGGGAAGTCCAATAGCAGCCCCAAGAACACCCCCGCGAGAAAGTTCGCTCAGAGTTCACTTGTCGTTTTATGAGTAACCTGATGTGTAATACAGGATGAGCTGAAGGTGACGACATGTTCATTCATGTTTAGTTGACTAATAAATACGTGAATAGCAAAGGTGGTAATTTTGTGAGGGCTTCGATGATGATGATGACGCGGAAAATGACAACGGGATCACGTAGATGATGATAAAGGTAATGCTACTGCAGCTGCCGTCGTGAGTGACGATGATGATGATGATGATGATGATGATGATGATGATATTATTAGGGGTAAAGAGGTTTGAGGCATCAATGATACATATGAAAAAGTTATCTAAGTGAGGATGATCACGGCGAATTTGATTGTAATGATGACGATGACGTAGTCAATGATGGTGATGATGATGGTGATGAGGATGATGATGATGATGAGCACATTGGTGGGGATAATGACACATTAGAGGGCGTTGTTGTGGGCGTTCTTTGCGCGCGCAGACGATGGTAGTCGGTTTAAGAGCGCCCGCATTTGTCGAGGTCGACCTTGACATCTCACACATCGACTCTCATTAATTACAATATCCCGATGAACGTAGCAGCCACGGAGCAGCAGACACAATTGTTATATGCCGTGCAGTCGAATTGAAGCCTACACAAGCTCGCATCTTGTTGACAGTATTGTCACACAAATTGAAGAGGGGGTCCCTGTAAACAGCTGTAGATATATTATAGGTAAACGCGCCAGACAGGTAGCTCGACATTTTTAAAAAAAATCTCGTCTATTTGGAATATTCGTCGATGAGCTACAAATTTATATACGACGCGAATCTGAGAGCGCATGGGAGCAGTACTACTTGGCTGATGTTATTTGGTTATGGTGAGCTGAGGTGCCGCGGGTCAAAACCTATAGAAGGCATCTTTTTTCAAGGATGCCATGTTTTCGAATTGCGATTAACGTTATTTATACCCTGTCAATGTTGAATAGCTGTAGTGCCAGACTGCATTCAAATGAGATATTTCATTTCACTTGCCTCATGGAATTAATGCAATAAGCTTTGTATCTGTCGCGCAAGTGTTGTGACACAATCGGGGTGGTGGTTGGGGTGGGGGTCAAAAGGAAAGGTCAAATGGAGCGAGAAAGCATTGGATTGATTAGGTACCAATTAAAGGCGTATTCATGTCCGGCCATTATAACTGCTGACTACTTGTCCATCAAATTGATCTCCTTAATTAGTCGCCGGTCTGGGTCACCTGGGACCGATGACAGCATTAGCTTGGATCACATAAGCGCATTAGCGACCAGCGCTGAGCTGGACATCTCCACTCGCAACTAACTAACCAACACAACCTTCTTCGCTCACCACCCCAAGCGAGCTCCGATAAACGTCAAAGCCAGCCATAAATCCATATTACAATAACGCCTGTCTGTGGCAGTGCGCTTCTGTCACGGTGACAATAATGTGGATTATTATGCACTCGCTAACCTTTGCAATGAGTTCAACAAGACTCTAATGGGAGTGATCATTTTGTAGAATAGTTGGTGCAGTTGTGGGAGGCGAGTTAACTAGGAGGCAGGAGATGTAGTCGCTCATGCATAGCTGATGTTACCTAAATCCGCACCTGGTCTAGCGAGCATCCATTAACGTGAATATGACATGACCTGACAGCATTATTAATCACCACACGCTCTAAACACGCCAAAGCCAATGCATCGACAGCTCGTCAGAACGGTTTTGCTGATGTATATAGTCTGCAACCTGTTTGAAAAACATCGATGCATTAAAATGGCGCAACGTCTGTGATAGGTGTGCATAACGTGGAATTGGGGTCATCGGGTGCTTATCATAATGATCCAATATTTCTCCTCTGGCTTTAGCGATACCTTAACTAATGAATGGAGATTCCTTATGGGTCATGGGCGGATTGGATGTCTGACTACTCATGCATATAGAGAGTATCTTGAAAGCTTTAACTCAAGATATACTAACACCTCAATGCATTACAACAAAGCTGTTCACCCAATTTACTTGACACCTGTTGAACATCAATCTTTTAAACAATTTCACCTTTAATCCTAAAATTTCGAGGGTCCTCTTATAAAGTCCGACTTCATTCCCTCGCAGAAGTGGGGTATGACCTGCGCTCAATGCGCATGTGTAAAGGGTGAGGATGGTACTCACGAGGGGACCATTCATTACTTAGCCTGCAAGTGGTACAACAGCCGACATAGGTGGCCAATGCCAGTGTAATCTGCCTCTTTGTGAAGGGTTACCTCTTCCTGTTTCCTTCACCGCTCCTCACAGGCACCAGGCTATTGTGGTCCGTTGATCCCAGGGGAATTCCCTGCAACAGCTCCCCTCAAATTGGATCCGCCAAGTAATGTCTATAAAGCATTGTGTAACCGGCTGGTAGTGACACGAGACTGACTCTAAGACAAGTCATGGCATAGTGGATGCTGCTGCTGCAGGAGCCCACCCCCAGCAGCGTTATCCCATCACCCCTATCCCTGTCTCTCCTATGTCCCAAGTAAAGGCGGAGGTAGGGATTAAGGAGAGGGGGGTCAATTTAGGTAGGAAAGAGGGTTTTTAAGGGATGGAGAAAGCGGACGCTTTGGTGGGAGAGATGACCTTGCTAATCCGGGGTGGTGCCCCAACGTCCCTAGGGGTGTTCAATAACGGAGCGATGCGACAGGAGAGAGACGTGTCTGGCATGTTCAAACCAGGCCGCCCTCATCCAACTTGTATGAGGAGACCGCCGCGTGGACCACGTCGGGGAAGTCGCAACAATCTGGTAGCGGGGGTGCCGGTGGTGAGGGGGTGGGGCGCGGCAAGAAGATCCACCCCAGCATGGGTGGGGCACCAAAAGAAGACTAGGCCCCGCAGAGACAAGTTGACTACTTCTAATAAGTCTGAAATAAACTAATTTTCGTTTTTCGCCGCTCAAAGGAAAGCCAGTTAGCTCGAGTTAACAGACGGAGCCGGTAAATATTTTCCGATGCAAACGCAATTACCAACAATTCCTGGTGTCGCCAGCGCTCCGCCTCCATTGAATTAAGAACTCACAATCTGCCTAATTAGGCAAGTATATAAAATTATGCAAGGCAGTCCATGATAATGCTGAAGAAAGGCGTTTTATGTTGGTAGCAAACGATGTTGTCGGTCCTAAACCGTGTGATAGGAATGCTGATAAGGAGAGTTCATGCGTGTGGAAATATAAAATAGGGTCTATATGTGTTAGCTAGTGTGTGATTGAGTGTGTGAGTGATTGAGTGTGTGAGTGATTGAGTGTGTGAGTGATTGAGTGAGTGATTAAGAGAAATAAGTGAGTGAATGTGTGTTTGTGAGTAAGTGAGTCAATGTGTGAGTTTGTGAATGAGTGTGTGATGTACGCCGCCACGAGGAAGGGAAAGCATTCAAGTCATTGACGTTGACTGTGGATATGCCAGTTACTAATATGATGAATGGGCCGCGCAGTTCATCACAGGTAAGCTGTCTTATTCATCACACCTGTCGTTCATTAACAATGTGGGGCTCGACGGGACATGTGAAATATGTTTTGTATCTGTCAGGCTTGGGTTGTCACAGCGGGGTGTAGGCCCCAAAGGGTCTATTCACACGTACATCTGTATATCACACCAGCTGTGTCTGATCGAGAGCACAAACTGGGAATTAGTTCACAAATTATGATGTCATTGTTAATATTCGCACGCGACGATGATGCTTGTGATGAAAACACCCATCAATTCGGGCTGACGTGGCCTGCTGCGTCAGAGTATCGCGATCTGACGTGGCCTGCTGTATCAGAGTATCGCGATCTGACGTGGCCTGCTGTATCAGAGTATCGCGATCTGACGTGAGCTGCTGTATCAGAGTATCGTTATCGCGATCTGACGTGGCGATCTGACGTGATGTGTGCAGAGTATCGCGATCTGACGTGACCTGCTGGTCAGAGTATCGCGATCTGATCCTGAGTATCGAGTATCGCGATCTGACGTGAGCTGCTGTATCAGAGTATCGTTATCTGACGTGAGCTGCTGTATCAGAGTATCGTTATCTGACGTGAGCTGCTGTATCAGAGTATCGCGATCTGACGTGAGCTGCTGTATCAGAGTATCGCGATCTGACGTGGCCTGCTGTATCAGAGTATCGCGATCTGACGTGGCCTGCTGTATCAGAGTATCGCGATCTGACGTGGCCTGCTGCGTCAGAGTATCGCGATCTGACGTGGCCTGCTGCGTCAGAGTATCGCGATCTGACGTGGCCTGCTGCGTCAGAGTATCGCGATCTGACGTGGCCTGCTGCGTCAGAGTATCGCGATATGACGTGATCTGACGTGGCCTGCTGCGTCAGAGTATCGTGATATGACGTGATCTGACGTGGCCTGCTGCGTCAGAGTATCGCGATCTGACGTGGCCTGCTGCGTCAGAGTATCGCGATCTGATCTTTGACTCCTGAGTAGCTTCCACGCGGTAGTTTGCAACAGCAGTCCTTGAGGGCCCTGGATGGATCCCGTATATCAGATTGTAGAGTTTCTCAGCTCACTCACTCGTTTTCCCTCCTTCTTATGAGACTCTAAGGAGGCGTCATATTAGCCCGGCTGATAGCAAGTGATGTCAGCTGTTTTATGATAGGTGATGCCACGGTGAATAAGGATCTATCGCGTCACATGGAAACCCGATTGCAGGCTATGTGTGTCCGTTGGATCGTTATCAGATGGTCAAGATTTAGGCTTTTGACGGACGAGTTAACAGATTGGACAGAGTTTTAACGCGGTGGTTTCGCCCGTACATGTCTGTTAATGTCACTTGTGACTGCGTCTCTAACAGTGGATGTCACTAGCTCTAGACGTTGACTCCTCACTGCGTCAATACACGACACGCTCGATCTGTCATGTTGGTGCATCCACGGGCACATAGGCTAGACCGTTATGAACCTGCCACCATCTCGCATGCAGAAGCAGTTTATAATGTATATCACAAATGCACGTGAGCTTGATGGTAATATCATAATGGTCAAGCCCAAGTGCCTGAGATATCCAGCGCCCTACCCCCCTCGAGTCGACTTAACAGGTGAATGGGGAGATCAAAGGACCACACGAATCTGTAGAAACATGGTATTATTGTTCTTAACTGGTCATACAGAGCAACCGTCTATTTTCAATGTCTTTCACAATGTGATGAATGTTAAAAATAGAAGTTGTGGAATGTGGTATGTTCCCATCATATGCATCCATGTAGCGCTGTGTGTGTGTTCTCTGCGGGTTCAGGCGTACGATTAGAATCATGATTTACGATTGGCGTCGTCATCGTTTACAATGATAGATAAATCCAGCTGGTTTGGTACTGTTTAGCGAGGACGGGACCGCGATGTAATTGAACTGACTGACTCGGATAGGAATTGATAGAATCGAGTTAAACGGCGTTTGGAAATGGAAGGTCAAACGAGACGTTGGTAGATAAAGATAAGTGATATGGTGGACTCGCTCAATGCAACTTCTGCTTGTTCACTAGGACACGGGAGCCGCCGCGCTCGACTCTCCCAGTTAGTGGGATGGCGGGCGTGGTCAAGATGGACCGATGGACAGCGAGCTAAATGCTCGTCGGTGTCTGCCAATGTAAAGACGCTGTCGGTGTCTGCCAATGTAAAGACGCTGATAGTGTCTGCCAATTTAAAGACCCTGTCGGTGTCTGCCAATGTACAGACGCTGTCGGTGTCTGCCAATGTAAAGACACTGTCGGTGACTGCCAATGTAAAGGCGCTGTCAGTGTCTGCCAATGTAAAGACGCTGATGGTGTCTGCCAATGTAAAGACCCTGTCGGTGTCTGCCAATGTAAAGACGCTGTTGGTGTCTGCCAATGTAAAGACGCTGTCGGTGGCTGCTAATGTAAAGACCCTGTTGGTGTCTGCCATTGTAAAGACGCTGTCGGTGTCTGTCAATGTTAAGACGCTGTTGGTGTCTGCCAATGTAACGACGCTTTCAGTGTCTGCCAATGTAAAGACGCTGTTGGTGTCTGCCAATGTTATGACGCTTTCGGCGTCTGCCAATGTAAAGACGCTGTTGGTGTCTGCCAATGTAACGACGCATTCGGTGTCTGCCAATGTAAAGACGATGTTGGTGTCTGCCAATGTAAAGACGCTGTTGGTGTCTGCCAATGTAAAGACGCTGTCGGTGGCTGCTAATGTAAAGACCCTGTTGGTGTCTGCCATTGTAAAGACGCTGTCGGTGTCTGTCAATGTTAAGACGCTGTTGGTGTCTGCCAATGTAAAAACGCTGTGTCTGCCAATGTGTTCTGCCAATGTAATGACGACGCTTTCAGTGTCTGCCAATGTAAAGACGCTGTTGGTGTCTGCCAATGTTATGACGCTTTCGGCGTCTGCCAATGTAAAGACGCTGTTGGTGTCTGCCAATGTAACGACGCATTCGGTGTCTGCCAATGTAAAGACGATGTTGGTGTCTGCCAATGTAACGACGCTTTCGGTGTCTGCCAATGTAACGACGCTGTTGGAGTCTGTCAATGTAAAGACGCTGTTGGTGTCTGCCAATGTAACGACGCTTTCGTTGTCTGCCAATGTAAAGACGCTGTTGGTGTCTGCCAATGTAAAGACGCTTTCGGTGTCTGCCAATGTAAAGACGCTGTCGGTGTCTGCCAATGTAAAGACGCTGTTGGTGTCTGCCAATGTAAAGACGCTGTCGGTGGTGTGCCAATGTAAAGACCCTGTTGGTGTCTGCCATTGTAAAGACGACGCTGTCGGTGTCTGCCAATGTTAAGACGCTGTTGGTGTCTGCCAATGTAACGACGCTTTCAGTGTCTGCCAATGTAAAGACGCTGTTGGTGTCTGCCAATGTTATGACGCTTCGGTGTCTGCCAATGTAAAGACGCTGTTGGTGTCTGCCAATGTAAAGACGCATTCGGTGTCTGCCAATGTAAAGACGATGTTGGTGTCTGCCAATGTAACGACGCTTTCGGTGTCTGCCAATGTAACGACGCTGTTGGAGTCTGTCAATGTAAAGACGCTGTTGGTGTCTGCCAATGTAACGACGCTTTCGTTGTCTGCCAATGTAAAGACGCTGTTGGAGTCTGCCAATGTTATGACGCTTTCAGTGTCTGCCAATGTAAAGATGCTGTTGGTGTCTGTCAATGTAAAGACGCTGTTGGTGTCTGCCAATGTAAATACGCTTTCGGTGTCTGCCAATGTAACGACGCTTTCGGTGTCTGCCAATGTAAAGACGCTGTTGGAGTCTGTCAATGTAAAGACGCTGTTGGTGTCTGCCAATGTAAATACGCTTTCGGTGTCTGCCAATGACACTGTTATGTCAACCCATGTTTTGACGGTGTCGGTGTCTACCCATGTAAAGATTTGGTCCACGTCTGCCCATGTACTGATGTTGTGGCTGCCCATGCAATGACGTTTTAGGTTTAGGTGGTAGTCATGGCATTGACGCTTCATGCGGGTGCCGTTCTAACGACGGGGTTCATGTAACGATTTAGTAACGTTGTTAGCGCATATGTTAACGGTAATGTTTTCAACTGGATACAAACGGTGTTCGCATAAGCACATTCGTACTGAACTTATGTAACGTTATTCGTCGTAAGTAAATGTACATCTACAACACGTGTGGACTGGTTGAAGGCCTCCTGTTACAGAAATAACTCTGTGCTTTATCCGATCTGTTCATGAAAAAAAATACTTGGACGAATATCAAATGTATTTTCGGATGAGATTCAGAGTGTATCCGAAGGCAGTATATAGTGAGCGGTGTTTTGTACGGCCTTGCTGGCGTAACAATACATGGCTTAGATTGCTGAGTAGCGAAGCCACAAGTGAAAACGTGGCCTCGTCGGTGGAGGAACGTGGGATGGGACGAGGGCATCTGAGTTGAAATGATGCAGATTCGTTTGTTATAGGGGTTCTATGAAATCATATCTGTAGTCGGATTGGGTTGGGGAGATGGGTGTGGTGGGCAGGGAGGGAACTTGGCAAGAAGCCGCAGTCACCCGAGTTGCTCCCAACCGACCGCCCGCGCTGAAAGACGTGACCTTGACGTCGCCAAGGCTGACGTAAAGTACGTAGTAGCTACCTAACGGGGCTGAGATATCTGGTCCACCCACACCCACACCCCACCACTACCATGGCAACCATCCTCACCACGGCCGCCCAGCTGCCAACCCAAACACTACCAAGGACTCACGGGGACACGCACCCTGCGTCAGATGCTTGAACAGACTTCCTGATGATTCCTTGTCAGATAGCGCCTATTGATCTTCCCGAAACACCGACGTGACGAGATATTTCTCAGCTTGACTTGAAAAACGAGCACTTGCTGTCATCACCAGACACCGTCGCTACCACTCCACTGCATATAAACAAACCAGGTTAATTAAACACAAACATATGTAGCTGGCATCAGTCAATATCAAATTAATGGAATTAACACGCTACAATGAAAGTAACATATGACTATTGATTATATGATCGGCTCCAGGGATTACGTGGACCCGACCAAGGCCGTGCCACCTAATTTGGAGACCACGTGACGCAGCTGTCCTGAGCAGATCATGTCCTCAAGGTTTGCCCTTCATCTATTTATACCGGTCACGTCGGTCGAATATAAACTTATTCCGTTCATTCTTGCATGAATCCCAATCGACTGCCCGGGAAAGACCGACGACCTTCACCTATGAATGATCCCCATTGAAATCGACATACGCTATCAATTCGAAATCAGCATTGCCAAGCAGGGAAATGAACGGCAATAATCTGCCCCAGGACAGAATGGCACAGTTTTCCATGACCTTCAAAATCTATATAGTTAAGTAGCCTTGAGTTATTAAGATAGCAAGGTCATCGTTCTCCAGCGAGCTTTAAGACCGCACTGCTCTTTCTGAATAATATTAATCCAAAATGTACAAACAACTATTTGGGGCATTACACTGCATTGCTCCCAAAAAATAAAAAGCGGAACTCGATGATAACCTGAAAGAAATGAACGGTGCCTTGAAAGAGAAACAATGCACGTCATTGGTGAAAAAAGCTTCAGTTTAATTGGAATTGTTTACAAACGTTTACAACGATGCAAACAGAGGAAACAAGAGCACAATGCCAGGGATTTGTAGGAGGTTGTCATGCGGCAACCAACTACAATGAATCCCAAGGTTGTAGGTCTTATTGCAATATTGGCTGTCAATCATGCTTCCCGCATGACTTGGGTTACGACCAGTAATCCTATGTCAGCGATTCGATCCGGGACTGAAAACGTCATCAGTAGATATGCTGATGCTGGTATACAAAGAGGTATGGATCAGTGGCTGAATAATGATGGATCTTTAATCGGGTTATTGACATGCATCACAGGGCCTTGTTGGAAAGAGATGGGTCAATTCGATGAGGAAATTCGCTGGGCGCACCTGAGTTAACTAGTCACTTTGTTATGGACCAACTGTTGTCCAAGCACTGCGTGGCATGGTGCAAGCGGAATCCTCGGCCGTCTGGTGTCATGGTGTATTAGGAATCTCCCGATCCCTCACGCTTCAACCTCCCCTCATCCTCACCCAGTCACCCAACCCTAAGTGAGCAACGGCTCTGTGCCCAGTGTCTTTGCGATAGCACTTAGCAGCTATCGCCCCAGCATCACCCCTATCCATCATAATGTTAAAAGCTAAATGCTTCATTTCGTATCCTTCTCCCCATCGTCCAATCACTCCCACTTTACAAAACGGAACTAGAGTTCAATATAAGATACAATCGATGGCCTCCACCGGCCCCTGGATCATACGTTCCTATTTCGAGTGGCCATGAGAGGCGACTTGGCTTGAGGCGCCGGTGTATATAGGATGTAAAGTGAGGCAGGGAATTTCGTGGCACACCAAGGTGCTGTGAGGCCTAGATATACAGCTATGCTCACATCTACACTCTAATTATAAAAAAGGATCAATCTATGTCACAGTTCGGCGGATATGGACCGACAATCCGTTTGGTTTCGACATCTTCCTGGCCGAGTCCTAATTCGTCGTAAATGGACCAGCAGTCTGTTTGATTCCGCAACTCTCTACCTACGTCTTAAGATGCACAATCAGACCGAGTCCCGACTATCGTCACTACTCACTACTGCTTCTCATGATATCCACAAAACGAAATTGCTATTATAGCATGGGCCATCTTATCATGCTTTCAACCCTGCTCTGTCCTGTACTATATAAACCGAGCCTCAGCGGCCCTGATAGCTTCATTATCGCTTCATATGACAGCCGTCCTTACATTAAAGCCAAATTACAACTGATCGCACCCCTGACCAGGACCAATCTTATTGACAGAGGTTAGATGTTCGAGATGCACTTCGAGCACCCTACGGTCCGGGAATAGAGTCTAATTGCACATGGTATTCCTCACTGACATGGCCTCACGGAGGACACATGAAGAAGGAATTTTATCTTGGAAGGTCCACCATGCTGGAGGAAGACTCGGTTAACTGAATGGGGATGACTCCCTGTGGAAGAGGAATGAAGAGGTAGGGTGGGGGGTGGGGGCAAATCAGGTGTAGACTAAAGGGAAGATGACAGTGGTGAGCGACCTAGGATATTAGGGCGTGAGTAATCCAGGTGTGTTTGTCGTGGTTTGTAATTCAGGTGTGTTTGTCGTGGTTTGTAATCCAGGTGCGTTTGTCGTGGTTTGTAATCCAGGTGTGTTTGGCGTGGTTTACTCTTGAATAACACAGCAAAAAGAAGGTTTCATGATTTCTCCTTGAACCGATTGACGATCTGAGAGTGGCATCCATTCAGCCAAGGGAACCCCATTGAATACGTCATTGATTTCATAATGCTCCCATACTCTTGGCCTTGTCATTAGTCTCATGCGATTAGCTATATAAGTACCCTTAGCAAGCACTCCCAGATTTAGCCCCGTTTTGGGTGACTCAGATGTAGACTAGGTTAGAATTCGAAGGCACTTGTCCTTGATGAAGTCAAGACGACGTTGCCTCATAACCCTCATTACGGACACCTTACAACAACACCAATAACCACAGCTCTATATGCCTCTTCGCAACCACTGCTATGTAATGGATGGCAGATTGACTAAGTCAATGTCGTGACTAAGCGAGAAAGCCGCGTGGACGATCGCCGAGCCAGGTGCTCTGGCCGTGTTATCCAGGTAATAAACCACGATACTAGATGAGTGTTGTCGCCAGTATTAGCATATTGGCAGTGTCAAAAGGAGAATCGTATCAAAACCTGATAAACGCCACTGTGACAGGAGCCATGGGAAGAGTGGGTCTCTCGTATCAACCCACCAAGGCCAGCAGCGAGAAAACCACGACCCCTCCGTCTTGGATTTCATCATGAACACGTTGCGAAATGCGTAGCTGCGTTAAGTACTACGTCGGGAGACACTACGTCTACGGTGGAAACAGATACGCGCTACGAATCACGTGGAAGGAGAACTCAAGGGTTACATAGGAATCTAGGAATCTGTATCTTTCTGAAGTCAGGGAGAAACACTTACTCTTAGAAATACTTGTCCAGTCGGGCAAGTCTTCCTTATTTTTGCTTGTTCGATTGAAAAACCTCCTCGCCCGGTCCTAGTATGAAACATTGTCCGATAGACTAAGCGTAGACTGACGCGGAATTTACCGGGAATCGCCGATCACGCGCTGAGTTGACGATTTGGGTTTTCTTTCTCGGTAAACTGAGCGCACGTTCCCAGGAATCGTCGATCGATCTTAATATGCTTCGTTTAAAGACGCACACGCAAAAATAGAATATAAAAACGACTTGTCCCGTCGGACAAGTTAGATGTCAGCTTCACTTGTCCGACGGCTTCACCTACTTGCCAGGGACAATCGGGCGATCGCTAATGTTTTTCCCTGAAAGTGCAAAGGCACAAAACAAAAATCGACATCTAGGAATCTGGTCGGGTATGGACAGACATACCCACACGCACGCACGCACGCACGCACGCACGCACGCACGCACGCACGCACGCACGCATACATACATACATACATACACATACATACATACATACATACATACATACATACATACATACATACATACATACATACATACAAACATATATATATATATAATATATATATATATATATATATATATATATATATATATATATATATATATATATATATATATATATATATATATATATATATATATATATATATATATAATGTCGGTATGTCGGTGACGTCATGACTGTCTCACCGTGATGATGGGTATGCCCCTGTGACGTAATGACGGGTGTGGATCATGAGGTAACAGCTCGGTTGAAGATGACAGCAGGGGGTGGGGAGGCACCCCAGTGCATCATGACGGCGATTGGCGGTTAACGACGGCGTTACTCGAGTATCTACTTTTTTTTTAAGCGTACATACGCACTGAAGGGCACAATTGGCTATATAAGGCAGTATATTTACACACATGCAGTCGGAGAGGGGTTTCTCAGAATCCAAGCCGCTGGGAGGTGTCTGTTCAGCGAGCTCATGTTGGGGTAGCCCTACAAGACGTCTGGTATATATTCATATTACCGTTCGACCGGAGCTAATGTTGGGGTCACTAACCTACAAACGCCAGGCTATTTTTAGCGCCTAATGCTGACGCCATGCTCAGTGTTACCATACCTGGCCATCCTACCACGCCTCACCGCTGACAAAGAATCATACCAGGTGGCAATATATAGCCTATAGCCCAGACGACCCTGGGTGGTTCCTTAATGGTTCTAGGGTTTTCGATTCGCAAGGTATATGTTATTTTTTTTCAGCGCTGACCCGTGCCCCAGCCGCGATTATTCCGTATTACGTTCCGCTACAGATGTAACGTCGCCTCAGGTGTGACGCGAACGGCCCGTTCCACTGAGTCAGCAAAAATCAAATTCTCTCACCTAGAATTACGCAGCTTGTTGTTCGACGTAGTTGTGACACAAAGCAGATGCCAACTTAAATAACATCTACATGGATTAGAGAAGACTCAGACCATATAGTCCACCAAGCCCACAGGACTAGTCCTGAAGGATTGGCGAAAGCACGAGGCATACCTTAAGGCCAGTCCGAAATGCCATATTGTTTGTTAAAACAAATTGTTTTCAGTTTAATATTCCATCACTGATATGCGCATCGGATCATTGGACACTAACAGACACCCTCCACCCCCCCCCCCCCCCCCACCCACTCCACTTGCGCACCTCTAAGATGTTGCTATCTGTATCAGTTGCAGGTCACAATCGCCTGGTACTAGCCCTGTGACATCAGCTTTAAAAATACTCGCAGACATATGCAACACCCCCTCGTAAGTGCGTCATTTCATGGAGACGCGTGGCGCATTTGGTGGTTGTTATTCAAATCAACCCGTTTGTACACTGGAAAATGATGTACCAAACAATATATGAAAAAGATAGCTCATAACTTATTAATTACTGGCGCCCTTAAGCTACCTGATTTGACCAACATTAGATGCTGGAGGGGCATCGACAACACAGAGGCTGTACATAGGCTGCGAGTACCACAGACTTTTTTCTAAAGTACACTGAAAACAGCTCTTGGATTGGTGTGTATATCCACCATATGACAACATCACACGATCAGGTGTATAGTTAACAAGGATAAGGTGAGTAATCAAATTGTCCACGAAACAGGTGTTCTTGGGGAATGGCCTACTTCAAAACCAGTTTTGTTAACGTTGTCAAAGTGATGATTAAACTTTAGTACTATATGTAAGCAGCTATGAATAATATCGTCGACGTGACTGGGTATTATTTCAAGCCCACTATTTATAGATTAAGATTGTGTAATACAACCGAGAGAGGGACAAACAGCTGATGTCAGCAAATTACAAGCTGATGCAATGAACGTGTTAGGCGTGGTTAAGGTGGGGATGCTTTGTCAATGATTAGGTCATTATTTCTGTGATACACCATGGAAGTCAGCTATCTCTCCATGGATTGCTGGGGATACGCTTTGAGATTGACCATAATGGTCCTGCGTCAATGATTAGCAGAGACCAAACCCTGACGTCAGCTTGATACCTTAATGTGGTCGTCACAAGGCGGCGACTGTTAGAAATGGGGTGACGTGTATAACCACATCGCCAGGGCTACAAGTGAGATCAGATTTGTACCAGTTGGACCTGGAACGACAGCTGCATGCCCCCCCCCCCCTCAACCCAACTCCTCCCTCCAGCTCGGGTTCCTAATACCATAGCTGGTGATAGCGGAGATGACGAGGTCCAACTTCGATGTTATGTATGAAAGTACCTCAACAAGGGTCGATGTGCACTCGTACATAAGCACCCCATTATCATTCTACGCAGATGTATAATACAACTTCATCAATCTACACTGATATATAAGTTCGTCAATCTACGCTTGTCTATAACCCCTATTTCGATACTGGTTATTAAGAACACTTTGTCAATCTAAACTGGTTTGTTACCAACACTTCGTCAATCTACGCAGGTTTATAAACCATATATTTCGTCAATCTACACTGGTTAATAACACCACTTCGTCAATCTAAACTGATATATATGTTCGTCAATCTACGCTGGTTTATTACCCATATATTTCGTCAATCTACACTGGTTAATAACACCACTTCGTCAATCTACGCAGGTATGTTACCAACACTTCGTCAATCTACGCAGGTTTATAACCCCTATTCTGTCAATCTACACTGGTTAATAATACAACTTCGTCAACCGACACTGGTAAATAACCACCACTTCGTCAATCTACACTGATAAATAACCACCACTTCGTCATTCTACACTGGTAAATAACCACCACTTCGTCAGTCTACACTGGTTAATAACACCACTTCGTCAATCTGCACTGGTATATAACCAAAGCTTTGGCAATCTACTCGCGCATACAATCCCTAATATATCATCGTTCTTTGGTATACAAGACCCGATAACTCTACCTACCCTGCTTAATCCGCTTATTCTAACCGATTCCCCCAGGATAACTCGTTCTGATAGGCCAAATATCGTCTACGTCTCGTCCTGCGGTGGACGTCGCGCGGGTGCCCGTTAGACAGCTGCTTCTGATATGTATGCCATGCAGATATAATTAAGACCGCTATTACAGACCGGACTGTAACATTGCGCTGTAATGTAGACCGCGCCGGGCCATCTGACGTAGATGTTCATAACTCAGACGACTATTGTGTTCAATCGTGCAAAGCTCGCCGGACTAACACTTGCGGTCTGTCAGTCGACGTAGAGGATAAATCTCGCGTTTGTCCTACTTACAGTCGCTTTGCGTTGCGTGCCGTATGTGGTTGTACAGTTGCATGGGAACCCTGTTCTTTTCAATCATCTCTTGCATTCTTACCGCATGATATCGTGTCGAGATTCGCACGAATGAGTTGGATGTATACGGCCCCGTCAGCTGACACCAGTTTGTTCTACTTGGTGACCCGAGCAAGTTTTCCTGTACGTATGGTACACCTTCTGTTATCGTCTCAGGGTCTGCGAAAATACACAGAATACAAAATAGAACGATTGTTTAAATGTATGTCCGAACAGTTTGTCCCAGAATATACACGGGGTACAACAAATTGACTTTTGTCTATGTTTCAACGTGCGTTATCTTTGGTAACCAAATACATAATATATATAGGATATTCTATCTAAGGGGAGGGGTGAGGTGGATGGTGGTGTAGGGAGTAGGGAAGGGAGAGGTGGACGGTGGTGTAGGGAGTAGGGAAGGGTGAGGTGGAGGGGAAGGGAGAGGTGGATGGTGGTGTAGGGAGTAGGGAAGGGTGAGGTGGATGGTGGTGTAGGGAGTAGGGAAGGGTGAGGTGGATGGTGGTGTAGGGAGTAGAGAAGGGTGAGGTGGATGGTGGTGTATGGAGCAGGGAAGGGTGAGGTGGATGGTGGTGTAGGGAGCAGGGAAGGGAGAGGTGGATGGTGGTGTAGGGAGTAGGGAAGGGTGAGGTTGATGGTGGTGTAGGGATGCGTGCAGAGCGGAAGCGGAAGCGGGATGGGATTTGTCTCGTGCCCCAGATTCAACATGGGCCGAATCGCTTGAGGATGATTCTGATAAGAGGCTTTAGTTCTCAGTATTCCACAGGTAGCCGCCATCTACCTTGGCAACCTGATACTCAATGTGGTTATTGAAGACAGCAATGTCTGGAGGGGTTAGTCTGCCAGACAGTCAGTTTTCCAGGTCTCCACCTCTACCTCGTCAGACAAGCTGCAGCCGTTAGGATCGGTGTTATTGGTATCGCGACAGCTGGAGGTTTTTGCCCCAAATACCGTCTGAGTTAATCAATAGGAATAACGTCACGTGTGTCCTGATTGCATACAACTAGCGTCGTACTTAATGAACCGATCACTAGAGTCAACTTTGATTTGGCACCCAGACTACCTACCCCACATACACTGACCAATGGGGCAGCGTCATATATCTGACCATCCACGGATTAGAGGGCTCCCTGATTATCAAAAGCATATTTATATTGTCTCCAAATCCCCCACTAGCACACAGGTCTAGGTATAATTGCCTAACAAAATGTTTGTAGGTCTCGTTTGTACCTGGAACATGAACGAAGTACATGCCCCAGCGGCCCGCCTGTCTTCCAGTATACCCTCCTTGTTACAAATGGCAATTGCCTCTTTATAAACGACAGCACTCATTAAGTATGCTAGGAATATTTATATAATTGTCTCGGAGCTGTTTAAAAAGAATGTTGACATCAAACAAATCGATAGTTTGAAGCGCATATCGGCGTCCAGTGGTATAATGTTACTCGCCATTCGATCCAAACACATCCAGATAAAAAAAACCTCCATGTTACGGCTATTGCGCACGCTCAACATTCCGCTTGATGGTGGGATGCAGCGTTATCAGCGCAGCGCACATCGGGGACCATTGACCTCTCGTTTGGATCCACTCAGTAAAAGCCAAGTACTCGAGGCAGCTGGAACTAGGCCGGGCTGAGTGTGTCTAAGTCACGGACGCCAACCACCGTCAACAACAAGTGGAACGCTACATGCCAGGCTTAATAAATGATGACATCAGCTGTATTTGGTTGGAGAGTTAGTTAGGAGGTGCTTCTGACCCGTCCAATCAATGATACTCTGTGTTGGTCTGCTAGCTATGTCTGGAGCCTATGGTTACCACCTGACAGCATAAAAAACAAACGAGCGGGCGTTTATAAATACACCCCGGTGGGTTTTTTGAAGGGGTGGTCGGTATTTGAGTAAATGGATATTGAGGTGAGACGTTGGGGGTCGCTGTCCGTGACGCCAGGCAACGAGCAGGCTTAATATCGACGTCACCGGCTACGTCGGGGGGGGGGGGGGGGGGTCCTCAACTCGTGGGACGTAGACGTGCCGTGGCGTATGACGCAAGACTTGCTTTCGTGCTGAGCGTGCATTTTTAAACACGTCGTTCATTTGTCGCTTTGATTGCTGCAGCAACTCGCTATGGTAGTGACGGCCACCTACCACATCTCGTGATGGTATTGTACATCGGCGTCTTTATAGGCAATTTCAATGCGATTATTCTGCGGCAGAATAAAAGCGAACATGATTTATTCGCGAGCTGCGGTTTAATATCCCGCCCAGCTTTCGTTGTACAAGAGAAGTGCGTGTCTGGGATATGTTGAGTAAGTAGTTTGACCAGTATAGTAGACCGATAAACCCTACAGCGTGGAGAATGCAATGGAAACATTTGCATTCACACATATATGTATGTGTGAGTAGGCAGGGAGGTATATATGCCGTAGCCATGTATGTTAATTATAAGTGTTTTGCGTGTCGCTTTTATCCTTCCATTCCACCATTTCACTAGATAATCACAAAACAGAACTCCTATTTTATCACATTCAACAGATATTAGCAAGACTAAGCAATTCTCTCTTTTCATTCCATGAAGATAACAATGTATTCAGTTTGTCATCAGTATCTTGTTTGAACTAAAGCTTCAATCAACTTACGTATTACGTGCAGGTCGCTCGTCACCCAGAGCTTACATAAGATTACGGTTCACCTTTAGGACTCGTTTATCTTCCTTTTAAGACCCATTCGTCTTAGACGTCTGGGAGCCAGTGGCAGCAGGCTCCCTGTAGTCACTGCCCCGTACTTACACGTCGGTGCAGGACCAGCCTTATTCTCTTTACACACAAATGCACTTGTTTTGCCAAGGTCATCGCTGTATGGAAGCAGTGGGTGAGCTTTGTATGACAATAAAACCGATGGAATCTCACAGAACACGCTGGCTCAGTGGGATAAGACGGGTACAGGCAAATGACAGCTATTGTATATGGGCACTCCGATGATGAGGGCTGCAGAAATGCCATCGGGGTAGGGGTGTCTCCTGGGTATATGGAGAGGTACTTATAAACTAGGCTTTCACTACCATCCATCCAACGTAGCATTGTTAGGGCAGTTAATGATCCAATGATCCAATCCATCCAACGTAGCATTGTTAGGGCAATTAATGATCCAATGATCCAATCCACCCAACGTAGCATTGTTAGGGCAGTTAATGATCCAATGATCCAATCCATCCAACGTAGCATTGTTAGGGCAGTTAATGATCCAATGATCCAATACATCCAACGTAGCATTGTTAGGGCAATTAATGATCCAATGATCCAATCCACCCAACGTAGCATTGTTAGGGCAATTAATGATCCAATGATCCAATATCCTTCTAGTCTTCTTGTCCTAATCCTTCTCCTCTTCATTCTTCTTCATTCTTCGTCTTCATCATCATCATCATCATCATCATCATCATCATCATCATCATCATCATCTTCGTCTTCTTCATCATCATCATCATCATCATCATCATCATCATCATCATCATCATCATCATCATCATCATCATCATCTTCTACTTCTTCCTCCTCCTCTTCCTCCCCCTCCTCCTTCTCCTCTTCCTCCTCCGCCTCCTCCTCTTCATTCTTCTTCATTCTTCGTCTTCATCATCATCATCATCATCATCATCATCATCATCATCATCATCATCATCATCATCATCTTCTTCTTCGTCTTTTTCATCATCAATCATCATCATCATCATCATCTTCTTCTTCTTCTTCTTCTTCTCCTTCCTCCTCCTCCTCCTCCTCCTCCTCCTCTTCCTCCTCCGCCTCCTCCTTCTCCTCTTTGATTTCCTTTTCTTTTCCTTTCATCTTCTTCCTCATCTTCATTGTCTTCTTTTCCTCATTTTCCTCATTGTTTCTTCCTTCTCCTTCTTCTACACCTTACGTCATAATCACCTTTTATATGATCATTACAAGCGTCACCATCTTGATCACCACCGTGCTCATTTACTCAATCTGCATCACCTTCATCACTACACGCCCACGTCGTCTTCATTACGTAGATGACCATAAGGCACCTTCTTATCGTCTTCGTCACCATCAACGCCGTCATTGTCGTCGTCAGTATGATCAACTGCCTCAGCATTAACAAGTTTCGGTAGATTTACGAAAACTTGAAGCATTGTAACGCCACTCACGTGGAGGGACTAAATAAAAATAACAATCTACGCATAATTGGAGGACTGTTTGTGCTCATTTTATGCGCCAGGTTATTGTAGCGGCTGCTCGTGTAACTTGCTATCGACAGCCCGGGTTACTGAGTACAGGCGGATATGACTCGGGAGCCAGCTCCTATCACGAAGCCATAGAGATGATGGATTAAGATGGTATAGTCCGGTCACTCTTTAATGAAGTTCTCCCATGCATGCTACTCCTGTGTTCTCCCATATTACGATGACGTCACATCGGCTGTAAACGCTTTTAACGTCCCCAACTGGCTGTCGGTTAATTTCGAGAAGGTCACTCAGAAGGCAGTCGAGACCAATGCCAGCGTTGGCTGCCAATTACACCCACCGATTGATGGCTGTCCGGCCTAAGAGCCTCGGCTGTTCTTCGTATAGAGCGTCCCATTGTACCGTTATATAGATGAAGGCAGCCAAGTTCTTGAGTAGGAGACAAAGATCGCATCATTAAAGTCTACATGCGCAATTCCTCCATTGTTTGGTATGATCGCGGCAACTTCGTATGCCTAACCGCGCGCCACATTTGGTCTATTTTTCACGCCCCGCACAAAACAGCGGCGATACTTTTCAATCACCATAAACATAAACCGGGGTCAGCGACTCGACTTACCGGAAATCATTCCCCAAAAAGCAGGGAATTAGTCAGAGAAATTTTATCACAGCAGAAATATGATGATTTTTGATGAAATGCACCTCTAAGTATGCTTCGTTTAAAAGACGGAAATGGCACAACTCGCATGCTGGGTAGCATTGATGTTTTATGGGGTTGGGTGTATAAGCACCCAGGCTGTGTCATTTTCTAAAGGAGATGGTAGATGACCACTGACGGAAATGACGTATGATAGATGACCACTGACGGAAATGACGTCCATCGGGTTCAATAGGTCATGAATTAGTCTTTGTACCCTGCGACGTTTCATCTGCGTGGTCACTTGCGAAAAATTTATCTTAGTTGCATCAGTTTCCGGTCCTAGTAAACCCGTATCCATCTTGCTAGAGAACCAGAGAAAGCTTGATTTAATCCATCTATGACAGTTGTTTTTTTGGGTTTTATATAAAGTGTCTGAAAGCAGTGACTGCAGCAGGATAATCAACTAGGCGCCATTAAGGTATTTCCGAGATGGAATGCGCCCCCTTGACCTGGCAACAGTACATTGCCTCTCTATAATTGACTGCTTTGATTTTAATCAGACGCTTGATAAATACTTTGGTGTTGTTACGTTTGGCTGCAAGGAAAGAGTAGAACATTTTATTCGAAAAGGCCATAAGTGAGCTACTTAGAGACTCCGAGCATGCAGTATGGCGCACCTCAGGGGGTTACCAAGCTGGGCGATGATACAGGCCATTCATGACAGAACCCACTGCCCTCTAACCCTACCACTCTCTCGTCACCCCAGGGGGACCAATCTATGACCCCTTCCCCTCGCCTCATCTCGTGTCGCTTGTCTGGTGTAAAGATGGATGACCGAGGGGTGAAATATTATTAATGTCCGCAGTGTGAGATGGATGCGTCCGTCGGGAATTGCTTTATGGCTTGCCAAAACCAGCGAAATGGCGTGCGAGCCTCGTTTGCATAATTTGTCTATTTATCAGTAATGGTGGCTGAATTGGACCTAGAATTGGAAGCATTTTTTTCCGGTCTTAATTTCAAATGAAGCAATGAAGCCAATATCCTGAGTTGCCCAGGAATGGTTTAATTTGAAGCGATGGTCAACATATCAGAGCTTTCGGTTGCATCTGTACATATGAGGAGGAATGGATTCGTGTTGAGTGCTAGTTGTCGTCTGCTTTTCCATTAATGCCCCATCATGCACTGTAAACAGCGAAAGCTCAAATCCCAGCGGCGACAATTGCGGTGAAATAAAACCGAACCCTTACAAAAGCGGACGCGGACTTACACCTGTATGGAAACTATTCAAATAGTCCGTTGCCTTTCTGAATCAAGAGGGATTATACACGGACGTGATAGATGTAAGAGAAGAAAGTTGATGTAGTCCTAACAAGTACCTCATCACAAGCCTGCCGTAATTGCCTTGCCTCTTGTTGAGAGCGACAGGCACGACCTTGACCTGATGAGGCCAGTCACAAGCAGCTGCGCATCACGTCCGGATACACACGAATCACGCTTTGCATAATTGGAGAAGCAGTTTTTCCCGCTAATTGTTGGAAGTACTGATGAGAATGGTCATATGATCGAAAAAGAGGTTATAGCTCGTATTATCAAGAAAGGCCTGAATATCCAGATCGGCGGCGTGTATTTAAGTATACTTTAAAGATGTTAATTGAAATAATTTGCTTATGATTAGACGGGAACAATAGCTCGTGCCAAGGATAGACAGATCACACTATTCATCTCACCTAAGGGATGCACGGAGGGGGACTAACGTACATTTGACCGCCCGGGGTGTGTCTCACCGGTCGGACGATACTCATCGAGTCGACTGATGACGAGGCTTTGGAAACAGCTCATCATTTCAAAGAAGACCTGGCCATCTGTCGATTAAATGGTGAATGACCGAGTCCTGCGAGCCCACGGTTATGAATCATACATTAGGAGCCGACTAGGTCATGATAGAATCGCCGGTCACATGGCATCAAACCGGCCCAGGTGTCGAAACAGGCAAGCAGGGAGTCAAGCGAACTTCACAGATGACATGACGGCAAGTGAATCTCACAGATGACATGACGGCCAGCAAACCACACATATGACCTGACGCTAGCCAACCTCACATATGACCTGACGCAAGCCAACCTCACATATGACCTGACGCAAGCCAACCTCACATATGACCTGACGGCAAGCGAACCTCACATATGACCTGACGGCAAGTGAATCTCACAGATGACATGACGGCCAGCAAACCTCACATATGATCTAACGCTAGCCAACCTCACATATGACCTGACGCAAGCAAACCTCACATATGACCTGACGGCAATTGAATCTCACTGATGACCTGACGGCAAGCGAAACTCATAGATGGCCTGACGCCAAGCAAACCTCACATATGACCTGACGACAAGCGAACCTCACAGATGACCTGACGGCAAGCAAACCTTGCTTATGACCTGACGGCAAGCGAACCTCACAGCTGACCAAACGGACATATCATCATGGCCGTACTAGCCTGGCGTCACGAACTAACATGACGTCATTTGTGGTGTCCCCCCCCCAACCCCACGCCACCCTCGACCTTAACAACTTCGGATGATTTGCTCGGAATATGAATCAATGTTAGCACCCACGTGACGGCTCACCCTAACAGACAGGCGGCGGACTTACTGAGTCATCGTATAATTGATACCAACCATCTGCCATGCAATGCAGAGTTAGTCAAGACGACCCTCGACGTTAGTATTCACTCACACTGACCACTGTCAGGGATTTTTATAACCCAGGTTAGATCGATAAAATTCACACAAAAAACATGCGCATCGGCTATGTACGCTTATACAGCCGTGTGGATTAGCATCCAAGCAAATAGATAACCGCAGTGATCTGTGCCATCACCAGTCCGATATCGACGACAACTAAAAGCCTGGTTATATGTAGAGCAAGCCATATGGAAATACGTTCCCCGGAAAACCACTTATCAGCATCTCGCCCCTCAATAATTGGCTAGCAGTCCATTATACATAGCGAGAAATAGGTTGAAGTGCTTGTCTGCTGATCCAGATCGTATCAGCAGCAGCAGCAGCAGCAGCAGCATAAACCCTCTAGCGGTGAAGATGAACATCCGTCATCTCAGACAGAAACAGCCCCTATCTCACCGTCTATCTGATGCGAGCAAGTCACTCTGCCTCTCGCCGATAGCTGTCTGTCCACCCGGGCATTACACTGCCATCGCCAACCGGACGTCTTGTCATATCAGTCTGTGTACATGTTATTTGCGCACCCGCTGAACTACTGCACACACGCGGCGCACTTCGCCGTATGTATATCAAAGTGATACACCCGTTGGTGACTAGAGCTTTTTCATTAACATAATTACCTGTTACGGTAAATTGCAAAAACTGCCGGAGATGTAGCAATGAGGTTGACGTCACGCGTATAGTGGGAGCACCCGTCAGCAACACGCGTGGCGCCGTGTGGATCATATGTGCTGATATAAAATTCATTGCAGTCGCAACTGTATCGGCTGCATCACATCCGATGTCTTCGCAACGAGACTATACATGTCGAATGTCAATGAATGTCTGCCCAGTAAGATTAGACGAATTCAATCTTTATTATTATAGCACCGACTAACAACGGAAATCGATTACATTAACTAATTAGCGTTAAACAATACAGCCGCTCATTATTAGCTCGCTATTTAGCATTTGATCATGGCATTCGTGTACAGCATGAGAACACAAATGTCGTCACGGACGATAGTGCCAAACTGAATGGGAAACATTCTCTGCTGCTTTTTTGTGTGATTTATCATTATTAAATAACGCTTAATTGTTAGATTAACCCATATAATACCTTGATGATGACGTTGATTGCACATGACATCGAACAATCGTTCCCAGCTGATTGTTCGTGGAAATTTTCCCTCGGTTTTCGGCCAATCGAGTCATCAATTGGCTTATCAAAGGGAATTATCACTTCATTTGAAATTTAGGCCCCGGAGGTCTGGATATTAACGATAACTTGAGATAATGAACTGATTTAACGTCTAATAAAATATTCAAAGAGTTGATGATAATCAGATGTGTATTTCTTTGCTAGCATGAGTGTGCAAACACGCAAATCGAGTGCAGTTCCCGGGTAACTAAGTAATTTCCAAAGAAATCTACGCATCGCATATCAACGAAATATTAAATTACACCCATAAACCACAGTCCTATTTCGGTTTCTAATAATACGATGGAGACGAAACACAATATCCAGGATACAGAGTTTGATTAATGGCGTTTCAATTAAGCATTTTTATTCACCTATACAAAACATTCCCGTCGCTAGAACTCTATGCCATTTGGTGTCTGTGATCAATTGATCAAGTGTGCTCGTTGAAACATAAAAACTGCTCCAACAACAAGGCCAGCGTGGATGTTTCTACGGCGATGTTTTCGTGAACTAGAACAAAACCTATATCATTATGTATACGGCAGTGCGCTGACCAAGAAGAGGTTTACACCCAAGTAGCTTGTCATCATCATCAGTAGTGGCGTTCGTGGCCGGCTAGTAATGACTAGCGCCAGGTAATGATTGCTGAGGAAATCTTTCAAATCAAGATGAACTGCTTGCATCCCCTGTAGGGTTGACTTGCACGCGGGTATTGCGATAAATAGAAGAGCGTCGGGGAAGCGGATGGCAGGACTCAGTGTGCGGCACACATAGAAGTGAGTGATTAAGCATAGGGCGTGACATTGATGGATGGGCTGAGGGAAGAAGAGTCCTTAGTCGTCATTAGCAGAGTGGTTGCAGCAGCAGCAACAGGAACATGGAATAAAATAGCCGGCGGAAATAGCTCTGCATTATACATCAAGCCTAGCGGTCCCCATACACGGGCAAAGATTGAATGGCCATTATTAGATAGCTTTTGTAATGTAGCCTGCACAATACCCGGCAAAGAATTAATTTGGTTGAGGTCGCGTTAACTGCGGAGAAGTCGGTTAACTGGTGTCTGTCAAGCAAACAAACAGGTGTGCAATCTTTTTGTTTTTCGTTAAATGTCAGTAATACGAAGCTACATGTTTATGCGAATTATCTCTGTACTTCGACCATTTCTCCGAATCCTGCTTGATTTCAATCATCTCGCCCCCTCCTCCCTCCCCCCAACCCCCTCCTAGCTCTCCACCGAACAGACAGCCTCCGAGTATCTCGTCTCCTCGCCGCTGATTCATTGCCACTTGCTCTGGCTGAGCACGTAGGCGAGTTAACACGGTGTAACAGACGTCATCATCGACCATTCATCCAGCTTCATCAACCATACATCGCCTATAGTCAGACCCCTTAGAAACTCCACAATCGATTACTATATAGGATGTGACTTAGTCTGGTGCATCTCAGCTCTGCTTTGTCAGCCGCTGCATCTTTCAGCTTGCAACGCAAAGCGTATTCATTGGACTATTTTTTCCCATCTCCTTCCGCGTGTATGAACACTTGTTGTCATTATAGATCTCGTGACATCAAAGGACCTACATCGCGCAAATGGTTCGGTAAAGGGAGAAAACTGGTGTGCATTGATGGCTCATGAATGTGATGACAGTGGCCAAGTAAAGAACACACGCGCGGAAGCCGCGGTAAATAAGCGAATTAGCATGGAGCAAAGCGTCACGAAATGACAACATTTGTAAAGCAATAACCCCTTGATGCATGAGGCAACGGGCTAGATACATTTACTTATCTATGTCGTAATGGGACAGCCATTAACCTACGCCTCGTTATGAGCGGCTAAAGCGCCATCACCAATGCGCTAGTTGACCTAATTCTTATTCCATACCCCGTCGTGTATACGAAATATTCAATTAACAAATTACTCGACAAGGTTGCTGCAGAATGCAATCCACCCGACACAACAGCGGTAATTAATTGCAATACGGGAGGTACTAAGTGCCTGCAATGAAACTCTCCCTCCGCTAATTCTAGCATCGAAAAACCCCTGCTGAAGAAAACTCTCTAACACGCTATCTCCCTCCGATCTCTCACTTGATTCTAGTCGGCCAATCTTTAAGCCTTCCCGACAACGCTTCTTATTGCTTGTTCCCTGTATGCATCTTCACCAGCATGAATGAAACCTGGGAAAAAAGGCGTGTGATTGGAAAACCCCCACAAAAAACCCAGTAGATTTAGGCCGGGCAAGGGACAGAGACGAATGGGTTGGTTAGTATGAAGGCGATATGGAAATAAGTTGCCTATGTTTCATCAGTTTTAATTTGCTAATTAAGTGAGAGAGTAGGCCGAGATGAATGAGTAGGGTAGTCAGTGGGAGGGTTGGATTAAGGGAGCTGGTGTTGGCCGCGGGGGAGGGGGAAGGGGGGACTTCAACGTGATTGTCCCGAGGGACGTGTTTAGTTGATGCAAGTGTTCAGGGTATATAACGCGTCAAGCATGCTATGTCTTCTGGCAAAGTAAGCGTGAGCTAGAGAGCCATTTGTTGATGTGATAAGTTAAATAATCTCCGTCAGCATCCCTGACAAGTTACTGTGAAAAGTAAACTATGTCATTACTTGCGACAAGTTAAGTATGTCCACCCGTCGGACAGGCCAAGTGCCTCGATAACTTAATTCATCAATACTTGTGGTAAGAATAGTACGTCAATGTATGTGACACGAATACGTCAAGACGAGCGACGAGTAAAGCACGTCATATATGTAACAAGTCAAATATGATAATACGTGTCATAAGTCAATACATGTGGCAAGTTAAATAGGTCATTTCTTTAGACATGTCTATTCATACATACATACATACATACATACATACATACATACATACATACATACATACATACATACATACATACATACATACATACATACATACATACATACATACATACATACATACATACATACATACATACATACATACATACATACATACATACATACATACATACATACATACATACATACATACATACATACACATACATACATACATACATACATACATACACACATACATACATACATACATACATACATACATACATACATACATACATACATACATACATACATACATACATACATACATACATACATACATACATACATACATACATACATACATACATACATACATACATACATACATTGGACATACATACATACATACATTGTACATACATACATTCATATATAGTAACATACATGCATATATATATATATACATACATACATGCATATATGCATACATATACACATACGTACGTAGCTACGTACGTACACACATTAACACACACTCACGCATATAAAACATAAGTGTCACTCCTGTTACACACAAAGGCCACCCATGTCCTGCCTGTAACCTAACAGAGGTCGACATGCCCGCATTAGCGCTCAAGCTCCACGACTCTGCCTGACGAATTAATAATTCATATTTAATGAGGCTCCATTCACTTTTTATCGCAGCTTTTCTTTGCTGTTGTTCGATGAAAAGCAATTACTTGTCCACTCGGCGGAGTTCCCCAGCCCATCATGGAAATTAATTTCATTCCTCGCCAAAGCGGCTTCTCTGGCCTGGTGTTAATTAGCTTTGTCACCTGTCATCAGCCAGGTAACACAAGACGTTCATTATTCAACGAAATAAGGTCACTACGTCGCCTCGTATTTATATGTAACAGTATCGCTGATCTCGTCCGAGTAATAATGCTCTCCTAATGACCTGCAAATCAAGTTACCGTTGCCAGCGTGCTGCACACACACAAATTGCCTCCGCGCTGCATGTCAACACTTTTTTTCAGCATCTTTTAGTCGGAAGCATTCATTTTAAAGAAGACCGTTGTCAGTTGTTAGCTCGATTAGGGAGAGCGGTTGGAGCGCGATTGCTACTCTCCTTATCTCATTAGAAGAGCCGCTCTCATGCATAGCAATAGGCAACTAAATCTCCCGGGGGACGCTCCAGTGATCCCGCTCAATTCTCAGACTTCCTATAGAGTCGGCACCACCAAATACCCCGTGTGCAGTGCGCTGTCAGGAATTACCGCGTCAAGTTATTTTGTTACACGGGGAGAAAGAGGTTGAATTCAGCTCAATTTATAGCCAGTCTCCACAGGCCAGTTGCGACTACGCCGAGCTGCTTTTTAAGAATACACGGCGGTATTTAGCCGACGGCGGGAATAACGTAAGAAAGGAGTCTTAGCTTCATCAATTGCCTATGCATCAGCCGTCTGACCATTGACAGACGGGACATTCATCATCACGCAGCCCGCACTAGCTACCAACAGCAGATATAGACGGCTCTAGGGTTGCCGGTCAACGTGCTGCTGAATGGGGTAACCGGTGTGGAGGGAACAGGGTGAGTGGGTCAAGGCTGGCGAAAGAACGCTCCTTTCAAATCATGTGGCGAGGCAATCAGAAAGAAGGGTTTAAGACTTGATGAATGAGCGTGCAGGAATCGGTCACGTGATATTGTATCAAGCGCTGATTTGCAAGGCGCTTGGTATGCGTTCAGAAGTAGGTCGTCGAGCGGAATCATTGAAAATCTGCTAAATCAGATCTGTTTTAATTAGCATGGGACTTGTTTATTACGAATCAGATGATGGTTCAGAGGATGAGCAAGGCTTATCACTGAGGCTGACTACTTGACTGTGCCACGCCGATTTAACTCAATATTCCTCACATTATCGCCCCTCTTTATATATCAATGGCAATACCCTCAAAGAAGCACGCCGTGACCAACACCGCCTTTACATCATCTCATTGTTGCTCGTTGCAACCAACGATGGTGCAGTTTTTCAGCGCAATAATTGGATTCTAATGACGACGCAAATTGCCTGCCTGGGTCTAGCCTCGGGCCAGGCTTTAGAGAGTTCTACGCAACCCGGCTATCTATTTTCTTCAAGACGCCACCCATTGCTTTTAGCATTTAGGCGGATAAAGCGCAGGTTAAGCACATGTTCATGTGTGCGTATTTATAGGTAGGGGGATGGCGTTACAACTCGGCGTATGCCCGGCAGGTGACTGGCCTGATGAGAATGAACGGTCTCACTGATGTCTCTCAACGTCTCGCCCTAAATCTCGCGCAGCACCACATGACCATATCAACACGAGGCTAAGCATGTCGCCGCGGGTCTCAGCAGTGCAATTCTATCACTCCCCACGAAGGTTTCTCCTGGCTTTTTGTGGGTTTTCTATCAATTTGTGATAATAAGATGCTTGATGTAGAGCGTTGCATGAAATTAGGCCTCTTTTTGCTGCATAATGGAAACGGGTAATTCATGTATGTAAGCGGGCAGGATAGAAATCCAGCGGGAGTGTGTTCATCATAAAGAAGAGTGTTTCTCCATCCCCTCTCACAATAACAAGGACATTAGTGCTGTCACTACACCACACTTCACGCTCATAACAATTAATAATGCATACAAATAGGCCAGGTTTTTATATCAGCGACTTTCGCTACTGATTCCCTCAGAGCGGATATTGTACAACCGTCTACACGAGGTGCCATACTTTGGAATGCGTCAATGATAAGCACAGACATGCTGCTACAGAGACATTCATATCTGATGAGCTTCATAGCTGCATGTTCAATTGCCATTATGAAGTTTTCTATGCATCGTTGTCTGTTTTGTTTCAGATCCACATTACTACAAAACCAAACATAATCCAGGACGACGGTACTGGGCAAAGAGGCTCTGTCGCCTGTCAACCATGCAGTGGTACACAATCCAGGACGACGGTACTGGGCAAAGAGGCTCTGTCGCCTGTCAACCATGCATTGGTACACATTATTTTCAACCGACTGTCACCGAACAATGGTTTTCGAAAAGGAACAAAATCACCGGATAAGGGTTGTAAAATCTGCAATGGCCGATCGATACGTGAGAGTAATGCGAAGACAACAATAAGGGTGGCTTTCTCTGTCTTGCATGGCGAGGAACTACTCATAACCCACGACTGAGAACGGAAACATTGACAAACAGAGGCAATGGTGCATAAGTCATGGCGCGCATTGTTTGGGATGCATTGCCGGGTCAATGAGGCGGCACGGCTTTGTGCTTGTCACCGACAAAACACAATGTATATACGGCCTGCTTGCGCTGAAACATGCAGCCTTCAGTCTTGAATGGCGTTTGACAGTTAAGAGTGCGCAGGATGTCATGGCGCTTGGGATTTAGTAGCCTTCATGGCTGAGGCCGCTACACCCAAGTACCTTGATACCACTCACAATCGGCAGGTACAAAAATAACTGTTACCGCATCAATGGCACGCGTTGCCAAGATACCACGATATCCATCAGCATCAGGGTGACGCGGATCGCGTGACCAGAACGATCCACAACAATTGTTCGACGATAAAAATGCAAACCCCATATCCATGAATGTTTGAATATGTTGCTTGAGGAGAGGTTAAGTTATGGAGGCGACTGAGTGATCACCGCCGGTTATAGAATGACTTCTAAAGACTAGTCAAGGCGTTGAGAAATGACGAACGACATTTCGTAAAGTCTAAAGTAATACGCCCGGTACATGCTATGTAATATGTATAAGCCAGTAACAATGCCACCCCTTGATGACGCGTCTCGACCTGACGTTGTAGTACAGGGGGTTTGAGAGCTTGGTATATCCGACGGCCTTGCCATTATACCTATAATTAGTTGAGCTAGTGAATAAAAAAGAGGTTATTGACCTGACCCATGCTCATGAATATATGTCCTGATACATTGGCAGTTGCTGTGGGATGATTTGTGGTTGATTACCCGTTGCAAATTGAGATTTGTTGCGTGATGCATTCACTACTTCACTCAGTTGCGATTGTTGCGTACAAAACATTAAATATCCTGCTCTCTTGTGGTCGATGGCAATCAACATGATAATCTAGAAAACAATATGGACAATGATGGAATGAAGGCGACAGAAAACTTGTACTGAGATGACCAGTTGGCTTGTTCAATGCAGCTTATTCATAACGAAGGGTAGTGTCTAATACCCTGGGAGGACTGAGCTTGGAATGCTGTCGTTTGAAGCTTAGATTAGGTCATTTATGCCTCTGTCATGGCTTGATAGGAAGACGAACCAGGAATAAACTTGAATGCTTGCTTGCCCTCTTCGTAAAGGTAACACATGAGAGACGTTCAAGCAAGATGAAGTGATCGTCCGTCGTAATCGAGCTACTTCCTTAAACAACAAACACTTCAAGTGCGGATCAAAGCGGAAGGCAATGCCGAGTGGTGTGTTAAATAGGACAGGGGTTCATTATTTATGTACTTGGTGCGTCTCTTGTACCCACTTCTTGTTTGCGTGTGGCGTGGTCATACATGTGGGATTTGACCTTGTAGTGCCCACTCAAGGCGAAAAATTATCTCCTTAAATGAATACAAAACTATCATTTATCACCTCGCCTAGAGGCGTTGTCATCGCTTTGGTGATATTTTGCACACATAATAAACTCAATCAACACCCAACCAAATTAAGATTTAAGCTCTGTATGCAAGATGATATTCAAACTGTGATGACGATGCTCCCCATTCAGCCCAACCAATAACGACATTGCTTAACCATAACCCGCGCATGCGCAATTGGGCGTACTGCCACAGTTGCCTCGTTGCTGTAGCCCAATTATCGAGTTAGTCGGGGTTAAGTGTATGATGTGGGGAGGCAGACATCGAGCGAGGTGCCATTTACTGCAGTGACAGCAGCCAACAGTGTCATTGTAGATTGGAATATATAGTCCCCCTGGTACCTAAGAGCCCCGATGTCTAAATCTCATGACTATCAGCCCAGCCCGGGGGAAATCCTCCACCGACATCCCATTCGCCATATCCCCAGATTACCTTGGTAAATCTATGGAGCGAACTGAGTCTCTTTGACCAGAATAAATGGGTCTGAGAAACAGCAGGCTTTTGTGTGGGTATTTTTTTTATTAATTTGCTTTAATGGCTGAATTGATGGAAAGACCGGGGATTGGGTGATTTGGTGAGACAAGCAGATGGAGAAATTGTATGGCGAGATTAGGGTGAAGCCGAGAGGCAGAGAAGTGGGAATAATGCAGCACTAGGGACGATTAGACAGGCTCCAAATGAGGATGAAATAGCCAACAGTTTATAGGCTGGTTATGTTCACAACTGGATCGTAAACAGAGGTGAACTTTCATTCTGACACGGACGGTTACATGCAATTATAAGTGTGAAAGTATGTTAAATGTATGTATGTATGTATGTATGTATGTATGTATGTATGTATGTATGTATGTATGTATGTATGTATGTATGTATGTATGTATGTATGTATGTATGTATGTATGTATGTATGTATGTATGTATGTATGTATGTATGTATGTATGTATGTATGTATGTATGTATGTATGTTTATATGTATGTATGCATGTATGTATGTATATGTGTATGTATGTATGCAAGTATGCATGTAGGCATGTATGGATGTGTGCATGTATGTATGTATGTTTGTATGTATGTATGTATGCAGGTATGTATGTTTGTATGTATGTATGTATGTATGTATGTATGTATGTATGTATGTATGTATGTATGTATGTATGTATGTATGTATGTATGTATGTATGTATGTATGTATGTATGTATGTATGTATGTATGTATGTATGTATGTATGTATGTATGTATGTATGTATGTATGTATGTATGTATGTATGTATGTATGTATGTATGTATGTATGTATGTATGTATGTATGTATGTATGTATGTATGTATGTATGTATGTATGTATGTATGTATGTACGCGTGTATGCTTATATCTACATGTGTTTCAATGTACGTGCACGTAAGTATGGATGTTAGTATGTTTGGATGCATGAATATACATTTGTAGGAATGTATGCGTGTGTGCATATGCATAAATACACATCTCCGTAAATTCATGTATGCGTAGTTACTAGAAATGAAGGCGCATGTGTCATCTTGGTTCTCAACACCCCTCCCCATTCGTCTTCACCATAAACGTCACTGACCTGGCAACGGGAATGTATCGACATTTTTATTGCTTTTCCCTGAGAGCACTCATGTGACCCTGAGAATCAATATTCCTGTTATTGTTGGATATCTTGTCAGGTATCTGGTCCGGACAGACCAATAAGTGCGGGAGGTTTAGGGAGGTGTTTGGCGGACAAGCTCCTAACATCCGCAATGACAGCCTCCTGGCAATGTAAACGGCACAGAGAAAGGCAAGAGCTTCTTCACCGCACCAGTTTCAAATGCACCGCTTGACAAGCAAGGTTTAACGATGGATTTATACTGATTGAATACATTTCCACATATCTGGATATTTCTATATCCAATGCGCTTGCCTGTTACAGAGATGCTCTGTATCAGTAAGCAAACGTTACTGTGGAAGCCATCGTGTATAAAGTGTGTATGGTGGGGTGGGGGAGGGAACGGTTCACGCAGGGGGTGGGGATGGACTCCTGCGTATGACCTGTTAGCACCGATGTTCGACAGAGATTAATACGGAGCTGGTGAAGCGTAAACTCCCATCATCATTTTCATGTGGTATTAGGGAGTCGACATTCGGAAGCAAGGCGCCTGTTGGCTTTCACACTGAATTAATCAGCATAATTCATTTGCATACTGAGTTGTACATGACCGTATTATGCAAAGATACGCCTTTTGTAGACAGAGTTCGTAAAAATGTCACGCACATAATTCTTAGGGTGGGGGGGATGAGAAATCAGCGATTGCAATTGACGAGCCAAGTCATGCGTACACAAACAACCTTTTGGGGGTGGATCTGGGGCGGTGGGGTGGGGGGGCATGATTAAAATGCCTTATTGCCCAACAAGTCACCAATCAGCAACAAATACCATGTATAATATAATACATATTGGCTTTTCTGTAGTTGTGATTTCGTAGGGAGTTTGGTTTTATGAGAAGACACCCGATGGCAAGGATGACACCACCTCCCTCATCGTATGCTGCTAACCAAGTGGCCGGGCTATTAGTCGTCTCGCAAAGAGCAATTCCGTGTCTGTTCAAACCTCGTGTAAACTGATAGACTGGGACTTTCGTTCACCAGACGGCGCCCTTTGCGCGAGATACCGCGCCGAATCGTGAGATGTGCGGGCGCTCGGACGGCAGGGCAAATATGGACAATCTCGCACTAATGATGAAACTCGATTAGAATCCCGAATTCACTTGGTGTTCTCAGCATTCGATTCAGTGACTGGCTCAAACATGAGTCCCCCGCTGACATCTAATATAGATTGGAGTTGCACTAAATGAATCAGTGTTTTTGTTATCGAACGAGTGACTATGCGCACGTAGACTAATCCGACGGGAATGACGATGCATTAGGTGGCCGCCGCGCAGGTATACTGAAGATGACTGAGTGCTGGGATCAAGCCGAATGACTCCCGGGCTGGATCAGTACGGCGAGCAACGAGACCTGGTTGAAGGACACAAACCCGATGTATAGATTCCTAGATTAAGGTGTACTCATTAGGGCCATAATAAAGGCAGTGTAATTAGTACTCGTGTGAGTGTCAAGGTCACTGGTGACACCCCAGGCAACACCTTCTAACTGCGTGACGGTAGTTGCCTGTTGACATGCTCGTTTACCCAATGAACCCAGTTACTTCTCTCCATCCAGCATGCTGTGTTTATGAAAGGAGCGCGACCCTTATAATCCCACGATTCCCATGTGTAGATTCGCAGCAGTTGACGCTCGCTGATTAAGGTCGACGAAGAATCGCGATCATTCGTGAAACTAAAAAAACTGACCGTGAAAACGGATACGCGATGCATCTGGACAACACCAGATGCGATGTTAATTAAAGGTCGATAAATTACGCACGAGCGGGTTCCTTAAGTGCAACGATGACTAAGCAGGACACAATACATATATATATATATATATATATATATATATATATATATATATATATATATATATATATATATATATATATATATATATATATATATATATATAATCCTTAAGTGCAACTATATATCTGAACTAGTTGAAATACAGTGATGCACGCGCTCTTGCATTAAACATGTTCTGATATATATATACACGTGAATGTATAATCACAATCAATCATATCTGTAGTTTTTACCATATATTGATCTAAAGATGGAATTGGTAGAGAGAGGGGCGTTTCTACAACCCCTGGTCAACTCCTTATCCCAACTGGGTGTATGCGTTCCCTCAAAAACCCAAGTATGAATTCCCAATTCATTTCGTTTTATAAATGTTCACCTGGCACCTGCCTTTCGGCGGTGAATTTTGTGTCGTGCAATATTGAGAAAAGCCGAAGTCGTTCATTGTCGACGCAACCTGTAGCTATGTCAATGATTGTAATATGAATCGACAACTTGCCATATGGCGCGTGCCCATGTTTGATCTTTGCCGTTTCGCGAGTCTGGTTGTGGTATCGTGACTAAGTTGTGTTACGCGCATAACGTAACCTGGCTTCGCGAGGAGAGCTGCTGATGCTGAGGCTGAGGAGTGGCAGGATGTAGCGGCGCCCTCTGTAGGGCTGGATGGAGGTGCCAACGTGGTTGGCATAATGTCCTCTTTCCTCAGCAGTCGCCAGGGGAGCTACTCCATCATGAAGTACCCAAGGTAAACTGTGAGCACGGCCTCATGCGAAGTCTATGACGGCATGAGGCCGTGCTCACGACGGTATATATATATATATATATATATATATATATATATATATATATATATATATATATATATATATATATATATATATATATATATATATATATATATATATATATACATATATGTATATATATGTATATATATATATATATATATATATATATAGATATATATATATATATATATATATATATATATATATATATATATATATATATATATATATCTATATATATATATATATATATGCGGACTCCTTAAGTCACGTCATTGTAATCATTTCATTACCTATAAAGTGGATACCGTTGGAGAACAGTATGCTATCGTTCCTACACTCGTTGTAGAGTTAGGCTGCAGCCCAGATAGCCATGGCGTCGAGTCAGCTCGTCCGTGGCGCACCTGGGCCGTGAGGGTGCGCTTGATGACACCAAACACGGCTGAAGTTTCTCCATAGTAACTCTCACGTCATCCGATCTCGCGTCAAATCTCACCACCCATTACAGCCGACTGAGACATGACCCACGCCTCGCTAGCATTGCCTCCCACCCGCATAGATCGCACTGCGACGTCGGGTCATCTCAACTTTTATGATAACATCATTAAAATGACACTCTATAAGTGTCTGCTTGATAGCGGGCATTGCACTCAGGCCAAGACAGGAAAAATCTGGTGCAGAACGCCCCACCTGCGTCAGCGACCTTATCAAAGCGCTTACCTGGCATGGATGAGGGAAGAGTGAACGTCTTATGATTGTAATTCATCATCTGTTGATGCTACCTTTTAATGAATAAGCATCAATTGAGTTACCGCCCATTTTGGATGAGAGTTATTTGCTCAATAAAATTGACATTCCACAAATCATGGGGAATTGAAAACGGTGTAGCTCAGTTTGAGCTCGCGATTTGTCTCCAAATGAAGTTTGCAAATTGTTCAAACGAATGAAGTCGAAGGTATTATGGGATCATGTTTGTTCAACATTGTGGTTAATTATCTCTGATTGAAGCGAGGAGTGCTTGATTTGGTAGAGATCTTGTTTTGGAGGTGAGTGGGGACGCGATGAGGGTGGAGTGGAGTGGAGCATGCAGGACTCGCGCCGGCAAAGAATGACAACGCCTAGACAGATGGTCTCCTTGGAAGGCGGCTAATCTCATCAGGCCCCCCCCCCCCCCCCCCGCGTGGCATGCTCCATCCCCATCTCTATTTATGTGTAAGGGTGACTGCGACTGGTGTGTGTAAAACAAGGCAAAGTGGAAAGGACGGCGAGAGTGAGAAGTGGCAAGGGTTCTCGTGGGTCAGAGGACAGACGGAGTTGCTGCTGCTGCTGCTGCTGCTGCTGGGTAATATCGAGTGACAGGCAAAGAGTAGCAGGCTTGATTCGCCATCAGTCCTTAATCACCCTACTTCACCATCACTGGCGGGAGGACCGCATTACACGACTACAGCTCCTGGGGAACTCCGGGGAGTGGCGACGCATGGTCCCACGAGCAGCGGGTGATAGGGAGAGGTTGGTTGTGAGTTGGGGTGGGGGGTGACGGGGATGCGTTCGGGGAAGGGGAGGTGTGTTGGTGGTGGTAAGGGGGGTGGGGGGTATTTTGAGGGTTAGAAGAGTTTTAATGTTTTATGCCAAGCGAGTTGTACCTGTTTTATTTAGCACCCCCCACTCACCACCCCCACCAACTCTTACATTAATGCTCGTTCCACCTGGATCTTTGACGCAAGTATCATCATCATCATCATCATCATCATCATCATCATCATCTTTATCGATGTCGTCATCATATTCATGTTTATCGTCATCGCCTCATCGTCATCATCATAACTGTTGTGATCATCATCATTAAGCTCGTCACCATCATCACCATCGTCATCACCATCACTACCATCATCTTAATCTTCGTCATAGTCGTCACCTCCTCTGTCTGCAACTCAAATGCGATCTTTTAATCCCGGCACCTCGATTATACGCAAACGGGATGCGGAAGTTGACATAATTGGCCGTCAGAGCGATACGGCCTCGGTTATGACTGGGCGTAACGGGAGAGGACTGGTGAATACGGACTACACGCGATCTGGGAGGAGCCGAGCTATTGTCCTGTCGCAGGGTGAACCGGCCACAAGTCCCATGAGATACCTTCATAAAAGCCAGGCCCTGCTCCAGACAGTAATTGTCACTTGCACGCCGACCGTATCTGGCGGAGAGCGGCGCACTTGGGGCAGATTATGAGCTCTCGCGGGGCAATCATATACCACGCCAGTGAATAGGCCCATATGCGACTAGCACACGAAAAGCACAAATTATCTATTAATAGCAGCCATTTAAAATCGCCGTGTCAGTGTTCAGCAAACAGAAACGCCGCCACTTTAATCATCGGACCGTCTGCTGCTGTTGACTTAGCGCCAATTAAGGGAGAATACATTTAATGAACAACGATAGCTCGCCAAATCCAATTACCGTAATATTCATTCGAGAATATCTCTCTAAACTGGTTCTGGTGTTTTAAATGCATATCCACTTCATGACAGTGTCACTGAGTTACCAATGGTAACTACTGACGCAAATAAACTCCACGCCTGACATGGGGTGACCCACTCCCATCATGCTGACAGCATCGGCGACAAAACGACTCACCAACTGCGGGAAACAGGTATCAGATATGACAAGAAGAAAACACTCATCATTTTAGTTGTTGAAGGCATCTCGTCTTAAGATATAAGTCAACTGTATTGATAGATAGAGTCCAAAGCTGACGAACCGCCGTAAACCTTTCTCAATTCATGCATCATACCTTGTCGTGTATATTGGCTATAGGCTGAATACCTGTTGCGGATTTAATGATTACACCTGTTGTTGGCGGTCTGTGTAGGTCGGTATACAATATTAGGTATGGTCCAATTCCCATATGGCGGTCAATTTTACTTCTAGAGCGATTTTACGAAAGCCATTTGCAACAATAGATGTGCGAATCCCTAATGAAAACTGAACCCATGACCACTGAAGACACGAGCAATGAGAGGTCATTCCCAGTGTCGAATCTATTCTACTTCTATGAATTATCTTAATGCATTTCCCTTACCATGACGCGTTTCATCGTGATCAGATGAAGCCATTGCTTCAATTAATTCCCGCTAAGGCAGTTTGGGTTATTTGGGAGTATAAAAGCCTCAAGTGGTCGACATGTCATTCTCCTTCGAAGACGGTATGTTCATATCGACGAGATATATACACGCGTCGCTCGTATTGGCTGCCCGGTATCGCTGATCCTGCGTCCGCCAGCTATATCGAATGTATGACTCAACTTGACAAGAGAGGGCTTTCAAAAGATGGATTACTGAACAAGAATAAACCATCTTAACTTATAGAGGAAGTCTGACTTTCGTTGGGTATGACGGTGTTTGTAAGAGGCCTGATGGGGATGATTAAGATGATTAACTCACGCCCTTTCGCCTCAACACGTCTCGTTAATTAATGTATATCTGTGAGGCTATCAGCGTCACATACTCGCGACAACATCTCTACTGAATTAGTTACGCCTACTGATACCTTCATTTCATACGATTAAAGCCAAATTCAATGTTCTTTTAGCCATTAAGTAAGATTAAATTCTGATTAAACCAAACTTGTATTAACAACGCACCAAAGAATCCTCGAGTACATATGTAGGCCGAGGAACAAAACATATATGATTGAGTCTCTTCTCAATAGGCCCCGTGCATTCCTCATTCCGGAACATGAGGTAGCTCTGTCTTTGAAAGCTTGGTTGTGTTTTCTTTGATCTTCATTGTTACATTTTTAACAAGGTTGTAAATTAACGGTGAGAACAGGTGGTGTAGTGGTAGTTAATTTCGAGACGTTCTTCAGGTATACAACGTATTTGCGGAGGTTTTATTTGCAACAACCAATCGGATTCGGTATTAGTGTTGCTGTGATAAACTCAAGAGTTACTCGACCATACATAACGGACCAAACATAGCTGAAGCTCTGATTTCATTTGTCATCGCGCTTTCTATGCAAAAATATTCAAACGATTATAATAGTGATTATCACAACCATTTTGATCGTTATATTAAAAAATTGTCATTATCATAATGGGATGGAGGAGGCGGATGCTGCCCCCTGGCGACCTCGGTACGCCTACCGACTGACCCCGCGGCCTCACATCATCATTACAGCATGCCTTCTAATAAATTGATAAGTCACTAAAATGCACGGGTTTAAGGAGTAACCCTTCATAACCCGTCACATCATCACCAGAGGTCATCCAGTACAATCGACCACTGGCGTTAAATGGTCCTTAAGAGCTTATTCCAAATGTACCTGTCCTGATTGTTCTCGCCGGTGTATCATATCGCGAGCATTAGCCTGGGTAATGCTACCTTATTCCGTTCTATCATAAAGTCGGGTATTATCACACCTGTATATACATATTTCCTGGCTATATAGCGTGATTACCGGGTCACGAGATATGGTTAATCACACCTGGTGAGTAATCTCATTGATCTTTCATAATTAATGTGGCTACAACTCGTAAATAACCGCCACGCATGAACAACTCTATGAGTGCTTAACCAATAAAAGTCCAACGACATCTGAGCTGTTCATTCCCCATACGAAGAACGTCTAATTGCTGATGTGAAATGACCTATACTTATGCAGCCTATTCTTCATCGCGCAGTCATAATTAAACACGATCTTGTAAGTTTGTTTCGTGTGGAACTGCAGCGGACGAGCGTGCTTTGTGACAATTAGTCAACCACTCGGATGTTTTCAGCGCACTTTTTTGTTTTGTGAGCACCTGTTGTGTGGCTGCATTGCGTCGTTAATACATGTGATTGGTCAGCGTGGACACTTGTGAGCGTGCTGGCCACACGACCGGGGAATTCATCCTGTCTTGACATGATATTAACCACGAGACGAGAACACTGCGAAAGCTTTTCATGAGGATTCTCACAAGAGGTTCTGATCACGGTTAATAACCCCCGCGGTGATCTCCAAGCCCCCCGTAGGCGCGAGGTTGTTTGCGATGCATTCACCGCAAACGCGATGTTAGAGGCCAGTAAAGCTTCTGATTCCATTGAATCAACGTGTGGTCTTACACTGAAGCCGTAGAGGTAAGAAAAGGCACGTTTTCAGTCGTTACGGCCTGACTGGCCCTCATAGACACCCGCGATGCTCACCACAGCTCGGGCGACGTGTGGGGTCAGGTGAGACGCATTGAGGTGACGTCCCAGCCCATGAATACCAACCGCCGTCCAGGAGGCAATACCCCCTGGGTGTATTAGCCCATCATTAGACGGGGAGATAGGATAGCCTGCTCTAGTCCCAACACACTGCTTGCTAATCCCTCCAACCTCCTCCGTCACCTCATCCATAATCCGCCAGATGCTCTGACACACCAGTGTACATAGGCTCTGACGTGGTGTTTTGACACCCTCGCGAAGTGTCTATATCAGAGACTGGTTCAATTAAACCGAGTACGTCAAGACGTCGGCTTGGCTACCTTGCTGCCTTTGATGTTCTTCCACCTGCTTCGTGCTGACGTCACGCCTCGCTTCAACGACCGTCGTCCGACAGCCTGTGCCTATACCGGTAGATACCCAGAGGGTCCTGCGTTGTCATTTGCATGAAGTACCTTCACACTCACGCGTCCCAAAATAATAATCCCCAATTAACCCTTTACCCTCTCAACTACCAACCACCTGCCTTAATCTACTAATTTACACCCATAGCTTCAAAGGGGCCGTCGAGGGCTCCGTCAATTACCGGGTCCCAGGTACTTTGATAAAAAGTGATAAGCAGCGATACTATTGAGCCCATTGACCAATACTGCCTATTGACCCTCGGCTAATGTTTTTAATTGGTCTTGATTGAAGCAGGTGTACTTCACACTGTCGCGGCTGGGGGTTAAGGCAATCAGCGTGTAGCCAGCATACCTCGACAGATTAAACGCGAAATTACAAATAGTTGCTTTAACATCAGTAGGAAGTTCGGGGGAAATCAAAGAATTATACATCATCTATCCATCTCCTGGTGTTCGACAACAGAAGCCGCTACAACTGTCATTAAAGGTTATTAAACATCTCATCATGGTGATAAAGAAAGGAATGAACACGACTCGCTGCCAGGATGTATGGCGCCGGAGCCCTGGAGGCAGACCGTAATCAAATGATAACTGAACATGGCTTAAAGGATCATTCTCAGTTTATGGTTTGAATACCCAGCATCAATAATATTACGCCTGTCTGCGCGCGATCACTGGCAGCCTTCAGCCCCTATCACCTTTATTTTTCATTTCCTGTGATCGGTATTCCATATTTTGTCTTTGTTGAATTGATGGGAATATATTTCTTCACTTAGATATCCGCGTCCTAGCATCCAGGGCTTATGACGGCAGTTAACGCTAAAGATCGTATCATGTCGTCTTTGTCAACTGATTGAATCAAGTTAACAGGTATGCCACCTGATTTAGTCCATAACGCCACCTGTTTGAGTCAAGAACGACATCTGATCGAGTCAAGAACGCCACCTGATTGAGTCAAGAATGCCACCTGATTGAGTATAGAACGCCACCTGATTGAGTCAAGAACGCCAACTGATTGAGTCAAGAATGCTCCTGATTGAGTCTAGAACGCCACCTGATTGAGTCAAGAACGCCACCTGAATGATTGAGTCAAGAATGCCACCTGATTGAGTCAAGAATGCCACCTGATTCAGTCAAGACACCACCTGATTCAGTCAAGTATTGGGAGTGGTGGACTGTTTAGAACCACTACAAGATCACATAATTATAATAGCTATCGACTTGAGCCATTGGCTTCTAGCATGCATTCTGTGTATGCTGCGTTTAAGATGCTGATGAAACAAATGGTATTCCTTTAGAATACCGAATGCACATACATAATACATATACTGGTCTATTGTACACAAGCAGCGTTTTTCCCATCAGGCCCGGGTAGCGCGGCAGAGTTATGCCAACAGCAAGAAACGAATTCATGGGAAACTGAAACGTATTTGCTAGTTCGCTGTAGCTGGTTGTACTAGAATCAAGTTACATGTCAATGAATAAATTACCGATCAATGGTTTGATGAAAAAAACCATTTTCAGTTTCCCTTGAATGTCTTTTTAGGAAATCGACCCACCGTGACGTCATCACCTGCCGCTCGGTCGGTGTCCATGTCAGTTGGTTCCTCAGCAGATACAGCACAGGTGCCTTGACGTTCCTCAGCTGCTGCAGCAGGCGGGGAGATGCTAATGAGGTGGATGAGAAGGAGACAGTTCTGGTGATGCTGATGCTGCACGTTACAAAATAGCGTACACGTTAACAATGACAAGAGTTCCCCTCAGGTGTGTTACTCAGGTGTGGCAGAGTGACAGTTAGTGCTAAACAAGCGTAGGCAATCTCTGGTCAATAAACCAAAGTCGGATTTCATTTAAAAAGAATGGCATGCCCCGGGACAGGTTCCTCTCTATCCCGCGGCATCCCCCTAACTTCTTTGTCAGCGACAGGTAGATGGTTTCCGTCAGATATAGCCCATGTCCGAGTCAAAATCTCACATCAGAAAATCCCTTTTAGGTGACGTGCACTAGAAAACAAAGAATGCATATGCTGGTCAACAATGGCAAGTAATGATAAAGTATTAGTAATGAAAGCATTTCGCTCCTTACGGTACACACACACACACACACACACACACACACACACACACACACACACACACACACACACACACACACACACACACGCACACGCACACGCACACACATATATATATATATATATATATATATATATATATATATATATATATATATATATATATATATATATATATATATATATATATATATATATATATATATATATATATATATATATATATATATATATATAGGGGTTACATTTCTCACAAATGGTTCAGAAGGTGGTGTGTTATTTTGTTTATGCCCTCCTAGTCATTTTGTTTCCCCATCAGCTTTGGAGCCATAGAAACCATGAAAACCCTCAAGTAATTACATAGTAATTGCAAAGTTTGATGGCGAGTCAAAACAAATCATTGTCCCTTTTCGGGATGGATTAAATCTATTCTACCCCTTTCAGGTTTCATTGGGTAAGGAAAAAAATAATTAGCACTCGAACCCCGGAAGCGAAGCTCGTATCATAAGCATCACGAACTCGGGACTGTCGGTAACAACACACGACAATGACCGAGAAAAACGTATGCAAAAATACGGGTTGTTCATAAAAGCATAATATCTACAACTTCCGCAGCGTATTCCAAGGTATTTGAACGTCTGAGTCCAATCGGAAGTGGTAGACAATTGTAGAGTTACAACATGTTGCATGAGTACGCCAGCGGACCGGAAGGCCAGTTAACGTATGTGTCGAGGCCACAGGAGGGCATCCGGAAGATCTATTGAGGCTTTCTCTTGATCCTCCACGGGACCTCCACACATCACGCCGCCTCAGCGTAAATCATCCGCTCCCATCAAGAGACCACACCGTTCAAATTCTCTACTAGCTCCAGACTTGGGACGTTTTCATGGCCTTCAACCTTAAGCAGCAATAAGGAAAAAAACAAGGATTTTCCACAACTCGCCAACCTCCGCCATACCATCATCTCCCCTCAACATCCACACGGATATCGGGGTTAAAAAAGACTCGAGCAAGTAGGGGCCGGGAACGAGGGACTTGTAGAGGGTGTTGTAAGCTGAGACTAGAACGAGACAGCCACCCGCCCGTCTCGTATATCTACATAATTACTGCGACTATCGTAGCCAGTTCAATAATGCAGAGTGTACGAGTCTTTGGTTCGTGTTCCGCGTATGGTTGTAAGTTATCCTCCACGGGTGTGAACATTTACCCCTCCACAAACGAGACGTGTAACGTGATACAATGAGGGTTAATAGTCGGAGGGTCGCCAGTCATACGGCGTGTGTCACGTGGCTACATGAGCAGCCAAGAATGCGGTAATGAGGCGCCGTGTCACGGCAGGCTGGTATGTTTGCTATTCAGCATTCAATAACAGCCTCATCAGTTATCTAAGCTTTTGAGCTTTTTTCGTATTTGCTGATATTTCAGTAATCTAGATCATATATCAATGTAACTCAATTCACGAAACACCATATTGTGGAATTAATTAAGCGACGAACAACCCATGTGGTAAGGACAAATATTTACATCCCAAAAACATTACAGGTGCATTTCATCGAATATCATGAAAATTCTGTTTTGAAAAAAAAATCATCGCCCGATTCTTTACTACGTTTAGTGATGATATAAAAAAAACTCGATTCAAATCGGTGACCCCAGCTGTGATTATGGCCTTTGTGAGGTTCGATTTCTTATTTTTGACGGGATGTGAATTTTAACCCATATATGGCACACGGTAGACGCTACAACACATACGAAGCTGAAAACGGCGGAGTTTAAGCGATAATACAAGAAAATGGTAGAATTGCGCATGCGTAGTTTCTAGTCCAGATATTCGTTTGAATATTTTTGTAAACTATGTTCGGAGGCTGTTTCTACATGATTTTGATCGATAAATCATCGATGATTTGGTCCGAATGACATCAACATAGTCATATTAGCAACTTCACAAAAATGGACGCAAAATCAAAATTTCACCAAATCGCCGACATATTCATCTTTAAAACAAGAGGCCTTGAAGCTCTGTTACTTTTGACATGATTTTCAAAAACAAGGTATAACAGAGATTATATCAAGCTGCTTTGGGTTAAAATGATGCATGATATATTCAAAAAATAACTCAAGGGTCGAAGGTCATGCAGAGCTGATTTTTGATATGCTAAGACCAATTATCATAAGATGTCGTACTTGGAGCAGCTGGCTCTCTTTATAAAAACCACGCCATTAAAAGTTTACTAACGGACAGACAGGCCTGACGAAACGAACGTACACACACCGCTGAACTGAAGGTATATGATCAGCTTTTCTGTACAGTACAGCTAACAACATGCCATCAACATAATTCTCTAATAACTCAGGGGTTAAGGTCATACAGGGCTGATTTCGATTTCTCCAGGAACCATCAACATCAGAGGGGTTCGTGTGTTCATGCAGCTACATTACTTTATAAGAAAACGTACCATCCGAGATTATCCTCCATTTGGTTAACGTACTACAAGATATGGTTTAAATGAGTTTTCTCTAATTACTCAGGGGTCAAAGGTCATGTGGAGCTGAGTATTTGATTGAACAATAAGCATAAAGGGGTCCATGCGTAATTTGGAAATGGTAGCTGGCTTGATAAAAACAAGTTCACGGATGAACGGACGAACGGACGCTGGAGCAAAGGTAGATATATGATAGGCTCTGATCTTGAACACGGAATAGTACAGCGAGCGCAGCCGGTGATGGGTAATGGTGATATGTTGACGTACATCAAAACACCCCCTAATACAGCGGTCTATTTTATATGATCGCGGATAGCACTCAAAGAATTAATAGACAAACCTTCTGCAAGGCCATGGATATAGGCCAGCACAATATTGAATCTGCAGCCAATAAGCATGAGAACTTTACGGTGGCCAACTGGAGAAGGCACTGAGCGAATTAGACAAATAACGTTACCCCCGTCAACAGCGAGAACAATTACAAATCTCGCCCGGAAATGGAACGCGCCCTATGGCAATAGACCGTTCGACATCATCACAAAACAGACGTCATGTCACGTTCACGAACTCCTCGAACAAATCAAGAACCCATTGTCAAATAACTGCCCACCCATTTTATCCATTTAACAAAAAATTGTATTGATGTCATTCAGACAACGCTTTCATGCATAAATTCCTTCTGTGGTCTCGACAATGATGCGTCGCTGGTAATAAGGCCGAATAGCGACTTATGTTTAAAAACAAATCGACTCTCTCCGAAGCAAATATGCGGATATTTTTCTTTGCCCAACTGGAGAGATAAGATGATTGATGAGACGATATTGATGGCCAGAAAATGCGAACAGGGAAATCATGTATTTCAGGTTCAGGGTCCCATAAAATAAATAAAATTCCCCATTAAGCTTCCGAAGCAATGCCATTTGATGTTTATTTTTTGGATTACAAATTTATATCATAACAAATGCCTTTTAAGGGTTTTTTTGGGCTTTTTCCACTGTTTATTTGTTTTTGAATGGGTGTCATAAGCAAATTAGAGTAATTGGATGCGCTCAACACTTTGGCCATTAAGCCACAGAAAGGTTCACTACTCATTAGGAAATGGCGCGATAACTAACTTGAGTAACATATGATTCGGTCATAAGTTCACATGTCCGACAAGACACAGACCTAGTCTGTATATGATTTAGACTATGATATCATGTGAGTTGCGGTTTATTTCACACAAGTTGCACTGTGAAAAATCATCCCTACTGATATGCCCTTCGCTTGCCGCCACTGAATATCCAGGTCAGTTTTTTCAACCTTCTGATTACAAACATGAACACATGACGTTAATAATAAAGGTATGAAAATGGTCTCACATAAAATGGCAGCATAGAAATATACAAAGCAATTGTCAGCTTTTATCGGAGATCCGCGCAGCATATGAAACATCCATCAAGTAAACCACCAGTCAGTCGTTATGTCGTCGCAAAGAATTATGGATAAAGGCAAGAGGTTTCTTTACACAGATTATTAACCATCGCCTTTACCATCAAAACACGCCAACACATTATTAAATCCCAAATTGTGAAAACATGAATGTCTTCTAGCGGAGTCAATCATTGTTCTCATATCGTGCCATTGTGGCACCCGTTGTGTTTTATTCCATGGATGCGAAGTATGGGATGTAACATTGATATTACGAGACAACGTGAATAAAGAACTACCTTCATATTTAAGGTTAATGGTTTATTATCCCTGCATACATTGAGACTCTGCAAATAGTTGAGGGTCATCCAGCTATATAAACGACTAGACTGGGAATACATGAAGCCATTGTTCAAACAAATTCTACTCATGGGTCATAATAATAATATCAGTAATAAAAATCAGTATATAAAATATATATATATATATATATATATATATATATATATATATAATATATATATATATATATATATATATATATATATATATATATATATATATATATATATATATATATATATATATATATATATATATATATATATATATATATATATATATATATATATATTTGAACTGGAAGATTCGGGGTTCTTCACATTGTACATGTCGCAATAAATGCATTATCATATTATATACTTTGATGAATCAGATGCTGTCAGTCAAAGCAAAGAGCATTTTATAAGTGAGTGGAGGACGTGTGGGTATGTTGCGTCAAATAACCATACAATGATGCTTCCTGACCTTAACTAAGCGTGATCACACGCCGTGCGTCAATAGAGCCCATACAGCTTTATGGAGAAATGGCGACAAGCCTTGTCTAGGATGGAGTTTTAAATTAAAACAGTCTGTTCTATACAGCATCGCAAACGACAGCCCCGGGACATGTTTGCGTGCCACGACAGCAAATGATAAATCTCTATGTCCAATGGCAGTTGAAAGGGTTTTTACGCATAATATTAGCCAATACATCGAATGACACCAGTACCAAGTATCTGTGTATATAATCTCCATGTATGACTCAAGTAATAAGGTCGCGCGCTTTAAGGAAGTACGCTGTGACGATTTATCGCCTAAAACATAGTGCGATAAGATTAATACCACAAGTAACAACAGGCCGCTGGTATGGTGCCTGACAAGCAGAGCAATCGTTCTATTTAAACCTTCCGTCGTTTGACACTAATATCCGCATGCATAAGTGATGTCTATGCTTAATTTAACGTGCCAGACTATTAAACATATCCAATACAATATGACGCTCATGTTTTAATGTATTTCACAGGAAGCAATGAGGCTTGTCATGGTTGGGTTTTGTTTTTAGCTTAATCACGTTTGCATTTGCTCAAAATCCTCTTTCCGTGTCATGCAGTAAACCATGACCCCAAGTCGGCTGCGATGACGATGCTGTCGCCCTGGTGTACGAGAAGGATTTGAATTAACATGAAATCGTGACCGGCGTTGTAAATAAGTAGATTAGTTCCATCTAAATTATTATTCTAGAGTCAGAGGAACATTTGTGAGGGAGCGACATCGGTGTGGATATTCGCGGGAATGTCACATTTGATTCCACGTAATGAATCGTCCTAGTACCGTTGGCCGAGGAGTTAGTGAAGGGATATCGGAGCGAGCTCATTTTAGCATCGAAAGCAAAGTACCTCAAGTCGCTTCCAGTTTATTTGAAAATTTCATATTTCGGTTAAACTGCATCAGCCGTAAAGACCAAATTTGACGCAATAAAATATCCACGCTAAGTTTTTATTACAAATAACGAGGATGTTCCCGGTTCGCCAGGAAGAGAGAATATTGCGCTTAACTTCAATGAGGGGACTAGTTAAGAAAATAATGAAGAATCCGGGATAAGAGACACGCCCTTAAACATGAATGTCTGCTATTGATGTCGTAAAGGCGAGTCTATTCAATGGCCCTTTAAAGATATCTCACCGTGCCTTTAAAGACATCTGGGCACTTAGTCGTCTTCGTAATGACGGTAATTCTCCCGTCAATAGTGCTTCAATGCATACCATATATATAAGTTCATTCGCAGCAAAAGGGATATGAGCTGAGATAATTGCAGTTTAATACCCATAAAAGGACACAGGAGCTCCAGTCGTACTAAAGCCTCCAAAATAGTGTGTAATGGTGTGAAGACTCCAACACCAAACATGTTTGGATTTGAAATATTTTTGTTATTTAATTCAAGGGTCACTTGAGATGAGATGAACCATGCAGTAGGAAAGTAGCGAGCAGTCGTCAGTTGTGAAAACAATGAAAAACTCTCGAATTGGTCATTGTATTTGGTTCTTTATGCATGCCCTAACGTATACAGACCTTATCTGCTGAAGGAGGAAGGGTGTGACATCAGTCCGTCCTTTTTCATCACGGCAGCAGACGACGAGGCACGTTCGCCAGCTTCTACAACAAAGGAAGCGCACTTTGTCAAACAGCAATCTCATGTTTTATCCCTTTATCACAAAATCATTGTTAATGGCACACCGTAAGTGGCACAAGTCTCGATGCGGCGCAGGTAATTAAACTGCATTGTGATATGAATTTTACCAAAATAACCGGCGCCAGTTTTAATTCCCACTCGCTTTATTTGGATCCTTATACAAACGAACGGCTGATTTAAGTATCAAGTTGTTGGATATGGAAGAGTGTGTGCCATTTGATCCACACACAAATACCGTCTGGGATAACATATATCAATAGCCTCCATCCAAGAGCAAAATTATAATTATAATCGCAACAAAATTAGAAATGAGTATATTCGCATATATGCATATTTATATAAACTTATATACAAATGAAAAATAATCTATATAAATGTTTATACGTTGAAAAAACACACATATATATGCAAATACATATATATATATATATATATATAATATATATATATATATATATATATATATATCATACGCATATATATACATTTATACATATATATATATATATATATATATATATATATATATATATATATATATATATATATATATATATATATATATATATATATATATATATATCTCTATATATATATATATATATATATATACCGGTACCCTCTACACACATGAATACATTTTGCATTTTTACAGGGCACCTGTCCTGAAATGTCATATGTAAATCATTCCCAGTTTAGTAAGGAAATATTTGCCGATATAGTAAAACAAAATCTGCCGAATGTTAGTGAGGAAAACTTCCCCAATCGTATAAATAAATCACCCCAACTGGGTGTCCAAATCATTCTCGTTTGAATTAAGAAATCATTCTAAATTAAGCAATTAAATCACCCTCAACAATTCACCATAATTCATTATACACGAGATTCAGAAATCAGAATCTTTGGCTGAAATACATTGACATGTACTTAATAAGTGAATTCTTGATTAAAGGTGCATTTCATAAAGAAAATCATCAACATTTTGCTTTGAAAAAGAATTCATTGACAGAATACTTGCTACGTTTGGTAATGATATCCGAAGCCTCGAGTCCCCCAGCTATGTTCATGGCCTTTGTAAAGTTCGATTTCTTATTTCTGACGGTACGTGAATTTTAACCCATATATGGCACACGTCAGACGCTACAATGCATCTGAAGCCGAAAACAGGCGGAGTTAGAGCGATAATACCAGAAAATGGTAGAGTTGCGCATGCGTAGTTACTGGTCTATTCATTTGAATATATTTGTAAAGGCTGTTTTAATGCACCTTGATCAATTAATCATCAATGTCCCCAATAACACGAAAGCATTGTAAACTACAAAAAAATGGAAGCAATATGATAACCGCACCAAATCGCCCAAAGTTCATATTTAAAATGTCGGAGTTGGGAAATGGTTATCAACAGCTTGGCGGACAACATGGATTAACATATACTCAAACGAAACCTGCCGTCTCTCATCGTATCGTATACCTCATGAATAGGACTGAATAAAAACCAAGAGTAAAACATTACACAAGACTGCCAGGCCTTCCACGAATCGGCTGTACATCTTGGCGGAGATGCAACTAGTAACGTGCTGCAGCAAACGAGGAGCACTTTGTCAAATATCAATCGCGTGTTTTATACATGGATCAAAGAACAATACGAATGGTATTCCGGGGCATGGTTCATGTAGGAACACCTTTTATGACCCCAATCCTGATTGGAAACTGTTTACGGATGCTAGCAGTTATGCATGATATATCGCAGGCTGTGTTCCAGTTAGATAGGTACATAACGACCTCCCCATACGACGAGATGCAGAGGACAAGACTTGATCGGATTAGTACCAACGTGTGCCAATAGAATACCATGAATGATTTGCATAAATCAAATCATAATGGATTCTAGTCAATGGTCAATCTGTGTATCAAAACAAGATTTGTTCCTTGATATATCTTGCGTAGTACAATATCACTATACATCCTGACCAATTAAATTATTAGAACATATTCACTATATACCCTAAGCAACTATTTGTAATGCTATAGCAATGAGTGTAGGTTAATACATCCACTTGTTCCCTGCATTCGGCACATTAGCCACAATGTATTGCGACTGGCCAGAAACAAGCCAAAACAAGCCACCATAACACAGATGACTTTGTAATCAAACAACTGCTCATACACAAATCATTGACTCCAAATGCATTCTCCACTGCCAGTCAATATAATCTGGCAGTATTCACTGTCAACACCAATAAACTTCTATAAATTTCTTTAATTTGTAAATGGAGTTAAACTGCACAATATTGACGACCTTCAACGAACAGATTACATGTTTTCATGCAAGAACATAAGATCGGTCGGTTGGGTTAGCACCAGTGTTTATGCCGATCCACTACGCCTCTCATGTCAAAGGCTCGTACATCTAAACATTATGGGATGTTTTCCTTGCTTTTTGACATCGGCGGATCTAGTTTTGGCATCACGAAAACGTGTCCACAGCGGCATTAACCTGTTTGCATGCGCAAATATGAATTAGCATTTATGAAGGTACAATATATTGTGTACACATAATAGGGTATAGAAACATACATACATACAAAGACATATCCATGTAGACATACATATATAGATATAAACATACATACCCACATGTACATACATGCATACATACATACATACATACATAAATACAAACATACATACATGCATACATGTAAACAAACCCATGCATACAAACACATGCATACATACATACTTACATACATAAATGCATACATACATACATACACATGCATACATACACATGCATACATGCATACTTACAAACATGCAACCATTCATACATACATCCATTCATACATTCATGCATAAATACATACATACATAAATACATAAATACATACATAAATACAAAGATGCATACAAACACATGCATACAAACACACTTACATATATATAAATGCATTCATACATACAAATGCATTCATACATACATACATACATACATACATACATACATACATACATACATACATACATACATACATACATACATACATACATACATACATACATACATACATACATACATACATACATACATACATACATAAATACATAAATACATACATACACCTATTTATACATTCATAAACACATACATGCATACATGCATGCATCCATGCATACATGCATACATGCATGCATACATACATACATACATACATACATACATACATACATACATACATACATACATACATACATACATACATACATACATACATACATACATACATACATACATACATACATACATACATACATACATACATACATACATACATACATCCATACATACATACATACATACATACATACATACATACATACATACATACATACATACATACATACATAATTCATGCATATAATTAACAACTTTTCACATTGTATTCGATGCCACCATTTGCCATTCGCCATTCGCATTCGACACCCAACCCTTCCCTCCGACCCCCATATTCACCCCATCACAGCCCATTGCTGGTACACTACTTAAGGTATCCAATGGTCGACTAGAATACAATCACAACTTTCCTGGTGTTTTCTACAGGACCAACACTCGCAATATATTCTGATGCATTAGAAAGATTACCTGACGAGGATTGGGTCGACAAAACGCGAAGACAAAGCCCCAACAAAGACCGCGCTAAGATCTGGTCACAGTCGCAGCCGCTCGCATGGACAATGTCGACATTCACTTATTGAGGATATTTCCGGCGATTGGACCCAGGTTTCTATCAGTAAGAGCGTGGACAAATAATCTCACTGCATTGGCCATTGCCTCGACATTGAATAATGGCGGATTCCAGACACTTCCATCCCTGCGCCACATTAACACACGATTATATCCTCCATTCGCCTTCTCGACATTCTTTCAAGACAGATGTACAATGTAATAATGTTATTGAATATGTGCGGATTCCAGACACTTCCATCCCTGCGCCACATTAACACACGATTATATCCTCCATTCGCCTTCTCGAATCCGTTATTCTTTCAAGAACGTAGATGTACAATGTATTCTCGGATAATGTCACTTTGACAATGCGCAACAGATGCAATAAAGGTAATTAGTTAGACTTCAGAACACTGTCTAGTCTTCGCGAGCGGCTATAATTAGGCAGCTATTGTTTCAGATGCTAATGCGTGCGATCACGTGACCCGGTTAGGTACAACCAATGGCTGTCGCGTGCATCGCGGAGGGAACAGCGGCCTGATGGCTGTTAGGTAAGCGGCCCTCCCGTAAGCCTTCCCCGCAACCGAAAACGATTGATTCACAGATGTAATTTTAAAAAGTTAATAATAGGTTGAACTACATATTGCTTTTTGTTCGTCATGAACTAACACGGCAAACATGTAGCCGACTCGATGTACCTCATACATGACAACTAAACCTCAATTAATATATAAAGGTGGAGGATGCTTAATAAATGGCTGTGATAGGAAAGGCAGTATGACGAACAGGATTCTAACCCACCTCAGTTCCCCGCCCGGACTCTGTTGCGCGCCTACCGTGTCGATATTTTCCATTACGACTTTGGTTTATAACGCCACAAGATACATATCAGCTGATTGGAGTTGAATGCCAGCCGCGAATGATGCATGTCTACAAAGCATCAGCCATTGTGAGACTCGGTGTTGCTTTATGGCAATGGATGAGGGGTTAGGGAGAGTGAGGATCGGAGCTGGTGAAACAGGAAGATGCCACCCGGACCCTCCCCCTCCCTCACCTTCTTCCCAACCTGCCCGCTCGGATTACTACACACGCATTCGCTTGATTCCCCAAGGGACTTAGCGAGCCCCCGATTTCATTCTCCCCTACCCAGCATCAGTCTTTTGCCTTCATATCAAGAGATGCTTTCCTGCCAACTCCCCCTTTCTAATTTCTGCAGCCCGGGATTTTTTTTACGGGCCTATAAGTGCCAGTGGAAGGGGTGAGGGTATTGAATCTTGGCTGGAAGGACGAGGCGGTCTGCGGCGGCGTGTTCTATGAGTCATTGGAGGGAATTAGCGGACGCAAGCATTGCTGGAAAGCGAGGTTAGGCGTAAAAGGGTAGGCCTGGATTTGGTCTGTAATTTCCGGATAAGGTAAGGCCATAGCGGGTGAGATACATGGCTTGAAGCAGGCTTCCACAGGCTAGAGTACATCATACCTATGCATACATACATACATACATACATACATATCCCTTCATACATACATACATACCAGGGGGAAACGATACATAATCCCTTCAAGCCTGGACGAGGCGGTCTGCATGTTCCCTGAGTCATAGGGAATTATCGGACCAACAATTGCTGGAAATCCCCAGGAGTAAAGGGTAGGGGAGACTGTAACTCCCCGATAAGGTAAGGCCTGGTAGGAGGAGTTCATAGTGAATGGGGGTGTTATTGTGAGATGGAGACGTGCTTGAAGCAGGCTCCACAGGCTAGAGTAGTGTTGGGTTGCAGCGCTAGGGCTGTGACCCATGCAGGTAGAGTGAGCCCGGCGGCTTGGGTGATTACCCCGGCGACGCAAAGACATACATGCCCGCATCAAATATACATCTTCCCTAATCCCTTCAAGCCACCCTTGTCCTGTCACTTCCACTCTCCTAGCTCCCTTATCATCCTCCCCAACCCCATCAAACCCACAATTAAACTATCAATCCCCATGACAAACATGGAGAGAAACTCCCCGAGCATACATACATACAGACAGAGGAACATACATACATGGATACATTACATACATACAACTCTCAAGGCCAGCTACTTATTGTGGACGTCCGATACGGAGGCAATCGCTCACCATCAGGGTCCATTACATACGGTCCACTGACAGCGCTACATACCAACATCAGAATATACAAGCATCTATTATCCTAACCATATATACATGTAAACATATCAAACATACATGAAAACACATCATATATACATGAAAACATATCATACATACATACATACATACATACATACATACATACATACATAATACATACATACATACATACATACATACATACATACATACATACATACATACATACATACATACATACATACATACATACATACATACATACATACATACATACATACATACATACATACATACATACATACATACATACATACATACATACATACATACATACATACATACATACAACACTGTTGCATGCACGAATACTCAGTCTTTTCATCCAATAATCCAATCGTTGGTTGGAATAGGTAATGCCAATATGGGCCGAGCTCCTATCCTTCAATGTTTATATCGTCGCTAATGTCTCCTTTCATTTGTTCTGATGGCTTACATCACCAATGTTAACATCCTATACCACCCTCTGTGGACATTTCAACATAGTCTCCCTGGCACCTCGGATATTCTCCGGCATGTCAGCCCCTGCTAACAGGAGTAAACAGCCGTATTTGATATGTATCTAAACCCGATATGCAGCGTGTCATCCTGAGTAATCTCTCAGATAAATGACACCCAGTCTAATCTTCATCGCCCAGCCAATTATTCTGCAAAACTCGATACATACATTCCCAGGTTGCCTTCATGTGCCCGGGCAACCACTGACAGCAACGATAAATTGGCCTCACCAAAGCCTGATTTATCACTTTTATGATTAAGCAAAACTTAAATCCCTGCCCATATCAAGCGATTTTGTTGTCTAGAACATGCGAGACAGCTGTTTAGCGAGTGATATAATATTCTGAAGAAGTTGGTTGTATCTGCATCGTGGACAAGGGCATCGCGATAAGACCTACCTACGTAAAACTGGCGGTGCTAACGGCCGCCTGTGGATGCCTCGGGCTGATCAGAGCCGCCTGTGGATGACTGGTGGTGATAACGACCGCCTGTGGATGACTGGTGATGATAACGACCACCTGTGGATGACTGGTGATGATAACGACCGCCTGTGGATGACTGGTGATGATAACGACCACCTGTGGATAACTGGTGTTGATAACGACCGCCTGTGGATGACTGGTGATGATAACGACCGCCTGTGGGTGACTGGTGATGAATGTGGTCGTTGTATGCTGCGCGTGCAGATGTTGACTTCCATGATGTTTTATGAAAGGAGTCTGTTACGCTGGCTGCGTGATGGCGCGGATGTTGATTTCCATGCTGTTTTATGAAAGGAGTCTGTTACGCTGGCTGCGTGATGACGCGGATGTTGACTTCCATGCTGTTTTATGAAAGGAGTCTGTTACGCTGGCTGCGTGATGGCGCGGATGTTGATTTCCATGCTGTTTTATGAAAGGAGTCTGTTACGCTGGCTGCGTGTAGCGCGGATGTTGATTTCCATGCTGTTTTATGAAAGGAGTATGTTACGCTGGCTGAGTGATGGCGCGGATGTTGACTTCCATGCTGTTTTATGAAAGGAGTCTGTTACGCTGGCTGCGTGATGGCGCGGATGTTGACTTCCATGCTGTTTTATGAAAGGAGTCTGTTACGCTGTCTGCGTGTAGCGCGGATGTTGACTTCCATGCTGTTTTATGAAAGGAGTCTGTTACGCTGGCTGCGTGATGGCGCGATGTTGACTTCCATGCTGTTTTATGAAAGGAGTCTGTTACGCTGGCTGCGTGATGGCGCGGATGTTGACTTCCATGCTGTTTTATGAAAGGAGTCTGTTACGCTGTCTGCGTGTAGCGCGGATGTTGACTTCCATGCTGTTTTATGAAAGGAGTCTGTTACGCTGGCTGCGTGATGGCGCGGATGTTGACTTCCATGCTGTTTTATGAAAGGAGTCTGTTACGCTGGCTGCGTGATGGCGCGGATGTTGACTTCCATGCTGTTTTATGAAAGGAGTCTGTTACGCTGGCTGCGTGATGGCGCGGATGTTGACTTCCATGCTGTTTTATGAAAGGAGTCGCTGGCTGCGTGTAGCGCGGATGTTGACTTCCATGCTGTTTTATGAAAGGAGTATGTTAGCGCGCGATGTTGCGCGAATGTTGATTTCCATGCTGTTTTATGAAAGGAGTATGTTACGCTGGCTGCGTGATGGCGCGGATGTTGACTTCCATGCTGTTTTATGAAAGGAGTCTGTTACGCTGGCTGCGTGACGCGGATGTTGACTTCCATGCGTTTTATGAAAGGAGTCGCTGCTGCGTGATGTTGACTTCCATGCTGTTTTATGAAAGGAGTCTGTTACGCTGGCTGCGTGTAGCGCGGATGTTGACTCCAATATATTTTGGGTTATGAGAAATTAGCTGAATAATTCTATGCGGTACCATGCGTATTCATTCTAAGCTGTCTTGCAGAGTGGCCATTGATTTGTACCTGACGTGATAGCGCGGGGGTTTGGTCATCATGTTGGGGGTTGCCGAGTACACCAAGCACTGTTTGATGCCACGCCTCAGTTAAATTGCGTAAGCCTGAGCGTTGACCAGTTGAGCTGTGAACGTCAGCAATCGTTTTCATTTGCACTCGCGCGCTCCTGTGGGAAAACACATAAAAAACATCCATTTATCAAATGTATTGCATTACGAATGGAACGTAATTGCTGTTCTCCTTTATGGACTCGCGAGATGAGGTAATGTGCACAGCTTGATTTATGACGGAGCAAAATGTGAATTAGTACTCAGTGTCAACATCAACTTTCTCATTTCGCATATGAAATTTACAGGAAAACGAGCAATTTCTTATTCAATAATTTGATGGTTGAGTTGATTGAAGCGGAGCATAGCGTGCGGGTGATTCGTTGTTGATTTGGGTTGTTTACCCGAATATCGGTGTTTGCTGGAGACAAGCAAGAGGAAGTCAGCGTCATGAATAAAACAAGATGCCCAGAAACTTGAAGCGCGTTGATTTATGCGCCCCGAGCAACAACCCAGGCTACTGGCTTTGAAGAGGTCTGGCGTGGATTTCTGGGTTTATTTGATGACCAAGAAAGACAAGTTCGAGGCATATCATGTTTTGCTTCTGGTGACAATGTTCCATGCTACTGCGATAGGGACCGGGAAAAGCCTTGAAATAAATCTAATCAAATTGACCGCGTGCCGTGAACCCACGTAAATAATATTAATTAATTAAACAGCCCATGCAGGAAAAGAAATCGCACAGCAGACTAATTCTGTCTGTTAGGCTCTGTGAGTTGCACTTCCTAATGGAAACTCCTTCTCTGTCTAAAATGCAAAGTACACCCCGCCGAGTTTGCCCTTGTGTGCCCAAGATGCCCCTTATGCCCCGGCACGACTTCGTGGCCTATTGTCAGCCAATCATCCGAGCAAATTGAGAACCATTCGCGGGGAAATAATTTACACAGACGCCGTAACCAGGGCAACAGGCACCGCTATTTAAGTTTTCCAATTTCCGGTTAAGAGCGGCATCGTTGGGATCGAATTTCATATTTGGTATGGTCGCATTGAGTGGGGCGGGGTTTGAAGAGTGCTGGGTGGGGGCAGGGGGTGGCAGAATCAGTGAGTGGTAATGATCAGAGCTGATGTTTAATCACATCCAGTGGAAGAGAATTGCGTTTCTACTGGAGACGAGTAGTGACCGTATGGCGATCTGCGCGGGTCAACATTGACTTAGGCTAGGGGGGGGGGGGGGGGGAGTCGGCGAGTGCAACTAGTTAAAAGACGCATTCGTATGGCAACGAAATCAAACTTTCTCTTTCGTTTTTAAACGTTTCACATTAAAGTCCGACGTTCCCATTGAGGCATTGCATACCAACTGTCCAATTAATTTGAAGAAATGGGCTTTCCCATTAACGTGAAGTAAGACTCGATGAATGCCTACTATAGGCAGTAGTCGGTGGTGGTGAGGTAAATCGCAAGTGAGGAGGTAGGAAGTGGGTGAGGCTCCCGAGAGGCGGCATCTGTCAGAAGCAGGCTCACTAACTCCCTTCAAGCACACCCTTCACACGAGTGAGGCTGTCCGCTTCTATGTAGCCGTAAAACGTACCGCATGGAAGAAGCTAAAAACAGTCGGAAGGAAAGGGATTAAGAGGAGTTGGCGATTGGTCAATAGTCAACGCGAGCTGAGCGAGCTGCCGCGGCGAGAAGGGAGCAAACTGCAACAGCTTACTGGGAAGAGCTGCACCGAAAGGTGGAATGGAGTGAAAGGATCGCGCGTTGTTACGCGTGCGGTGTCGAGCATTCAATGTGATCTAGGAGCAGATGATTAATGACGAAGTGAAGGCAGTTTTGGGCGGCTGTCAAAATGTCCATTGCCGAATTCAGTAAATTCTCACTTGGTGCCCATAAGAGAATGTTTAATTGGTAAATTATAGTAAGATTGTTTTGTTTGCAAGTTGGCAAAAATCAAATGCCCCCGATAGTGGCGAACCTACTGGTTACCTATGAAAGAAATGATGGTGAGAATGAAATTATGGTGCAAGTAAAGTGATGATGAGAGTGAAGTGATGATGGGAGTGAAGTGATGATGAGAGTAAAGTGATGATGAGAGTGAAGTGATGAGAGTGAAGTGATGATGAGAGTAAAGTGATGACGATAGTGAAGTGATGATGAGAGTGAAGAGATGACGATAGTGAAGTGATGATGAGAATGAAGTTATGACGATAGTGAAGTGATGACAAGAGTGAAGCGATGACGATAGTGAAGTGATGACGATAGTGAAGTGATGATGAGAGTGAAGTGATGATGATAGTGAAGTGATGATGAGAGTAAAGAGATGACAATAGTAAAGTTATGACGATAGTGAAGTGATGACGAGAGTAAAGCGATGACGATCGTGAAGTGATGATGAGAGTGAAGAGATGACGATAGTGAAGTTATGACGATAGTGAAGTGATGGTGAGTGTTAAGTGATAATGAGAGTGAAGTGATTATGAGAGTGAAGTGATTATGAGGGAGAAGTGATGACGATAGTGAAGTGATGGTGAGTGTTAAGTGATAATGAGAGTGAAGTGATTATGAGAGTGAAGTGATTATGAGGGAGAAGTGATGGTTAGAGTGATGTGATGATGGGAGAGTGAAGTGATGGTGAGAGTGAAGTGATGGTGAGAGTGAAGTGATGGTTAGAGTGAAGTGATGGTGAGAGTGAAGTGATGGTGTGAAGTGATGGTGAGAGTGAAGTGATGATATGAGTGAGAGTGATGGTGAGAGTGAAGTGATGGTGAGAGTGAAGTGATGGTGAGAGTGAAGTGATAATGAGAGTGATGTGATGGTGAGAGTGAAATGATGGTGAGAGTTATTTAATAGGAGAGAGATGTGAGTAAGTGATGGTGAAGTGATTGAGGTGAGAGTTATTTAATAGGGAGAGATTGTTTGAGTAAGTTGTGGTCTTTGAGTGATATAATAATCAGTGATAGTTATTATGATATAGTGAGAATGTTATGATATTCTGGGAGGGGGTTGAGTGGTGCACTTAGCAGCTGTGTCAACTTGTGGCCGGTACAAGCTGACACCATGAGGACCATTCACGGCCCTACCGCTCTCCCCCACCTCTATTGACATCTCTGCCAATACTCGCATGGCCAGCACACATCGCTGACAATTAGTCAAACTACCTTCCTTGTTAACGTCTGTCAGGCTCTTGGTGGCTAAAACCCCCCAGCGCCACTGTGACCATCTATAACACTTCTGCTCCACTGCATCCCGCACACTGCATCTTCCCACCGACTCCAGTCTCCCCACCCCTTGCCATCCACTAAGCATTCTTCACTTCCGCAATGCTACCCCTATAGCCACTCCACTTGCTCGGCTCTCGTGTCGCGATCTGGTGAAATCCTCCGTGCAATACCCGTCTTCACGCGGCCTCACCGTGGAAACCACTCCCCCTTTTTGTGACATCCCCAACCCCACACGAAGCGGGCGGTACGACTGACATACTCCGCACCAAATACGCCGCTCTCGCTTTCAAGAACCGAAGGAAACCTGTGTCAATGCGCTTCAATCAGGCATCCGTACCCGAGGGCATTTTTTGTAACAAAAGCCCATCTTAGAACAAGATTTCACCAGGCAAATAGAGTTAATTCTACCTGTCCTGAATATCAATTCCGACGAAAAAGACGCACAAAAGGAAAAGTGAAATGCATAGGTACTCAGATTTTTTATGTACTTTTTATATGGCAGGATTCTTTGGCGACACAAAGACCGCTGGTGCTGGCAATGCTATTATCAGTGTGTAAAATGAGATGGCGATGAGTGAGAGAGGAAATAAAATTGTAGCCCGCCTCCTGAGTTAGATGATTAACTCCTATTGAAATATGAACGCATTAGAGGGATGCGGAACAGCGGCTGTATCCGTAAGACTCTACTTAGAACGGATGATGACGACTAAGTGATGAGGCAGCGTAAGACAAGGAGATGATGGAGTAGTCTGACGATTGTGAGTTAGAGAGCCGCATCAATGTTGATGTATATAGGAGGGCGGGGAGCAGGCGATTCGGTGTCGCTAGATGTATATATGAGTGTGAATAAGTGTATGTGTGAGAGAGAGAGTAATTTGCATTGCCCTCCGTAGGTCAGAAATATATATCATACATAGTGGCTCTTCTGCAATACAGCACAATGAAAAATGCATTGTTGATTATGTACTGGGAAAAAGTTATGAGATGAACTGAGAATTGTGACAGAAAATCAGACAATGTAATGGACCTGTTTGATAAACATAGCAAATATGGAAAACAAATAGTCGTTGCTCATGTTGTTCATTGTATCAGTGATAATTGATTCCTGGCATTTCTTCATCTCTGTTAGGTAAATGTAAATGTCCAGAGAAGTTATGCAATAACGCAAGCTTGTCACCAGGTGCGCGTGCGCGGTAATGAGTAACTAAGAAACAGTAATTATCGTCAAAGCCTAGAAGACCCATTTTACTTACCATAATTAGCACCGTTTCATTATACCTGATTCGTACATTTAATTGGACCTGGTTCTTAACATGCAGACGCAATGCCACGCCAGCTGAGTGGCTGGGAGGAAGTGCAGCGCCAGAATGCAGTAAGTGCGGTCGAGTGTGAAAATAAGGTTGACAGGAGAGGAAGTAGGTCATAAGGGATGCCGGGAAGGTTACATCGAGGAAACGCGCCAGGAAGTGGTTTTCTCCCATTGCATTATGGGTTAAGAGCTGCAGTGTGCAATTCAGCAATTAAGGTTAATTCTGAGGATTCGACATGCATAAGGGATGCCAGGGAAGGTTACATGCGAGGAAAACGCAGCGGCCAGGAGGAAGTGACAGCGGCCAGGTAGATTGCATTGCTGGTCGTAAAAAGGATGCGGTGACAACAATTAGTAAGAAAAAAAAAACATAGTTGCACAGGTTGTGTCAGAGGCAACTTAAGCTGTCATTGCCTGTAGGGGGGGGGGGGGTCATAATTTAATCGAGGGGGGGGGGGGGTGGTGGTGGTTTTCTCCCATTGCATTAACCAACCTTGAAGAGCTCTCATCTGCGCGAGACTGCAAACATTGTAGCAATTACAGATTGGATTCAATGCCAGTTTTGATTCGTGACAAGCGGCCAGGTAGATTGCATTGCTGGTCGTTGATGGCAAAGGATATGAAAGAAGCTAGTGACCCTACACGAATCAATTAAACTAGCATGGAAAAAAAACATTTCGACCAATTCGTTGCAGCTCGGCCGCTTTAGACTATCGGCAACTAAGTAAGCTGTTCTTGCCGTGTCAATAATGAGGGAGGTTCGTGTTCTATATACGGGGCGTGTATATGCACGTTCAATAATTGATGAGTACGATAGCTGCTGAAAAAAAGCTCATAATGGGCCCCACCCCCCCCACCCATGGAAATCACACACACACACACACACACCTGATAAGATAAGCAGCTTGTATCGCCATCACATGTCTAAAAGCTTGTCTGGGGTTGGCATTAATGGCAAGCGCGAGAGAGACCACGCGTTGTACGCGTCAGATATGACGCGACACAATGCCAGTTTTGCTTCACTGATTATGGCCCTCGTAATAAGGATAGTTCAAATCACGGTCTGTATTGAGGCACGATGATGGCCATAGAAAGAAGCACCCTCCCTACACGAATCAATTAAACTATAATATTCAACGGAGAATTTCGACCAATTCGTTCCTTTCCTAGCCTGCTTTAGGACTATCGTTTGTCCATAAGTACCCGTTCTTGCCGTGTCAGTAATGAGGGAGGTTCGTGTTCTATATACGTCGCGTGTAAATGCACGTACAAGGTCGCTAACACTATATAACCTTGCTGCTGAAGCGAGCGCATCCAGGGCAACAGCTCATAATTCAAAGAGACAGCCCCCCCCCCCCCCCCATCCACCACACCCACCCACCCCCAACTGATAAGATACCCACCCATCACATGACACACAGATACAGACACCAGCGTAAGATAAGCAGCTTGTATCGCCAACGGAGCTGATCACATGTCTAAAAGCTTGTCTGGGGTTGGCATGTAATGGCAAGCTGGGCTACGCGTTGGACGCGTCTTCATGACGCGACACAACGCGTATCGTCCAGGGATTAATGGCCCTCCCAATAAGGAGCTAGTGTAAATTGAGTGGTCTGTATTGAGGCACGATGATGGCCCATAGAAAGCACCGAGTAAATAACAAGATAAGCCCGCGTCGTCATATTACCGCAACAAGCCGATGTATGTCGGTATTGTTTGTTGAAGTGGACAGCAAATAATGGCAAGTGTCATCAAAGGCTATCTCACGATACGCTAGCACAATCCCATGCCAATGTATAAAAAGGCAATGTAACAACCAGCACCTTCTATGAGATTGAAATCCGATGGTTACACCACCCTAGTAACATGTACAGACACCACCCGTAATCCCAGCGTACGTTTTTTGTTTCCAGTACCTAATCCCACTGTCACAATCACCGTTATATAATCCCTTATTGTATCACACCACCCTAATCCCGCTGTCACACCACCCTAATCCTCACTGTCCCATCCTAATCCCGTAATCCAGCACCCTGTCCACCACCACCCTAATCCCACTGTCACACCACCCTAATCCCGCTGTCACACCACCCTAATCCCACTGTGATCACCACCCTAATCCCGCTGTGACACCACCCTAATCCCACTGTGACCCACCCTAATCCCACTGTCACACCACCCTAATCCCACTGTCACACCACCCTAATCCCACTGTCACACCACCCTAATCCCACTGTCACACCACCCTAATCCCACTGTCACACCACCCTAATCCCACTGTCACACCACCCTAATCCCACTGTCACACCACCCTAATCCCACTGTCACACCACCCTAATCCCACTGTCACACCACCCCCTAATCCCACTGTCACACCACCCTAATCCCACTGTCACACCACCCTAATCCCACTGTCACACCACCCTAATCCCGCTGTCACACCACCCTAATCCCACTGTCACACCACCCTAATCCCACTGTCACACCACCCTAATCCCGCTGTCACACCACCCTAATCCCGCTGTCACACCACCCTAATCCCACTGTCACACCACCCTAATCCCACTGTGACACCACCCTAATCCCACTGTCACACCACCCTAATCCCACTGTCACACCACCCTAATCCCACTGTCACACCACCCTAATCCCACTGTCACACCACCCTAATCCCACTGTCACACACCACCCTAATCCCGCTGTCACACCACCCTAATCCCACTGTGACACCACCCTAATCCCACTGTGACCCACCCTAATCCCACTGTCACCCCACCCTAATCCCACTGTCACCCACCCTAATCCCACTGTCACACCCACTGAGACCCACTTTAATCCAAATCCGACCCCGCCCTAATCCCACTGTGACCCACTTTAATCCCACTGTGACCCACTTTAATCCCACTGTGACACCACTTTAATCCCACTGTGACCTACTTTAATCCAACTGTGACCCCACCCTAATCCCACTGTGACCCCACTCTAATCCTACTGTGACCATCCCTTATTCCAATGGGACCCCACCCTAATCCCGCTGTGTCATCACCCTAATCTCACAGTGGCCCTACCCTTATCCCATTGCGATCCCTATCTAATCTGCGATGATCAAATCTAATCCCAGCAATGACTCCACCCTAATTCGGCTGTTCCACCTTGATCCTGCCATGACCCCTCCCTTATGACTGGCGTGACCTCTCCCAAACGCCTGCTGTGACCCCATCCTAAACCACGTGGGACCCGATCCTACAATCCCTTGCAAACTGGACCAATTGGCAGGTGGCTAGGTACAGCCTTTTGAGAGAAGAACATTTATTTCAAGTTTTCGCTGTGCGGGCAGTTTTGGTCTTGAAGGCGTCGAATTTGTAAACTTTATCACACAGAGCAGCAGTTTTCATTGAAACGTTGGACGTATTTGCAATTTTGAAGGAAAAGACGGAAAAACATAAACACAGACAGACATACAGACAGAGAGAGAGAGATGGACAGACAGCAACATATTCCGCAAATACATATTGCATACAAATTCACCAACGACCGATTTGGCAACAGCCGTATATGTTACTTACATCAGAGTAGATGTCACACATAAGCAGCTCTCCGATATATCAAATATGCTTTTCTATTTGTCAAAAACCGCTCAGCTCGCTTATGAAAGAGTGCTTGCCTCATTTGGCTTTCATCTACTTAATGAATACAGTGCAACCCCAATATAATGTTCTCGCTCTGGTCTGGTTCATACAATTTCATCGCGCTAAATGGGGGTTCATCTCAGCTGGTTAGTTTGTTGCAAAAAAGGGGTCAAATCATTAATCGCGTTAAATCATAGGGTGTAATAATCGGGGTTTCTCTGCACATTTTTTCAGTAGACTTTTCGTGACTTAAGTCTGAACCAATCAATAATCGACCTTAGTACATATTGATAAATTCGAGGTTATTTTTATTTAAATTTATGCAGTTATTTAATTGAATATGTACAAAAATAGAAAACAATGAATACAATGGCTGCCAAGTCACAAATTTGTCTTTTACATTGTAGAAATAATTCCTCATCCCGTTTTTTTTTATTCTGAGTGATGGCATGACAAAGCTTGAATCCGCCTAGTGCTGCAATCACCTATTGGCCGCTTACTTATCACTCGAAGCACCCAACACACCTGTCTTTCATCAAAACCAATCTTTCTAAATGCCAACAAAGGCTACAAACAGAAAATTGAAATTATCTTCCCCAAGTTGACTGATGTCATTACTCTATCGGCATTCATCTTCCATCTTCGTGCCAAGACCAGCCGTCAGTAACGAATGTGCAATTGCTGATCTTGAGAACCCTCCTCCTCTGTCTACAGCCTCCACCTCTCCACCTCATCCATTTCCGGAGACACCAGGAACCTGTCACTTCACACGCTAACACCGCCCGCTAGAGATGGCCACAGCGCGCCACTCATACAGTGGCTCTCTGCTGTTACTGCTGCTGCTGCTGCTGCTGATGCTGCTTGATCCGCGCATGCTGCTTATATGCATTTTCATGAATCACAAATAGACCCTGTGTTTTTCAGGTATGTTTGCGTGACGTTTACAGAAGTGACCCCCTTCCGTGGGAATGATACATCATCAAGCAAGAGGTGGTTGTTTAACTAGGAGGGTAGGCTGGAGAGGGAAGCTGCTAGATTGGTACTAAGCATCAGTTGCCCCTCTGTTGGAGCGCAGCACCGATGCGGCTTACACGCGACTTACTAATTACGCACCAAAGTTACTGATATGCCTTTATCTCGGCTTATTGGAATGATTATTTCACTCTTGTCAATGACAATGATCCATGAAATAATGAAACCTTCCCCGGGGATATCACGGGATGGACATGTTATGCGCAGTACGCTCATCAGAACGCTTTACGGCCGGCTAATACGTCCACACGCACGTGATGACACGCATGGCGACAAGTATCACATGCTATGAGACACAATGCCCTGTCCAATTATTCTAAAGATGTTCATAATCTAATATTTATTTTTAGCTCCGAAACTAAAGTATTGCATCCTCATTATTCGTTCACTCGTTTGAAAGGTGTCATATGAGACGCATACTTTTGAGAATGACATCACCGCGGTCGACTTTCTTGGTTGCAAAAAAATAGTCCGACAAGAATATTCAATGATGTGTCACGATCTAATAAATAACGGACTGCTGTGAAATATCCACCATATTGACTTCACATACGCATGCGCAACTGGATAGAATGTTTGTACTTGATATGTCTGTGTTATTTCAAGCAACTCAGTCCGGGAGACAACAATAGCTTCATCAATTAACTCGGCATCCGTATCTACTGACAGTTCACACGCTTCTGTCGCCGTACGTTAACGTGATACTCCAGATAAAACCCACTGATCTTACTAGCTCTAGACATGAGAGGCGTGTATCCTGGAGGTGGTGATACGCCATCTGACGAGATCGTTGTTCAAAATGAGAATACTATATTAGCAGAAAACGGCCAATAAAATTAGTGACGGCGTGCCGATAGCCAAGTCGGCGATGACGTATGCTGTGTGCCACGGGTAATGACACGATACATATATTGCAAGGGAGATGCCAAATGTAATGGCAACGAAAAAATACCACTGTGCGGTATTCCATTTAGCATTGATGTTGGTTCATCAAATATCATTCATCTCTAACGGTTGATACTAATGAAATCATGTCGCAGGAACACCAAAAAGGCAATCATTTTTAACCTTCATTTCACTGGTTTGTATTGATGGTCTAGTTTCAAATCCATGTGGCGGAGAGTAGAATAATTAGAACAAAATAGATTCAAATGGAAGATCAGTTTAGAAAGAAATCACACATTTGAGACCGAAGTATAATGGTGTTGCCAACACGACTCATAACCTTGTTGCATGCGCAGCTGATGAGGGATGCTGTCATCCCGTTATGACAGCAGCAGGATTGCCTGGTGGCAGCCTCCCGCTATTCCGCGCTCGCTTCATCTCGCTCCATATATAACGGGATCTCGCGCGAGGTAAGCAGGGTCGAGAGAAAACGAATGCGTTTTCATAACTATATCCTGGCAGCGTCAAGTCTGCTTCATTTATATACATAATTAATTTGCACATGTGCAAATGCTGTTCTGTGGAAACGGGGCTTTTTGTCTCAAGGACGATGCTATACAAGCTGTAATTCAGGCAATGGAGGTACAATTAGAGAACGTGTGGTTTCCTGTGTGGGTGTCGAGTGTGAAGACAACATCAGTTCATCAGGCTGACTACACGATGCGGAATGCGCCTTTGGATATAACGGACACTTTACCTATGTACATTACATTGTCCGACTCGAACGTAAAGTGAACCAGTAAACCACTGACACACAAGCTTCTTCTTATAAACCCGGGCTACATGTTTCAGCGTCCTTTGAAAAGAGAAATAATCTCTATTTTTTTTTTGACACCTCCTACGCCTTACTTATATTACAAGGCAGGGGATGGTAGCATATACAAAATTCAATACACACTCACGACTAACTTTACAATTAAAATCATGTTTTCACAAAGTAACTTTATCCAAATATGCCTGGCAAATAACTTATGGTTAGAATCCGATGTCACGACAACGGATACATCGTGACATAACGATTGCACCAAGTATATAATAAGCTTAAATTAAAGCTTAGTGTGGATAAAATACAAATATAATCTATATGTTGCAGTGAACAAAATCAGCGACAAATGGTATCAATTAGTCCAATCGATGATTCCTGGCTATTTGCATTGCCTTTGTCAAGTACGATTGGCATAAGATGACGGCGCGTGACAATAGACCAAATATGGCACGTGATATACACCATCAGATATACGTAGGTGAAAACGGATGGAGCTTCAGTGATAATACCGGAATAGGATGGAGTTTCACTTGACTAAATACACAATACGGCAGCATTTCATTTGCATAGTTTTGTATATAAAGTTCGGAGGCTGTTTACAAGGCACCAGTATCGATAAATATTCGACATTTCCGTGTTCTCAATACCAAGAAAAGATTGCCATAGAGTCTTATTAGCGACCAGACCAAAACGGGAACAAAACAAGTCAATGTATGATGTTTCTGATAATGCATGTTTAATTGCTACGGCTCACAGGAGAAGTCTCACGCACCCAGTAAACTTTTCCAATGCATGTATTTGAGAGAACTTAAGACTACTCATTGTATTTTTAACCCATTACGCTCAGTGCGAATTCTGTCAATCAGCGAATGTGATTAAAATGACTGGTGGAGGCATTAGAATACTCTCTTTCATAGCTACCTGTTAAAGCAGCTGTGACAGTGAGTCTGCTTGTGAGGGATGTGGCAAGTCCCTCAAGTGTCGCTGCTTGCTTCCACGCAGCTCGTCAAATCGCTCCTCCTGATTGGTTTCTCCACCATCCTCCAGGGCGAGGGGCACGCCTAGCGTCTCTCCCTCGCTCATCACATCCCGTGCCCGTGTCCCTGCCTCTGTAACCCGAGCCGTGCTGCTGAATCAAGCGAAATCTGATGCCAAATCGCTGGTAATGAATTGTGCCATTTGGTGGATAGCGGGGACGAGTAAAGGTGCGTGCGTGTCGAGCTGCAGGTGCAGGTGTTTTCTGGGATAGGGTGTGGGAGCTCATGGTAGACAGCAATAAGCTTCCTATCTAATTAGTACCCCGGAGCTTGTTGCCATTAGCTACTGCCAGCAACTGGCCCCATTCAAAGCGCATCTCGGTATTCTCATCAAATAATCACCCATTGTAGCATCACTCCCTCATCCTCTCCCTGCCATAATCCACGTCCGTTGGCACCCATTTTCCTACTCGTCCGACCATCTTTAAAGAACAAAAACACTACATAATATCCACAGAAAGTACCCACTCGCACCTCCCCCAATCCCCGAAACATTCACCGCGCTCCACAGGCCAATTTCCTACCTCCTGACAAAATTGAACATTTATCTAATTACTAGGTTGCCATAGAAACTGCATTAAATGAAATTGTAGCCATTTAGGATATGGCCTGACAAATGTTGCTGTGGTGGACGAGTGATGTAAGAGGTTGGGGACGGGGCGGTAGAGGTGGGGGTGAATTCGAGAGACGGATGTTGGGTGGGGTGGGGAGGGGTGGGGTGGTGAGTGGTAGATGTGGGGGTGGGTAAGGTCTATAGGTGAGCTTCCCTTCACCTTATCATTATCAACTCGCAGTCGACAATGATTGGTAGCACCTTCCGTTCTGGAGTCTGATCATAGCCCGCTACACTGCCCCTTCCCAGTCAATTTGCAGGGCTTCATTGCATTCGGAGACATTAGATAGATTAAAGGCATAGCTGTAGCAAATTACCACGTGATAACGAAGCCCGCTCGCTCGCCTTATTCCAGCAGAGACACCATTTTTGTGGCTGCAGCGCAGGTGGTGCTTCTGTGTGATTCATTTGTTTGTACGTCCGTCGAGTCCCGGGGCAATTATCAAAGCTATGTATGGGTGAGTATAAGGATGCTTGAAGCTGCGGAAGAGGAGATATTGGATGGGGGTATGGCAAGGGTAGTCCGCGGCAGCTCGGCGAGATGATGCCAGGGGCAGTAATTCACACACTCATCTATCATAATCCACGGGCTGAGCTCTTTTAGGTGAATGCAGGTTCGGTTAATTAGGTGACAAGAGGTTGGAAATGGCTTATAATGAGTACTCACAGGATAATGCCTCGAGGCCAAACAAGGTTTACGCCTAAAACTTCCACTTCATATCAGTTGTTGAATCTCGACTGTATACTTGTCAACTGCATCAGGAATTGAACAATGCCCTGACCCTCACGACTTACTGGCGTGGTGTGGCTGTCGTCGCCAGGGTGTTACTGTCGGAATAATGAAACCAATTGAGGGCCCAGGCATTGAAAGGCAGATTAATCCATCACAGAGAGGACTGTTACAATAGATTACACCCGCCAATCTTACCATATATGATATCATTTTTCGTGTTTATTAACACAAGGTAGCGTTAATTTCCGATTCATTTAACACACCTCTAATAATAGAAAGCATGTAATACATTACATAGGCGATGAATAGAGAAAACTAAGCTGAGCTGATGCAAGCAAAATGTCTTACTGACCATCAAATACAGATGTTCGTTTCTAAACTTTATTTCAATGTAAACAGAGGCAATTACTTTTGTATAAAGAATCAAGGAAGGAAAATAAAGCTTCGCTTATTTTTGCGACCTTAAATGATACAAGTCTGTATCAAGTTTATCCTTACTTTTGGCCTCATTATCGACCAGATTGAAATCACAACTCACAGTACTGCGTTACACAAGCCAAACGAAACGCAAACCAAACAAAACACGCACTTTACAAAACACAAGCCTTGAATGACAAAAGCAATTCCAACCCTGTCGAAACACAAGCTTTTCGAACACATGGTCCATATGAGATTTACCCTCCAATCACAAGCCTTATGTGACAAGCCTTACGAAACACAAGCCTTCGACTGTGTTTTTCAAATCATCTCTGCATTTCGCATATCTTTTTGATTAAAGTTTTGTACGTACTTAAGTGCATCATTCACGGTAGGCGATTGCGTGTATCTGGGAATGCGATTGTGGGAAGTGAATTCTACCACATACAAAATGTGTCATTGTCCGTTTGAGCGCGCTTCCGAAGTAATTTCACCTTTTTGCAATATGCATACAATGAATGGCAGTTTAAATAGTAATTTCTTTAATGACACCGTATATAACGCACGAATACCGGAACTAAATCAACTCAAGGGTCAATGAGTCTACGGCAACCAAATAAACGCGATGAGAGCCGAGGATGGCGCGTGTGTGTGTGTCTGTGTAAGTGAGGGAGGGAGAGGGGGGAGGGGGCCATAGTCCACGGGCGATTAATACAACACCAATGCTAACAGTATATATATATAAAAAAACAAATGTAATTTTTCCCTTATTTATACAAATACCGGCAAGCGCATGCGGGTTTTGAAGTGCATTTTTTGAGTGTTTCTCTGTCAATGAGGCAATCGTTGGCCGCGAGCTTCTCCAGCAATGAAATGAGGACAATTAGTGGTAGCACGCGCTTTGATGTTTTAACCACACTTCTTACTTTGCCTCACTTAAGCTGTTAAGTCAGGATACAGAGGCAGCAGCACGTTAAGATCAACTCATTTGGATGGAGAAAACTGTAGCGACGGTAAACTCCATTTACGTCAAACATAGCCAGATTAATCGCAAGGATCGGAAACTTTTCTCAACCGTCGTCTTTGTGGATCTAACGCAATTTTCATGAAAGTTTGTATTTAACAAACATATTTCTTTGGATTCCATGGAGCTGAGGTGATGAAGATGAAGAAGCAATTGGATGGGCGTAGGAAGCTGCGAGCGGCTAATGAAGCATCTCCGTCAGCTCTGACACCCGCTGTGACTCTCATTCCAAACACTCAGCTCAGATCGCGGCCTCTCCGCAGCAACGCATGTCATGAGTCTCGAGAAATTTATATGGCCTGACAAGTGCATGGCGCCGTCTGCATACTAATGGCGCTCTGTAAGTGTCCCCGCGAGCCTAAACACAAGGGAAGTATCCTTTGTGAAGATATTACGCCCAAAAATGGCACTGTCTTGAAATGGTAATTTAACGTTCTGGTTTATATTGCTACTAAACTCCTCACCGATTGACCCACGGCTCTCAGTGTAATTGATTGGAAGAGGTAACCAGCGCCGTGGCTGCTATACCTTAGCTCGGTCTTCTCCAACATTAAAAGGTTGCTTCATAAGTAACGTTCGTTAGACTGTTATATTGTAATACAACGTCATGTTTTTAATCATACAATGGAGGATTAAATCAATTTTACCATTTGAATAGAGGTTATCTGAAACATCCTTAATAATGTAAGAATAATGGTTGCCCTATTCAGCCCTTAATAATTTGATACAGTTCAACCAACAAAACCCTACCTTCAACACTTCATTATAGTGAATAAACATGTCACCTATAAAAAAAGGTAAGCACTTAATTGTATAAAAGCACAAGATAGCTTAACAAAAGCCCTTAATGATAAAATAAATATCTAAAGGATATCTAGTCCAAAGGTTAACTAGTCCAAACCCTTGTTAAAGACTTAATAATGTAAAAGAATACATATCAACTAACCGAACCCCTGCTCAGCACTAAGTGATAACAAAATACTCTACATGTTAAGTAAACCAAACCCCGTTTAACACTTGATAATGTAAAAACTCTGCATGTTGACAAAAGAAACGCCCCATTCAACGATTAGTTATGTCAAACATGACAGGTTAACAAGACAAACTCCCTGTTCTACACTTAGTTGTGTAAAACACTACAGTCCTATCAACAAAACACATGATTAACACTTAATAATGCTCGGCACTGCATGTATATCAGACCAAGCCCATGTTCATCCCATACCTTCCCTCTCCACATATTCTCTGACCCCCCACCACATACACACTCACACACACACCAACAAACACCATCTCTCTCCGGAGCTTGATCTCACCACATTTTTTTCATATTTGCGCACAGAAATCCATCTTTTTAATGGACTCCTCGCGACAATCCACACATAGAGCATCCAGTTCTCACCTACCGAATTAGATATAATTGAACAAAGGCTGTTGTCATTGCTTTGTCGTTCAACTTCGCAAAGCCCTGTGTCTGCTTATCACATTAATTCGTGAAAGCAGACCTGGACAAGCCCAGTGACCTTGACCCATAAGAAAAATGCGCTTGGAATTATTTTGACAAAATGATGTTTCAAATCATTTAGCGTTGATGAGACGTGATTGACGTTTTGATATTATATCGACCTGACACTGCAGCCATGATTCAGTGAGTGTCAATCAACGGGAGCATTGTTCCCTCTGCACGCATCGACCACAGAGACTACCAGAGAGGCACTAGACCATTAATTATACAAAGTCGAGACAATCATTTGTGAGAATTAACATGCTATGCCATTAACACAACAGTCTCGATGAGATTTTTGGGGTCTATATGAGAAGCTAGCTTGGGACTGACTTAGTCCTGCTTTGTGGGCGTGACAACACCGCCCCTGTGACTCCTTGGGCGTTAGAACATCGGGATTTGTCTCGGCTTTTTCAGATCACGCGAAGCTAAAAGAATCACTGATTTGATGGGATTCGACAACGTAGCGATATGAAAGTGTTGGTGACGCTAGCAGGGACGCGCCCCGCGGGGTAACGCATGTCCGCAAGAGTGGTAATCTTATCTACGACATAAAAAAGTCGACTGAAAAGACAGCACTGTAGGTTTTTTTATCACAAATAGTCTTGTATTAATGTTGAACTCACGCAGGGTATCATATTCGAGGCGTGTGTACATGAAGCCGGTTGTTTAAAGTCGGCTATACCTGGAGTTAGTTTGTTGGTGCCTTTTGTCAGACGCAGCTTTGGTTCGATCCCTCAGCTGGCTCTACGTTTTGTCAAGGCGCCCTATACCCTCTAAAGAATAGAGTGGTATATAATTTCCCTCGTGATGTATAGTTAATCAACTTTCTAATGACAGGCAATGGATGCTTTTCACCCAAGGCCCATTGAGGTGGTCGTCTCCGTTTTCATTTTTCCAGATGAGTCGCAGCAATTAGCCAAGAAATGCTGTCTCAGCCCGTCTCACAGAACGTGGCCACCAGAGGTTTTTGAAAGCAGCACGCGATAAGGGGTGGCGGGGATGGTATCTATCGATAATGATGCCTGTTCTCTATATACTAGAGCGGACGAGCAAGCAGGAGTGAGGGCGATGGGGGAAGGGAGAATTAGCCGAGAAAGTGTTTGCTCTTGCTACCAATGGATGCTCTCCTAACTATTGTCATCCACCCTTCTCTTTCCCGTCTCTTATCTGGCGTCCACTTCCGCTTCCGCCTAGTCGACCGGGTCGCGGCGAATGCGCTGTTACCATGGGTACCAAAAGCCTAGAGGAAGGCCCTTATTAGTACATTCTGTTTGAGGGAGCAAAAAGTAGATATTTCTTTGTCATCACAAATGACTGCTGTCATCCAGAGCCACAAGTTCAATGGATATGCAAGGACTTGTTGTGACAATTGACAGCACCGGGGACTGAGGAGTCTTTCTAATGGTGACAATAAGGTTGGAGAGGATGGTGGGGGTGGTGATGTCGTCATTATGTTAGAGCTGCTGTCAAGCGCCTTAGCTGTTTTTACTTGTACATATGTGACGAGCAAGGTCGGGATAAGTAATAAAAAGTTATGTTACCATCGCTTTGGGAGTGCTATGTTACCATGCTGCTGTTTTTCGTCGATGTGTTACTGTGCGTAATGCCGCCTCTGTCCATTACGGCATGTTGTCATGGCTTAGCGCAGTTCGCGTTTGTCCTTGGTTGCTGAGTATGCCTTCGTCGCTCAGAAGATTCAGCCATCGTCATTAGTACGTTGCAACCTCCACGACGATGCTGCCGACAACCATGGATCGTCATCGACCATGACCAAACGACGGTGTCTCCATGTTGTCATTGTACTCAAGATGGCCGAGTGATATGGCCGTATCAAGTAGCATGGGCGACATAGCCTAGCAACCGATTGACTGTTGATAATGAGTATGATTAAGGGAATGTAGTTTCATCCTATTGTCGCTCATGAATATTAATCCTTGGCTGATCCGTTCCTGCACCAGATGACGTCTATAGCAATCACCCACAGCCACCAGGAGCTCAGTAAAAGGGTCATGGCAATTACTCGAGTGGGGGTCAAACAAGTGCAAACCCAATAAATACAACGACTAATTAAGCTTTGTTAGGTAACTAAAACAGGGAAAGTATTTATATCGAAGGCTCTCAAAAAGTCGGCAGCGTATAAGTGGATTGGGCTTGACGCGGTGGGTATAATCTACAGGCGTAAAATATATGCACTCCCTAAAGCAATGACACAAATCCTTGGGTGCAGCGTAAAAAGTGCATTAAGTCCTTGTTAAAAATTTCACCCCGCCCCCAATGGCAGCAGTTAGTTATGTTTTGAAGTCAACCGCAGCACGACTTGACCTAAGTAATAATTAGACATCACTAGTACATCACTGGTGTGGGAATAACAATTGTTCCATTATTGAACAGAGACCAGAGGAAATATTAATGACCAGGTCACATTTGACACGGCAGTGCTCAGGTGTTGCATGGCGGTGAGGAGTTGCCATGGCAACTGATAACACCAGCGCTGACCAACGACCTTTCTCATGTTGATTTTCCTCCTGGGATATTAATGGACATCACACTTCAAGGCTCACGCGGCAGCATGGCTGTGTTATAAAGGACATGTTTTTATTTCATTTCCGTCTTTAGTTGAGTATATGGGCTTGCACTTTTGTTGTTAATTTGGTTGCCACCAACGCGTCAACCTTGACCCATAAGTGGTATAGAACTTTCAAGGTGAAGTGTAACTGTGTACATAGGCAGGTCCTCGGTTACAACGACAATGATGTCACAAAACGGGCCCACGCCCTTCTATAGAATCCAGGCTCCTGCAAGCACCACTTGGCTTGCTGTTGTTTTGGCAAGAACTCCTTTGTTTACATCCGCAAGCACCGCATGACCTTCATGAACATCGCTATAAATTCCTAAGGCTGTTTGCCAAGCTGAAGCAACTTGATTCGGTCTACATGCATGGCCTAAGGATTTCCATTAAACAACACGCTTTCATCGAGCCAAAAAATACAGAAGCTGAAGAAGGGTCAAACCATAGGAGCCGGGATGGAGTTGGGTTCTCGGGACAGAGAGAGGTATACATACTCGGAATTGGGAGGGGTACTCGGGATGGGGAGGGGTACTCGGAATATGAAGGGGTACACGGGATGGGAGGGGTACCCGGAACGGGATGGGAGGGGTACCCAAGATTGTAGGGGTTCCAGTGATTAGGAGGGGTACACAGAATGGGATGGAAACCTGGGCAGGGAGGGGTACGCTTTAAGGGGAGGGGCAGGCGATATGGGTATGGGTAATCGTCGACCGATGCATTCAAAATCCCAGGCGTACGTATGCGTCGATTTTAAGTCATCGCTTGGGTCCTTATCCAGGGCGGAATTCGCACAATGTGGCCTACGCAGTACCCATCCATTCTCTTGTCTCGATTTAGGCAAATTGGCCGCTATCGATGTATTGTTGCCTTCATGAGACCTGGATGTCTTACACAAGCATCGAGGGCACCGATAAACGAGTGGTCCACATGTGTCAGTCGAACCAAGACTTCCGTACCCGGATGTGGACAGCCATGCGAGACGAGTCATTTGCCACAATGTCATCCGATCGGTTGTCAGCGCTTGTTGACGGGGTGCCCTTTGTCGACTGTCGTAGACGCGCGGCCCGTGTCGAGCCATGCAGTATCGCAATACACTAAATATCATGACGAGCTACACCAGCCATGATAGCACAGTTTAATATCATGACAAGCTGTACCAGCCATGAAGCACAGTTTAATATATTAACAAACTGTACCAGCCATGATAGCACAGTTTAATATAATGACAAGCTGTACCAGCCATGAAGCACAGATTAAATAATGACAAACTGTACCAGCCATGATAGCACAGTTTAATATATTAACAAGCTGTACCAGCCATGATAGCATAGTTTAATATCATGACAAGCTGTACCAGCCATGATAGCACAGTTTAATATAATGACAAGCTGCACCAGCCATGATAGCAAAGTTTAATATCACGACAAGCTGTACCAACCATAATAACACAGTTTAATATAATGACAAGCTGTACCAGCCATGATAGCACAGTTTAATATCATGACAAGCTGTACCAGCCATGATAGCAAAGTTTAATATCATGACAAGCTGTACCAGCCATGATAGCACAGTTTAATATCATGACAAGCTGTACCAGCCATGATAGCACAGTTTAATACAAGCTGTACCAGCCATGACAAGCTGTACCAGCCATGATAGCAAAGTTTAATATCATGAATATACATGATAGCAAGCTGTGTACCAGCCATGATAGCACAGTTTAATATCATGACCAGCTGTACCAGCCATGATAGCAAAGTTTAATATCATGACAAGCTGTACCAACCATAATAACACAGTTTAATATCATGACAAGCTGTACCAGCCATATAACCAGTTTAATATCATGATAAGCTGTACCAGCCATGATAATTTAATATCATGACAAGCTGTACCAGCCATGATAGCAAAGTTTAATATCATGACAAGCTGTACCAGCCATAATAACACAGTTTAATATCATGACAAGCTGTACCAGCCATGATAGCACAGTTTAATATCATGACAAGCTGTACCAGCCATGCCATGATAGGCCAGTTTAATATCAGTTTAATATCATGACAAGCTGTACCAGCCATGATAGCACAGTTTAATATCATGACAAGCTGTACCAGCCATGATAGCACAGTTTAATATCATGACAAGCTGTACCAGCCATGATAGCACAGTTTAATATCATGACAAGCTGTACCAGCCATGATAGCACAGTTTAATATCATGACAAGCTGTACCAGCCATGATAGCACAGTTTAATATCATGACAAGCTGTACCAGCCATGATAGCACAGTTTAATATCATGACAAGCTGTACCAGCCATGATAGCACAGTTTAATATCATGACAAGCTGTAGCACCATGATATCATGACAGTTGTACCAACCATTATAGCACAGTTTAATATCATGACAGCGCAGTTTTCATGACCAGCCATGATGGAGATCGTTACAGTGATGACAATATACCAACCATGTAATGGCGTTTATATCATGACAAGCTGTACCAGCCATGATATGTTTATGATGATCATGATAAGCTGTATGGTTATGATAGTGTTGAGCAAAGTTTACCAGCCCAGCTGAGCCAGCCATACACAGTTTAATATCATGACAAGCTGTACCAGCCATGATAGCACACAGTTTAATATCATGACAACTGTACCAGCCATGATGGCACAGTTTAATATCATGACAAGCTGTACCAGCCATAGATAGCCAATATAGCACAGTTCAATATCATGACAAGCTGTACCAGCCATGATAGCACAGTTTAATATCATGACCAAGCTGTACCAGCCAGGATGCGGATTTTAATATCATGACAAGCTGTACCAGCCATGATAGCACAGTTTACATATCATGACAAGCTGTACTTGCCATGATAGCACAGTGTTAATATCAACAGCTGTACTTGTATGATAGCAGAGGATCTAAAACTGGACATGACAAGCTAGCAATGATAGCACAGTATCCAATATCAAGACAAGCTGTACTCTCCACGATAGCACATGCTAAATATCATGACGCAATGGGAGTGGTTGTCGCTTATTGCACAGTTTAATATCTTGACAAGCTGTACTAGCCATGATAGCAAAGTGTAAAATCATCACCGTAGCTGTACCAGCCATGGTAGCCGAACTTAAATATCATGACAAGCTGTACGTTAATTATAGCCAGTTTAATTTCATACAAGCTGCCTAGCCAATAGCACAGTTATATTTGACAATCAGATGCTTACAAGTTTAATGAAAGTACCAGCCATGATATGACAGCACATGTTAATATGATGTCGCATGGCACTGAGTTTATGTGGATCTAAAGTTTCAATAAGAAATTAGGCAGTTACGCGAAAACAGGACTTAATAAAACTAATATCATATGGTCAAAGCAAGTCATGAAAGCCTAGTACCAGCTTGATGATTTATAGCACAGTTTAAATATCATTAACGCAGCCATGACGTGTTCGTCAATATGAATGATACCAGATTCAATGACATATGTCGAAGACAGTGTTATGATAGAAGATGATACGCAGTTTAATATGACGAGCTATGCTACATGAGCGATGTAAGGCGATGCTATGACTGTTTTCAGCAATAATTGATCCTATTGATGATGCAGTCACCAGCTGAGCCTTTAGCCCCCACGACCGACCGGCTGATTACCAGCGGGTAAGATTTATGCGATAGATCTGAGCTAATATAGCATCAATATCCATTATAACCTGGTCACGAGGCTTATGTCGACATTTACTGTCATGCGGAATAAAAACTTGCGTTAACCCGTTCTTGCATGTTGCAGAGCACACGCCATCATATCATCTCGCACAGTATTAATCGGTCATCAAAGTGTGTTCTTGTATGATTTGAGAGGATCTAGAAACTGGACATGAACAGCTAGCAATGTGTGCTTCTCCGATATCCAAGATCAAGAATCGATCGTCAACAACGTAGAATGAAACACAACACGCAATGGTACTGGTTGTCGCTTAGGGCAAAAAACTTGGAATTTCAAGGAAGTTGGTAGGGCGACAGTCACCGTAGAGGGCCAATGGGGGTGCCGAACTGGGCTAGGTGATTACCTTAGTTTATTTGGCGTTAATTAACCCAGTATATTTATAAGGTATTATATTTCCATGTCAGGCTTGAAGTATATTTAAGATGCATTACACACACCAACACTATGATATGGCACATGTCGCATTTAATGTGGATATAAAGTTTCAATAAGAAATTAGGCAGTTACGCGAAAACAGGACTTAGCAAAGCAAGTCAATTTTACGAGATCAAGCCGTCAGCTTTAGGATCTTTCGAAGACCGAACGATATGACACCCACCGCATGCATGCTATCATTTGAATAAGCATGCATGATGAAGAAGATGCTATGACTGTTTATCAGCTAATAATTCCTTGTGAATAGCAATTTATTGAACCTCGAAAGAGCAAAAATGGCATCCCTTATAACCTGGTCACGAGACATGCATGTGGAATAAAAAAATTGCCGTTCTTGCATGGAGAGCACACGCCACGATCGAGGGACAAGCTTACCGATGCAGGCTTGTGTGTTAAATTTTCTATAGCATTAATATATCAGTACTGATCGTTTCTAACTTATGCTTTATATGAAATATATTTCGATCAATGAATCGATCCGCATTACTGAGGAGGGCGAAAGCTTGGTAGGGCGACGTCGACTTTCCACATTCAAGCGGCGCTGCATATATATTTAAGAGGTATTATATCTTCCACAGGCATGGCATATTCAAGATGCATTACACCTTCGACTGGCACAGCCCATTTAAGAGGCATTACACCAACATAGCCGCAGCGAGATCAAGCCGTCTTCATCTTTCACCGAATATCGCCCCCGCATACTTGTAGCATATGTTGAATATTCATTGTGGAATAGTATATGAATATTTGAGCAAAAATTGTATAACAGTTTGCAAAATGCGAGGGAACCGTGAGGGAGACGCTTTTGTGGACAGATGCAGGGTGTTGAATTTTCTATAGCATTTATATTCCGTTTAACGTTAATCGAAATCGCGCCTTGCGTGTGATGGAACATTCACATGCTATACTATATGTAAATTGTGTGGAGGACGTCGTTTTTACATTCGAATTATTGATAACGGACCAGACTACATTATAAAACCTGACCTATTGGCAATTCGAAATGAAACATTGAAAAGGCAGGTGTTTTCACAATGAACACGACAGCAAGCAGGCGACAGCTGCGCCTGGATAACAGTCTTGTTGTGGTGACGAAAACCCGCGAGAACCACTGGGGCATGTCAATCTACCGCGAGCTTTATCCGATAATACACGAGCTTAATAACAGACGCTCCAGCGTTTGCGGGTCTACTAGGCTGTTATACACACCAGGTACAGTTGTGAATGTGAAATCGGAGAGTTCGATTTGTAATTACACATAAGAACAGATATAGTTTTGCGATTCATGAGAGCTCAATGGCACGGGATTGGACACGCACCCATTGTGTTAACACGCATATACAACCTAAATCAGTCTAGGAGTACATCGTCCGGGTTGCACGGCGGGTTGTCTAGAACGAAGGTGAAGGTCATGGGTTAGCCTAGAACAGCGACACGTTTTATTGCATAGACAAATGACATAACGATACAATACGGGCAATATTACAGGGAAGAAGAAACTGATGACAAAGAATATCATGACAAGCTCTGGTTACTTTGGGATCTCTAGTTGAATAATGCTTAAGTGAAACATGTGCTCGTCACACCAAAACAGGCCATCTGACACGACCTGCCGACTGTCCCACGTCACCTCACTCAACCAGATCACAAGTTATAGTTATATTGTGATAAAGAATATGCGATCAGACTTTATCGGTAGGATTGGTGTGTTGATGTTGATGCTGCTGTAACTGACGCAGTTATTTCGCTGCAACTGACGCAGTTGATTTCGTTGTAAAGAACGCAGTTGATTATGTTGCTGCAACGTAAGTCGTTGATGTTGCTATAATGGACGTAGTTAATGTTCCTGCAACGGACGTAGTTTATTTTGCTGTAACGGACGCAATTGATGTTGCTGTATCGAGCTAAAAGTTTACGTTGCTGTAACGGACGTCGTTGATGTTGCTGTAACGCACCTAAAGTTGATGTTGCTGTAACGGACGTCGTTGATGTTCCTGTAACGGACGTAATTAATGTAGCTGTAACGGACGTCGTTGATGTTCCTGTAACGGACGTAATTAATGTAGCTGTAACGGACGTCGTTGATGTTCCTGTAACGGACGTAATTAATGTAGCTGTAACGGACGTCGTTGATGTTCCTGTAACGGACGTAATTAATGTAGCTGTAACGGACGTCGTTGATGTTCCTGTAACGGACGTAATTAATGTAGCTGTAACGGACGTCGTTGATGTTCCTGTAACGGACGTAATTAATGTTGCTGTAACAGACATCGTTGATGTTCCTGTAACGGACGTAATTAATGTAGCTGTAACGGACGTCGTTGATGTTCCTGTAACGGACGTAATTAATGTAGCTGCAACGGACGTCGTTGATGTTCCTGTAACGGACGTAATTAATGTAGCTGTAACGGACGTCGTTGATGTTCCTGTTATGGAATTAGATGATGTATCTGTTACGGACGTAGTTCATGTTGCTGTAACGGACGCAGTTGATTTTGCTTTGACGGACGTAGTTCATGTTGCTGTAACGGATGTAGTTGATTTTGCTGTAACAACCGTAAATGGCGCTGCTGAACCGGACGTAATTGATGTTGCTTTAACGGACTTCGTTGAATTTGATGTAACGGACTTCGTTGAATTTGATATAACGGACTTCATGTTGCTGTAAAAGACGTCGTTGAGATTGCCTTAACGGACGTAACAGATGTTACTGAACCGGAATTAGTTGATGTTGCTGTAACGGACGCATTTGATTTTGCTGTAACGGACGTAGTTGACATCGTTAATTTTGCTGTAATGGACGTAATGGATGTTGCTGTAAAGGACTTAAAGTTAATGATGCTGTAGAAGACGTCGTTAATTTTGCTGTAACGGACGTAGTTGATATTGCTGTAACGAACGCAGTTGATACTACTGTAACGGACGTAGATGATATTGCTGTAACGGAAGTAGTTGGTGTTGCTATAACGGACGTAGTTGATATTGCTGTAACGGGCGTAGTGGATCTGGCTGTATCGGACGTCGTCGATTTTTCTGTAACGGACGTAGTTCACGTTGCTGTAACGGTTGATTTTGCAGAACCGGACGTATTTGATGATGCTGTAATGGACGCAGTTGATTTTGCTTTAATGGATGAAGTTAGCGTTGCTGTAGACATGGCTGTCAATACACTACAGGACGTAGTCGATGCTGCATCTGTGGGCGATGTTATATCTGTTGACTTTGCTGATAATACACTACAGGACGCAGTCGGTGTGTCTTCCCTGGACGATGTTATATCTGTTGACTTTGCTGACAATACACTACAGGACGCAGCCGGTGTGTCATCCCTGGACGATGTTATATCTGTTGACTCAGCTGATAATACACTACAGGACGCAGCCGGTGTGTCATCCCTGGACGATGTTATATCTGTTGACTCAGCTGACAATACACTACAGGACGCAGTCGGTGTGTCTTCCCTGGACGATGTTATATCTGTTGACTCAGCTGACAATACACTACAGGACGCAGTCGGCGTGTCTTCCCTGGACGATATTATATCTGTTGACTCAGCTGATAATACACTACAGGACGCAGTCGGTGTGTCATCCCTGGACGATGTTATATCTGTTGACTTTGCTGACAATACATCGCAGTCGGTGTGACTTCTGTGCTGACAATACACTACACTACAAGACGCAGTCGCTGTGTCATCCCTGGACGATGTTATATCTGTTGACTCAGCTGACAATACACTACAGGACGCAGTCGGTGTGTCATCCCTGGACGATGTTATATCTGTTGACTCAGCTGACAATACACTACAGGACGCAGTCGGTGTGTCTTCCCTGGACGATGTTATATCTGTTGACTCAGCTGATAATACACTACAGGACGCAGTCGGTGTGTCATCCCTGGACGATGTTATATCTGTTGACTCAGCTGACAATACACTACAGGACGCAGTCGGTGTGTCATCCCTGGACGATGTTATATCTGTTGACTCAGCTGACAATACACTACAGGACGCAGTCGGTGTGTCATCCCTGGACGATGTTATATCTGTTGACTTTGCTGACAATACACTACAGGACGCAGCCGTGTGTCATCCCCTGGACGATGTTATATCTGTTGACTCAGCTGATAATACACTACAGGACGCAGGACGCAGTCGGTCGGTGTGTCATCCCTGGACGATGTTATACGATGTTATATCTGTTGACTCAGCTGATAATACACTACAGGACGCAGTCGGTGTGTCTTCCCTGGACGATGTTATATCTGTTGACTCAGCTGATAATACACTACAGGACGCAGTCGATGTGTCATCCCTGGACGATGTTATATCTGTTGACTCAGCTGATAATACACTACAGGACGCAGTCGTGTGGTGTGTCAGTGATCATCCCTGGACGATGTTATATCTGTTGACTCAGCTGATAATACACTACAGGACGCAGTCGGTCGGTGTGTCATCCTGGACGATGTTATATCTGTTGACTCATCTGACAATACACTACAGGACGCAGTCGGTGTGTCATCCCTGGACGATGTTATATCTGTTGACTCAGCTGACAATACACTACAGGACGCAGCCGGTGTGTCATCCCTGGACGATGTTATATCTGTTGACTTTGCTGACAATACACTACAGGACGCAGTCGGGGTGTCATCCCTGAACGATGTTATATCTGTTTACTCAGCTGACAATACACTACAGGACGCAGTCGGTGTGTCTTCTCTGGACGATATTATATCTGTTGACTTTGCTGACAATACACTACAGGACGAAGTCGGTGTTTTGTACCGCTCAAGAGGTTACTGGCATAACACGAGTTGCTTCAGATGGTTAATGTCGGAGGTTAAGTTGAAGAGTCTCTTCCATCACTCCAGAATACACTTTCTGCTCATCTTCTGGACGCTCACACGAGCTGTCATAGAGGATGCTGTCGTAGCTGCTGCTGCTGCTGCTGTGGGTGACCCATGGCCGTTATGATGGCTCCTCTTTGGTGGACACTGCGACCATCGTGCAATCTGCGGCAACAACAGACCCGATCTGAATCAACAGGCAACACAACCAGCAATCCTTCAAACGATCTTCACATGGAATCATTTAATGGAATGAACTGACTTGTTCGTGGAGTTACTGTCAGTTTACAATCGTTGTTACACTATGTATAGTTAAATTACGTTTCTGTATATTGGTAACAAATACAGTTTTCAGCAAATTGAATAAAAAAAAAACAACTTCAAATATAGCGCAATACATCATTAAGTCGATTATACACTTGGTATAACCCCAATCGCTATAAGAGTGCCAAATAATTAAGTTATTAAATTTTTCTTTGATCAAAATCTGTTAATTAAAAAAACTTTTAATCATAGTAATTGTGGAAGGGACCTGAGTGTTGGATGAGCCTGTTGTGCGTTTGGGGGGAGACAGGTCGAGAAGCTGTTATGTGTTTATTGGTGATGGCCTGAAACCAGTTATTAGCGCGATCTGACAGGGCCAGATGTCTTGATGAGTGATGCTGAAAGCTATCCGGATTTTCCCGGTTTCCTTTATTGGCTCGCCAGAACGCGCCCCATATGCAAATCCAAGACAATAAATTATAATTCAATGAACCGTTTTTTATCTCTGCAGCGAGCGACTCAAATGGGAATTCCTCCCCTGACATGCCACACAATGGGAAAGGCATTTATCAGAAGGCCTCTCTCGACCGGAAGTCCTCCCCGGCAGGCGCCCCGCGATAAAGTCGGGGGACTCTTGTCTCGCATCTCGCTTCTCTTGCTTCAGCAGCCCCCTCCAGCTTACTCTACCCCTCAGCCTGCATCAGTGCTACCCGCCAATTCTCTTCAATCTCCCTCATGGCCAAGAGCCATTTCTCACACAGGAACTGTCGAGGTGGCTGAAACATCTCGTTTTTTTTTCTGGAGGGAAAAAATCTAAATTTGGGTATTATCACTCGCAATGCAGACGCCGCAACTTCTTTTCATATGCAAATGAGGGATTAGGACAAATGGAACGCGCGTCTGAACACACAAGAGACCCATTTCATGGCTGGGTCGGTTTGGTTTTGGAGGACGGAGATAGGCGAAGAGGAATTGAGGTAGTTTTTCATTTGCTCCGCCCCACGAACAGTTACTTATCTGACTTGTCCGGGGCACAGTGCTGCCAGTATCCGTTGACATCCGAGTACCGACCAAGAAGGGCCTCGTCAGTATGGTTGGCGATTGAGGGCAAAAGGGGTTAGTGAGCGGGGGTAGGGAAGCCGGGTCTGACAATGGTTTAAACTCCGTAAGGACTCTCCTATCTACTCGGCTTTGCTGCCGCTCTTCAATCGCTCCCAGGATGGAACCCATCGAGAGGAAGAACTACTCAATCATCCCATAAACATGGTCGCGGGTAATGGTTTAATTTAGAAATGATAAACCACACATGTCATATGGCCAATAAGTACTGATTGGTTCCGGGCAGAGAAAGAACACGGAGCGCCATGTAGTTTGGTTCTAATTATGCGGCTAATTCCAACAGCTCTTCAAAGTCACTTGAAACCATGAACGGCAAGTGCTCTTTGGTTTATGATAAACATAAAAAATCCGCGTATGATGTACATCCTAATGAAGGCATGGTAGCACATCCTACTCGTAGCTTTGGCGTGAATATTTATGCTCCAGACACAGAGTTATTTCATTTTTACAACCAGAACCGAGAAGCGTCTCCAGCGAAGACAGCGCGGTCTAAGACCAACCAGCGGCACACTATCCTCAATGGCTTCCATAAAACATTGCAATAATGCTCCAGGTTTACTCACAACCAGACCCCAAATTACCAATAAAACTAGAAAATGAAGACAATTACTAGCGAACAAGGATTGAAGCCTGTTTGATGCAAAGGCTTGGCAGCAAAGATGGCAAGATAGGGCTGTTCTGCGGACGGTTCTTGTCACATAAAGCGCTTGTGACGCACTAATGCCGCACTTAGTTTTTGCCGGCTTTATCAGCGGAAGAGAAGGTTCATTATTTCATCTCGTACACAGCCAGCTTCACTTCTATGAAATGAAACCTTGTCAAGCCCTCGCAAGGAACCAAATCATTCCGTGTTCAGTCCCTCATTTATTTATCTGAGTTTTTTTTTATCTATGAGGCACACAAAGCGTCAGAGTTTCGTGACCAGCAGATCAAATTTACCTAAGCGGGGACGCTCGCGTTCGGACATAGGTTTTGTGGAGAGGGCTGCAGGAATTTCCATAGCTGTTATCCTGTTTGGTCATTTACAGAGTTCAAAGGCACTATCAGTGCGCAAAAAAGTATCATTACAAGTGGAGGAAATAGACTTCCTGGGAATATAACATGATAACCTATCGGTAATCTCATAATTCCTTGCCATCGTCTTTTTTATTTGGCTTGCCTGTAGGTTTCTATGCGAGCGATAAAAGGGTCGTTTGCGTCCACATGAAGCCATTTAGCTGGTGTATAAAAGCGTTCGCCAATTGACTGCAGAATTCAATTCCAAGGACGTGTCATTAAGTGGGACTCTCGCATCAATCGCTCTGACAATTTATTTACATTGCACTGCATACCACCAAATTACGGACCACAATATCCCCCATATAAGGACGAAGCAATTGGGCAAAGGAGCATGTATTGACTATAAATACAGATATGACCAGCGCTATAGCTGCACTCAATCCTACGCCTGGGCATTCATACTTCATATACTCTGGTATCCTTTTTCATCACTGCCCAGCAGATAGTGATGTTAACGCAAGATTGAACTTGAACGCGTATCAATCTCTTTTGCCACGTCAAATCAGAAGTCTAAGGGCGTCCATTTTTCATATAAGAAAGCGCAATTATAATTAAAATTCTATTGTGAAAAGAAACCCCTGTACTGACCGATTCCCTGCTACTTCGTAAATAATAAATATGAGGCTGAGTCTAATTAGTGAATCCGTCTATTTAAGGACCTTTGTAAAATAAGATTTCTTATTTGACTCAGGACGTGAGAAATAGTGCAAATATTGCACGTGGTAGAATCTATAAGACATCCGACTCCGAAAACAGACGTTTTTACACATACGTAAGTTATTCGACCGGATAGCTACTCATTTTCATATTTTTGTAAACTAAATTCGGGCTGTTTTGAAGGGGTCGATATTGATAGATTATCGATGACTTTGTGTTTCTAATACCAAAGAGGTATAACAATTGCATTTTAGCGTCTTGGAAACAAATTTGGGTCAAAATTGCTCGAAACCAACGAGAGATACATACATCTCTTATTAACCGAGGACAACTTGACTGGTAACGGTTTACGTCCCTCGGTTAGGGAACAGTTGTCTTCCGTGTATAATATCATCGCAACATATTTATAAAGGGGGGTGGGGGGGGGGGGGTAGATGATCATACAGGAGCCAGGAAAACCCAATCAAAACAGCGCAACACATATCACTATGTCTGGTTGATGAGTCCGCGAGCTGAGAGAGAGGCAAAACGGCTCGTAAATCGCTTCATTCTATGACAGGGTTACCTTGGGCAGAATATGGAACTCGTTTTTCCGAGAAGCCCAGCAGTAACATTCTACTGATTCGCGCCCTGCTGTCACTGCACCTCCAAATCATCGTTTAAATAAATAGATCGACGTCAACTAATGGGTCCAAGCGTCGACGTCAACTAATGGGTCCAAGCGTCGACTGGCCTGCTCTCACTTCTCTGGTACCCCTCAAGACATATACAGCTTCCAATTTGTCAGCAAATCCCTACCCTTCACAAAGTATCGTCGCTTACTCTGATGTAATGGTTCCCAACTCCTGCCCGCAACGCGAGATCATTACGGATTACCAGGAAATCGCCACCAGGGAAGCGATCATTTGCTAGAAAACCCTGCCAATTTAGTCATACTCAACTCTGTATAATTCTTCTTAATGGTTCCAACTCGTGGGTCTCTTTGATCTTTTGTACTCATAGACCCCTACAGATAACCACAAGATCAGAAGTAAAATCTCCTAACCTCAGCTGAACATTACCACACAATAAGCTTACACGCTTTCCGGTCAATATCTGAACCCCGCCGGCTTAGACAAGAGTTTTAATGGCTTGCTTTCATCTCCTCCAGAGCTTTCGTAAATAGCAGAGTATCGCCTTTTATGGAAAACTTGTATTGAAATAATCAATCGGTTATAGACAAATTTCTCCCAATAGAAAAATATAAACACTGGCTGTAATCCTTCTCCGTAAAGAAAACCTGTAATCACGAGCAGGGGCAATAAGGGGTGTTAACCTGAAACCATCGGTAAAGCCCAGGTGAACGGTCCGTTTATCGTCAGACATACACTGTGTGCTAGATCAAGGGATCAGTTAATGTAGTTTTATTGATCAAACATTGTTAACAATAAAACTCGGACTTGTAACATCAGAATTAATATAGCTTGCTTGCTCAATCCATTATCCGCTGCGGGCTTTGGCCGCGCCGCCGACATCCTTATGTTAATTCGTATATCACCCAGGGGAAATTCTATTGAAGTAGCCTGGCTTGTTCGACCAATGAACAGTAACGAGCTTCCTCGTCATTATTCGGTTTCATCAAGTCAAGCCGTGCCTTTGGAAACACGAAGCATGCGTCGTTTGGCGTGTGTGTGTGGTGGTGGTGGGGGGGGGGGGATTGGTGAAGTAGCTTGGCACTGACCATAGACTGGTCCCGCGAGCATCATAAGTGCCTCGTAGTGTAGACGGGAGCCGGCAAATGTAGAGATTTACGTCGTCATAACGCGGATCACGGCGACTAAAAAAACCATGCAGAACAATAAGTGCTAGGTCCATGAACAATTTCATCAAAGAAGGATTGTGTCTGCTGTAAGGGTGGAGGTTTTGGGCAGCACGTGTTGTGTGGACATCGTTCTGTATATTTTCACGACGGATGCCACGACAGAGCTACCAGAGAAAAGGTCCCCCAATTGGGAGTCATTTAGTGAACACAGGCAAACTATTCTTTTCTAAAAGATTGATGAATTTAACGAAAAAACGCGTGTTTTCACCCCAGAGGTGCAAAGGTTGTTAGTGTCTCATGCAATGGACGGCCCAAGTTGTGTTGGAAAGACTAATTCTTCGCGATGCCCGGTTAGTTATTGCGTATGGGAAGACACATGGTACACTGGCGGTGAATGGCAATGGAGCATCCCGTAATAGGTCACAGCACCTTGATTTAATCAAGGACTATAATCACCTGCTCCTAACTCAATCAACAGATGGAATTATTGGAAATCTCATGAAATGTGAAGAGGGCAGTGCGCCTTGCTTGTCTCGGCTACTGTCATTCCCTGCTGCCATCCCAATGACATTTGTATGCATAGCACGCAAGTAGTTCAGTACGGTCGAATAAGTAGTTTATAGTATGGCCGGAAGAACAGCCCAGATGCCGAGTCGTCCTCTGATTGATATCGCACCTAAGGGGACAGAGAAGAATGGTAGACTGCTGAGCTTTGCCTTAACAAATGCCCTTATCGTGGCTATGTTGACATCAACATGAAACTAGTCTACCAGCAGAATGCCTAAAGATGTTTCCTAAATTGAAAGGCTTAATAAAAAAATCTAAACTGTTATAGACTGGGTTTATGCCTAATTTACAATTCAAATCTTGACTGAAAGTGAAGGAAAGGAAAGGGAAGTATTGGGGCATAAAGGATGATGAGGATTAGTTGGGGTGGGGTGGTTTGCATGTCAATCTGGTCACCCGTAACTCCTAGTGCGCATGGCAAGTCAAACCCTCTCTGGCTGGTTCAATTAAAACGCCCCACGAGTCCGATCCCTCAATATGCCTGATATCTGCCGACCGGAGGAGGCGATACGTAATTGTCCCCACCTCACATGACAGCCCACCACGCACGCCCTCGAGACGCGCCTCGCATTCTAATGTCAGGAAGATGGGAATGTGGTAGTAATATCGGTACGCGGCACCTTGGGATGTCACTTTACAGTCCGAGTTGTCATGGCTGTGGTGATACAATCACAACATGAGTTCAACATCTGTCTTTATAGCCCGATATATGGACACCACACGCATGAAAAACATGACATGCTCAAAAATTCACATTTCAGGAAATGTTACTGAAAAATGGTAAAACCAAGATATGTTTGTTTAAAAATTCAATTATAAATACTTTCGTACCCTTAATTCGATTTTCAGGAAATGTTACTGATAAATGGTAAGACCAATTTATGCATGTTTAAAAAATTCAATTATAAATACTTTCGTATCCTTAAGTCCACCCCATCACACCTCCGTAACTCACGAGCGAGGACCTGACGAAGTGGGCATATTGTGCTGGGAATAAGAGGATATTAGCGGCTTATTTCGTCTCCCTAACTACCCTACATCGTCCTACTCAAATTACGTTAGCTGCGTCCACGATCTCAGGGAATCCGTACGCATCCTGCGCGCGCATGCATAATTATCGTGGGCCTTAGCGCTCTCCTGACGCGGTGCACACCGTTACACCGGATGGTGTCCCTCAACGCCATACTGGCACTCCCAGTGTCTTAAAAGTTGACTAGCGGTGATTAGCGCGAGTAGGGCCTTTATGAGTTTAGCCTAGTTTCTCCTGCATTCGTGTGGCGACGGCGGAACTCTACACGACCAAATGGACGCAATGTGGAGAAAGGTCTCGCAGTAAATGGGGAGAAAAATGGCTGTGTCATTAGTCTAGTCATGACGCGACGCGACGCGCAACCTAGAGGTTATCCCCGGCTCATAAACAGTCTTCCCTGGGGAACCATTATCGTGAATAATTTATTTAAATGATTTAAGTGGTACCTTTTGCACAGGAGTTACGTTTTTTTATCACTTATCAAAATAGTATTCTGCCAGACTAGTTTTCGAGTAATAACAGGGTAGAGGCATTCGGCTGACAGATGAGGTATCCGCCAGGGAAGTGATAAGGCCTCTGTCTCGCTGTCTTCTTTGATCACGTGATGAATTGGCCGCGTCACACTCGCTGCTGATCCGTCTACATCCGCCTTCAAAGGTGATTAGGCCCACCAAATCTCGTGTATTGTCCAGAAACGTGCATCACTGCGCGTCTTTAATTATAACGTTCTCCTACAAATGCTACTGTGATTATATTTTTTTTTATGTTCAGCAGCATACAAAGACTACTAGCGCTCCACAGAACGATCAGGTGGGGATTTGTGATGCGCTGCCCCTGACAGTGATATAGGCGGTATGAACACGGATGATCAGACTTAGTGTTACAGGCAAGAAACTAATAACTATGATGCAATTATCCACGTATTATTCCCAATCAGACGAGATGGATATTCAAAAGGTATTTTTTTTCTTAATAACAAGGACATTCTTTAAGGAAATCTGTGCCACTCAATGCAATCCATTCTGTTTTTTTAGTTCTTAAAGAACCCCCGTTCTCGGTGTCAGCTAACTTACACGGATCCCCTTTGTTGGCAGCGGTAATAATGATTTGTATGGACACCACACGCCTATGTTGCATAATACAGGAGACCTCAGGCCACGTATGCCCCCTTTCTTCTGTTGATTCCCTCCTAACCAAATGAGTTATACTACCTTCAAACGAGGAAGTCGCCCCCCCCCCCCCCCCCACCCCAAAGTCTTTCCCTGTCTCTTCACAAATGAAATGTGCCCCGGGGCCTGTTTCTAAACCCATTTCCATGCGCTAACAGCGAATGCAGGGCTCGCTATCTCGCCCGGCCTCCCTGTACCGCCTTACACACGCGACCATTATGGCTTCTGTCCCTCACAAAGATGCTATAGTCTCACCGGGAGGGGACACAGGCCTCCTCCATCTCTAAGTACCTCATTGAAGAGCGGTCGTGCGGAAATTTCTAACTGTAAATCCTGGTTAGAAGAGGGCGGGGATATTTTGGCTTGGAGGTGATGAGGGCAGATGCCCCTGCCACATGAGACTGGATGAACAGGGCAGGTTGTTACATCGGGAATCGAGCGACCACCGAGTGAATGAAATCATATCAATTTAGAATTCTTTTCTTGCTGTCAAGTTGTTCATTAAAGACAAAATAACCCATGGAAGCTACAGAAGGGTTAGTCTTGTGCTTGTACTCTGGTATCGCTGGGGGTTGGTGGTGATTGTGGTGGGGTTGGGGGCTTCAAATCCTTCTTAATCAAATATTTTCATACCGATCATACAGGGTCTGTTGCTGTAGCTGCTTTGGTGGTGCCCCCTAGCGGTGAAATAGATGGTGTCGGTCGCGTGACGGAAGCAGCACATGACTCTAGTAGTGTCCAGCCGGACGCCATTTCTGTGACAAACAAACCAGTCAGGCGTGAATTTTATTTCCTGAATTGTAAAGAATAGAGCACACAAGCTACGCCTGGTTGATTTAACTCTACACCGACAATGGTGGTTTACAAAGGGAAAGCAGAGAAGGGGGCCAGGGTGTCTAATCCGACTGCAAGGTGTAGATGTTAGCGATGAAGGACGACACCTGTCGATGAGAACGCGACGCCCACGGGGAGGCGCAGGTTCAACGAGGGTTGGGGGTGTGATTGGCAGGGAAGGGGAGAAGGTGAAGAGACACTCGTGTCCACAGGGGCTCCATTAAAACATGGCCAAAACCAAGGCGAGCAATACCTGAACACAATAGCAGCGCAATTATAACGGGCCAGGGAGGCAGGTGCAGAGAAGGCGAGATGATGAAGGGGCGGGTTAGAGGTGACCACACTTTGTCATGCTCAACGAAACACCAATAATATCTGGTCGATGAGTCGTATCGATGGCGCTATTCCCTGGCGCTTTGATGCTCACATCACTGGATGTCATCCTATAGACATGCTGACATATTGAATCATTAACGGGGTTGTGAACGCAATTTCAAGAAGTGACCAGTATGACGTCACCAAAGTAGAGTGACGTCACTGATGACTCCGTAGTTTTAAATGAAATGGCTCACAACCCATTAAACATTCATCCCTGAAACGATACCTAATCACGGCTCAGCTCAGATGTATCTTGGGCATCATTAGGCCGTAGAAAAGTCCTTTTATGTCAATCAATGGGCAGTCTTTGTTGAAGCGATAACAGCATGAGAAACTTTCGTCCCAATCCTGTTACAGCGTAATGCCGAGCATGTCTATCACCCAACCTCTGTGTTTATTATGCAAACTACAGTCTGTTGTACAGCAAACCCGTAGAAAGTGAACTTGGGCTCCATTCATCTGTAAATGACGCGCTGCGGAGCTCTTTGTGGCCAAGTTTCCCTTAAAACACTAAATGGAGTGGTGGTGGGGTGGGGGGGGGGGGGTAAGAGGGGAGTGAGCGAGTGGATGAGTGAGTGAGTGAGCGAGTGAGTGTAGTGTAGTGTGTAAGTCAGTCATTCCACCATGTATCGTTATATCTGTCTTTTAGACGTTTTGAGATCATTTCGAAAACTGACGTACTGCTCTGGAACTGTTGGAAGCAAATGGCCTTCATCAAACGTCGCCATCAGATGGAGCACTTGATGAATGGAGCACCGCTTGGAGCACATCACGTGCAGTGTCCCGTTAGGATGCGTTCCGCACGCGCGCCATCAGTTTCACGAACCCCGGCTGAGCTTTCAAAACACATGCCGATAATGATGCAAACTAATTTATTCACACCCAGTCTATCTATTATTCATAAATAAATAATAACTATAATAGATCATAAGCGCTTTATCCCCGTACATGAAACTTTATTTCTGAGTTGCATTCACAAATTTAGAAATGGTTAAATAAATCAGTTAGGCTCAATGTCAATGGAAGGTCGTTTGGTATATCTGTGTGTGACTTCGAGGACAGGTGAGTAACACCTGGACAGGTGCTCAACACACCTGTCGCGCCTATTAATCACAGGTTAGGTTGATTATATATATCCAATGACTTAGACCGTTATTCAAACAACCAAATCGTCCTTCGCGCAATAACCCCGTCCGCACCCCGTTCTCGGGAAGCTTGAAGCCCACAAAAGTTAGCTGACGGGACCAGGGCGAGGCAGGTGCTGCGACCGGGGAGGGGTAGCAGCAAGTTGAAACGGGCGGGAGGTCGCTCGAATATAAAGCTGAGTGGAAATGTGGCTGAAAAGGGGTTTGCGGTTTGGCACAATTTATCGCTTCATTGTTGATAGGTCAATAAAATGAGCGCGTGGATGGCGAACAAAGAAATATCTAATGAAGGCGAATGAGCCCCGAAACGCCATCTGCCAGGAAACCTGAGTTGTGTCAAATAGGGGTGTCGTGGCCAGGAAGCACCTGCCGCCAGCCAGCCGCCAGCCAGTTGAAGATGTGATTCGTCGTACATGCCAGATGTAGGCCTTCTTCTAACCGCCATCACTAACTTTCATTTCCTATCCCTCTTCACGCTCTTAACAAATCTATTCTCTCTTTACAACATCCAGAAGGACAATGCACCGAATACATTCCGAACAGTTGTTTATTGACAAATTAATGCCAATTAAAACACATAATGTCACACGACGCCACCGTAATTTGTCATTATGTTTAAGATGACATTCTGGTGCAACCAAAGAGTTTATAGCTACGCTAAGAGGGCTCACTTCGGGTGGCTCTGCGGTGATCGCTTCCCGAATTATAATACATTGCAATCGTTAGGTGGCGCTACCGTGACACAAACAAAAGCACACGGGAATACTGGACTGACGTCACTGCGATTGATGAGAGCGGGAAAATGTCGTTTCTCAGAGCCTTGCCGCTGCCAAATCACGTTGCACAACAGGCTTATAAATAGCGAAAATAGCAAGTACACTATTTTTATAAATGTCAACTTGATAAATTACCCGGTCTGTGGTACACCTATCGAAAACAGTTCGCCTCTAACAGCGTCCGCGCATTTTACCTTCCCCGATCTTTCATGTCCGCACTAAGGATGATAGTTTTAGATTGTCAATAACTGTCTGAAGCGTGCGAACTGGCCTTGGATCGACATTAACATTTTTGGCATGTCAAGGGGATGTGAAAGTCCGGAGCGAAGAGTTTATAGCTACGCTAAGCGGCGTAACGATTATGAAATTACACGAAAGACACCCCCAACATCAGGCGACGATACCATGAATTCAACAAAAGCACATGGGACTGTTGATCCAACGTCTCGGGGATCGGCGGCTGTTAAAGATATGGAGTTATTTGATTGGTCGAGGCGACTACAGCTCCAAATTAAACAGTGGTTTTAAGAGACGGTATGACGAGACGCTATGACAATAACGCTTCGGCTAACAGGTGGCGTCTTCATATATTTCCTCGGGCGGAAGGCTCGAGTGAGCGCACTTGGCGAAGCTATAAACTCTTTGGTGTAACCCCGGTGTGACAAACCCGCTTGAAAAGAGCTCGAGATCGTTATGCGCGTTGATATACATCATAACGTCATTCCGATCCCTACATTAGCATCAATTCAGCTCCATTGCCTTAACTTGTGATTTACAGCTAACATCGTCATCTAAATCCGTTTATAGATGAAAGATGACGAAATAAATTCCACACCACACGCGTGATGAGCAGTAACCACTACAAGTCATTGACCTTCACCTCATACGTTAACGTCAAGTTTTACGTCCCAGTAAATTAACCGCGATACCGCATCATGATGCAGGTGTAAATAATGGCAGCAGCAAATCGACACCAAATAATAGTTGATATCAAACTGGAATAGGGAATAACTGTTCACAAACATGTTAATATGCAGAATGTGGTAGCTTTAAATTTGTATCAATATTGGGATAACTTTCATTGAAATGATATTGAAGCTATTTCCTGGCCACTACCCTACCCAACCCGACCCCACCCCACCCCTACGCTAACCCTCGAGACCCCAGAGGAGTAGGGGTGTAGCGCGGGTACAGCGCCGCGGCACCTGGCGGGTGGGGCGGCTATGCTTCGGGGCTAACGGTGGAGGGATGCGATAATGTCACACGTAATAACAAGAACCGTTATAGGGTCACTCCGTTATTCAAATGTTACCAGTGAACGATGGGCTGGCTGGGTTTTCCCTTTGAAGTGGGGCGTGTGAGGGCGTGTCGCCAAATGTGCTTCTCACCAAACTGATCTGAGTACGGTGGGTCCCATTAACGTGGGCCTCTTCAAATTCTACCCATTCATAAAGCACATCTGCTACCTCCGCGCACGCGCACCCGACTTCCACCTGTCGTGCGCGCCTAGAAACACGATTTACCCTCCCACCCCACGCCTTCCCGAGACCTCCTCACCAACACAACACCCGTAGTGACACCGACCCAAATCAGATCCCATTTCCCAGCCAACTGACCTTCTAAACCATGTAGCAGTTGAACGCAAGTACCATATCGTATATGGGCAAATATGTCAAAAACGACTGCAATTGGCTTCCACAACTACAGCACACGATGACAGCATCATGACATGACGAGATGACAGCGACAGCAATTCTCATTTGGGAGTAAGTTTAAATATCGCCAAATGTTTCTCTTGTTATGCAGCGATGCATGTAATCAAAGGCGACAAGTTTACAATGCTGTATGGAACTGATGCTACCAGAATTTATTCCTTTTCCGGGAAGCAAGATTATTACGGACATTAAGTTCGTGATCAAAGCGTTTCATTAATATTATCAGCACGGTGGTACACAACCACATAACATCCTGCCAATCGATGCAACCCGGCGGGAAGATGACAGCGTCGAGCCGATTGATGATTTCATAACAACCAAAAAATAAAAAATAAATAATCACGCTGCGCGCTTCTGGTCGCTATCTGATATTCATCGCAGCTATTATAAGGGGGATGCCGTTTGGAAAGAGCGTTGAAAATTATCCCGACAGATGTTAAGAACAGGTAACGCGACCAAAGTACGTCTAGCAAAGTACCATCTTAAAAAGGCAGCGCGGCATATGACAGGCGACGAGGCACGCAGACAGCTGCTTGGAGACAGCTGCTTGCAGACTGCACTTATAACTGGACAGAAAACACAGGAAAATAGCCCGCTTAATCAGCGTAATTTATCCCACACACCAGACACGGTCAATACACCATAAGCAGCTGGGATGAAGATATGGACGAAATATATGAATATGTGCGCGCATATAGCCCCAGTGAGAGGCTTGCTTTAACATAGAACAGCATTAAATGGGTCAAGGCCATCGCTTCTCTAACGCAATACAAAAGTGTGCGTTCGAAAGTGATACTCACCCTGCCACGCAGCTGTTCGATCATAACGTATGACGGGATGACGCAATCTCATTGAACAGACAATACGACCTAACTCATTAATGACTGCGTAGACCTGGACGTATTTCCATAAACAACGCGCCTCCTAGCGGAGGAGACTATCTCGCACTGTCCGTCACGTATGGGTTGGATCACGTACGTGATAAATAGATGCTAAAAATCATATAGCTGTCATGGTAACGGCTGCTGCCTCAGCAGCCCAAGCACAACCGGTAGCATGCTCGATTCATGTAAGCAAAAAACTGTAAGATCCTTAAGACAAGTCAACAGATGCTTTATGCACACTTTCTACCAATGTATCAGGTTATGAAAACCATAACATCAGCGCTCCTAGAATGACTTAGTGAATGAAACTGTATGCGTAAGAGGTTGAGTGCGCAAGTGACTGAATGAGTGATTTGATGAGAGAGAGAGAGAGAGAGAGAGAGAGAGAGAGAGAGAGAGAGAGAGAGAGAGAGAGAGAGAGAGAGAGAGAGAGAGAGAGAGAAAATAAAAAGAGAGAAAGATAAAGAGATAGAAAGAGAGAGAGTGAGGGAAAGAAAGAGCGTGAGAGAGAGGAATAGATTGAATGAGTTAGTGAATGAGTTAGAGACTTTGAATGAGTGAGTGAGTGATTGGGTGAACGAGAGAATGATGCAGAGACTGGATGAGGTAGTGAGCAAGTGGGTGGGGGACGAGTGAGCAAGTGCATGGGTGAGTGTGACAAAGATATTTAATGGGTTTGTGTAAGTGTTTAAAACAATCAGTGTGAGCGAGTGTGAGTCATTATTAGAGCGTAAGAAAATTAGTGTGAGCGAGTGTGAGTCATTATCAGAACGTAAGACAATCAGTGTGAGCGAGTGTGAGTCATTATCAGAGCGTAAAAAAATCAGTGTTAGCGAGTGTGTAATTATCAGAGCGTAAAAAAATCAGTGTGAGCGAGTGTGAGTCATTATCAGAGCGTAAGACAATCAGTGTGAGCGAGTGTGAGTCATTATCACTGCGTAAGACAATGGGTTAATGATCGAGAGGGAGTTAGTGTGAGTCAGTGAGTGAGCGAATCAGTGTGAGTGAGTGGGTGAATGAATGAGTAAATGGTTTATCCCATCAAAGTTAACAGCTTTATCGTATAGCTATCAGATTCCATGCATGTTCACTTTCTCACAATAAACTGATAAAAGAGGAGGCATATCTTATTCATGAAGTGGCGGCCACTTTGGGAGGGAGGATGATGAATGAAGACCATCAGCTCTGATGACACGGCCCGCTCCCTCGGGCCTGTCAATATTTTGCCGCGGCAGTATCTCGCTGCAGCTCTACACAGCCTCTTATTTCCAATGAGAGCTCGCCCTCTCTGCAACCCTATATATCCCTTATCTCTCTTCCTCCCTCGCCCCAATAACAACTGACAATACTCCGTGTAATTGCTCAGCTGGTGAATAATTTAGAAGGTGGTTAAGTGCTTTCGATCTTTCTCGGTTGCAATTCAGTTTTTGTTGAAGAGGCGTGTGTTGTGGAGGTTATGGCAGCAGGGATGCTGACAGGAGACGCCATGTAAGTGATATAAATCAATTCGGATTGTGCAAATAGGCAAGCTTGTGAGGGTTGGGTGATAAGACTTGTAGCGTAAATGATGTTGAGGTGTGGGGAGCGGAGGCAAGGGCGGGTTGGTGCAGTTAAGGGTGGGGAGGGGCGGTGATAGGGATAAGGGAAACACTCGAGTGAACATGAGAGCGGCGATAGCGGGTGATAAGGCGGAGGAAAGCTGGGTGTGATAACCTTCAATCACTAGCAGGCAGGTTCCACACTGATACGCTCTTTGTAATATCAGATACTCGCCGAGATCAAGTGATAACAGTTATAAACGTGTGTTATTAAAAGCAGACTTATCGCGGAAATAATGCCAAAAAAAGCATTGCCGTGGGTCGTGTGCTTTTATGCGAGATCAAAATTGGCGACGTCGTCATCATCGTTGGCTACATCATCATACTCTTCGTCATCTTATTTGGTCAATATCTTAATTACATTTATTGGCAATATCATCATCATCATCATCATCATCATTACGTCGTCGTCATCGTCATAACTACGACAACCACCGTTGTCATCATATTTTGTCATTATGATCATGATCAACATCGTCATAAACATCGTCATACACATCATCATCATAAACACATCATCATCATCATCATCATCATAAACATCATCATCATCTTCATCAAAACCGCCGTCATCATCTTATTTTGTCACCATCACCTTCGTTGTCGCCGTCATCAGGACAATCAACAGCGTTTTAACCACTAACATCATTGTCGTCGTCATCATCCTGAGGATGTTCTTCATATCATCATTACCACCATCATCATCAACACAACTAGCGTGCGACCGGTAAACACATCTGTCTTCCACTCATGTATTCCCCCTTCAGTTGCAGTTCACGTGGCTTTCCCAATCAAATAGACATTGTTCCATTGTGTTTGCCGTAAATATTCAGTTATGGCTTTCGGATTCGGCGCTTTGCTTGCTCAGCCTTTAGTGAAGCGGCCCCAATAGCAGCAGTAAACCTGCCAGCCATCTCAAACGCCGGTGTCGAATACCACATGATTAATGCGACTCGTGTCGACCCTTTTATAGTACTTCATTTTTTTCAGTTGGTTGAATTTCGACCTGCGAAGCAATAGGCCCGGCAGCAGCTGGGTGGTGAATGTGAGACTGATTACGGCCATCCAACGCATCTTGCCAAGAGAACGCTATCTATACAGATGCTACATATAGAACATGGTTATTCTATCAAAATCGTCAATATCATATTATCACCATTATCATCACGGCACGTGATCATCATCGTCTTGATCACCGTCGTCATTGCTTACATTATCGACACCATCGTCATTATCATTATCATCAACGCAGAGTTATATTATGTTGATCTTCATCGTACAGCAACAAATATGCCTGAAGACCAGCGCCGTGCCGTGAGTCCGGCTTAACCTGGTGACAGTCTGACCAGCTTAGCGTCAGTCAATCTAGACTGCTGTCAGTCTGACTGATTAGTTTAGCCTCAGTCAATCCAGACCGGCGTTAGTCCATCCAGCCAGGACTCGTCCAGTGTGGAGTGAGTTGGTCCAGATACTGGTCAATTTGTCCAGCCTGGTGTCGGTCAGTCGACAATTGACTCGTGGACAACATTTGATATTTTTGGAACATTGGCCAACGCGTGGAGGGTATCTGGAGGGGGTTGGTTGATCTATGGTCGCGTGGGAACGCCAGCACCTGGATATTTCGCCAAATGGACACCCACACTCATTACTGCTCATTCAACTACCGATCACAGCGTAGATGAATCTCAATAATAATGCAAACAAGCTTCTAACCTGTCAATATCCGCGGGAAAGCTACTTTGCTACACTTTCCGTCCACCCGCCATCTCAATCATACCACGCCCTCTTCTCCATCGCCCCCCCCCCCCCCCCCCAATGCCCACTCCTCTGTCTACAATTAAATCATTGTTTCTATTGAGTGGATCTGGTCCTTTATTTAGTGAGAGTGGGGGTGGGGGAATTGATTGAACCACTGTTGCTCCCTTAATTACCCCAGACGATTTGAGAAGTGCATGGATACGCGAGGTGGAGCTGGCTCGAGGGCCCTTGTTAACGCACCTGAACAAACCCCATCACATCTGCATACACGACATGACCATGAGTGGCGGACAGTCAGCTGATCCAAGATCAAACGGAGGTCATTCTTCGGTATGGCGAGACCTAACGGTTGGATGTCGAAGTGGAGTGAAATTAATAATAGTGGAGAGGAAATGGAGAGGGAATTTGTGGAGAAGAAATAAGAATGGACGGAGAAGTGAAGAGGGAAGGAGAATGGAGAGGGGAAATAGAGAAGAAACAATAGGGAAGATGGAAGATGGAGCGGGAAGAAGAGGTGGAGAGGAAACGAGAATGGAGAACGGAGGTGGAGAGGAAACAAGAATGGAGAACGGGGGTGGAGAGGAAACAAGAATGGAGAACGGAAGTGGAGAGGAAACGAGAATGGAGAACGGAAGTGGGGGGGAAACAAGAATGGAGAACGGAAGTGGAGAGGAAACGAGAATGGAGAACGGAAGTGGAGAGGAAACAAAATGGAGAACGGAAGTGGAAAGGAAACGAGAACATTGACGAGGAGGTGGGATTGACGCAAAATGGGAAGAAGAGTTTGAGAGTGAATGAGATGGGAGAGGGAAGTGTTGATAGCAGCCAGGGTTAATATGCTTCCATAGATTGACACGTCATTATCTTTAGCTATCACCCGTAGCGCATCAGTAGCGACTTAGTCCACGTCGTCATATACAATGGTATGAACCGGACCAGTGAACACATACCACCACCTTGATGCTAATCAAGCGGGATCAGCTTTTCACCAGTGCCTGTCAATGTTCGGAAAGGGTGCCTGGCCCATGAAGGCTTATTTTTGTTTTAATTGATAGAGCTGGTTTATTGTGGATCACACGAGCGTGCCTCCACGCGCGTGAATCCTCGATGCTGCCTGACGGCGCGCTATCAATTGAATCAACAGTCCGCCCTGTCCTTCTGGCTTTTATCAATTGAAAAGAACGGAAGGAAAAAAACCAAACAAAATATCCTGTTTCCAATACAACTATTGATAGGTGAGCATGAGTGGAATACTAAGAGATTTTGGATTATTGCACCCCCCCCACCCTATCCCCCCCGAGGCGTTGTCATTCTCGGTATATAGCGCCGCGCCCGGTGCGTTGACATGTGTATCGACTACAATTCATGAATTGGTATTGTGGTGGCAGAGAGAGGGATGGAAGCCGCGAGGATGTGGCGGGGGGTGGGGGCAGGGTCGAACGTAGCGGCCTGCAGAGATATGTGACAAAGGAGGCGAAAAAATAATACAATCGTGATAGAACAGAGGGAAGGGAAAGGGAATTTAAAAGCAAGGTAAAAGCTCTATTCATTTGTGGGAGGTTTATGTGTGTTCATTTACAAACAATGAAGACAGCACGAGGGTATTTACGCTAGGGTCACGTGTCTGCGTGATTAACTTATATCCTAGACGGGGACCCCCACCCCCCACCCCATCTCCCGTCGGAATAAACACACCTATAAGCTGGGCAGAAAGGCTATTGAAGCTGATCCCCGGTGCGGTATCTCCGTGTTCTCTTCTGACAAGAGATGAGAGTTTAATTCTAATCACTCACTCTCTGCCACACAAAGAAGCTGGCTTAATGTCCGCTCCGGGAATTGACCTCTATTATGGCAGCTTGGCCCAGCATCTCTGTCACCATGGCTCCCACTGTCACACGGCATCAGAAGCAGCCAGCATAACACTCATTACACCACCCTGAGCAACGCAGCTGAAAACCAATTGGATTATTTTCCTGCATGTCTTTCATCTTGTGGGATTCCTTTGCTTTTAAAATCCTTCTTGCCTCCATCTAACCCTTTCCTCTCGGCTAACCTTGTCACCCTTGATTCCCTCCAGCCCTCCTTCTTCTGCTTCATCACATCCCAGCCTCTGCATCAACCATCTCCATCCCCAACCCAAGCTATGTGCGTTATATCAGAATAAGTGCATGATGGAAATAGCCTTAACCGGATAGAAGTCCGCCGGGACCTGGTTGTCGGGATAGTTGCCGTGCTCCGAGTGGCATGTGCTATGCCATGTGTCGTTGACTTGATCCCTCCGGCCTCACCAGCTGTGTGTCTGCCTTCAGACTTATGCAAATCAGTTTGAAAGAGATGATTGGAGTTGGGCGAGGTTTAACTGGGAGTAGAGTCGTGGGAAGTGAGAAATGCTTAGTCGTGGTTAGGTAGGGGCCGACCAGAGAGGGGTTTAGTTGTCCCGGTCCCGGCGATTTAACTGGTTTAATTTCTTTCAACCTTTGTTCGCATGATGTTCAGGAACATGCATGAAACATGATTCATAACCAATCTATTCATTGAGAGATGTGATGCATTAAACCGAGGTCTGAGGTCCGCAAAGGGAATGTAACATACCATGGGTCATCGCATGATTAAGTGACCATGTCTGCGCATCATTTAATAGAGAGGACAATCACATATCCGAGTTAACCGCACTAAAAAGATCACTTTCTATAAATCTGAGTGCTCTTTCATGTTGTTGAGTGTGCATTTGAATAAAAATTCTTAATTTCACTATCATATTATGTACTTTATTCAAAATTTGAATAACGAGAAAAAAAAAACTAATGACGTGCGATTTCGTCGCCAAATTTGTAATTTAAAGTGTGTATCGCTGTACTTTCAAACCATTGTTACTAGTTAAAATATTGAATATGTTGTAGCATATTTTCATACGCCTCAATCTGGATTGATCACAGCTGCGTTCTCGTATATACGTCCACATTGTCATCTAATCACTTAATATTTTGATATAATTCATATCTGTCCACGCGGTGAATGTGAAATCGAACTCTAGATACCCCTTTTGTTGCGGAGATATAAAAAGGAACGGCTGACATGTTGATCTCATCTGCCGACTCAAATGTATGAGGAATTCAATATAACAAGTATCATGATGGCAACACTGGCCTCAAACCGGAAGTGATCCATCACGTGATGATAACATTGTCCGCGGTTCGTTTATTGAAATAACGTGCGTCACTAAAATGATTGTATTGGCGGCAATTAAAGCTGATAAATGAAATCCGTTCTTGAAGCCTGATGGTGAGTGTCAAGCAGTCATACCCCCCCATACCCACTCGTTCCCTTCCGCCACAAGGACACCGAGTCATCTTCTGTAGTAGATACATATCATCTGATCATGAGTGTAGTGTGCGACGCGCCTGACAGACGCACTGCAGCACGAGCCAGGCGTGCCTATGTTCTTAATGAATGTAATTACCATGGTCCATCCGAGGCACTCTGCACATCATCTCATCAACCCTAAATTGCCGTTTACTTGTCACGTATCGACTCCCGCATGTAAGGCTGTCAGCTTTAAAAAAAAGGGCATTTAGCAAACTCACTTACAAACGTTTTTGATGCACATTACGCCGTCTTCTCTTCCTACCTCCTCAGACGCTCAAGTCGGTTCCCAGAAGGAATGGCTTCACCCCCTCCGCCCTCCTCTAATCACTACCCCAACCCCTTGAACCGCTCGCCATCTCTGCTGAAGAGCACATGGTATGGCCGCGTAATCACGGAGGTCTACTGCGGCCAATTAAACACGCGCCCTCTCTTGCTTCAGTTAGCATTAAAAGAGTTGATAACAAAGCCGCGATGCTGGCGCTAATGCTGTGTCTTGGTCAGATTTCTAGCGCCGCAAGGCATACTGCCAGCGGCTCACACACTCATCCATCTCGCTTCATCCTCGTACACAGTAATCATTGTGATTATCACTAACGAGGTGAATTGTGTAATGAAATAAGAGTGGGATACAGAGGCTGGGTCGTCGTCAGGCGCCTCACACGGAGCTGGATGAGGAGCTGAGAGATGAGGTGCGGTGCAGGGACCATGAGGGTTGTCTTGGAGACAACCAACACGAGCAAGAGGTCATGGGATCACTGGTACCGCTCTCCAGTCTCGTTAGGCCCGCCGGCACTCGTGACACCGTTAATTGCAAAAGAGCTCGAGGCCACGGGGAAACTTTTCTGTTTAACAGGCTATATAGAAACAGTGCAGCTCTTTCGGTTCAAGTGAGGGGGGTGGGGTGGTATTGAGCGTAAGTTGGTAGAGTTATCATTGGGGATAGACAGAGCCAAATAAAGATCACATTGATCAGTACACTGATATGACATCAGCCACAAGTATTGACACACTGATATGACATCAGCCACAATGATTGACACACTGATATGACATCAGCCACAATGATTGACACACTGATATGAAATCAGCCAAAATGATTGACACACTGACATGACATCAGCCACAATGATTGGCACACTGATATGACATCGAACACAAGTATTGACACACTGATATGACATCAGCCACAATGATTGACACACTGATATGACATCAGCCACCAGGATTGGCGTGAATGTGGTGGTGTTTGTATGATGTGATGTTGGCATGATAAACGTTAAAACCTACACATGTGTCACAAAGTCACAAAAGCTATTATGAACAATGATTAACATTAATATGCAAGTTTGATCAATACATAACTTGGTGACTGCTGGGGCACCTGGCCACAAACAAAGCAACATTCATCCTTGGTCCCGAAAACAGTGAATTTGAATTGTATTCTGATCATTAAAGAGCGAGACCCAAGGGGTTGTGGCTGGGTGTGTATGGAAATAATGGTCGAAGCTAAATGTGGATATATGGGTCTATTGATGAACAGCTATCGTCACACAATGAAGTCTCACAAAGCATCCATAAAATGACATTTTTTTCGGTGGCCTATCGAGTGTTTATGTTTAATAATGAACAACACATGGCGAGGACGTGGTTAAGTGTGTGGGCGGTAGGAGAGGTGGTGTTAGGAAACCCGAGCACCCTGATAGCCCACACCTTGCTTACCTGATCACACTGATTACTATTTTGCGTGTTTATATCGCATCTTCAAATGTTAAAGAATGAATATTGATGATTGAAACCCCCATTAACCGCCTGCGAATATACCAAGACCTTGAATAATCCTTGAATCCGTGAATATCGCTTTGTAGCCTTACAACTTATTTTTTCTCAGTCGTTTGTGTGGACCAAAGGCTAAAGCCAAGGACAACCAGATTCATGGCCAAGTTAATGTTTAGTCGGTTAAATTGAAAGTCAAAGTCAATGCAGAGTCTTAAAACAGAGTCAATGTGGTATCCAAGCTGATAAGGCAGAATCTGATCACTGTAGAAATTTGGTCTAGATCCAACAAGTGCATTTACAATCAAAGGTCACGACAAATTCAATTCAAAACAATACCGAGGTCACAACTATAAGTGTAGCCAGAGACAGGTGAATGCCCTGATTTGTCCCCCTCACTCAGCAGATGGCAGCCAGGTGTGCGAGGATTATCTCCTGGTGAGATGAAATGATGGCGACCACTCAGGTCGACTAATCACACCCCGTGGAAGATGTACCAGGAGGCTGCATGCAGCTCCATCATGTCAGACAGCGGGCTCCGTCGTCATGATGGTTGATGTAATATACCGTGTCATAACGTCTACTCGAATTCTATTCTACCGCAATACAAGATGACGCCTTCAAATCCTGATCAACTGTTAACCACCTACTGCAATACAAGATGACGCCTTCAAATCCTGATCAACTATTAACCACCTACCCCATTACAATATGACGCCTTCAAATCCGGATCAACTGTTAACCACTTACCGCAATACAAGATGACGCCTTCAAATCCTGATCAATTGTTAACCACCTACCCCATTACAATATGACGCCTTCAAATCCGGATCAACTGTTAACCACTTACCGCAATACAAGATGACGCCTTCAAATCCTGATCAATTGTTAACCACCTACCCCATTACAATATGACGCCTTCAAATCCGGATCAACTGTTAACCACTTACCGCAATACAAGATGACGCCTTCAAATCCTGATCAACTGTTAACCACCTACCCCATTACAATATGACGCCTTCAAATCCGGATCAACTGTCAACCACCTACCCCATTACAATATGACGCCTTCAAATCCGGATCAACTGTTAACCACCTACCGCATTACAATATGACGCCTTCAAATCCTGATCAACTGTTAACCACTTACCGCAATACAATATGACGCCTTCAAATCCTGATCAACTGTTAACCACCTACCCCATTACAATATGACGCCTTCAAATCCTGATCAACTGTTAACCACTTACCGCAATACAAGATGACGCCTTCAAATCCTGATCAACTGTTAACCACCTACCCCATTACAATATGACGCCTTCAAATACGGATCAACTGTTAACCACCTACCGCATTACAATATGACGCCTTCAAATCAACTGCCTGTCACCCGCCAATCAGTGTTCTAGCAAACAGTTGCATCTTAAACGTTGAAACTTCGGTGATTTTAGCGCATTTGTCGTAAGCCTGTCTCGTTTAGAAGCTACCAAAGAGCCCTGAGGGCAAATTACTGGTCATAACGTTCTGCTGAAGCTGGTCAAGGTCACCAACAACCAACAGCTCCGTTCTCACACAAACATGTCGATATTTCGTTTTGATAATGTCAACTGATGTTAATCGTCAAACCATGAGGAAAGATAATTACTTCCGCCATGATGCATATGTCATGGAAAGCGTAGGAATATAACCAGACAGGACGTGTTTCAATAAGCATAAGTTGATGAAAAGAACACGGCAATCAATAATTCTTATTGATTACAATACCGTAAGGCCCATTTAATTCTACCGTCGCTAACGTTGCAAAAAAGTAAAGTTTGATCACAAACGACAGTACAAATATAATATATCCTATCGAATTTCTACCACATTTAATTGGTGCACACCCAGTGATAGATTATTCATAACGCGACTACGTTAATGAGCAAGAGCGGACCGATCCCACTATACCGAAAAGCAACCGAGCACAGTTTGCATCCTTTTTTGCGTTGTCAGCGCTCGTTGCAGACGCTTTCTGGATTTTTGCGTCGTGCTTGAGTGAACACACTGTCATTGGTGACAAGGGACCCAGCTGTTACAAAGCTTACTAACAGCGTCCGCATCTTCACGCGTCCCACGCCTCTCAAAATCCATCCCTACCCACGCCTCAGAAAGACAGTCAAGATAGTTAGTGAGATAATTGGTTCGTCAATCAGTCAGATGTGATAGCCGCACCTGAACATTCCTTAGATTCTACATATTCCCTGTATGCAATACACCTCCTGTACGAGGAAACACTCGTCAGGAATCTACCGATGATGTCCTGTCATATATCCGTGTAATTGTACCATGCACGGGGAACCTTGAAAAACGAGGGCAACGGAACGCTCCTAACGCTAACAATGTCAAGGACGTTCGCTGAATCTCACCGAAAAGGAAGAACCTTGAACGCCTTCCTATGCATCAAATATCATGACATATGTTATGATGGCTGGCCGACCATGACCTGGTAGGCGCCCTGGTTATATAGATCTGTCATAGCGAGATATACTAGATCAAATATGACATCTCCCCGCGTACATAAATGTGGTTGTGATATTAGAAAGGGGTTGGGTGCGAGATGAATTCGAGATTGGATTTCACTCAATGAAGACCTAGTTTGGTTGTGAGAAGAGGGCCAACCTATGTTTTATCAGTGAAGTAGACCCGATTGGCCGTAAGAGCGTCTGGGGAGGCAGCGGGGTTGTTCAGGACCATGTTGACCTGGCAGTACTGAGACTTACTCCGGTCTACAAGGAACGAGGTCGCCATCCATGTGGCCCGTAATGACCAGAACGTGGGCGGCTATTGGATACCAACGGGATGTCTGGTGAGCCATCAATGCAAATGGACCGACATTCAACCCACAGCGCAAATGTCGAATGGCTGACTAGCAAATACGCATATGTGGACCATCTAGTTGAATCATATACTCAGGCCTAAATTACTCAGTTTCTATAAACTTGGGGTAACATTGATGATTCTACCGAGGCTAACCCGAAGATTCCACCGAGGCTAACCCGAAGATTCTACAGACGCTAACCCGAAGATTCCACCGACGCTAAACCTAATGCTTCCACCGACGCTAACCTGGTGCTCTTACCGATGCTAAACCGATGCTTTCATTGGCGCTATTTCGATGCTCACATGGCGTTACTCCGAAAGTTACGCCGACGATAAACCGATGCTTTCACTGACGCTAAACCGATGCTTTCACTGACGCTTAACCGATCATATTATAATTGGCCGTCATAGGCATAACGTTAGCCTGTGCGTATCAAATCAAACCAATCAGAGAACAGCTTTTAGTTGAGCGCAAGTAAATAGTCTAATAATTGCACACATTTCAGCATCTCTGAATCAATAAGCGTGCTGCTTACGCACATGAAATAAGCTCTTTGTCTTTTTACCGAATTTACTTGTGCACTTGAGTTAACTGTGCTCTGGTAAGTTGATTTGGTGGTGAGCGAGTAAAACCTATCCTCTTACTGGCAGACATTGTTTGGCTCAAACCCCTTTGCTCTGATTGGGTGGTATATTTTAGTGCAAGAAAAATATCTGCCCTGATTGGTTGATTTAGTTTCCCGCAAGTAAAACTAGGGCTGTGATTGGCTGATATAGTTTCGCGCAAGTAAAATCTGTGCTCTGATTGGCTTATTCAGTTGCGCGCATGTAATAGTTGTGCCCGGCTTGGTTGATTAAATTGCGCGCAACTTTATAATAAACTGGACTAAAATAAACCTTTCATTGCGCGCGACGGATGGGCGTTACGATCATGACGGCGGGTCACTTACTTTCTCGAAATCTGACAAACAATAAGCGTCCGGACGAGTCCGACTCAAGGAAATGAGCGTGTTTGTGTTGAGCGCTGTATCAGCAGAACTTCTCAGTCCTGCCTCTCTTCCCTTTCCATGTCAGTATACAAGTAAGTATAGAGGCAGGTATCCCCTGGCCCACAGCATCTGCCAATAACGAGCAATAAATTGCACCATGCCAACACGCGGCCTTGGACTGCCATTATGTTGTCCTAATAGCGGGGTATGCGACGCCCAATGAGCAGGTACAAGGCTGGATTCTAGGCAGATAAATAATAATGACGCAATGATGAGGGACCACGTGTTTCTCATTGCAAAAGAAACCCGATATTGTCTGGAGCGATTTCAATTGCAAGCGGTAATGTTCGTTATTGCAGCAAGATGCCGAGCGTGATCTCAATAATTGTATGGACCCAACGCAATCAAGTTGTTGCTATTAATTCAACCTCCCCATCACATCAGCGATAATTGACCGGTGTCTACCCAAAAGTTCACACAAAAATGGCAAAAGGCACCTTATAATTCTAAGGGAGACAAAAAGGGAATTATTACTCTTTTCATCCAAGCAGTCGACGTTATGATCTCGCTTTCCTCTGGACTCTCACCATACAGCTCAAAAGACCGTGCGCGTGTGTGGTAGGCAATCCATTATACACATCTCGGTCATGACAATTCCCTCAAGACGGACATGCCGTAAAAAGATCTATCTTGGTGAGCCAGGAACGAATGTACCTAATGACCCCACCACAGTGGCATAGAGCAACAGGGCACTTGCCAAAGAGAGGCCATGTTTAAAACCTGACTTAGTGCGTTAAGCGTGAGTGTTGTGCCTACTAAAGAGACATGCAACGTGACCTTAGCGAAGGTCATTTCCGTTACACGCACGTATTTCTTATTCTTCTTAAACTCGTCTTGACATCCAAACTCACGGCGAGAATTCCAATATGGCAACACTCGTAATGAAGAGATGCTTTTAAGGCGTCTCTGAAGTCTCGATTGATTTACTTAGCAGCTAAATAGTCACTAATTGCTGCTGCGTAGCAAGGAGCTAGTGGAACACACAAGGTCGCCCAACATACGCTGTACTGGGCTCTCAAGTGGAAGGGATTGTTGACATTTTCCTTTGACCAAGCATCTCAACGATTGGCTTGGACCCAGTCGACGAACGCGCTCAGCTGAGGGTGTTTGTTGGTCGCTTATGAAACCGTGTGTTTCACGGGTTTCTTTCAATACCTCCCCATAGAGGTCGCTCCGAGAGTGGGGTTAGGGGAAACCGCTGACGGGGTGTTTGATTGCAGCGGAGGCATGGATTAGATTCCCCTCAAAGAGACCTTCCTCAAGCTTAGTCAATCGCAAACACTGGTAAAAGGTTTCCAAATATAAAAATAATCATCAATTGAATCAGACTCATAGGAAGTAGACATGCGATGTCGATGAGAGACGAGGTATTCAACTGCATAATTCAGGACATGGTAGTGGCTAGCATCATGGCGAACCCCCCTTTCCCGTCCTCCTTCCAGCCGCTCTCCTGCCACGCACACCCGGAGACCGGCGAACGTATTTGTCAAACGCCATCAATAACTTCCCGGCCTCCGAACTCCACCGTTCCCTGGCATCAAGTGGACTCATGAAAGGTTACCTGTTTTGTGACCGTGTCTTGTTGTTAGTCGGATCAGATCGATCAAATTCGTCGGATGAAATAGGTAATGTGATCAAAAATCCACACACACAACCTGACACTCGTAAAGACGTCTCTGTCTGCGCTGTCAAATAGACCTGCGCGATGCCAGTACCTCCCACTCCCCGTCATACAATAGCACCGCTCGATTATGGATCGCTCGGTGAGGCCAGACAATTCTCTTTACAAAGGCTTCGCTTACAATACACCTACAGAGCAACATCCTACCCCAGTCAACTATTATTGTTTGACTGATGCATCAAATCGGAAAAGTTGCGTGTCGAATGTTAAGAGGATACTTTGAGTGGTTTGGGTGCGTAGCCGTCTTCGTGTCGAGTGTCTACTCGATTCCAGTTGGATTATCAAGCACTGTGCGGGTGTGCTATGGTGCTAGCCACAGGTAAACTGACGAGGCACGAGATCTCCTTTGTGTATACAGGTGCACTTGAGTCATAGGATAGCTACACCATCAGTAATCAGTCACCTTAATGATCACACGTGACCTTCAGCTACCCGTTGCTTCACTTCTATAAAAATAAACTCGTCTTGTTTCTTACAAACTTCATTAATAAACCTCATCTTGTACTTATTGGCAACTTCACCAACAAACCCGTCTCATACTTACTTACTGAGTACAGTACCGAACCCGGTCTGTAACTGACTTTCAAACTTCGCTTAAAAACTCTATTTTTTACTGCCTTAGAAAATTTACTGACAAACCATATCTAGTATTGCCTTACAAAATTCACTGACAAAACTAATCTAGTGTTGCCTTAAAAATCTAATTGACATATCTAATCTCGTAGCGCCTAAAAAAAATCACTGACAAATCTAATCACGTCCTGACTTACAAACTTCACTGACAAACACAGTCTAGTACTGACCATGGAGTACTGACTTACAAACTTCACTGAAAAACAGTCTTGTACTGACCATGGAGTACTGACCAACAGACTTCATTGACAAACACAGTCTTGTACTGACCATTGAGTACTGACTTACTAACTTCATTGACAAACACAGTCTTGTACTGGCCATGGAGTACTGACTTACAAACTTCACAGACAAACACAGTCTTGTACTGACCATGGAGTACTGACTTACAAACTTCACAGACAAACACAGTCTTATACTGACCATTGAGTACGGACTTACAAACTTCACAGACAAACACAGTCTTGTACTGACCATGGAGTACTGACTTACAAACTTCACAGACAAACACAGTCTTGTACTGACCATGGAGTACTGACTTACAAACTTCACAGACAAACACAGTCTTATACTGACCATTGAGTACTGACTTACAAACTTCACAGACAAACACAGTCTTGTACTGACCATGGAGTACTGACTTACAACTTCACAGACAAACACAGTCTTGTACTGACCATGGAGTACTGACTTACAAACTTCACAGACAAACACAGTCTTATACTGACCATGGAGTACTGACTTACAAACTTCACAGACAAACACAGTCTTGTACTGACAATGGAGTACTGACTTACACACTTCATTGACAAACACAGTCTTGTACTGACCATGGAGTACTGACTTACAAACTTCACTGACAAACACCGTCTTGTACTGACCATGGAGTAATGACTTACAAACTTCATTGACAAACACAGTATTGTACTGACCATAGAGTACGGACTTACAAACTTCACAGACAAACATAGTCTTGTACTGACCATAGAGTACTGACTTACAAACTTCACAGACAAACACAGTCTTGTACTGACCATAGAGTACTGACTTACAAACTTCATTGACAAACACTGTCTACAGATTAACAAATTCCACTAACGAGCTCCGCCCTGATCTAGTCCTGATCGTGTCCGCTGACCACGCGAGAATTACCATGTCTACCTCACCACAGCTCACCCTCACGTCATCACGGGGTAGTGTGATGCAAACATCGTCCCTCTCTCGTCAATTCACATGCTGCGTGGACAAACACCGCTCTGCTTCCCTTTATGACTACCATTACCTGCCCTTCTGTCAGTATCAAACAATGTATCGTGGGAAAATTAACAGCTGCTGTTGAATTCATTGAAACTCAGCCTAATGAAAAATACCAAAGCGATTGGTGAACTCGGAGTCTCTCTTCCGTTTACAACGCACAAGCATCATTTATTTAACAGCTTTGAGGGGACGCGCAGTCCAGGATTACCTTAGTATTAGGGGGTGGAATAATCGTGCCAGTTGCTGCATCGCGTGAGTCAGGAAGAGGGGAGGGAGGGGTAGTGTGTTTCAAGTTTTGTTGAAGATAACGGTGACAAGACGCGTTGGATGGGGAGGGGCTTTGACATGTTTGGTCAGAGGGGGTAGGGTTGAGGGTGAAGAACTGAGAGACGCAACGATTAAGGCGCTGCAGCTGGCGGGCTCGACCAGTCGCGTGCCTCTCCCTCGCGACACGGGCGGATCGCGCCAGATAACAGCATCTCGGCGCAGTCAAGCGTCACGCCTGGCCGCGTGCGCTAACAATGGCGTGGGGGCGGGCACCGCTCCTAGGAAAGTCGAGTCGGCAGCTCGAAATCTATCGTAAAAACTTCGTCAATATTTATTGAAAGTTGTCGAGGTCCCTGGGTGGCGGGGGGACGCTCCAAGTGGGAGGCAGATGTGGCTGACACGAGTTTCCGTCGGAGCGCACGCCGCGTCGTGCGACGCGCTGCTTACCCGGTCCCCAGTAGCTTGACACTTCTTGCCACCTTTTCAGACGTCTCTCAAGTGCCTTTTGAGCCGGGGTACGCGCTTCCTGGCACCCGTATGTCACCTGTAGGGGGTTCCTCCCGCGGCAGATGGCTGAACTGATGTCATTAACGGTACATGGGCCCAGTCCTGTTACCGGCTGGGATCACGACGCCAAGTTTCGAGAGCCGCCAAGCGGAGACGCAACCGTGACCTTGACACGAACACAGCTGCTTCAACCGCCTTCAATTCTGAACGTTGCTTTCACAATCATACATAAAACTAGTCTCTAACTGATATTTAATAACTTTGCAATAACCACATAACCATGGAACAGTTGATATAATCATCGTCTTCTCCGCCTCACCATGACATTTGTTCTATTTATATCATTTGTCATCATCAATTTCGTCGCCATTATTGTTATTAAGGTTATACAGCCTTGTTTATAGTCAGTCATCATCATCATCATCATCATCATCACCAACACCACCACCACCATAAATAACAAGTATAGTATTCGCACTATTTTCTTTCCCATAATGTCCTGTTGAATCAGGCTATGCTTTAACGAGCGGCTGGCGAGCATGCCTCCTTAATACGGCCGGGACTCTCATTCGTTTTCTCCTCGCCAAGACCCCTGACAATAATACCGACCGTAGATTGCTGTCTTGTCGCCAAGCTACCACTTGTTCCACGCAAATGAATGCGGGTCTTATCGAGAAAAAATACCAAATCAGCTGATGTGCAAACAGAGACGCGTGAGTGATAAGCTGATAGTATGATAAGCCGCGCTGGAGATAGGGTCGCCCCAGCGGCGCCCGACCTGCCGTCACTCACGCCGACCCACGCGCTCCCATCACGTATCACAACGTGTCTATCTTCTCCTCAAATGATGCTTTACGAATTCTGTTTACAGAATAACGCCGACTTACAGCCACCCCACCCCACACTTCTAACCTCCTCCAGCTTAGCTTACATCGCCATTAGACCTCCTGGCGACAGGCCACTGGGTGATCTACGTGGACTGCGCATTGCAAAATGAAGACCACATCGGTGTTTGCAAACAATGCACAGTAACAATGCTTGTGAAATATTGAGACGAATACAACCACTTTATTGCAGGTCTGGCTCCATGTTTAATACCGCCATGCGTCTTTTGGGGGAGATAACATTCAGCTGTTTTGTGATGTGAACGATCTCTCGGGCTAAGCTCGCCAAACATGTTATTCTTCTCCGTGATGTGTTTCCTTATGACATCAAGTTATTCCATTGACCTTTCAATGTTGTGACTTACCATGTTTCATGAGTGGCATTTGGGTACGGCAAAGGTCACCCTCTGTTTAATTCCCGGTAAACAGACTGGTTGATTACAAGTCTTGAGTGTATTTGGGGGATGTTACGGATACTCGTCGGTTCTGTGTTGATGTGAATGTCATTGACGGAAGAGAAGTGGTGGGGGTGTGTGGGGTGGGGTTATGGTATAAACCCTTTCCGACAGTTCACCACAGTATTTGCCAGAAGTGCGCCCGATGGAGGAGAGTCATGGACGTTATGATGACCATGTATTAGTGGTGCTCATTATGATGACGATTCACAGGTAGCTAGCGACCGACGCATCAAGCTTAAACGTTGCATAACCGATTTGGTTCA